>OX579666.1:1037349-1691100 GCA_951230895.1 Carpatolechia fugitivella | reverse complement strand
CGTACTTCATGTCCTCGTGACGGAGGAACTCCACTACCCCGGTACCATCTTTAAACGTGTCTGCGAAGCACACGTCGCCCGCCTCACGCATGTGGTCCTTGAGATCCTGCCAGGAGCCTGGTGGAGAAGAGGGATTTGTTTAAAAAACAATTAGACATTTTTACACATATTAAAAATGATAATTGATTTATGACTCTCTAGGAATATAATTTTTAATTTTACTAATACAACTCATGGAATGCCTTTTTGTTTTTAATAGCCTCTGAAATAAATATTCTTCATTCATTCAAATATGCAATGTTTATTGTTTTATTTTTAGTACTTACATTTACAACCTAACATATACATACAAGTCTTCTTAGCTGTAATAATTAATATAGACTATCATTATATACCTGAAGGCGGTAATCCAGTGACGAGCACACGGTACTCCGAGCGGCGCGCGGGCGGTCCCCTAGTCCCGCTCCTCGCCCCGAACCGCTCACCTCCCCCCCGCGCGCCCCGCCCGCCCCCGCCGCCGCCCCGCGGGAACTCCACTCGAAGACGGTAGCCGTCGTAGTCATAGCCGTCGCGGGCTCGCACGGCGTCGTCTGCGTCTCTGTAGGAATCATAGAATTATCCCTTTTGATGAATCATCTCACTTTTCATTCAGGTCCTAACCAGTGATTTTGATAGTGTCCTCATTTGGATTCAAATCTAGGTGGGGCTTTTGGAATAAGAGGCAGTTGATTCATTAGTTGATTATGTGTATGGTATACTTGTCGCAAGTTATGAGCATTGAGCATGAATGCACCAGCTTTACACTGTATTTGTTAAGAGACAGACTTGAATAATAATTACGATTTGATGGAAAGGGTTTGGATAAATATAGTCCTGATGACTACTGCGACCCAAGAGGATCTATTTGTAGTCAACCTTTCAATTTTAAATAGACTTCTTTAAACTAACTGCCTTGAAGGAACTGGCAGAGACATTTTACTCTATAAAGGAATATTTAACTTTTAACTTTAAATAGACATTATTGACATTCTATATATTAAGTTATTGACCTTATGTAGATATAGCTAAATAATCTTATCTCAACCATTATTTTAATGTATAAAATTTGTAAGCCGATAGGCAGAACACATTGGAGCTTTTATAATTCTACCTATGTTATCTTTATGACATGTGTTTCACAAATAAATCTTTGTATCTTTAAATCTTTGAATCTTATGAAAAGAGGAAGGAGATAGGGAGATCCCTAGGCTACCTGGATGCTAAGTTTAGGTACTAACAGTGCCAGACTCTTACTATTGACAAATACATTGCATTTGATATGAATTAAAGACTCCACTAGAGAGAGCCTTGAAGTAAATTATATTAGAACTAGTTTTGTCAGTATACAAGTGCAAAAACATAGCCTGTTCCACTTTCTCTTTCTTAAAATCTCACGAGTCCAAGTGAAACAGACTGCTGTCAAGTAATAGCTCATGTTTAGGAATGGAATCAAAATAGTGGGACTAGATGGTCATGTGTAAAATGTTCTCCTTCCACAAATTTCTTATATAAATGGACTCTATAGTCCATTAGCATTTAACTGTATACTGTTTGCATCATACATACATACATAAAGTCACGCCTTTTTCCCGGAGGGGTAGGCAGAGACCACTTCCTTCCACTTGCTACGATCCAGACATACTTCTTTCGCTTCATTCACATTCATCAACCTCTTCATGCACGCTCGTCGGTTTAGGGTACTCCTGACCTGGCCTTTTTTAAGTACATCCCCGATCTGGTCGTGAAACGTACGCCTTGGCCTTCCCCTTCCAACATCTCCATTCACACTTGCCTCATAAATTTGTTTGGTTACTCTCTTCTCATCCATTCTTTCCAAGTGACCAAACCATCTTAACATACCTCTCTCTATTCTAGTCACTACATCATCTTTCACTCCACATTGTTCCCTTATCACACTATTCTTAATCCTGTCATTCAATTTTACACCAATCATACTTCTCAAAGCTCTCATTTCCACAGCACATACTTTACTTTCATGTTTCTTCTGCCATACCCAACTTTCGCTCCCAAACATTAGTGTCGGAACCAGCACCCCTCTCTGTTTGCATCACCTTAGTTATATTTTACTTCCTGATATTGTTACTTGTTTTTTATGTATTAATGCATGCTAATAATTTATGACTATATCTAGCAATGCTAAAGTGAGATAATGGCAGCTCATTCAAATAAACTAAAAGTTGTTTTACTAACATGATGACATTACAATGCATTACAATTAAATGCCAACGCTCGGGAAAGAAATGGGAGGAAAACGTAGAGTGGGACGCCCCCCGCCAGGTGGACTGATGATCTGAGGTAGGTCGCTGGTGGTGGCTGGATAAGGAAAGCGGGTGATGATGCGCTTTGGCGTGCCCTTGGGGAGGCCTACGTCTAGCAGTGGACTGCAATAGGCTGATTGATAGACCTACTCTACAAAATGTTATAGCATGAAGTGGCATGAAGAAAGAATTTCAAACAGCGAGACCAAAGTGAAACAATACAATTTATTTGACATTGTTATCAGTGTGTATTCTACATAATGTGTCCTCTATCAATTTACTGATAACAAATGTACATATTCGTGTGTGGAAATTGACTGATAGATAGGTACTCGCTGCGCTGCCCTCATTTTAGGTCCAAAGGGTTATTGAGTGACTTGACAAATAAAATTATTAAATAAGTAGTAGACAGGTATTAGATGATAAGGTCTAAATTTACCTGGGATCCTCAAACTCCACGAAAGCAAACGGAGGCCCTTTTCTGTTCTTCAAGTCGACAAAAGTAACTTTGCCGAATTTGTAAAATAGGTCTTGAATGTCCTTTGTTCTTATGTCTGGGGGCAAGTTTCCGACGTATATTCTGCACTCATTTCTGTTGCTACTGCTCCCACCAGACATTTTCAAGGTTCTGAAGCTAGTTTGTCGATTAAAATACTATATTTTATTGAAATTATCGGCTTCAACAGCGGCTTCCTTCTCGGCAAAATTTGACAAACGAAAATGGCGACCGACCGACCGAAGCAAGCGGAAAAGGAAGCGTCTATTTAAAATGGCTTCCTTTTTTTGGCAACACAGCAGTTTATCACTTTTTAACTCACAAGTTCAGAGAAAGACAAAACATACACATGACGCAGCGGTTGGCTTTGTGCTGCAAAGTTGCCATTTTCTGAAATATTACTATGTCCTACATGAAATAGTTTGTCTCTTTCCTTGTCTTTCTTAAAAAAATTGTATCTTGCTATACTGTTGTCAAAACTAAAATAATTATACCTATTGCCCGTGGAATACATGCTAAGACTTTTGAATACTTTCTTTTTTGTTTCCGCCTTAAAAAAGTTATGAAAATATTGGAAAATACATTTAAAAAAAGTTTTTATTCATTTAGTCCCGTTTATTTGGCTGAAAATTCAAGTTTCTGTCATTTTGTGGTTTATTTATCGAATATTTTTTGAATTTAGAACGCCCTCTGCCGCCAGAGAGAAGAAACCTGCGCTGAAAGAAGCCTGTGAAAGAATCCTCTAGAAAGTAGGCATAGAATCTCCGGTAACAAAATCTTTACGTGAGAATTTGTTCTTATCCCGAAGCAAAAGTGAGTATTTTACTATTTCTAGCTTTTATTAATCCGTGTAATTGTTTTGTTATTAAATTCATGCATAAATTTTGTGAAATTCGCGTGTTACTCAAAATGGTGTATCGAGGTGCGAAGGCGGTCTTGAATTTTCAACTTGTTCGCTAAATATGTGCAACAAATCGCTTCTATTGATTAAACTTTCGCGTTTCCATGACTATAATCTGCATTGCCTGCACTGTGGTGGATTGGTCTTATCTAAGATTGCGTTTTACTAGACCCGTTCTGTGTCCGCGCCTCCGTCGCGAGTTTTCGCATTTCTCCTTTGATGACGGGAATCACTGCTAGTGCTTCCGTTCGAATTAGCACGAAGGTCCCTTCGCAACTCGAGAAAGACGTCAGGTACCGTACAAAAGCTAAGTTAGGATTGCAAGTTGTTGATCTTACGAGCGTGTTTTGCGTCGTCCCTGACGCTCAAGGGCGCGCGGAGTCCCAGATTTTACGCTTGACCTTTACTGGAGGATATTAATAGCCTGCGTAAACAATCGATGAATGCTGTCTGATGGGGGAAAACGCTAGATACCTATGTTATTGATAAATTCTCTATCCTGTGATAACCTTATTGACGTCTGCTGTCAACTGTGGGCGATTTTCTAAGTGGTTTGTTTTGTTAGACCCACAGCCGACAAGATGTGCGACCGCAAAGCGGTGATCAAGAATGCTGACATGAGCGAGGAGATGCAGCAGGATGCTGTAGACTGCGCCACGCAAGCCCTTGAAAAGTTCAACATTGAAAAGGTACATCTTCTTTTGTTTTTTATAGATCTGTCAGGGAATGCCAAAATCACCTTTTTGAACTGTCTGTGTCATAACACATTATAATTTGATTTTATTAAGTTTAATGGAGTAGATAAACAAGTAACAAGTCTTTTTGACTAATATGGGGCAAACTACATATCCCCCTACTTTGTACCAAAATGTTTAACACATTAATATTTTTTGTTGTACTGCACTGGATGGATCTATTTATTTATAATTATCCATAATTTGAATAGAATAGAATAGAATATACTTCATTGCACACAAGGATATAGCTTGAAAGTATAGAAGATAGATAAAAGGGTGTACAGATAGGCGGCCTTATTGCTAAGGTAGCAATTTCTTCCAGGCAACCTTAGGGTACAAGAAAGTCAACAGTAACAGTAGAGTACTGGGTTCAATCAAACCCTTTGCAAATAAACTATTCACAGAGTTTATTTTCAATGTAATGCTCGGCTACTCATACCTATTTTAAAATAAATTATGATAGCCAAGTTTTATTTTAAAAATGTTTACCATTTGTGATGAATACCCTATTTAGCCTTATTTTCATTGTATAATTATTAATATTATGCCTTATAAATTTATATTCATTGCTATGAAAGCAAAGAATTTAATGCACTAATGTTATTCCCTACAGCATGACTATTTTCTTTAAAGAATAAGCCAACTAACAGTATCTTTTTATCTTGGGTATTACAAATCACTATGTCATGTTAGATAGCTACAGAAATAGAATCATACTTAATACTAACAATATTTACTCAATTTTACAATGATATTATCTTCCTTTAGGCCACTTAATTCAATTCAATTCTTGGGTGAATGGCGTTTCCGTGGTGATTAGGCCACTTAGCTTTTTTAACTTTGTGAATACTTTTAGATGACAAGAAACCATAGTACTCATTGACCGAGTGAGAGCAAAGGTGGCACTAGTGAAGTGTCTCCATTTCAGCTTGGCCACCGATTCTCGTGAATTTTTTCAGCAAGTTCAAATAGTTATGACTCTCTGGTCTGAAAAAACCGTTTTTGGAATTTTTAAATAATTACAGAGTTAGATTCGCGGGGTCTACAGCTCACAGGGCCACTTGTGTTACTTGATTTAGCAAAATTCAGACCTTTGCACATAGGATACTTTTTACCGGGAAAAGTCTTATTCCCACGGGAAAATCTTGCGCGAGCGTAACCTCGGGCGGACTGCTAGTGTCAAATAAATAGCAGCTACAATATAGAATATTAATTTGTCGTTATCTAAGTAAGACAACATAGTTGTAAAATTCTGCATCATAAAATAGGTTCTCAAGATTGTTTATAATGTACTAAAACTTTGAATCCTAGACACGACCTTCCTTCAATCATCAAGGTTGCATGCCTACAGAAGGCATGCATTATTATTTCCATAAATTCTACATTACTTGCATGAAATGAAAATAAACAGTTATTTTCTAAACTTCGGTATGTTCAAGGTTAAAGTTCAAATACATACATTTTTCTGAAATAGCTTTGATTTCCATTTTTAAAATGGTTGATTTCCTTTTGTGTTTTGTTTTATTAGGTACTTAATATTTTTCTGGGAAAGTGGCTAACCACGAAAAAAAAATGCTAGTACATTGCGACAATAGTTCTTGCTTTTACCAGGGTTGCATTTGAAACAGGCGCCCACCAGGGTTTCAATTCTTCTTGAATAAATACTAGTGCTTTTCATAGATTAATAATAAGTGGTGCCCATTTTGTTTATTTAACCATTTAATTGCTGGAAAAACGACACAACATATAAAAAAATATCGATATGCTCCTTTTACGTCGATTACCTTTACGTCGAGCCATAAGCCTTGCCTCGCTTCTATTACCTCTGTTTACGGTTTCATTTTCCAGCAGACCTAGAATTTTTCATAAAGGGGTAAGCAGAGCCTCACAGGGAGCACCCACCCATTTGAAATCATGTCAAAATTGTTGCTAAATTATGAAAGTACACCAAGCTGGTGACGGATTGCTAGCCACTCTCGCTGAGTGGCACTAAACCCAAGTCCTCCCCTGATTACTGTATGTTTCTGTCTGTGTGCAATAAAGTATATTTCATTCATTCATTCATCTATGACGCCCACCGCAGGGTCACGACGACCGTAGATAAAATAAACCCCGCGACACAGCAACGCAGATCTTCGTGAGTCTGAAACTTCAATACTATTGGCGGTTTCTTTGTATGTCGCGCGAGTACGGTGATTATGCTGAACCTGCAGGAAGAGATGAGTGGCTTCTAGCCGTGATCGAGATTGTAATCTCACATTCTTCCTTTCCAGGACATCGCGGCTTTCATCAAGAAGGAATTCGACAAGAAGTACAACCCAACATGGCATTGCATCGTAGGCCGCAACTTCGGTTCCTACGTAACGCATGAGACTCGCCACTTCATCTACTTCTACTTGGGCCAGGTCGCCATCCTCCTGTTCAAGAGCGGCTAAGCTGCATCCCCCCCCGCTCCAAATTTTGTGTTGTTAGCTGCGACAGTTATACCGGGTTTGAAAGTCTACTCCGAACCAAGATGGCGGCGGGCCTCACACATTCCTACCCTCCGGTAGCTTTAATTCTGCATGTCGTTGTTTTGGCTCGGGGAGCAGTGTGTGTATGTATGAATGGGGGCGTCGCCGGCGGCTTGTGATATTGATTGTACCTCGTGAACTGCATGAGGTACAATTACGTATTGCCTGCTGCTTGCGACTGCCTTAAGGCAGCTCCAGCACTTTCGTGTGCGTCAGAATGGCGGGTGTATAGTTACGGATTAGATCGAGATTATACTGACAAAATGTACACTACATGTTCGAATAAGTAACATCAGCTATAAACATAATTACGAAAACCAATGTACGACTTGGTACCGCAGCTTCGAGAGCAGCGCGTCCATTCATATATCAGATAAATGTACGAGATTTGCACGTTTCGGTATATATAATAGACATTACTTTACTATAATAGAAGGCCTTTAAATACGTATCAAACGTTAGTTACTGCTCTGACATGTATAAGACGCTAATAAATTACAAATTGGAGATTCGATCTCGTCAAGTAAGTCTGTAATACTGATTCTTTTTTTTTATTAGCACGTAGGTATCGACTCGATTATTATAGCAATAATTGCTCTACCTACGTAATATTTTTTTTTATCTACAAATGGTGCGTGCTGATACGTCAGAGCAGTAATTAACTTTTGATATGTATTTAATGGTTTTCTGTGACGGTAAATAAGTAATGTCTATTATATATACCGATACGTACAAATCACGTTCATTTATCAGATATATAAATTACGTCAAAATGGCTACTCATTTTGAAGGTATTACGATCTAGCTGTTAATGTGCACTAAATGTACGAATAAGTACATATTGTCATAATCTGAATCTATTTCGTAACTACACACCCGCCACTCCGGCGCACACGCACTTCCACCCCTGATATGATAGTTTTGACTGCTGGCCGTTCACTTCTTAGTACCAGGCGCACTTGATGTATGTTTGTACTGTGTTAGCTATATTTTAAGGTTCACACATTGACTTGGGTAAACAATCACTTCTAGTGTATTTATATAAAAATTTTAGTTAATTATTCCTAGACTTATTACCTAGCATAGCGTAAAAGTCATATGTTAGTACCTAACTAAATTTATTGTTTAATTTCTTTGTTATACATTCACTGGAGATATTTTCAAACTTCTATTATAAACTTTCTTACAAACCGTAAGATCTGTTTGATTTCGACGCCTATTTTCTTCAGTTTCAGGTTTTAAACACGGGACACAATCACTACACATACGCAATCACTACACATACACAATCACTACACATACACACATTACGTTAAGACAATCTGAATGCATTTACTGCCTTCGATCATTCTCGACTGCATCCCAGCGACACCTTTTGTTACTGTTCCTCTCGGCTGCATCCTAGCTGCAGGCTGTCCTAGCTGCAGGCTGACTGCATCCCAGCGACACCTCTTTCTCTCGACTGCATCCTAGCTGCAGGCTGACTGCATCCCAGCGACACCTCTTGTAACTGTTCCTCTCGGCTGCATCCTAGCTGCAGGCTGACTGCATCCCAGCGACACCTCTTGTAACAGTTCCTCTCGGCTGCATCCTAGCTGCAGGCTGACTGCATTCCAGCGACACCACTTGTAACTGTTCCTCTCGACTGCATCCTAGCTGCAGGCTGACTGCATCCCAGCAACACCACTTGTAGCTGTTCCTCTCGACTGCATCCTAGCTGCAGGCTGACTGCATCCCAGCGACACCTCTTATAACAGTTCCTCTCGGCTGCATCCTAGCTGCAGGCTGACTACATCCCAGCGACACCTCTTGTAACTGTTCCTCTCGACTGCATCCTAGCTGCAGGCTGACTGCATCTCAGCGACACCAATGGTAACTGTTCCTCTCGACTGCATCCTAGCTGCAGGCTGACTGCATTCCAGCGACACCACTTGTAACTGTTCCTCTCGACTGCATCCTAGCTGCAGGCTGACTGCATCCCAGCGACACCACTTGTAACTGTTCCTCTCGACTGCATCCTAGCTGCTGGCTGACTGCATCCCAGCGACACCTCTTATAACAGTTCCTCTCGGCTGCATCCTAGCTGCAGGCTGACTACATCCCAGCGACACCTCTTGTAACTGTTCCTCTCGACTGCATCCTAGCTGCAGGCTGACTGCATCTCAGCGACACCAATGGTAACTGTTCCTCTCGACTGCATCCTAGCTGCAGGCTGACTGCATTCCAGCGACACCACTTGTAACTGTTCCTCTCGACTGCATCCTAGCTGCAGGCTGACTGCATCCCAGCGACACCACTTGTAACTGTTCCTCTCGACTGCATCCTAGCTGCTGGCTGACTGCATCCCAGCGACACCTCTTATAACAGTTCCTCTCGGCTGCATCCTAGCTGCAGGCTGACTACATCCCAGCGACACCTCTTGTAACAGTTCCTCTCGGCTGCATCCTAGCTGCAGGCTGACTACATCCCAGCGACACCTCTTGTAACTGTTCCTCTCGACTGCATCCTAGCTGCAGGCTGACTGCATCTCAGCGACACCTCTTGTAACTGTTCCTCTCGACTGCATCCTAGCTGCAGGCTGACTGCATCTCAGCACACCAATTGTAACTGTTCCTCTCGACTGCATCCTAGCTGCAGGCTGACTGCATCCCAGCGACACCACTTATACTGTTCCTCTCGACTGCATCCTAGCTGCAGGCTGACTCCATCCCAGCGACACCTCTTGTAACTGTTCCTCTCGGCTGCATCCTAGCTGCAGGCTGACTGCATCCCAGCGACACCACTTGTAACCGTTCCTCTCGACTGCATCCTAGCTGCAGGCTGACTGCATTCCAGCGACACCACTTGTAACTGTTCCTCTCGACTGCATCCTAGCTGCAGGCTGACTGCATCCCAGCGACACCACTTGTAACTGTTCCTCTCGGCTGCATCCTAGCTGCAGGCTGACTGCATCCCAGCGACACCACTTGTAACCGTTCCTCTCGACTGCATCCTAGCTGCAGGCTGACTGCATCCCAGCGACACCACTTGTAACTGTTCCTCTTGACTGCATCCTAGCTGCAGGCTGACTGCATCCCAGCGACACCACTTGTAACTGTTCCTCTCGACTGCATCCTAGCTGCAGGCTGACTGCATCCCAGCGACACCACTTGTAACTGTTCCTCTCGACTGCATCCTAGCTGCAGGCTGACTGCATCCCAGCGACACCACTTGTAACTGTTCCTCTCGACTGCATCCTAGCTGCAGGCTGACTGCATCCCAGCGACACCTCTTGTAACTGTTCCTCTCGACTGCATCCTAGCTGCAGGCTGACTGCATCTCAGCGACACCTCTTGTAACTGTTCCTCTCGACTGCATCCTAGCTGCAGGCTGACTGCATCTCAGCACACCAATTGTAACTGTTCCTCTCGACTGCATCCTAGCTGCAGGCTGACTCCATCCCAGCGACACCTCTTGTAACTGTTCCTCTCGGCTGCATCCTAGCTGCAGGCTGACTGCATCCCAGCGACACCACTTGTAACCGTTCCTCTCGACTGCATCCTAGCTGCAGGCTGACTGCATTCCAGCGACACCACTTGTAACTGTTCCTCTCGACTGCATCCTAGCTGCAGGCTGACTGCATCCCAGCGACACCACTTGTAACTGTTCCTCTCGGCTGCATCCTAGCTGCAGGCTGACTGCATCCCAGCGACACCACTTGTAACCGTTCCTCTCGACTGCATCCTAGCTGCAGGCTGACTGCATCCCAGCGACACCACTTGTAACTGTTCCTCTTGACTGCATCCTAGCTGCAGGCTGACTGCATCCCAGCGACACCACTTGTAACTGTTCCTCTCGACTGCATCCTAGCTGCAGGCTGACTGCATCCCAGCGACACCACTTGTAACTGTTCCTCTCGACTGCATCCTAGCTGCAGGCTGACTGCATCCCAGCGACACCACTTGTAACTGTTCCTCTCGACTGCATCCTAGCTGCAGGCTGACTGCATCCCAGCGACACCACTTGTAACTGTTCCTCTCGACTGCATCCTAGCTGCAGGCTGACTACATCCCAGCGACACCTCTTGTAACTGTTCCTCTCGACTGCATCCTAGCTGCAGGCCGACTGCATCCCAGCGACACCACTTGCAACAGTTCCTCTCGGCTGCATCCTAGCTGCAGGCTGATTGAAGAAGAAAAAACGTTAACGAAACGAAAACGATTGCAATTGATTCTTAATTTCATATTCTTAAACCTGCAAATTCACATGATTTATGCAGCGAGTGTCGGTTCATCGGACATCATGCACTCTTACTGCTACGTGCGTTCCGTGGCAGTCGACTGTATTCTGTATTAGTTCAATGCGGAAGTAACAGCTGTTTGTACGCTTTCAGGCTAAACTACTGAACTAATTTTGTTACAAATATAGTAGTATGGTACCCTAGACGACAGTTTACTTTTACCGCAGTAAAATCGGAAAATGCCTTATTTCCAGGTTGACAGCCACACATCACACTTCCTCAGTACGATTACTTCTTCTAGTGGCACTCCATTACTGGAGGTCTGCCGTCAGCCTCTTGAATTTTTCCTTGTCCCTTGCTAACCGGAACAGCTCTTCGACCCCGGTAATCCCGGTCCACTCTCGTATGTTTCGCAGCCAAGATTTCTTCCGTCTTCCTACACGTCTTTTCCCTTCTATTTTGCCCATCATAATATCTATCGTGCCTTAAGATGTGTCCCAGATAATCAACTTTCCTTTTTTTGACGGTTTGCAACAACTCCCGGGTTTTCTGGATGCGTTGAAGAACTCTTTCGTTGGAAACCTTCTGCACCCAACTAATGCGAAGCATACGGCGATAGCTCCACATCTCGAACGCTTCGAGTCGTCGCCTCGTATCTTCTTTGATGGTCCAAGCTTCACATCCGTAGAGTACAATCGGCCATATATAACACTGCAGCAAGCGCGTTCTGAGCTTCAATGTTAACTTACGACAGTATAAAACTTTTTCCATTTTAATAAAGGAAGCTCGGGCTATTTCTATCCGGGTTTTTATTTCCTGATCACTGACCCATTCTTCATTGACCCAAGCACCTAGATATTTATATTGCCGTACGCGCTCTAGTTCTCGCCCTGCCACTGACAATTTAGGGTTAAGGTGTTTGTCTCTGGTGACTACCATGAACTTTGTCTTACCGATGTTAATGTTAAGTACGATTACTATATAAATAGAATTACCAGCGCGCCATCTGTCATCCCTCATCGATCGGAAGCGATCCCTCTCCTTGTTGAGTAAAAGGTCCCTAACAAAACTCGGATTTCGACTAACGAAGCGCATTTCATCATCAACTCGTAAATATATATACGTCCCCACCAAGGGGTTCATGCTGGACCCACCAGTGGAACCAACGGTCCGAAAGTTAAATTAGCGCGATCACGCTGACCTTCGGGTTGGTCATGTGCATCATATCATATCATATCACTGTTTTCGAAATTACCCTAGATGCTTTCCTGCATCGACGTAAAAACGCACATAATAAAAATTTTTAAAACACGTTGATAGGTGGTGTGGTGTGTGTGGGGAATGAACGCGCGTCTCCCCTGGACTGGACAGGAGAGCGGCCCTAGTCACTACTACACCATCTCTAATCTACAAATACCACTTGAACCCCCATGGAGGGTAGGTACTACTATGCACAAATTCCAGAATTCTACGAAGCCTGCGCAGCTTTCTTCCATCCAGGACCAGAAGTACCCCTGAGTTGTACCCCCAGGGGTACAGTACAACCCAGAAATTGTTTGAAACCGGACAAAACAACCGAACTACTGTGACTTCCCACTCAAACGTCCTTGGCAACTTTAGTTGCCAAAGCTTTGCAGCGAGAGGCCCCTCTAAAATGTGGATTATTTTTAATTTAATGAAAGAAAAGTTATATTTTCTTGTATATGGTATTCACCTAATGAATTGGCTGTACGTTTCCTACTATTGCCTGCACAAAATCTGTCTTGTAGTAATAGAAAATAAATAAATTAATAAACTTCAGCTTGGTGTCGTCGCGCGGCTGTGTGAGGAATTGTAAATTGAAGTGTAAGTACAATATTATTACAATAAATATAGCTTATCGTATATCATTTTAATCCTTAAAATCATTACCCTTAGATTAATATCTTTGTTCTAATAAAAGTTTCGACGACAAAAATCGACATGAAAAAGTAATGTTCGTGAAGCAGCCATTTTCCGACTTGATTATTGTGTTCCAGTTTGATTTCCAATAAAAAGTGTTTCAATATGGAGAATAGGTCATTAATTGCAATAAAATAACCAAACACCAATCGGATTGGTAGTATTTAGTGAGTATTTCACGATTTACTCTTGCATTCCGCAGCTATTTTGTATTGGCAACCAAACGTTTTCGATTTGTGTCGAAATAATGGTTTGTACAGTTGGGGTTAATGACATGGTACTCTTTCCTTTTGTGTACTAATGGTCGTACACAATACAGTCTTAAACAGAGCTCTTTTGGGAACCGTAGTCGTCCACATCGCTTGACACACGATAATGTCGTGCAAGTGTGAAAACGGCCAATATTAAAATGGTACGGATATATCGAAAAACTCCTGATTATCTTGTACTAGTAGTTTTCTTATTGAAATTAAATATTCAATCAAAACTAACGAAAATTGATTGAATATAATTTACAACAAAAATACTTTTTTTAGTCGTCGCCTGAATTGTGTATTAATATAGGTACTGAATTTGCCTATTATAATACGAGTAATTACAGTTGTGTGCCTATCAAAAAAAATAGAAGAAAGCATTTTGATGTCTCAAAATACCAGGCACTTTCTATGACCATTTTTTTGCCAGGAGGAGAGTATGCTCTGCAGCAGAGCCACAATCAATGTCTATTTAATCATTACCTATAGCACGCACAGCTATTTTTGGTTTATGTGCACTATGTACGTGTGACGTACATCATTATTAAAAATAAGTGATCACATTCAATTATAGTGACAAATGCTTTATATGAAATTTATAATATTAAAAAAATATAAAAGCCACAATCCTATATTGGTATTTTTCAACACGAACGCAATAAACACAATACGTACATCAGTTTCCATCCAAAAACAGAGGCATTTATCTTTTCTGAATACATGTTTTAGTGGCTCTGCCAGAGAGTATGCTCTGCAGCAGAGCCACAATCAATGTCTATTTAATCATAATCTATAGCACGTACAGCTATAATATGTTTACGTACACTATGTACGTGTGCAATACATAATTTTAATATATAAAATTGTTCACATTCGATAATGGTGGCTCTGCTGCAGAGCATCAATACCTAGTGCTCGAGCTGCCCACCCCGTAAAGGATATAGGCATGATTATATGTAACGCCGAATGTCAATAACTATTGCACAAACTCTGCTCACCCCGTAAGTGATATGAGTCACGCTCATCAGTCTATTTTCATTCATAGAATCAATCAAAATATTTTTTATTCGAGAATCGTTCGTTAGAACGGAATCTTATACTGGGCGGCCATCTTGCCGGAATTTCTCTGCCAGAGTCGGCCGATCTACAACGCCAAAATTGCCGATATTGGTTGATTTGTTTTGGTGTAATGCTCTGCACTTGGATTTCGAAATAAAAAGATACTTATATGAAAAAAAAGCTTATTTAATGTAGTTTAAACATAATGTAGGTTAAATTCACATAAATTGCAGTAAACTGTTAAAAACTTAATAGAAAGGTTATTAAAATCTAAATTTGACCCATATTGCCAAGTTCTATATTTTTTTTTGAAACCTTGAAAAGGCAAATCAACAAAATTATTTATATAAACAGATGCCACATACTATAGGCTAACCCAACGTATTTTTTTTTGTGTAGCTACAGTATTTTTGTAGTTAAAATGCTTTTTGTAGAAAAGTAGCACGCGGGACGTTTGCGGGGAGGGTGGGCTGAGCGCTGAGTCGTTAGGTAAAGAAAACGAAACTCTATTTTGCCCGTCAGGTACCTACCTAAGGGGGGTAACTACGTCACAATAAAGTATAAAATCGACTCAAGCGTGACGTCATATCATCATCGAAAAAAGAAAATACGTGTCCAATTGGGGAATTACCATCCTCCATATTATGTCAAAAAGTTGTAAGAGTCGCGAAAGTTCTAAGAACTAATGGGGTACATACTGACAATACGAGATAGAGCCCCATTAGTTCTTTAGAACTACGGAATTGGGAACAAATGGAATGCACCCTCCAATACTTATTAAATCTACCTGATAGACAAAGAAAAACAAAGTAATCATCCCTATTTGTGGTTGATATAGTTATGGTTGATAAGTTTGTTCCGGTGGCTATAATTTTTTCACAGGCGTTTTTACATAATGCAAGATATTGTGTGGAGTCCTGGCCGCGTGAGCCTTTATGCTAAATAGTCGTTACTTATTTAATACTTTTTTACGCCACGTAGGGAACCTGGTATCAATAAAAAAATACTAACGTGGGCCGAAGTAAGGAAACATGTCTCTGCCACAACATAGACGATGAAGAGGAAAAAGAGCCAGTGCTTAGGTAAGCAGCTCACATCGTAATTCGTTTAAAACAGAAGATAAAGTTTTTAGTTAGATTTATAGTTACGCTTTGTTAGTTACCCGGAAATTAAGGCAATCGAAGCCTTTGTCTTCATTTCCTTCCCAGACAAGAAAGGAAGGCAGCCCATTACAGAACTAGAGCACTACTGGCGGTGGTATAATAGAACACTTCCTAGCCTTACAAAATAAAACACGTTAACATATTAATGTTACTTTACCATTTATGAGTATCAGAAGATTTGGTGAAGGAAAACATCGTGGTGAAACCCGCACACTCCTGTGAAGAAATTCAAAGGTTGTGTGCGAAGTCGACCAACCCGCACTGGGCCAGCGTGGTCGACTAAGGCCTTATCGCTCTAATTCAGGGTAGGCTCGAGCCCCTCGGTGGGGGACGTATATGAGCTGTTGATGATGACCATTTATCAGAACAAAGCAGTGTGCTTGTTATCATCTTATATGTGTCCCCACCAAGGGGCTCGAGCCTACGCTGAATTAAGGCGATCAGGGCTAACATTTGGCTTTCTTTGCGAGTGTGTGCATGTTTCCGTTTTCGTTTAAGGGTGTCAAGTTAAATACACACGAGCCTAAATTCGAAAACATTTTGTATCGAGGATCGAACTGGTGCCTACTGAAAGAGAAGCAGTCAGTAGCCCTAAATAGCCACTACACCGTTGAATGTATCAAATCAAATCAACGAATTCTAGTGCGTAAACGTAGGACGAAAGACACCTAAACATTACGGTGGAGGAAATCATCTTGAGGACACCTGCATCCGCCTCCAAAGAATTTCAAATCGGCCAATCCGCACTGGGCCCGCGTACTAAGGCCTGAACATTTATAGTTTATATTATTATTGTTTTTTTTTCATTTATATTTTGAATCTTTTGGTTGGGTCACTATGAGCTGATAACCGCCACATGGGAATATAGGCAGGCATCCATTGATAAGAGCTCAACCACAACTTCCTACAGCGCTGTTTATCAGCAAGCGATGGAACTTGCACACGTCTTTTTTGGTATTCTGCGCGGGAAGTGTCTAGTGTCAATGGTCGGTCAGTAATGTACATAGTGAATAATATGGATATAGGCACTCACTCCCTTGAGGTAGACCATTTTTCTATGACCTCAAACAGTTTTTGCACACGTTTTTTTTGTTTGGATATAAATATCCGAAGTGGAAATTGAGGAGCACAGTCGAGCCGTGTTCTTCACGGCTTGGAAGACCTTTATTCCTTTAATATTAAAACCCTTAGGGTACCTATTATAGTTTTAGGTTTTTTTAGTGTTTAGTGAAGTGAATTTGAAAAAATCGTGGTGAGTACTGAAGTGTAATTAGGTTTTTTTTTGTTTCCATCTGATTGTCTTTTTTATTCTACAACCTCTACCTATACGAACTCACCAAGATCTAGTCGTAATATTATGCGAGTCATCATCATCATCACCATCGTCGTGTGGGTTGTAAGGTCGACAACCGACCTCACAAACCCTGGTGTCAGTGTTATAGAGCCGCCAAAGGTCACTGATTTGGCCCATGTATCGGCTTAACGTGCTTTCCGAAGCACGGAATCATCTTTCTTTTCGGACGATTGTCGATTAGGTGATTCAGGATACAAAAGTTTCTTACTGTCTAAACCATTTCTATTTCAGACATAGTTTCCGTCCATTATTACGTGAGTGTTCCGTTAAAATAAAATTATATTGCCGAAACCGTGCAAACAGAAACCATGAGTAAATAATATACTAATTTGGGATGGCTTGTGTTGTTTTGTAATCAGTTTAGGTTAACCTATAAAGGTACACATAGCTTGATAACTAGTATTAGATTATCTCTTTATACTGTACTACCCAAGGTACTCCTATAATACGTCTGAGGACGTCCTTATACTCTCGACATGAGAAGCATTAGGTCGGATCTACATATCCGACCAAAATCACTTTTTATCATTGTAGGCATACTGAAAGTCTCTGGATCTGGCCACTTCGAAAATGAACTCTTTGGGAACATGTTACTTTTTAATTTGCGAGACTGCTAAAAAAGTGATTTAGGTCGGATATGTAGATCCAACCTAATGCTTCTCATGTTGAGTACGGTCTTAAATAAGAGTCAGAGTCGTCTGTCCAAAAGTCCGTGTCTAGCTATTATGCTACTTTGGTATACCTATACTAACGTAGCATATAGGTCAACCACCCATAAACTCGCGGTAGCTAACTGCAACTTACGCGTTTGTGACGTAGCCTACGCTACGACGTAGACGTTTGATCGCGTAGCAGCACCGATTATACGCTCGTTACGCCGTAGCCGTATACCGTAGCAGTAACTATATTTTCTGATTTTAATTACGAGTGTAAAGGCGGACTTGTTCCATGAAGAATCTCTTCCAGTCAACCTTTGAGTAAACAGAAGGAATTGTTTGCTATAGTTTTATTTCAAATTTTTTTTTTTTTTTTTTCGCGCGAAAAAATTAGTTATTTGTTCGAGTATTGAGTATTGTGTTTGCATAAATTTCAGTGAAAATGAGTGATAGTAAGAAGAATCTCCTTTTGTTCTTCGACCGGCCGACGGAGCCTTGCTTCATGCAGAAGGGAGATGAAAAGAGCACCTTCCTAATACCCGACCATTACTATGTAAGCACATAATTATTGTAATTAACATGGCGTAATTTTATATTAATCTCAAATAAAATATCTTATTCGCTTACAATTTGTATTCACTGAGCAGTTTTTCAGAGAAAAATACAAAAAACCATGCGAATGTATAGTTTTACTAATATTATAAGGGGGCGAGTATACAGGGCTCTCAAAGGCTGGCAACGCGTTGGCAACCCCCCTGGTGTTGCGAATGTCCATGGGCGACGATGACCACTTACCACCACTGTGGCTCGTCCGCTCGTTTGCCTGCTTAATTAATATAATATATATATAAAAAAAATACGAAATTCAGTTAATCTGTTTGTTCATTGTTTTTTAATTGGCTTATACCACATACTCGAACTGAAAGGGGACAGTTGAACCTAAAAGAAAAGTGTGAAATTGATTTTTTCCTATAAAAGAAAATGCCCATTAGGCCCTAAGGGGAAAAAGACAGAATTAAACAATATTATCTTCATTTTTACAGCCAAAAAAATACGAGCATGTCAGCGGCAGTCTCGGCAACCGATTCGGAGGTGAATCTGGGAAGATGATCCAAGTCAGGAACATCGCCCTGCCAGACTTCTCCAAGCCCAAGGAGCTGGGGTACAACGACCAGTTCTCACTCTTCGTCCCGGCCCACCGGACCATGGCTGCTAAACTCATCGACATTTTCATGGGTAAAACTTATTGTTTTAAGTAAGGCAAGGTGAACGACCGACCTATCCGTGTCATAGAGTCGCCAATGGTCTTTGACTGAAGTCGTCAACGACTTTCGCTACTACTTGCACTTTGACCACAAAAAAGGGATCGATGTGGTTTTGAATTTTGAATATCTTAATATATTCGACGCTCTTACAGCAAAGGAAAACATCATGAGCAAACCTGTAGCACACTTCTGCGAAGATATTCAAAAGGAGTGTGTAAAGGCGCCCAACCCGCACTGGGCTAGCGTGGTCGGGACGTAAATTATCTCTTGATGATGAACACCTTAGGGCTTAATATTAAACGTCAAATGTCACTTTTGAGATTGATTCTCTTAAATATTCAGAGTTACTTATAATTTGTTTCTTTTCCAGGTATGCGTGACGTGGACGACTTACTATCTGCTTGCAGCTACTGCCAGATGCGTATCAACCCTTACATGTTCAACTACTGCCTGTCTGTCGCTATACTACATAGGTGAGTACTGTGGAGATTGCATTGGTTACATGCAGTCTCCGCGCACTTTTCCCTTTGTTTGTTGTTGCTGGCACTCGATATTCGCCCTATATATCGTAAAAAAGCTAATTAGACGTAGTGAGTCAGAAAATGATGAGCTGAAGAAAATAATGGTGTGGATTAGGGATTGAAATGAAGAAAAGATAATACAAAAATATTGAAATCTAATATTGGAGTCATTATTTGGCTACGGATTTATGCACTAGAAGCGAGTGCCTCCCATCTTCAAAGAGCTACGTCCACCAGACATGGTGTAGACTTATGAAGAAATCGGTACCTCCAGTTACGTATTTTTTTTTCTTTGCTATATTATTTGCCTGATTATTTGCCTTGTAGAATCAACAGCAAATATCACAGCACGGATCGCAGCTATGAAGCAATTTAATTTTGTTACCTTTGTTTAGCTTCGACTGAACGCGGACGCAGAGGAAGACGTGTTTAATCTTAAATCCTTTTTATACACCATATTAAGTTTTCCAGAAAAAAGTCTAAGAAAAGACTGTGAATAAAGAAATTAATATTGAATGAGATGGCCAATGCAGCGATTGCAGCCATTAGAATGATGATGAGATACCATAGAAAGGTCTCTCTGCATTGATGCCTTGGTGATGTACAATTGATATTATTTTGTTAAAAAAAGTTGAATGATGTCTGATAAGTATAACGGTCTGAATTCGTCCGCGGAGGACTTCTTCTCGCAATTCGAGATAATCGCCGCTATAAATAGTTGGAGTGACGATGTAAAAACGTTAGTGTTGGCTACTTATCTATGTGGGCCGGCTCTCAGCTATTATAATTTGACAAAATCGTCCTCTACGAAATATGAGGATATTAAAAAAGCGATTTGTTTAGAATTCCCGTCTCCTATAGACCATGCTTCGTTGTTTTATAAGTCTCGTCAAGATTATAATGAGCCTCTGATGGACTATGTGTATCGTGTGGAATCTCTTGCCGGAAAGGCTAAGATTTCAGACCAGAAAATAATAATTAAGCAATGTTTGACTGGTATGTCATCTTTTTTTAAACGTAATTTCGGAACTCAATTATACAAAGATTTCGCTACCCTCAAACAAACCTGCATGGAGTATTCGATGCTCTTTATGGCCACACACACTGAATTATCGTTGCCAGTGAAGATAACCTCGACTCGATGTGGCGAGCCCAGCAGTTATACGAATTCAATGGGTGATGGTTATCCCAGTGAAAATATTGGGCAGCGTAGTGCGCAAGCCTCACCGCAGGAATTATACTCCACGCCGCAAAATAGATCTTCTAGTTGGCCGCCGAGGAGTCCATCTTCTCCACGTAATACTAACTTTGGATCAAACCGACCCCGCAATGATGCGAGATCGTCAAGACCCCAATACACTCAAAACCGGTATAATTTAAGAAGCGGTTCGCGTGATAACGTTGGAAATATACAGGGTAATGACCCAAACTTTCAGCGTCGCCAGTGAATGGGACTACATTGGTAGACGGTCATTTTAGTCGTCCCGTTTCTCCTATTATTTGTGTTGATTTGTACGGTGTAGTGCATAATGCGTTGATTGATTCAGGTGCCACAATTTCTGTGATTTCTTCTTCGTTTCTTGAAAAAGTGGGTAAATTCATTCCGTCACACGCATATAATGATAACGCCTCTTGTTTGCGTACGGTGAATGGGATTAGGTTATTAGCTGAATGTTCTGTTATATTGGACATTACAATAAATAGCATTGTCTATAATCATGCATTTGTTGTTGTGTGCGATTTAGTACCTGATATAATTTTAGGGCAGGATTTTTTATATGCAGTAAAGGCCATTGTCAACTTTGATAAACAGTTCATTGAACTGGATAGGAATAAGGTATGGTTCAGAAATGATACAAAAATCGCGGCGTTTTCACTTGATTATGTTCAGTCCGGGACTGAGTCCGAACATTTATTGCCGTTACCGAAAGGTGATTATATCTATTTTCTTAATACGGTAGAATCAATAAATGAAAATTTGGACGATTTAAAAAAGGATACGATCCTAACGAATAACACGAAATGTAATAATTTTAATATTTCTGATGCTTTATTATCAGATCAGAAAAGTAAGTTGTCAGAATTACTGGGCAAATATGAAAAGCAGTTTGCGTTTGATTCGAAGAATTTAGGGGCATGTTCATTAATGGAAGTTGAAATAAATACTTCAGACGAGACTCCTATTCATAAAGCTCCTTATAGAGTTTCACACCATCAACACAGTATAATTAGGGAACAAGTGAGTGAGATGTTGGAAAATGGAATCATTCGTGAGTCGCGAAGTGCATATGCATCCCCGGTTGTCTTGGTCAAGAAACCTGATGACACGTGGCGATTCTGCATTGATTATAGGTCATTGAATAAAAAAGTAATTACCGATTCATATCCTTTACCCAGAATAGATGACATAATTTTATATCTAGCTAAAGCCAAATATTTTGCGGATCTGGATTTAAATAGTGGATATTGGCAGTTGAGAATCAAGGAATCTGATAAGCATAAAACTGCTTTTGTTACCCCTTCGGGATTGTATGAATTTAACGTCATGCCGTTCGGCCTTAAAACAAGTGGTGCGATTTTCCAGCGGGTTATGGATAGTGTTTTAGGGGGCATGAAATATCGGAATGCTATTGTTTATATTGACAACATATTGGTTTATGGGGAAACATTTGAAGAATTTTCTTTATCTTTAAATGAAATCTTATATAGAATTAAAGAATGCAATTTGACACTTAAACCTAGTAAGTGCAAATTTGGTTTTGAAAAAGTTTCCGTTCTTGGTTATGAAATAACGGGTCAGGGAATTCGACCAGATCAATCACAGTTTGAAAAGATTATGAAGATCCAAGTGCCAAAATCGACTAAAGAACTTAAATCTATTTTAGGACTCTTTTCATATTATAGAAAATTCTTAGATAATTATGCGGATTTGGCTATGCCTCTAACAAGGTTGATGAAGAAGGGTGTCAAATTTATTTGGACAGAACTACAGCACCATGCATTTTCTAAAATTCTTTCTCTTATTCAGAACCCCCCTTTATTAAGACATTTTTCGAATAGCGAAGGCATAGTTACAAGATTATTTGTCGATGCTAGTGATAAAGCATTAGGTGCTTGTTTATTGCAGGGTGATGATAAAATATTTCCGATTGCTTTCGCGTCGCGTAAGCTCTCTGATTGTGAGACCAGGTATACGATTACCGAAAAGGAATGTTTGGCTCTAGTGTGGGCTCTTAATTATTTTAAGCATTTACTATGGGGAATGAAATTTGACGTCGTGACGGATCACAAAGCTTTGGTATGGCTCCGTACTAAAAAGGATATGAATGGGCGTTTAGCTCGTTGGTCTTTAGCGATTCAACAATATGATTTTGATATAGTATATTGTTCGGGCAAAGATAACCAAATTGCTGATTTCCTAAGCAGGAATCCATTAATTGAGGATGTTGATGTTAAGGAGACCTCTCCTAAGGATGTAGTTGAGGATGGTTTAGAGTTATACAGGATTGAAGCTTCTCGTTTTGAATTTGATCAAAGCGTTGATAGTTTTTGCACTGAACAAGTTTCAAGGATTGCTTCTAGATCTCGGCTAATCTATAAAGGTTTTCTTACTAGAGACAATAAGCTCTTTCACAGGTGTAGGATAGGTAACAGATATGTTGATCGTTTGGTTGTTCCTCAAGCTTCATTTAATGACGTTATGAAGGAAATTCATGATGATCCTTGGAATGGAGCGCATTTTGGTCTTACGAAGACTTTATGTAAATTTAGGGACAGATATTTTATTCTTGATGCTGAAAAGAAAATTTCTAGATATATCGAAAGTTGTAAAGAATGTCAAGAGAGGAAGAGATCGTATTTGATTGCTCCGATGCAACCGATTGAAGTCAATCATCTTTTTGATAAAATAGCCCTAGACATATTAGGACCTCTTCCGACCTCGGATTTAGGAAACAAATACATCATAGTTTGTTTAGAGTATTTATCGAAATACGCGATAACTAGAGCAGTCCCAAGTGCAACTGCTCAGGCCGTTAGTGATTTTCTTACTCAAGAGATCTTCTGTAAATTTGGTATGGTAAATGAAGTCATTGTAGATCGTGGATCAATTTTCACATCACACATGGTTAAAAATACGATAGTTTTTTTTGATTCCACGTTATCGGTTGCTGCAACTAGGCATCCTCAGACCATTGGACTCGTGGAACGTTTTAATAGCACTATATCTCAGAGTTTAGCGATGTATACAAACGAGAGTCAAGCAGATTGGTGCATGTATTTGCCCATGTCAACGTACGCGTATAATATATCGAGACAGGCGTCATCAAATACGATTCCTTACACTATTGTTTTTGCTAGAGACCCAATTTTGCGTTCTGATGTTGATATTGTATCTAATCGTAATGATTTGGATATTGCTGCTCGCAATAATGCTAATATTAGAATGATCTCTTGTGCGTTGAGAAATATTCGTAAATCGCAAATGACTCAAAAGGAATATTATGACAGGAAAGTCAGGTTCGTAACGTTCGATCCAGGTAGCTTAGTCTTGGTATATAATCCTAAAAGAATAACAAATGTTGGTCAGAAGTTATCGCGTCCATATAAAGGTCCGTTTCGTGTTATTCGAAGGCTATCTAATAATAATTATTTACTACGTAAGATAGATGGAAGCTCCAGACGTGATTTAATATTTCACCATAATTCTCTGAAACCGTTCAGATTGCGTGTTTAAAAATATTATTTTATAGTAACTTGGCGTTTGTTTCCCTTGATCTGTCCTATGCCTTACTTTATTCACAACTCGTCATGAACTTCTATCGTCATTTGTAGTTGATATGTTATGTCAGCGTCTTTGTCAACAAATAATTATTATTGTCTCTATATATAAATTTATTTTTATTTTTGTATGATGGGTAACTTAATGTTTGTCTATATATGGCATAGTTTGATAACTTATTCTTACATTTTATTTATTTTTGTTTGTCATGGACTTTTGACTTAAGCTATGGTATTTTCATTTAATCAACAATCGTTCGAGATATTCGTTTGGTTTGAGCATTACTTGTCGGATCTCATAATAGGACATATGCATCCTCATGAGATGTGCTTTTTCTTAGCACGATCGTATTGGTTTAGTATTTTATGAGTCGGTGGATTCGAGAACGCTTATTGGTTTCATGTTATGCTTATTAGGTTTAGTCAAGTTCTATTAATTTTTGTTTTTCTCTCGAATGGATTAATCCAGCTCTTATTTGCAGATTCGTAATAAGTAGTTTATAAACATTTTGTATATTAAAAAAAGAAACTTCATGAAGAAAAGAAGGTTTTAAAAATCTAGCTATTTAATGGGGTTGTTATTTTCTATAAGGGGAGGGTGAGCTTAGTGTATAGGCCACTCATTTTAGATATGCTATCGAATATTCATAGTTCTTCGGAAAAGATCTTGTTATTCGGATAATATTTAACGTAAGTGACGCATAGTGT
This sequence comes from Carpatolechia fugitivella, assembly GCA_951230895.1. Lineage (NCBI taxonomy): Eukaryota > Metazoa > Arthropoda > Insecta > Lepidoptera > Gelechiidae > Carpatolechia > Carpatolechia fugitivella. Next base: position 1,666,216 of record OX579666.1, on the reverse strand, counting down.
AGGTGATCATTATTTTTCTACATATACGAATAGGCCTGAGCTCCTGTTCCAGACCTGCCGCTACTTCGATTTTTAGACCTTGTATTCGCGTTTTTCATTTGTTTTTGTCTTAGCTTAGGTTGAAATATTTAAGTTTAGATTAGGTGCGATCACTTAAAGTTTGTTCATTGTGTTGATGGGATTTTGTTGTCATAATTTGATTTATCTGATATTACATAATAATAATTTCGTTTGTTCTTGTTGGTCAATTATAGCAGCATGGTCCAATGTTAATATTATGTTGAACGTTTTGTGTCGCTGTTAGTTGTTCTATTAATTCTTCAAAATTTATTTATTGTTCTTTTGGTTCATGTAGTGTACCATGAGTTGTACTTGAATGAATAATCTTTTGGCGTGGTTTTAATTATTCGTATTTGGTGAAACGTTGTTCCACCAGGTAGCTGTTAGCTATGGCTTCTTGTACAAATCATAGGGTTTGTTAAATGAAATATTATACGCACTTTTAGGTAATTAGTTAGGTTTATCTTTTGTGATCGGCTGATCATTTTCCTGTAGGAGGAGGGATGTGGAGATTGCATTGGTTACATGCAGTCTCCGCGCACTTTTCCCTTTGTTTGTTGTTGCTGGCACTCGATATTCGCCCTATATATCGTAAAAAAGCTAATTAGACGTAGTGAGTCAGAAAATGATGAGCTGAAGAAAATAATGGTGTGGATTAGGGATTGAAATGAAGAAAAGATAATACAAAAATATTGAAATCTAATATTGGAGTCATTATTTGGCTACGGATTTATGCACTAGAAGCGAGTGCCTCCCATCTTCAAAGAGCTACGTCCACCAGACAGTACCTATATTCATTCCTTTAGCGGAATAGTGTTTCCTTTATATTTCCAGTAGTATCCCTTGGGTCATCTCAGCCGAAAACGTCCACTGCTGGACAAAGGCCTCCCCCAAGGATCTCCACAAAGACTGGTTCTGCGCTGCCCGCATCCAGCTGCTTCCCGCGACCTTCACCAGATCTTCGGTCAACCTTGTGGGGAGCCTACCCACGCTGCGTCTTCTAGTGCGTCCCTCGAGTATATTGAACGAATAGATATCTGGGTAAAACCTACAAAGCGGTATTAGGCTGTCACACACACACTTCAACGGTTTTCCGCAAAGTTTATTTCTATGTTTGATTATATATTACATGTTGTTATCTTCCAAGCATTTACGGAGTGTAAGAGAAAAAGAGAGAGAGAGATACTGGTGGGTCAGAGCTAGAAGAAGAAGAAAAAAATTTTTAGCTCTATAGAAACAATAGAGCACAGGCTTATCAATCTGTAGCATCCGAAAACTATACTAACAAATTCTCTTAAACCTTTGCATTTCCCATCATGGGTGCCATCATCACGGCCCCGTAGCCAAGTTGGTAGTGTGCCTGCCTTCGAAGCATAGGGTCGCGAGTTCGAATCCCGCCCAGGGCAAGCATTCGTATGATAAACACTTGTGTTTGCTATGTGTCTGGATGTTGTTTATCTATAGGTATATTTAAGTATGTATTTATCTATTTATGCATGTGTATCAGCTATCTGGTACCCATAGTACGAGCTCTGCTTAGTTTGGGATTAGATGGCCGTGTGTGAAATGTTCCCACATATTATTATTATTTGTTTTATTGCAGGCCTGACTGCAAGGGTTTGTCAATCCCAACTTTCGCTGAGTCGTTCCCTGACAAGTTTATGGACCCCAAAACCTTCCGTAAGGCTCGAGATGTCGCCACCACCTCTCCTAATGGAAACAGGGTAAGTTTCAAAGTCAAAGTCAAAATTATTTATTTCCATAGGATGTTATTACATCACTTAGATCCGTCATTACATTTTTTGGGTGAGTTCACTAACACAATGGCGGAATCTGTGGAGAAGAGCTCACCGAAGAAACTCAACAGTCGTCGCATCTTTCGCGTTTCCTTTTTTAAATAAAATATTGTCAATTACAAAATTAATACTTATTATATATCGAAAAAGCAAAACAATAAACAAACAACTCAAACAATCTATTCCCATGGACATCTGTCCTCTAAGTAATCAGATATCCCATAGCAACCTTTTTTATACAATTTCTGTTTTATAATTATTTTAAACTTGTCTAAAGGCAAGTTTTTAATATCAGTAGGGACCATATTGTAATAGCGTATACAATTGCCTTTAAAAGAATTACTAAGAATTACGCCTGCCAAGCGTGGAGATTATGACAGAACCCTCCACTTAAGTGGAGGAGGCTCATAGTCCAGCAGTGGACTGTAACGGGCCGTGGATGTTGATGATGTGACGTCACTTAAACCCCTAAACGACATCTACGAGATTTCTCGTAGAAAAACAATAAAAATAAAAATATATGAAAATCTCCTCTAAGGTTTTGAGATCTAGGTCTTGCTATTGTTATTGCTAAGTTAGCAATTTCAATTGGCCGCCAATTTGTACACCCCTTCTTTTTAGCTTTATATATGTCACTGACGTCACTGTATAAAGTAGACACCTCTACCTTCCTATACATTTTTATCTCTACCTATATATTATATTCTTATATTTCCTTCTGTTTGCAGCTCCCAGTGACCATACCCCAGAACTACACTGCCGCCCCCTCCGAGCCCGAGCAGCGAGTGGCGTATTTCCGCGAGGACATCGGCATCAACCTCCACCATTGGCATTGGCATCTGGTCTACCCGTTCGACGCCGCAGACAGGGCCATCGTCAACAAGGACAGACGCGGAGAGCTCTTCTATTACATGCATCAGCAGATCATCGCCAGGTGAATTTGATTTTAGAGATAATTTTTTTTAACGGACTATTCACCAGAGTGGTAATACGTATACGTACTAACTAAATAACGTAAAACGTCTCGTATACAGTCAATGAAACTGAACAAGTTTTGTTTTAGACCAAGTCACTTTGTATGGAAACTACTGTTTTGTGAATATTAAAGAGATGTGGAACAAATGATATTCGAGAGGTTTTAATTTATCTTGTTAACTATACCTGTCGCATCGTAAGAATGCCGTCCTGACAGCAGGCAGGAAATATGAAAACCAAATGGGTGCAAAAGAGACAGAAAAAAATTTGTACGTGTATGACAGGTGTCAGGACGGCATTCTTACGATGCGATTGCTATAAACGTTTTGTTATTGAATTTCAGATATATAGCCCGTGCAGATAAAGAATAGATATGAAAATGGCGTCCGCTCGCATGCTATTTCGCTCACAATCTATCGCTTTCTATACTCACACAGTGAAGTACGCGCTGCAAAAAAATAATGATAATAATCAGGGGTTGGATTTAGAAACAATTGGAATCGATCGGAGAAAACTGAGCATGTGGAGAGGTTCAGAGGGCTTAACTGAATCCCGCTACATCGATTTAACCTTCAGGAGACTTCGAAAATAAATTAATGAAAATATCAATTTCCTATCATGCCCTTGCTCCTTATTTATTTTATTAATATTTTTTGTCATTATTATTAGTATCATTAAATAATAAACCCGTCCCGTCCCGTTTTAAATCATAATAATAAAAAAGAATAATTAATAACAAAAAAGTCAGTAGGAAAAATAAAAATCGATTTTTGAGAACTTGTTTTGCCAACCATACCATAAGTACCCGCCGCCATTTTCACATCTATTCTTTATCTGCATGGGTTATACTATCCGTAAATTTCCTTTATGCATAGCAATTTATGCTTTTGATGTCTCTAGATATAACGCCGAGCGCCTATGCAACAACCTGGGTCGCGTGACGCGCTACAACGACTTCCGACAGCCCATCGCCGAGGCTTACTTCCCTAAACTGGACTCTCAAGTAGCCAGTCGTTCCTGGCCTCCTAGGTAATGATCTATCAGATTAAGTTAGTAAGATAATAAAGTAAGATCTAGGAAAAATTCCAACCAATCACCCCAATGAGATTGTCACGATACAGCAGTGGACGTATTCGCTCCTTACGCTTATACACTCACCGGCACATCTAATCGCCCACCCTTGTATTTCGGGTTAATTTTTAACTACGCTTATTGTTATACATTACAATTGATTTGATACGATAAATTAATAAACGTTAAATTAACAACTTTTTAACTGACATCAGCTGTAACTAGTAGAGTTATAAAGAATCACGAGTATTCCCTGAAATGAAGAGTGGGCGGTTAGATGTGCCGGTGAGTATATATGGACAGTACCAATTTGACAACTCTCGTATTAACACTTTAGGTTTTCGCGGTTGTGAGCTTCAGTTCTGCCGCGATCATGACTATTGCAACATACATAGTCGAAATATCGTTAAGCTCATTAAAAAGCGTACTTAAAACCAAAATCGTGGTAATAACCCGGTTGTATTAGCTCTAGTATTTACTAAACATTTTTTGTTAGTAACTAGATGCTTTCTACTTAGACGGTTTCAGGTCTAATTTAGACTAGTGCATAGACTTCTATTTGATTCTAAATTAACTTACTTTACAAGTAGTCAATTTGCTTAAAACTATCATACATTGAACTACGGCAAAAAGCCTCTCGTGTAGGTACTAACGAATTTCCTCAGTTAACAACGGCAAAAATACTTCCAGAAATAGTCCCTCACAATGTCTGCTTCCTAACCTAATTACTGTCTGTTTTCTCATAATTGTGCATAATTATGAATAAATGTGGTATGGTATAAATGTTCTTCATTATCTAATGATGACGATGTCGTTTTTAGGTTCGCGAACACGACGATCAGTGACATGAACCGGCCGATAGACCTGATCAAGCTGGACGTAAACCAGCTCGAGACCTGGAGAGATCGCTTCAGGGAGGCTGTTGAGACCGGCACAGTTTTAATGGTGAGTATCTTAATGTAGCACATTTTTATGATGGATACTCAGCAAATACCTAACCCAAGGAACGGACCATAAAATTTCCTAAACTGTGGTATCGTTTAAAGTCGACCAATTCTAATTCAAAGGTCCAGTATAACTGTACACAAGTTTCAGGGTGGGCAAGCTGTCTTGTTACATTATTAAAATAAGACTAAGTTTTACTAACAGGTTTTGAATTTTGTATATTTAGCAGTTGACTCATTATAGCTGCTTTGTGACCAATACAATAATATTAACTTTTATTAAACCTTTGTAATCTTATCTCCACCAGCCCAACAACAGGACTGTTCCACTGACTGAGGAGACTGGTATCGACGTCCTGGGCAACCTGTTGGAAGCGTCCATCATCAGTGTGAATCGCAATTACTATGGTGACCTCCACAACATGGGCCATGTCTTCATCTCTTACTCCCATGATCCTGACCATCGCCATTTGGTAAGTACATTATGTTTTCTAGTCGAAAATATCAGAAAAGTTTGAAAGTAGCCGTAACCTGTGACCTTTTATGTAGAAAAACAACGTTTGTCTCCAAGGATCACGATATCAGATTGAATTAGTTACTGATCCCGCATCTCAAACGATACATCTTATCTTTTGTTGACCAGTGATTTTGTATCCTATTCTAACATCACGATTAACTATATTTCATTCATTCATTCATTCATTCACTATTAACTATGTTTTCCAGGAAAGTTTCGGTGTGATGGGAGATTCTGCAACAGCTATGCGTGATCCGGTGTTCTACCGCTGGCACGCGTATGTGGACGACCTATTCGTCACTTACAAGAACAGGCTGGATCCTTACTCTGCTGGCCAGGTAAGTCCAACTTTGATCTTTGGTTTCTAATGCTGTTGGTTGGCAATTTCCTACAGATATAGGTAAGCAAGAGAATAAATAAATATCCAAACGGAATAACCCTACGGTAGCAAATAATTTATTGTGATTGGAATTGTAATACTTTAAGTCATTTACACAGGGTCTTTACATTTAAATTGCAACACTAACTAACCCCTTTCATTCAAAATCATCTTTGTTTTCCAGCTGGACTTCCCTGGCATCCGAGTGTCAGGCATCAACCTGGAAGGTCGCGCCGGTGACAACACAGTAGCGACCCAATGGGAGCAGAGCACGATAGACCTGGGTCGAGGACTTGACTTCTCGCCAGGAGGATCTGTGCCGGCACGCTTCACGCATTTGCAACACGATGACTTTAACTATGTGTAAGTAATTTTTTACGAGTACATTCCAACTTTACAAAAAAACCGACGATGACATTGTGAAATTGAAGGGATCGTGTCGTGCTTGATGATCTTAAGAGATCGTTTAGATTGACCACAGGAATTGACACACCCAAAAGTAGGTTGAAGTTTGCTTATAAGTGCTAACTTCTGCAGTACCTTCTGGATTTGAATATTTCCATGGCACAAGGCCATTGGACAGAACAAAATATTTGTTAATTTATTGGGACATAACAACACACCCCAACAACACTATAGGTACACTTTAAAGTTTTATTTATATGTCACCTCTTTCCTTTTCCAGGATTAACGTACAGAACACTACTGGCCAGTCCGTTCAAGGCATGTTCCGCATCTTCATAGCGCCGACAGTGGACGAGCAAAACAGACCACTGTCTTTCGAAGAGCAGCGCCGCATGATGATCGAGCTTGACAAGTTCCAGCAAGGACGTGAGTCTCCTTCTTAACTCTTTTTTAGCTGATAGTACGAGGGTATGGTTTCGATGTCTAATTTGGTCAAAAGTTTAGTAAAAGGGTAATAATTTCACCAGATTTGGCAGAATTTTTGGAGTTAAAAGGCTTACATTCAAGAATATTCTGATAGCAACGAGAGTTATAGTTTTTGGGCGATGCTGAAAATACGATTAGCAATTCATTCAGTTAGATTGTTAAGTGGAATTAAACGGGAACTTCTAAAAATAACAATTAAATATCTTGCTCCAACAGTGCGTCCAGGCGACAACAAGATCACTCACCGCAGCTTGGACTCCTCGGTCACCATTCCCTACGAGAGAACCTTCCGGGACCAGAACGCCAGGCCTGGAGACCCGGGCTCCGCCTCGGCTGCTGAGTTCGACTTCTGCGGCTGCGGGTGGCCGCACCACATGCTGATACCGAAGGGAACCCAGAGCGGATACCCCATGATGCTGTTCGTGATGGTGTCCAACTGGCAGGATGATCGGGTAAGTTTTTAGCGTTTTATCGCCAAATGTATTAGGTACTTATTCGGTAGTCTAAGTCAAAAGGAAAAGTCAAAGTCAAAGTTATTTATTTCCATAGGATGTTATTACATCACTTAGATCCGTCATTACATTTTTTTGGGTGAGTTCACTAACACAATGGCGGAATCTGTGGAGAAGAGCTCACCGAAGAAACTCCACAGTCGTCGCATCTTTTGCGTTCTTTTACATTCTGGGTCAAACCATCCTCCTTCATCTTCCTCGTTCAATCCATTTCAATTTCACAGCGTCGGTGGTCTAGTGGTTAGGGCCGCTGCCTCCCGTCCGGAAGACGCGGGTTCGAACCCCACCACGTACCAATGTGTTTTTGAATTTCGAATTCATATGTACGTTTATTCGACACTCTTACGGTGAAGGAAAACATCATGATGAAACCTGCACACTCCTGCGAAGAAAATCAAAAGGTTGTGTGTGAAGTCGACCAACCCGCAATGGGCCAGCGTGGTCGACTAAGGTCTAATCACTCTAAATCAGGGTAGGCTCAAGCCCCTCGATGGGGATGAATATGAGCTGTTGATGATGATGTTTCGGTTGTCTTGTTATCTTGGAAGATTACACAGTCATCATCATCATCGACTTCCGTCAATTCATTAACTGGACAAAGTTTCACTGTTTCATACCGTCAATCCCAACCTACGCTCTTCTACTCGTAGTCACCTTTCCACCTGATCTCAAATAAGAACAAAGCATTGTGGCCCAGCAGCCGCCACGGAGCTGCTGACCACCACACGAAGGATATTGTAGAGGATATTAATATAAAACGTAGCAAAAACCAGGGTTCAGTCCAGGTAAAGGTAAAGGTATTTTGGTAAAGGTATATACTTAGGTAGGCAGTAAAGGTATTTATTTATGTATTTATATAATATATTTTAAACTGTAAGATAATAACATGGTCAAGTTTACTATTGGAGATCAGGACATGAAGTGAGAAATTTAGCAGAAAAAAGACAAAATCGAAACGTAAGTAATCTAAATTTGATAATGAATTTAAAATGAAAGGTAAAACTGCCAGCAAGAAAGGTTGCCAGTCATAAAACAGGAAAGAGGACGAATGCCTCATTACAGCATTAACCATAAATCTCATTGCTTTTAGATCGAGCAAGACCTAGTCGGCTCCTGCAACGACGCAGCTTCCTACTGCGGCATCCGCGACCGCCGCTATCCCGACCGCAAAGCCATGGGATACCCCTTCGACCGACGCGGGCGCAGCGGGGTCAACAACCTCACCGACTTCTTGACACCCAACATGGCCGTTAGACAGTGCAACATCAGGTTCACTGACGCTACCAGGCTGAGGGGTGAAAATACCCGGTAGGTTGGAGAGGAAGATAAAAGAGGGAGAGGGAGGGATCGTCAACCTTTTTCGTTATAGTTTTAAAAGTTACGTTAAAAGTTGGAAATCAGGTTAGGTAGGGCTGGTCTAAAATTAGTTTATCAGAATTAGCAGCTGTTTTGTTTCTTCTCAAAATATTGCTCACATTTAAATGTTTTTTTCTGGAACTTTAAGCAAAATAAAGAACTCAGAGATTTCAAACAAGGCACTTAAGCTGTGATTTCGCTTCCTAGATTTGAGACTCCATCATCATCTCAACAGTTCCAAGATGAGATCTCTCTTTCCCCTGCTCCTGCGCATAGTACTACCAAAGGTACTACTAAACGATCCTGTGGCTGCCAGGAATACTACAGCCCAGCCGATATTGACGAACTCATAAGGAAACCTTATTATTATTACACTAAATGTAACGCTTGCGTAAACGGGTTTAAGACATTCCTTTGACACATAGAAAACAAAAAGATAATAAAAATATTTGTACTCTGTCTAGAACGTACCAAACCTATACATACATACATACTGCATAAAAAGTTAAAGATAAAGATTATTTATTTAAAGTATGATTTTAAAGAATTCTTTTTTTTAAGTCAAAGCTACCAGCAACAGCCAAATAGGCAAAGAGGTATAGGTATGTACACATACCTAACACAATGTTCCTACAAAGGGGTTCCAACCTGACCTACCCTAATTTTGTGAATTAAATAGGCGTCTATTTCGGTCTTTCACTAAATACGGCACTTGGACATCCTACTAATATTATAAATGCGAAAGTTTGGATGTTTGTTGCCGAATCACGCTTGAACCACTGGACGGATCGAGATGAAACTTGGCACACATATAGGTTAGGCCCTGGAATAGGACAGGAGGCTACTTTTTACCGCGGGAAAATACTTCATTCCCATGGGAAAACTCATTTAACGCGGGTGAAACCGCGAGCGGGAAGCTAGTAATTAAAAAAGTAAGAAAGTAATATATAATGTGATCTATCATGTATCTTCTACGTTTCCTTCGAAGACTTTCTCTCCTTTTTTCAATCTCCTTTGTCACTGACACACCTTGGCTAACGGATAACGGATAACGGCTTGTATAACGGATTCAGATTTTATAGGTTTAGTTTCATTTTGTAATACTATTGTATCATCATTATAATCTCGTATTGTTTCTGTATTGTCTTGCATGTTACAAATTAATTACTTTTGCATGTTAACTGTAGTTTTGTTATTCTGAACTAGTTTAAGTATAATTTTAATATCGGGTCAATAGTCATAGTTAAACTCTGTAAATATATACATAGTATGTAAAATAACATTAATTTACAAGACTGAATAAATTAGCCTTTCTACCAAACAATTCTATTATTTACTATGATTTGCACAGAAATAAACCTATTCACTATTATCATGTTGTGTCGGTTGTAAGGTCTACGACCGATCCCACAAACCCTGGTGTCAGATTTATTGAGCCGCCAATGGTTACTGAAAATTATCAAACTTTCTTTCTGTTAAAAAAGATTCAATACGTTGCTTCTGCTCATCTTGTTAGAAATATGAGTATGAATGTATGATCAATAAGTAGTATTTAAATAGATCCCTATTACTTTCTGTGGTGGAATCATCATCATCATCATAGTGTGGGTAAGTATGTATGTATAAGGGGGACGTCTGCGAGGAGCGCAGACGGGTGACCTGCTCTATATTTAAGAACCATTTCACCCTTAATCCCAGTATTGATGGATGCTCCTTTCATGATAGCGCCGCATCAGCTCAGCCGTACCGCGTGATACCCTCGGTAGGTGAGTTGTGTTAGGTCTATCCCTTGTTCTCTCCGCTTCTGGCATGGAGTGACCCAATGGCCCCCGCGACTACCCAAGAAGAACCAGCTTGGCAGCGGCTATTGCCACCACCAGCCAGCCCCCCCGAGCGCCGCGTGAGTCCCAGTGCCTCCCCACGCCTTAAGCTTCGAAAATTCTGGGGGAACCCACACGGTTGTTCTCCTCATAGTGTGGGTTGTAATGTCGACAACCGACTTCACACACCCTGATGTCAGTGTTATGGAGCCGCCAAAGGCCACTGCAATGTCCTAACCTAACTGGAAAAAGTCTCGCAGAGATTTTTACTTGTCAGTGTCCCCACCGCGAATCGAAGTGTTAAATGTAGGTAGATTAATGCAAGGTTGCCAATACAATTTATCTTAACAATCGATATAGTCTGAAGTAGACATATTCATAAAATTGTAATCCCTAGTGAAAGTGGAACCACGGGTAATTAAAATTACCCATGGACCCGATAATGGGTTGATTCACCGGGACCACGGGTAGAGAGTGCTAGCTTCAACACAATTTTATGTCAGAAATTCACTTATTTGCAGGATTAGGGATGATCATCACCGATTAAAAGATTTGACCTTAATAATTTATACAATATTCTTGCGTACATAATTGAAAGATTTTGAAGATTAATGATCTAGAACAAAGATTAACCTTCAGCAAAATCTCTGGCTGTAAGCAGATCAATTTAATTCATAATCGATGTATGGTAATTTTAAGAGTACAACATGCAACGACGATTATGCGAAGTGTTATATAGGCAGCGCATGCGCACGTCTTGAACACGCATTGGAATTCTTACATGACGATGAAGTGTTTATGGGTAAGTATTTTTTTGTAACTTTTTTTGAAGTAGTTAAGTTTGGGCGGTCTTCAGACCTTACAAACCCTGGTGATAGTGTTATAGAGCCTTGTAACGATTGTTTCCGTAGATAGCAGCCGGGGCCCACGGCTCAACGTGCCTTCCAAAGCACGGAGTCATCTTTCTTTCGGATAATCAAGTGGTTCAAGGCATCGCACACTGGCAACTACGTAGGCTCAGTGCGGGTTGGTCGACTACAAATACAGCTTCTGTATTTCTTTGCAGGGGCGTGTGTGCTAGTTTCATCACGTTAGGTTTTCGTTTATCGTAAAAGCGTCAAATAAACTTATGGAAAATGAAATCGAAATTAGAAAGCACATTGATGTGATCTAGTGGCTAGGGCCACTGCCTCCGCTGTCCGGGAGACGCGGGTTCGATCCCCGCCACGTAGCAATGTGATTTCGAATTTCAAATTTATATGTACGTTTATTCGACGCTCTTACGGCGAAGGAAAACATCGTGGTGAAACCTGCACACTCCTGCGGAGAAATTCAAAGGTTGTGTGTGAAGTCGACCAACCCGCACTGGGCCAGCATGGCCGACTAAGGCCTAATCGCTCTAATTCAGGGTAGGTTCGAGCCCCTCGGTGGGGACGTATATGAGCTGTTGATGATGAATAATTCTTTATTTCCAGCTCCTTCTGTCCTTGATCGCAGCTTGCGCCTGCGAAGGTGAAGTCGCCGACACAGTCGCATCCTCCGCCAACTCGGTCCCAGTTTCTGCTAACTCAGCCCCAGTCTCCGCAGACTCGGTCCCAGTTTCTGCAGACTCAATCCCAGCCTCCGCTGATTCAGCCCCAGTCTCCGTGGACGCAATCCCATCTCCTACAGACTTATTGGGTTATGGAAGCTATGGCGATTACGGCCTAGGTTATGGCGATATCAAAGGTGGTAGAGACGAGGTTTACAATAGAGATGGTCGTAATAGGCAAGGTGTAATTATAGACGGTGTTTATAGAGATGACCGTTATAGAGATGGCAGATACAGAGATGGCGTTTATAAAGATGGCGATAACAAAGACGGGGCTTATAAAAATGATGATATGAAAGACGGGGTATATAGAGATGGTGGAATAAGGGACGGGGCTTATAAAGATGACGGTAACAAAGGTGGAATTTATAGAAGTGGTAATGTCAGAGATTGGGTTTATAGATATGGTGCAGGCAGCTACAGAAATAACGGAGACAATGACTATAACAATGATGAGTACAGAAATGATGGCTACAGAAATGACGGCTACAGAAATGATGGTTACAGAAATGATGACTATAAAGATGGCGGCATCTATGAAGGAGCATACAGGGATAGCATATATGGTGGTAAAGATAATCGCATGTTCTTTATCCCAAGGCTGGTCGGCCGCCAGGGTCTAGGCTTCCAGCTGAGGAACTTCTTCGCCGTAGGAGTACGGTTCCCCATCACTCCTCAGATATTGGAGCCTATAGGTTATAGACCTCTTATCAAAGATTTATATTTCGAACCATTGTCGAAATTCAACAATAATAATGGCGGCTAAAATTAATCTTGAAGAACATCCCTATGTTCTTCCACAGCATTGAGTGTTGTTTTAAACGATGTTTTTGAACTAAAAAAAATCTCTTTGTAATAGAAACATATATTGTATTGAAATAAACTAATTTTACAATTTATTGTACCTACCTAATTTATTGGACCTACCTACCATACTTATTTAAAATTCCTAATAATTATCTAAAGCATGATATCGGTGACTCTCTTTCTCGCATAGGGTAAGGGTGGGGTGACTGAGAGGGAGGTACCGCTCGCTCAGCGCTAATGATGTGCCGTTCCCGGTAAATTACATTTATGTGGGAATATTCCCCGGAATATTATAAGTGAGTAAATAATTATTTTTGTTCATTATTGTTTTCAGCTTAAATATTAATAATTATAATTAGTATTAGTGTTGGTATTACTATTAGTATTATTATTATTATTAGTATTATTGTGATAAAAGCGTGCGTTTCTCGATATACGAAAAATATGGCACAAAGCACCCCACGATTTTTTCACAATAATACTAGTATTTTTCGTTTATTATTATTTTAAGCTTATATTTAGAATTATTTTTCACTTTTTAGTTTGATGTGCTTTAAGCGTGTTTTTTTAGTTTTTTTTTCACTTTTTTCCTGATCAGGACAATGAGATAAACTTATCAAACTATTGCATTGTCACAAGGTTTTTGATAAGTGTCATCATCAACATCAACGGCCCGTTACAGTCCACTGCTGGACTATGAGCCTCCTCCACTCAAGTGGAGGGTTTTGCCATAATCTCCACGCTTGGCAGGCGGGTTGGAGATCGCAGATTAAAAGGTTACTGTATCAGAGAGCGCTGCTGCCCGTTCCCTGTTCAATGCGTGGTCCCTAAGTCGCCTCTTACGACACCCACGGGAAGAGTAGGGGCTGGTGACAAATGTATTCTACTCTGCCGTCACCACACGGCGTTGATAAGTGTACAATGGTTAAATTAAATCTGTCCGTTTAAAGTGGGTCAAAATCGAATCCAAAGGAGTCGGTTACAAGCAAACATATACAGGTGAAGCTAATAAAAGCGTGTTAATTAAAAAAGAAAACAAAGGGAAATAAATGTCTTATTTATGTAAGTAAACAAGTACAAAGTATGAATTCAATAAATAAAAAAATCTTATCTAATCTGATAATTTGGTGCCAAATCAGGTTATAACCCGGACACATTGCCAATACATGACACGTAATAGGAAAAAGCACCTCCTAAACACTCTGCGTCATTTCCTAGATTAATTAATAATTTAATTTAAAATTCATTAACTTCCAACTGATCCAGTTAGACGTAATGACTTCGGAAATTAAGAAAAAACCAAATTGATTTTTAAATTCAAGTTTCTTTAATCATTGTTGGAATCGATTGGCCATTTGATCATTCACAGTCCGAAAATGTCATTGACTACGCCTTGCCAGGTATGTAAAAATTTCAAAAATAAGTAAATAAACTTACTGTAAGTTGCCTTTTCTGCTAGTTTTGTGTTTCTAAAAAAATATTATTTTTACTAACGAGTAACTTACAACTTATAATTTTATTTTAACTCGAAAATAGCAAAGTATTAATAATATTTATATTTCAGGTTATTCTGCTAAGTTTCTTCATCTTAGCAGATAGCTACCTATTCGCTTTGGACCTGTTTGATGGACGTGACCATCACAGGATACCATTGGGTCTGCCAAACCCCTTTGAACTCTACCCTGGTATGTTTGATCCTACAGTTCTTCCAATCATACACAAGGATAACATCAAGAACAGACCCTACAGACCACCATTTACTTCTGAAATCACTACTTCTAGAATCGTGCCAAACGATACATATAATAAAGCAGCTACAACAGACGCACCACCAACAACAACTGAAACTGATGAAGATTTACAAGACCCACAAGACCCTGGTTTTGAACGTAAAGTATTTTTGATGAAAAATGCGAAGGTTTCGGAAGACTTATCAGTGGAAGAAGATAAACGTGATGTACCGGAAGCAATCACCTTGAGTATTCATGAAGATCCTAAGCTCAATTGGTCTGTAACAACTACTCCTCGTCAGGATTCTACAAATAACTTCCCTGAATCTGAACTAGAAACAAATAGTACCAATGATTCAGACCTGTCCAAAAATAGTGATTATTTTGTTGTACCTGTGACTGCAGTAGACCCTGACGTATTAAATCTTGCTCCAAATTCAAACACTAGGACTAGCAATAATAATATTGGACTTAGAGATCAAAACTCTTCACCGGCCTTCATAACTTTGGATAACAATGTGAATGCAATTCCTTCTAACCAGCAAAATTCATACACAAATGTGCCTCTAGTGCCTAACAACAACGGTGCTTCTAATAATGTCTACACATTAGTGACTATTCCCAACAACGCAAATCAACCAGATAAGTTTTACATACAGCCAAACAGTCCCCAAGTGTATAATTTAGTGCCATTGAATAACTTGCCTACAGAAAACTATCAGCCTAACACATATACAATCATTAACAATCAGCTTGTTCCTGTTAACAATCAGCCCTTTAATATTGTCCCCATTAATAGTCTGCCAAACAACTATATTTCGGTTAATAACCAACCCAATAGCTTCGTTCCTGTAAATGGCCAGCCTATCAATTTTATTCCTATCAACAATCAACCAAATAATCCTCTGCCTGTCAATAACCCATCCAATAATTTCGTTTCTTTAGATAACCAGCCTATCAATCTCATTCCCATAAACAGTGTTCCAATTCCAAGTAACTTTATTTCAGTTAATAATGACCAACCTAATAGTTATGGTTCTTCAAATAATAGATTTGTCCCCGTCAGCAATATTCCAAACAATGTCGTCACTTTGAACAACCAACCAAATAACTACGTTCCAGCAAATTTGGTTCCGATAAATAACATCCCATCTAATAATCAACCAATCAACAACGGCATCACTCTTAGTTCAATACCGGATGATAAAAGTAACATACCCAACAATTATGTGCCTAATAATGTAGTATCTTTGGCTCCTGTTGGTACTGTTAGTTATACAAGAGATCAAGACGACGATGAAAGTGATAAAAAAGATGTCAAAATTGAAAGTGAAAGAGATGATGATTAAAGTAATGACGTAATTTAACTAAAACGTGTTTTGTTTTGTCGTGTTTTCAGAATTTTACCTTGTTTGTGTTAAATTGCGTTAACGTGATAAGACACATACCCACTAAACGGTTTTTCGCCACGCCGCCGCCGCCGCCTTTCCCCAGGACCCTTTAAAAAACTTTCTCAAAAATTAAATTTTCTAGTTCTTCTTAAGACAGTGATTTTAAACGAGTTATTGTCTTATCAGCATTCTCACTTCTCTCCTGAGTGCGTGTTTGCTTCATTCAATCAAAGACCTACAGTATTAGTTTTCCAGCAGAGCGTGTCGACTGATTCAGAATTACTCTCTGGGGCAAGGTGTGACGACATTCTCGTCAAGTGAGTTTCCGGTATCCGACTCGTGTTCGATAATTTCCCATGGGAACTCGCTACACGCAATAGCGCTTCAAATTAAATGATGAAATTATAGTATTTATCGAACGTAGATATTTTAAAAATATATATACTGATGTGTGCTTATATTAAGGTTTAACAGTTTTTCAGTAACGTTTTTAAAATGCCACTTAAGAAAATGCTTCTTTAATTTATTTACTTTATGAAATGAAATGACTATAATTAGTATTCATAAAATTTATTTTTTAAGTATTTTCTCATATTGGAATCGGAAAAAATAACAAAGTTTTATTATTATCTAACTATTGAATCCAACTCGGCTTTGCACAGTGGGTTGTGCGACCTAAAATTTATTATTTCAAACAGGAAAATATATTTTCTTGGATATTATCAAATCTGGAATCTATATCTAAGAATTTAAGTAAATAATTTTAAGATCGTTGAAGGTTGGGGCTCTTTCATACAATCCAAATATGTATACTGAACATCATCTATTAGTGGCAGTCTCAGTGAAAAACGACGGCAATATTTTTCGTATTTAGGATATTCAAACATATCCTCAAAATTAATTCTTTAAATTTCAGAATTTGTCATGCCCTTATTATAACAAGCCCCTCACCTTATAATACACTTTACAGTCAATGTACAATATATTACTTTATAATAATGTCAAAAGCATTAAATCTATTCACCTATCACAACATTCAAAGGCAATTTAACGATTGGACCTTCCGCTTGCAAAGGATAAAAGTACGTGTGGCTTACAAAACTGTTTCTACGCTAAGCTTGGACAAAATGCGTACATTCAAAGGCGTTTACTCGTCATTTTCATGTTATTATGTCTGAAGCTTTGGAAAATAACACATTTTTTAAAGAAAATCTTTGTCCTTTATTATATGTGCTAGAGGGTTCAATACTGGGATACGTTTTTTAAGTTGATGTCTGTCATACGCCAAAATTAGATAACAAATTTTCGCAAGAAGAAATCTTTAGTGAAACTTAGTGTCTTGCTGTTTACATCAATAGAATTAAATCAAAGCTGGTTAGTACTAATGACGTGGCAACAGATTTAATATTTTCTGTAAACGCCTTTGGTTGCACTTCACTTAAAATTACAAATCGGGGATGAGACGACTCGCAAGTGACTAGGGACCCTGTACAATATGCTAAAAATATGTGAAGATTTACAAAATGACCGTTAATGAAATCATCCGTAGCCTGGTAAATCATGATCACGACAAACCTCAGATTTTTAAATTACCTGTTTTATCATATATATATTCAAAATCACGACTTTACCATTAACACTAGAGTCTTTTATTTATTACCTACTCTATGGTACGTCTACCTCTCTTACAATGTCATAAAACTTTAAAAGAGATAGATAAACTAGTGCGTTAAGGGCAACGAATTTTTTTTTTTCATTTGCGTCATGTCATTCATAAGGTATTTTTTAAAAGTCTTTGTTGTGTTTTCAAAATGGTGTGTCCAAATTTGATCTTTTAAAGCTGCCAGATCATTGTTATCTTAATACAATTTCGAGAGTCAAAAATACAAATTCGTAATAAAGACATTATATACGTAAAGGATATAATAAAAAAGTCGCTTTTTTTTAAATAGATGGCGTTATAAAACTGATCTTCACATTACGACTCTCTTTTTCATCACAATTAAGTAGCCCAAAGCTAAACTGGAATTGCACAAATTCTACTTAGTCAAAATAGGAATAAAGCTAATTTGATAATCAAAATTGGTCATTTACTTAATATTAGTGAAAGAGGATTAGAGATACCCAAAGTTTGAAGATTATCATATCTTTATCGTGACTTTTCCTAGACGGTCTAATATTTTATGAATTTGGGAGTGAAATTATTTAGAATAAGCTCCTTTCAATCGGATGTGAAGCAAAAAATTTCGTAAAAACATTTAAGAAACATGCCTTGAGGATTGAAGATAGTATTACAAGTGTTACAAGCAAGACAAACGTTATAGATGTGCAAAATACAAATAGAAGAGTGACTTTTGAGCAAATCCTTTAACTTCATAAGATTAAGTGTATTAAACCAAGAATTAAAATGAAATGGCATAAATCAAGGCACTGCTACTTGATCTTCTTGTAGTAATCTGCCTCGGACACAATATAATCGGCACTGCTAACCACATAATTCAAATAATTTTTATAATAAGATAAGGTTTCCACACGAAATAGAAGTAAACAATAAGCTAAACACTTACACCTATTGACAGTAAAATCCCAAAAAATAGTACTAGTAATAACAAAAATAAGTGCATATCTTAATCCTATGTAAAAAGGGGCAAAAATG
Organism: Carpatolechia fugitivella; assembly: GCA_951230895.1. Classification (NCBI taxonomy): domain Eukaryota; kingdom Metazoa; phylum Arthropoda; class Insecta; order Lepidoptera; family Gelechiidae; genus Carpatolechia; species Carpatolechia fugitivella. Next base: position 1,647,720 of record OX579666.1, on the reverse strand, counting down.
TTATATTCTTAAAATTGTCACCTATTTACAATATCTTTAAGAACTTGACGACTAGTCGAGGAATGGAAAATATTTCACATTAATTACAAAATCTAACTAGAATCGACTAAATATACAAAAATATCATTTGACGCGACACACCGCATAATATAATAATTGCTATAATCCTCACTTTATGTCACCATTATTGCAATCAAAACATGAAAACAGATTTTCCACTTATACTCATTACGTCATCATCGAGTGATTTGATTGTCTGAAATAGACATAGTGCAGCAATGCCATTGATACCAATAGTAGTAATTATCAAACTTGCAACTAAACCAATATCTGATAAAGTTATTATTAATTTTTAAATCCCAGCAAGCCTAACATGTAATGGGTCTATATGTAATTTGGATTGTATCGATTAGGTTTTGGATATTATATATATATATTGAGGATAAGACAGAACCTATTGTCTAAACAAATCCATTGGTTCAGTATTTGGGCAATGTGTATTGGAGAATTAAGCCACTGTTCATGATTTGATTACAAATTACTTATCTACGTCACACATAATAAAAACAAAATTATTGACCAAAGTAGCTAACTTATTGTTACTTATTTATGCAAAAAAAAATCTATTCAGACCTTTACCCAGCCGTTACCTATAAGATTAAAGTGACTAACTATAGGCCAATATTGGCTACGGTTCAAAATGCAAAATTCTTCCTAACAGGGAAAACGTACGAACTTTCTTATGAAGTAATTTCAACTTATTTTCTTGGAAGATGTGGAACAACAAATTAAGTTTTCTTTAATAATCCGACCGAGGAACTTCAGAACAATACACATGTAAGGTCAAAAGTTGGCAAAAGTTGTCTACGAACTATGTCTAAAATATTTAGGACGAACTGTTTCTTATTGAGAAAGAAAGGGTTTTTAGCTATAATTAGCCTGACACACTGATACTATGTATTTTCGAAAATAACGAACACTTTGATACGTCTACATCTACATCCATTAAATCCTTCAGAACAAAATGATCAAATTACAAGTTCTGATTAGGAATTTGAACCATCTACCTACACCGATGCAAAGACTTCTGCGTATGTATGATTATTAATTTTATTTTTCTATTCCGTCCCTGATTCATTCCATTTATTTTGTATTCTAGTTTCAGAAAAACAAAAGTCTTTACATGGACTTTACCTACCAATATTTTAGATCTTAGGTTATAATCTGCATGCTAATTTGATACTAGCGAAATAGAGAACTGTACCTGAATATTAACACCTTGTTTGTAAACCTATTTCTTAGCAAATAAAGATTTGATTTTAAGAATTTTGATACAAATTAAGTAGGAATTACAGCTAGCAGCTTAACCACTGAAAATATTCTTCTTATTCTTAATATTCTTCGAAACATCATCAACATAAATTGTGATAGAAATATTTTTTAATTATTTTAGAGCTGGTAATTCCCAAAACATCTCTACAACAATTGCATCATTATTTCTGTTTTTATGGTAGAATTGAGCTGAATAAAATCGGCTTTAAAGTCTAGAACTAAAGAAGGATTCGTTTTTTTTTGTGTTTACATGTAGAATATTTCTAAAGTGATTTTTAGTTCAAACAGCAGCTGTTCGTATGTTGGAGGGTCGGCTGAGGCACAGCAGGCGCGCGAGCCGGCCCGGCTTGGCGTATCACCGCGCGGACCCCACTCTGTTGCCTTCGTCGCTTGGTGTGTCCTTTTCCTTAACCTGGTCAGGGTTGCTTGATTCTACTACTGATTCCAGGCCCATATCGAACGATGCTTGCCTGTTGGCAAAAAATAAAAGAAATATTAGTTTTTTTATTAGTTGCCTTCACTTAATCTTTAGTGATCGGTTTCTAGTAAAAAAACTTAAAATTTATCTAACACTGACTACTGACGGAAAATCTACAGTCCAGTCTAAACGCAAATAATTTTGCAATAGTTATGCTTATAACGTAGTAAAGATAGGATTTTGGAAAATTCATCACCTAATTGGATGTAAAATTTTATAGAAGTTCTATGGGAAATGCAACTAGTGCAGCGGGTATCAACACTTGTTTCTGTGACTAGCTTTAGATGCCTTCTGCTTCTGTATCTACCTTCACGAGAGTTTGTAACTCAAATGTTAAATAATTTGGGTCCCGCTATATAGGTTCTCCTCTTGTGGTTACAAAATATATTTGATGATTGTACTTTAACTAAGCTAAGATTTTTTGCTAAATAAAAGTATTATTATTATAATTAGACACAGGGCTAGCTGCATCTATCCATCTGTCAGATATTTCCCTATTCTTTACCTGTCTGTCAGATATTTCCCTATCCTTTACCTGCTTGTCAGATATTTCCCTATCCTTTACCTGTCTGTCAGATATTTCCCTATACTTTACCCGCCTGTCAGATATTTCCCTATCCTTTACCTGTCTGTCAGATAGTTTCCTGGTGCAGACAAAGAACGCCCAGCCCTGGCCAGCACTGCCCGGCGGCCGGCCGCCGCCGCCGGCTTGTCTTCGTTACTTGGAGAATCAGTACTGGGTTCACGCCTCGCTGTGCTGCCTTCACGACTGCGCAGAAACGGATTCTGGAATTGTGAATTGGAGAATTTTTATGCTAGTTCAATTTGTTAACTAATTACTGCAGATATATTGATCAATTCGTGTTCCACAAAACATCATTCAAAATTACCTGTGTGGTTCCCAGTTACTTGTGGTTATCGTAAGAGTCAATTAAAGGACGACTCAGTCTTGTTCCAAACTAAGTACCTTACCTTTGTATACTTAGCCAAAACTTCTACAACATGGATAGAGACAACAAAGGCAGCAAAGACAGGGGCATAGGGAGAAAAAGTACATAGTTATTACCTGAAAACTATGTTTCTTGAGCATGGTTTTGATGAGTATGAGCGTGGAGAGGTTGGGTATGGAGGTGACGACTTGAGCCATGTCTTCGTCAGTCACTTCCACCAGTCTGCAGTTCTCTTGCTCCGAAGGCAGGGGGTCTTTGCCACCTGCTGTTATCCATTCGTCCTCCTGGGAAATTTTATTTTTGTTTGCAAATATTTGATTGAATCCATAGACAGAAAAACATGAAGAAAGAAAAATAACTACTACAACCACACTAAAACTAATATCTGTAAAATATGAGTAAATTCCTTCCTGCCATTTTCTTAGGTATTTGGTAAATGAATCAATTACGTAATAAACAATGCTATTACAATGTTTGTATGATGAAGGTGAACATCATGAAGAAACCTGCTATTAAATGAGTTAATAATTTTAAAATTACCTGATCGTTACTGACTAATTAATTACTTAGTTTAGTACCAATATTTTGGAAGTTTGTGAGGTCGGTTGTCAATATATAACCCACACGATGAATATGAAGATGGAAGTTTCTTAAACTAACCTTAATCTCCTGCATAGTAGCCCTCGTCACTGGATCTTTATCCAACATCCTTGATATCAAATGCTTGAGCTGCCTGGGCATCGAAGGTCTCGTAGGGAAGGTCAGGGGTTCCGCCTGTATCCTCCTCTGCAGGTCGCTGCCTGATGCTGCTGTCCATGGCACGCGACCTGACACCATCGCGAATAATGTTACCCCTAAAGACCAGATGTCTGCCGCCTGGAATAATTGATAAATTGAAGAGGATTAGGCAGGTATTTTTCGATTTTAGATAGGGTAAAATAAATTTATGATAATGATAATTTACAGATGACTTAAGCCAGCGTGCTTGCTAAGACGATTTAAGGCTGGGGAAGCGCAGCTCACATACCTCACTATTTCCCCAGCCTCTATCCGCACTCTAACAGTGCGAGATTTATTACGTCTAAATCACTGCACTATGTCATGTCATACTGATAAAAATTCCTGAAGATTCCTGTGCGTCCGTACTGTACTGTACATTATCCATCAGTTATGTGAATGTCAGTTTCGCTATTTATGACAGCGTTTGTTGAATGCAGCAAATTTTTTTGCCAACTGCGGCATAGTGAAAAAACTCATATTTTTAGTTTATTCGCTGCAGTATGAAACTTTGGAAGCGTTTTAGAGTAAGTGGCACTTAAACACGTACAAACTTGAAGCGAGAAGGGAGAATGCTTTGCGAGAATGCTCTGGCATCTCGCCAGAAGCCTACCGAATGCTCAATATCTTCAGTTTTGAATAGTCATGTAGGCACTTGGAGAAAATATTCAACATGGTATTCATCATTATCTAAATAAACCAGGTTTTTGCATAAGTAGGTATACGTACATTTTATCATAAGGTTTGAATTTTCTTGTTGGAATGTTAGCCACTTGACTGGTTAAGTATGAACGATTTCATCAATATCCTGCAACTATTTGGTGGACACGGCAGCTATTACGACTTGCTTGACCACCGTCTAGACAAAGCCTCTTTTAAAGCATATCTACTGCAAAGAAAAATTTCTTCTCTAGTCGTTACCAGTTCTTCTGCGATGCGTATAATCTTTATTCTTTCTCAACAGTCAGTACCAAAAAGGAACCACTAATAATTTGTTATAGCGAAAAATTAAACACCGATTGAAGTAAAAAGCGGTGACAAATTTCGTCGACCTTTCCTGTGAAATATGACACATACCACATATGATATATACCAAGCTCTGTAGCTTGGTAGCATAATTGGTATAATGCGCCTGCGTCTGGCCTGGATAACCGAGAAAATGTTTCGAGTCCTGTGCATTTTTTTTTTGCCCTAAATGGGATGATATATATTTCGTGGGTATAGTTTTTTTGTGCTTCATCAGCATCATCTTACGTCAGTCTTCAGCTGAACATCTTTATCATTGCATATTTAGTTCCAATCATCCAGTCGCTTTGGAACTTACCTCGCCTTTATACTTCTCAGGAGAAGCTACGGCTTCTGGCGCCCTGAAAGCAGGGGTGCCAACAGCGCCAGCCAACCGGCCGGCTCCCGCCAACTCGCCACAAGCGCCCAGGTCTGCCACCTGCACGCGATCCTCACCGAGCAGCAGGTTGGCAGGCTTGATGTCGCGGTGCGCGATGCGTTGGTAGTGCACTGGCGGGAGAGGGACTTGTCAAAAATGCAATTTGTTTTTTATAGTGGGTTTGGACATTATAATAGTAATGAGAATTCAATGAGCGAAATCAAAGAACTTATAATCTATGACCGAAAAAGCCCAATTGGATGTTTCTGGGATTTGACTTTTGAATACCTAATGTTTAAATTATGAATCTTGATAAGGTTTAAATTAGGAATCTTGTAAAAGTTTTAAGCAAGAGATAGAGATGTTTCTAATAGAGTTAGTAACGCGGAGAAGCAGAGAAAGGCTTATTCCTAAAAAAATAAGTAAGTGGACGGATTTTTATCTTGCACATTATCAGGGAGACAAATATGGTCCTGCTGAGGTCATCAGATACGAAGCAACATAAATGTTGGTGACTTGGGAATTTAAACAGATGTCCTTCGTACAACAATATGTTTCAGAACACGTGTGACACAGTACAACAGTCTTATTAAGATCCACGGAAGCGAAGAGACGGTGTATGAATAAGTGATGAAATGAAGTAGCTCTGCTTGCGAATGTTTAACGTATCAACCATTTCGTCTCTGTTGAATTATTCACTTAGAAATTGATGCTACTAATAAAATAGAAAAATGAAAAAAAAAAAACAGTTTAAAAACTAAAACCCGACTACGGAAAAAACGAGTTCTAAAAGGCATGAAACAAGAAAATATCTTCAAATTCTTACCTATCTATTAATTACTTATTCAGTTATTTATTTATTTAATATCTAATAAGTAAACAACTTATATATGTTTCAATTTAACGCATAGATATTAGTGATGTTCAGAGGATAGTCGTGGTCGCATGATAATTAAACTATACATTTTACGGTAGGTGGCAAACATACATAGCGGCTAAAATCATAACCCTCCTTTTTGCTTCGCCGAAGTCGGGTAAAAGATATATTGTCATGAGTTTATGTAAAGTCAAATTATCTATTCAGGGACTTAAGGGTAGGTTTGAGCCCTTCGTTGGATGGAAAAATTGCATCACTAAACGTTAAAGTTTTTCATCGTACCTAGTTTTAATTTCATAATAATGCTACTCACAATATTCAACACCTAGCAGCGCATCTCTGAAGTACTTCCTCGCCAGTTCTTCACTGAGTGGATTGTCAGTCGGGATGTCGATCACCGGACCTCCTTCCAGCAGCTGGAACACTAGGTAGAGCTGGTCTTCCGCAGGGTCGTCTAGAACCTATAAGGAAAATAGAAAAATCCGTATCATAAACGCGAAAGTACGCAAAAAATATATCTTGCTCAGAAACAAAGGCTTGAAAGTTGATGGTTAGACAGAGATGTCCGATGTGTAATGTGACGTCATATTACACGCGGGCTATACATCCACAATAGAAAATTTTGTTTTTGTAAGAGAGTTAGACATATATGATTAATAATGTTGTATCTAGTTTGTTTTCCAATAAATTTCGATTCTGTTTTGACTGTCAATATTCTATTTTTGTATACTTTCAGACGAACTATAAAAAATAATAATATTTTTATAAAAATTCAAAATTCAAAATTCAAAATAGTTTAATTGCATAGAATAGGTGTACATGGTCTTATAAAGTAAAAAAGTTCTCTATTCCGCCAACATACATTAGCACATGGGAATGTGTATATTGTCATCTGATATGCCATGATCCAGCTATGATAACCAGAAGAGATACAACTTCATCCAATACACAAATAAGAGCGATGTTTTTAATAATCGCTTCCCTTTAAAATAGCCCTATGGAGCCATGGACATATTTATTAATTCCATGTTTGAAACGGGACATCTGAAAGTGATCAAAGAAACTTTGACAGTGCGGCCTACTTTCAAAGCCTTGAAACTTTGAAAATACTTTCGGTGTTCACTCTGAATAAATCAGGGGGGGCTAATGTTCTTCCGTGATTTAATTTATTAAATATTTATGAAGGAAAAGTAATCAAAAAGTCTATCAGACCAATTTCACGTTATTTAGTTATGATGACGATGAGTTTTTAACATAGGAAGTTGTAAAAAGGATTTTCTTAGCAGACTTCGTAGAAATTGAATTGTATGTCATCATCATCATCAACAGCTCATATAAGTCCCCACCGAGGGGCTCGAGCCCTGATTTAGAGTGATTAGACCTTACCACGCTGGCCCAGTGCGGGTTGGTCGACTTCACTCACACAACCTTTGAATTAATTCGCAGGAGTGTGCAGGTTTCATCACGATTTTTTCCTTCACCGTAAGAGCGTCGAATAAACGTACATATGAGTTTGAAATTCGAAAACACATTGGTACGTGGTGGGGATCGAACCCGCGTCTCCCGGACAGGAGGCAGTGGCCCTAGCCACTACACCAAAGACGCTCTCATGTATTTTTTATGTTAAGTGTATCGATTATCCATAAAAACTTATCTATAACAAGGAAAACTACTATTTCGTTGTCTTTAAACGAAGACAAGAAGTAACAATATTGACTGACGATTGCATAAACGATTTTCAAAAATATTTTCAGTATTATATACTTTATTGCACATGAGAAAATAAACAAAGATAAAAAATAACTAGGAGTTTGCAATTGGCATAACCAGCGGGACCCATAATAGGTAGCAATTTCTTCCAGGCAAACTTAGGCTATAGATCAAATAAAACTGGCATTTATAATTCATTCACAGTTTCACAATCCATCTAAACCTACGCCCACGCTATTATTATTTTACTTTCACATTGTTAAGATAATTATTATTTTCCAAAACCTTGTTAATCAGAGTGAATGAAGATTAATGAAAAAACTTTGTTGAATTTGCGACCGTCAAATCCAGGAAGCTTGGGGGAGCCTTGACGCCGCCGCCGGTACAATGGATGTGGACGCGCTATATTAAGATGATATTAGCGTTCCGCCTGCGGTTTCACCCGCGTTTAATGACTTTTCCCGTAGGAATCAAGTATTTTTCCACGGTAAAAAGTAGCCTACGTCATATTCCAGGACTTAACCTATATGTGTGCTAAGTTTCATCCCGATCTGGTTAGTGGTTCAAGCGTGATTCGGCAAACCAAACATCTAATTATAATATTTAGATGATATTTTAAAAGACAAAGCTTGTAGATGTTGCTTCAAAATTGTATTAATGCGCTAAAACTGAAATTCTTCTAGTACTTTTCGTTTTACTAGAAAATAGGGAATGAAAGCTGCAGAAAATTATGTGAGTAATTTTTTTTTTAATTTGCCTCAATTAAATAGTAGTAAGGGAGTAGTATATGGAAATAAAATCTTATAAAAATATGGTATACCTACCATAAAAATTCGGTCAAATTAGGTACTTTTAAAGGTAAGCAATCTGTTTTAAATATCAGTTAATAAAACGAAATAAAAGTTTTACATGATGGCTTTAAAAGTTAAGGTCCTTAAATGATGGCTTTAACATCCCTGCTGATTTAAAGTTGAAGAAAAATTATCCTTATTTTATAATTTGCAAGAGTTTTTCGAGAGCAGTAACGAATAAGGTCAATCACTTTATTGAATATAAAGTACCTAATATTGTAGTGCCCCTACGGGGTTTCATGTATGGAACTGTACTATAATTTTAAGATCTAAATTGTACCCATGAAAGCAATTAATAAATGATTTATGATTTAATGATTTATTTATGATTATTAATTACTTATTTTAGAATATATATCTATGAATATATATCAGTGGTCTTTTCCAATAAATATACGTAAGTAGGTACCAAAATACTTTTTGTTTATGTATGTACCTAATCCTAAGTATAATAAATATTATCATTAGAATCCAACAAAAAGTTGTCACTTCTTTTTAGCATGAAATAAAAATCAATTTATTCGTCTGTCCGAAGAATTATTGACAAACCCAACAAATGCGTCATTTCCCTGCTAGTACGAAAAGAGGGACGATTTTCATCTTCAATCATTGAATGAGTGAATGAATGGGCATTGTCAAGGAGCGGATGTAGCGGAAATTTTCGTTCGTCAGCCAAACAGCAGGTCTTGTCGGTGATTTAATTCGATTTTCGGAACTTACGTCATTTCCGACAAGTTTCCGACTGACTCTCGAAGTGTCAAAGCAATAAATAACCAATAAAGAAGTAATTTTTAAGGGCTTCTAAATTATGAAGACAGAAAGAGCAGCTTGAGCTATGACAATCAAGTCCACGCCCACTACATTTTGGTAGAAATGGCGATTAGGTCCGTTACGAAATAACTGTACGTATAATTAGAAAAAAACTACAAAATTAAAATAAATAAAATGGCTGCTGTAAACACTAGTTTTTTAAGGTTGAGTTTGTTTTAAGTGCCATAAAATAATTTTCATCTTTCTTAATGAATGAATGTTTGGCACACGAAGATAATTTTATTTAAAACACCTGCTGCTTCGGGGCGAATTTTTACCATTTTTACTAAGCGCTCATAAACCCTTCAGTCAGTTCTGTATATTCAAAACTGGTTTTTACTGCTCTCAGTTGTTAGCAATGATAGCATTTGCAGCAAGAGGGTTACATGTGGGAAGTAAAATTTAATTAATTAAAGGTTCGTTAATTAAAGGACGGGTGCACTGGAGCGTGAAAAGATCTTTTAGGAAACAAGGAAGCTAATAACTTCATGTTCAGTATTTTTCATAATGAAATAAAGACTGAAGGAACTATGAAAATGTGATGCTGGAGAAGACTGAAAAGAAAACCAATGAAGAAGTTGAAAACCAGAAAAGAAAACAATTGTTGGAACAACCTGCCCAATAAGGGAACTAAAATCTTTGGTCACATTTAAGCTCAAATTAAAAAAGTATTTACTTTTATATCAAAGTGAGTTGCCGTCGGGAAGCAGGGTTGTTCCTATATAATGTGCATAAATCTTTTGTGATAATGATAATCCATTCGTGGTTGGATGGTTGTGGTCAGGACTTTAGTTTTCTGGCAGTTATGGTCTGGTCTAGCTTTAAGCAAATGGCGACTGGCTGCGTTTATGGGGCTGGTCTGAAAATAAGATTTTTATTTTAAAAAAGGAAACGCAAAAAATGCGACGACTGTGGAGATTCTGCCATTGTGTTAGTGAACTCACCCAAAAAAAGTAATGATGGATCTAAGTGATGTAATAAATAATTTTTGATTTTTGATTTTGGCCGAGGTAAACCTACTCGTACGAAGAAAGATTTTTCTTTTATTTTCGACAAACTTATTTCCTATTTTAACAAGAGACTAAATATATGTGTTCTTTTTCAACCAAGGCAATTTCTTTTATATTAGGACTATAAACTCTGTATCTCCTCTTATACGCCCTATTTTTACCTCAAAAACTACAAAGAAACTTACCTCGACCAGTTTGACGACATTCGGATGGTCCAGCTTCTTCAGCACAGCTATCTCTCTGTACACCCTCTGCAAGGGGTCTGTGGGCGGACCAGGGCCGGCCTTCCGGGGCGGAGCCCTACCAAACAGCCCAGCTCTCCTCATCAGCTTCCGTTTTGACAGGATCTTCATCGCCTAAAAGAAGAGAATAACATTGATCGGTGGATTGAGTTGGGAGAGTAAGCAAAAGACGGGTTTAGCCTCGACCTCCGTAGCCCTCCGTAACCCAGGTGATAGTGTATCTGCCTCCGACGCACAGGGTCGCGGGTTCGAATCCCGCCCAGGGCAAACATTTGTGTGATGAGCACTTGTGTTTGCCTTGTGCCTGGTTGTTGTTTATCTATATAAGTATGTATTTATCTATTTAAGTAATGTTTATCAGCTGTCTGGTACGTACCCATAGTAAAAGCTCTGCTTATTTTGGGATCAGATGGCCATATTGGCCATGTGTGAAGATGTCCCCACATATTAATTTATTATTTATTTATCTGGGATATTGCTAGTGTTAAAAAATATATCTTTATATATAGCCACTACACCACGCTATATTTTAAGAAAAACGCTAGGTTGAAGAGAAACTTCGCATCATGAGAAAACCGTGTCAGGTTAGTCTGCTGCAAAAACGAAATGGGGAATCAACCAATTCGCACCGGTCCAGCGTGATTGACGAAGGTCTAATCACATCATCAGCGCCGGCGCGCCGCCGTGTCAAATTCAAATGGAGATGTTTTTTGTAGAAAACTTACATAATGCGTATCATCTTCTTCATTGTAGGCTAGCTTGACGATACCGTACGAACCCTGGAATAAAATATGGAATTATAATTCGTAAGTGGATTTAGTTACTAGCTCGCCGTCAACTCGAAAGTACGAAACTCCTAATTTCTTGTTGGATGTATTTTGTTTTAATAAGAGTAATGTTAAGTTAAGAATTTTGAAAGAAAAAGGTTTCACAACAAGGCTCTGTAAGTCTAAACTAGTTCGAAGGAAGCGTTTTCATGCTTCAGAAGATTGTTTTAACTGAAAACTTAAGTACCTTTAACTTAAGGAACCCTTATATATGTAGTTTCGCCATGTCCGTCTGTCTGTCTGTCCGTCCGATTTTGCTATACATCTTGATCATGCTGACAAAACTGAAGAAAAAACTGAAATATATATTTTAGGGATCCTTTGGAACACGTGAAGTGGGGGTTATTTTTAAAAGGAAAATTATCAACATCAAGTAAGCTTTACAGGTTATCGAATAATAGATCAACTTAAAAAAAAAATCGGTACAAATATCATAGAAAAATATTTTGATGAATGTTAACTGCATTGATTTGGCCTGTTGTAAATCAATGGTTAACTGTCTTAAACAGGTACCTACGTTCTATTTGGACAACTACGGAACCCTACACTTTGCGTGGCCCGACACGTGCTTGGTCAGTCATTTCATGATTTTATCCACGGAAAAAATATGATTTTCATAATTACTAGAAAGAAGCTTAGTGCTTGAAGAGTCAAATATAAATGTAAAACCACAGACAAAAGAAATGGTGAAAACAGTGTGATTGGAAAATCAAGGTGAATCGCAGCTCAAAGTCGCAGGTTCCAATTTCACCCAGGGAAAATATTCGTCCTCATCCCCACTACTAGATTTAGAGATGGCAGAAATGAATGAATTGTGGCCAAGGCAGGGGAAAAGACGACCCGGTGGGCCTGCAACTAGGTGGGTCGATGATATAGAGCGGGTCGCTGGAAAAACTTGGCTGAGGTGTGCACAAGATCGCAAAGGTTGGCACGAAAAAGAGGAAGCTTATGCCCTACAGTGGGTAGTGAGAAGCTGATAATGATGAATGATGTAAAATGTTTAGACTTAAGTTGTTGGCATATTTAAAGGAAAGAATGTTTTACTCTGTAAATGAATTTCTGAACGTCATATGATAGCATGTAGCGCTCTCTGATACAGTAACCTTTTAATCTGCGATCTCCAACCCGCCTGCCAAGCGTGGAGATTATGGCAAAACCAAACACTTAAGTGGAGGAGGCTCATAGTCCAGCAGTGGACTGTAACGGGCTGTTGATGTTGATGATAGCATGTTAAGTTAAGTAGTCTATTTATATAATTTTTGCATGCCAAATCTGGTGAAATGTGAGAGACTTTTTTGAACCAAACCATCTTATGTACCATATTTTGAGCAAATAAACTTTTCATTTCATTTCAATGATGGTGATCCTCACTACCGATTTGTGTCTGGATGTTGTTTATCTATTAGCAGTCTGATTCTTATTATACTTACAGGCTGTGCCAAGTTTGGGACCACTCATGACCTTGAGTGAGATGTCCCCTTACAAAAAGAAACTTAACATACCTGACCAATAGGTTCCAGCAGTCTGTACTGGTTGAGCTGGACATACCCCGGCTGCTGGGCCAGGGATACCCTTCTGGACTCCCTTGGAGTCCTTCTAGCCCGGGGTGACCCTGCGTGGCATTCTGCTGACTTGGCTGCGTGGGAACGTAGCAAGTTACCCCGGTCTCCCGTGGCAGTGATTGTTGATAACCTGCTGGAGAAAAGAGAGAAATGTGTGATCATTCAGGGCCTGGCTGGCGTCTGTATTTCTAGAAGCGTAGCGAAGGTGTATTCAAGGCAAGAGTGAATATGCTTCTGAGTATGCGGGTTCTACCTTCGGCCTTGTGACTCATTTAAGTAACCCTCACGTGCCCTCACTAATTTTATGAATGCTAAGGACACTCTGTTTGTCTGCCTGTCAGTCTGACTGTTATGTTCTCTATGTAAATCATATGAGGAGACTGAAAACCTATTAGCAGTAAGTAGTTAACCAAATTACCTTATTTTAAATAGTTGTTATTTTAAAAACTCTTTGATTAACTCTTACTTTATAAACACTTACTAACCTGATTCCTAAGACACAGGTATTTACTTACTTAGTTTAGGAATCATATTGTTAACTCAGCAAATTGTTTTATATTAATGCTTACAACTTAGTTTTTATTTTCTTATTGTGTAAATTGATAAAAATAATATTAATTATAAATTTTACTTTAGTAGTCCGGTACAATGTTTATATTAGCCTAAGATTTCACAGAATAAATTTATCTTTATCTTTATCTAGTACAAATAAAGGTATAGTTAGGTACCCAAGGACGATAATAGGTTACTTTTTGTCTTGGGACAATGTCTTATTGTAACTCAACTAGTCAGTTAGCATATTATATATATAAAAAAACTAAAAATATTTCTGAGCATCGGTGGTCTAGTGGTTAAGGCCGCTGCCTCCCATCTGGAAGACGCGGGTTCAATCCCCACCACGCGACGTGCCAATGCGTTTTCGAATTTCGAATTCATATGTACGTTTATTCGACGCTCTAGCGTGCAGGAAAACATCGTGATGAAACCTGCACACTCCTGCGAAGAAATTCACTACCCGCATTGGGCCAGCGTGTTCGACTAAGGCCTGATCACCCTAAGTCAGGGTAGGCTCGAGCCTCTCGGTGGGACGTATAATATAAGTTGTTGATGAATGAATGAAATGTATTTCATTCACAATAAAAACACAAAAATGGTTTTAAATTATAATTACCAGACTTTATCAAATGCCAATTAATATCATCCTATCTATCAATAGGTAGGAACCTAAGCCCTCGCCGCAGCGGATTAACTCGAATAAAAGATGGCGAGGCTAAATATTTTATTTTTAGGCGAAATTGATCCCCTGGAAATATTGGCAAAGCTGTCACACGAGCCGATAATTATACAAAATAAATGGATACAAATATCCCGATACGGGTTGTTCCCGTTATCTTCAAATCACATAAACCTCCCCCGGGGGATACGGACAATGATAAAATAATGTCAATCAGTATATTCCTGTCCTGCCCTGCCAGTGAAATGAGCAAAAAACAAAGAAACCCCGGTAGGTGTGTGAGACTTTCCCCAGTTTGTTAAGGACATTGCCAGCTGAATCACCTGATTGTCCGAAAAGAAAGGTGATTCCGTGCTGCGGAAGGCACGTTAAGCCGTTGGTTCCGGCTACTATATCTAATCGTTACACGAGGCATGTCAGTAGCCTTTGGCGGCTTTATAACACTGACACCAGGGTTCGTGAGGTCGGTTGTCGACCTTACAACCCACACGATGATCATGATGATGATGATGATGATTAATTAGTACAGTAATAAACGGCCTCTTACCGCCTCCCGCTAATCCCAGACACCTCACCTTACCCCGTAGTTCAGGGCTACTATTATTTATTCTGTGGTTCGTAGGCAACTTAGGATTATCAAAACAGAAAGGCTTCTCGCCACTTCTCTAATTTTGCGCACATTTTCCTATAGAATGGGAAACTAGACATTTAAAACGTGACGGTTGTATGCAGAGGCTGAAGTGTGGTCAATGTGGTCACAGTATTTATCAATCAACGGTCCGTTACAGTCCACTGCTGGACTATGAGCCTCCTCCACTTAAGTGGAGGGTTTTGCCATAATCTCCACGCTTGGCAGGCGGGTTGGAAATCACAGATTAAAAGGTTACTGTATCAGAGAGCGCTGCTGCCCGTTCCCTGTTCAATGTGTAGTCCCTAAGTCGCCTCTTACGACACCCACGGCAAGAGTAGGGGTTGGTGACTAATGTGTTCTACTCTGCCGTCACCACACGGCTCTCAGTATTTATAAATATAACGTAAATAAAATCTTGAGTTTAATATTGGGGCATTAGTTTTAGGGTTATAACGAGAATAGCCACCAACCAACCCACGGTTCGCTGTAAACTTGAAACAATCAATCAAACCTTCCTGTGACGTCACAGTCTGCGGAAAATCAATGACTTCGTTGACCATTTTTTGGTGGTTTGTCAAAATAAATAAAGGGGATATTTTCACACATGGCCATCTGATCCCAAACTAAGCAGAGCTTGTACTATGGGTATCAGACAGCTAATATACATTACATTATATAAATAAATACATACTTACATAGATAAACAACGGGCAATATTCCCTGTCTCTGGGTTTAGTAAGCACATATTTGCTACAGGCAATATTCCCTGTCTCTGGGCTTAGTAAGCACATATTTGTTACAGGCAATATTTCCTGTCTCTGGGCTTAGTAAGCACACATTTGCTACAGGCAATATTCCCTGTCCCTGGGTTTAGTAAGCAAATATTTGCTACAGGCAATATTCCCTGTCCCTGGGTTTAGTAAGCACATATTTGCTACAGGCAATATTCCTTGTCTCTGAGCTTAGTAAGCACATATTTGCTACAGGCAATATTCCCTGTGTCTGGGCTTAGTAAGCACATATTTGCTACAGGCAATATTCCCTGTCCCTGGGTTTAGTAAGCAAATATTTGCTACAGGCAATATTCCCTGTCTCTGGGCTTAGTAAGCACACATTTGCTATAGCTGAAGACTAATAGATATATTGTTTGCTATACCCATGTATCGACTAAAAGCACGTTGGTTAATAGATGGCGAACTTGGTTTGCAGACAGACCACCTAGTTATCAAGCCAGCGGAAGGGGTTTTGGAAGTGACTGCATTCAAGTACATGTCGCTTTGAACTTATGACAATAAGGTCATCTGTTGACCTTCATAGTTTCATCTGTATTGTTTTATGTGTTTTGGAGTCAATAAAGTTTATTTGTATTGTATTGTATTAGATATTAGCTGACCCAGCAGATGTTGTCCTGCCATTTTCCCCAACATCTACCTTACACCTACCCTATTTATTATTTATGTTTTTCACCGTTTAAACATTCCCTGAACTTCCACAAATATTTCAAGACTAAAATTAGCCAAATCGGTTCAGCCGTTCTCGAGTTTTAGCGAGGACTAACGAACCTCAATTCATTTTTATTATATAGAGAAGATAGATAGATAGATACAGAACGACATATAAGAAAAAAATTGATAATAGTAGATAATAAAACTAAATAAGCGTGACAGAGTGCTTATAACGTAACTTTGTCATTTCAACTGCCGACCAAGTTTTTTTTACTTGGAATAATAATTTTCTTGCGGTGAAAAATATCTTATGTCTACGTCATAAAAAATGCCGATCTGTTACTGTGTACTCGTATAGTAAGTATAATCAACAAACATACTTCGCATTTATGAATATATAGGTGCATGCATACATAAAAATGCAAATGAAGGATTTGTAAGATGTTTCCCTTACCTTCAAAAACCTCTAACAAGCTTACGATTTAAGAAGATTTAAGATTCGAAAATACCAATGTATTTTCGAACCAATGCACCAATGTGCAAAAAAAACATGAAACTCCTTTAAAAAATATATTTAATCTCAGACCACCTAAAAGCAGGCACCCTAACCTTATACCAAGTCACGCCTATTAACCCTTCCCAAATTCAATCCATACTGCACAAGCGAATCCAGACCTGCCCGGTTCATCCAGCCGGTTCTAACCGGATTATTGACCTGCTGCCAAGGATCTAGGTCAACTAACTTCAAATTCTAGCTTGTACATTACAAATCACGGGTTAGTCGTAGCGGAGTGCTACGACAGCTACGGCGTAGCAATGTCTACGATGTCGTAGAAGATTCGGTGAGTTTTATAAATAAATTGTTATTTTGTAAATTTGAATTTGCTTGTGAGTCAAGCACGTTGACTTAAAAGTAATACATCTTTCCTGTTACGAGTCCTTAGTTCATTTTTCAGTCATAAAACTAAATGTTTGTTCTATAACTTTTCAAAATGATTTTCAATGTACGTATGTATGTATGTATGTTTTGATTTTTTGTTTTGGACTGAACAAATATTCGTTAGGTTAATTTAGTTAACACGTTGCGTTGTAATAGTGCACTTTACCTTTATCTACAGTAATATTATCCATATCACAGTGAAATTTCATTGGTTGATTTTAGTTAAAAGGAGTGTTCAGTCCATAAAACTGATTAATTTTCCCCAAGAGATATGGGCTGTAAAACGACAAAAAAAAAATTGGCTTTTCATACAAAAACTGACTCGACATAAAAAAATAAAATTTTATCGAACCTGCTCCCAAAATTTCACGAGAATCGGTTAAGAAATGCGACCTGTAGAGTAGAGACAAACAGACAGATGGACAGACAGAGTATTACAATTTTTCCTAATGAAATAACCGATATGACTAACTACTTTTAAAACAACACGTGTAATACAATGTCCTCTCTTTCTCTAACTTTCAATAACCAAACTATTGTTTACATAACCAGAAACAATTCATTGTGATAATCAAAAGCGGTGAACAGCTGGTGTTCAAACAAGGAGGTATTAATAGATATTGGCGCAGCCTTCGCCTCAAACGGGGGATCTGGGAGCAATTTGCTGTTTAATAGAACCATTGGTGTTGGTGGTGGTGTAAGCCTTAAATTTAGGGTCTCTGTGGTTTACAATAGGGTGTGAATATTATTTCTTAATCTGAAGGAGAAACTGACTGATAGAACAACGCAGAACCTGAACTACTGGGTCTAGAAACATAAACAAAATAATAATTTTTGGATATCCTTTTAGAATTAAATTTAGAACGAAACTCTTTAGGATGAAGTTTTAGGTCATCATCATCATCATCGTGTAGTTTGTAAGGTCGACAACCAACCTCACCATCCCTGCTGTCAGTGTCATAGAACCGCCAAAGGCCACTAACTTGGCTCATGTAACGACTAGATTAGCAGCCGGGATCTTCGGCTTAACGTGCATTCCGAAGCACGGAGTCATCTTTCTTTTCGGACAATCAGGTGATTTAGCCTGCAATGTCCTAACTAAACTGGGGAACAAAGAGATTTTTACTTGATAGTGTCCCCACCGGGAATTGAACCCGGAACCTCCGTAATGGGCGTCGAAATTTCGACCACTCGGCCACGGAGGCTGTTTCTGCAACTCGACTAACCTGTGGCCACTTGCATCGTTGGTCTGCCACCGGTTCTCTCTATTTGCTTCACTGCTGACATCCACTGCCGTATGTCTGAAACAAAAATATGATTGCTTAATTTTAAGTTCACGGTTGTATTAATTTATAACGAATTGTTTTGTAGATCGCACGTCTTGGAGGACATTAATAAAGTTATTGTACAGGCTTAAAATTTACAACAAAATTCTAACGGTAATTATTTCCGCCGTGTGGTGACGGCAGAGTTGAATACATTTGTCACCAACCCCTACTCTTCCCATGGGTGTCGTAAGAGGCGCCTTAGGGACTACACATTGAACAGGGAACGGCAGCAGCGCTCTCTGATACAGTAACCTTTTTGTCTGCGATCTCCAACCCGCCTGCCAAGCGTGGAGATTATGGCAAAACCAAACACTTAGGTGGATGAGGCTCATAGTCCAGCAGTGGGCTGTAACGGGCTGTTGATTTGATTTGATTTGAATTATTTATCATTAATTCATCAACAGCTCGTGAGCTTTGTTAGCCATTAAGAACTTTATATAAGTAGTAACGCTACAAACGTGAACTTAATGCTACAGAGCATTTTCTTCCAGCTAACCATTGGTGGTTTTTTGCACGTCGATAGCCAAAAAAGCTTATAAAAAATACGCCTCGGGCTCTTGGGATCAACTGTGTTTGTAAAATAGGACACATATTGTATTACTATTAGATATTTTGGCTATTGAAATAATATTGAGAGTAATTAGGAATTGATATTGCCCAAATTTTCTGAATAATTACGTAAATTAAAACTTATATTATGACAGTTATTTATCGTACAGTAGAAAATATATAAAATATATAAAAAGAAACAAAATGTGATGTCATGTATCTGTAAAGAGCCCTAAGTCGCCTCTTACTACACCCACGGGAGGAGTAGCGGTTGGTGACAAATGTATTCTACTCTGCCGTCACCACACGGCACAGTCAGTAGAAGACATATTAAAAAAAACATGAGGTGGAGCAATAGAAGCCAAAACAATTTTAGCAACAATTTTAATGAATAAATTCAATAGCCGGTTGTTTAAGTATTTTTTGAAATTCACACAAACACAATAACAATTTAATACGATCTCTAATAATAAATCTTGTAAAATTTGCCGTAGACTCGGTTTCTCGAATAATTGAGGACGGTCAGAGAACAGAATAATCATTTATTTAGTATACAGTCGACTATCAAATTCGAGGGTAAAGAAAGTCGCAAAAGAAATGTATGTGTACAGGGTGAAACGAACGAACTATACGAGAAAAATTAAGAATCTAAGACCCAAAGAGCTAAGCTCCGAAAGGAAAAAAGTACTGTAACGAGGCATTCGTCCTCTTTCCTGTTTTATGACTGGCAACCTTTCTTGCTGGCAGTTTTATCTTTCATTTTAAATTCATTTTCAAATTTAGATTTCTTACGTTTCGATTTTGTCTTTTTCTGCTAAATTCTTCACTTCATGTCCTGATCTCCGACAGTAAACTCCAAAAGCTTATCTACTATTTTCTACTATTTTCCATGTCAGTTTTATAATATATAAACATATAAATACCTTTTTCTTCGGACTGTGCCCTGGATATTGCCCAACTTTATTGTATTGTTATTCTACAACACTCTTCGTGTGGTGCTCAGAAGTCAGAAGCTTGTGGTGGCTGCTGGGCTACAGTAGTTTTTGCGTGAACGAGTAACAAACATCCATCCATACATACAAACATTCGCCTTTATAATACTAGTTAGGATTTATGGCCACCAACAAAGTTAATACTCAGAAAATACAAAGCTTATAAAGACAACAGCTTTATTGTTACTCATCATTGGTGACAACGAATATTAACTTTAGTTTTGAAGATAATAATTTACTTTACAAAAAATTACGATGCACGAACCGCTTACACATCCACAGATCTTAGTTTTTTTTTAGAACAAAAAATAAGTAGGTATGTCGTCACCAAAAACTTATTGCTAAGAATTTTTTTTCATGGTTTTCCTTACATTTTAGAGATAATTTTTACTGGCAAGATAATATAGATATTTTAAGGTCATGACCTTAAAAAAATACAAAGTTGTAAATTTTTTGCAGCTTATGTTAATTCAATTCATATTGAAAAAATGTCTGTGAATGCAATTATTCTTATTTCCAAAAATAAAGAAATGTTTATTTGAAATCAAATTTGCTATCTTCAAGGATACTTTCCCTCCAGGTACATTTCGTCTATTCCACCCTGTATAATCCCCAAAGGTCGAACCAAGGTCGAGGCTCAATCCGATGGACCCACTCTATAAATCAATCCCCTAATCTCGTATGAGCGAAGTTACCCCTCGAGGGCTCACCTGTTTTGTGCAAAACACGTAAGCTCCCGATTGACCTGATAAAACGCAATTTTCTTACAAAAACCGTTTTTGAATTACAGATACGGATTTAGGGAGTATGTGATAAAGCAAAGGTGGTGGTGGAATGCCCGAGCATTGTTAAGAAATCGGATTTATTTTAGAAAACGTCACAATGCCACGCTCTTATTTCTAAAGAGGTGAGCAGAGCTTTGGTTAGCTCATAGAGAGCACTCATAGTGCGTCTTGTTCATCGTGTAACAGCCTCCGTGGCCGAGTGGTCGAGATTTCGACGCCCATTACGGAGGTTCCGGGTTCGATTCCCGGTGGGGACATCTCTTTGTGAGTGCTGTCGGAGGACAAACTAAAACCACGTTTAGAAATAAAAAATGGTTTCAAATTCCAAAACATCCTTGCTGCACCGTTTCAGAACAAGACCATACTTGCTCATTATGCGAGGATAAAAGCTGTACTAGTTTGACTTTGGAGTCATCATACAATACAATACAAATATCATCATCGTGTGGGTTGTAAGGTCGACAACCGACCTCACAAACCCTGGTGTCAGTGTCATACAGCCGCCAAAGGCCACTGACATTAAAGGTAGGCTCGAGCCCCTCGGTGGGTACTCGGTCAGTATATGAGTTGTTGATGAATTCTTTATTTTATTCAAACCAAAACCTCTAGGTCCAGAGCCGAGATATAGTGTACATCCCAATTTCGTAGTCCAACGGCTACCTCACCTCATATCTTGAATAGTTAACCGCTCGCCAAGCTTCTACTATACAAAATTCATCAATTTCATCTCCGGTACGACCGCAGCATCCTAGTTTTAGCTGCTAGCCGAACAGGAATGTTAGGTAGTTGGCTAAAGTTAAAACAATTCTTCAAAGTCAAGTAACAGCCTCCGTGGCCGAGTGGTCGAAATTTCGACGCCTATTACGGAGATTCCCGGTTCGATTCCAGATGGGGACATTGTCGAGCAAAAATCTCTTTGTGAGACTTTCCCCAGTTTGGTTAGGACATTGCAAAGATGATTCCGTGCTTCGGAAGGTACGTTAAGCAGTTGGTCCCGGCTACTATCTAGTCGTTACTCAAACCAAGTCAGTGGCCTTTGGCGGCTCTTAAACACTGACGACGCCGGGGTTTGCGAGGTCGGTTGTCGAACTTACAACCCACACAGTGATGATGATGACTCTCAGCATAAAGAAAGAAAGAAAGAAATATGTGGTCATCTTTACCAAACTAGGCAGAGCCAGTACCTACTTAGATTAACATAAAACAAAATGTGTTTTTTTTCTCCAAGCCAAGTCGAGCAAAAAAACGGCACGGCCGTACCATACTTTTCTCGAAGCAGTTCAGGCCATTTTCGACCCCCCTATAACTTCGTTGTGGATAAAACTAGAAGCCTGAGTTTTCATTAACCAAGCAGGCATTGTATAAATACGGTATATTTCAAATTTCAATCAATTTGAACCAGTAGTATATGAATTATAACTAGTCAAAGTTTCTTAATTTTGTCACTCACTAACTGACTGACCGATTATCAAAACTCTAAGGCACTTCTAGCAGACATAGAAGCTTCAAATTTAGAATGGAATTAGTGTTTAGTGTATAAACCAAGGAAAAACTAAAACATTTTGCAATTTCGGCCCAGTTTTCTAGATACATCATTTGCTAGATAACTTTGTAATCCCATATAAATCTTGGGGCATTATATAGGATTACAAAGTTACATTTGCAGTAAATGAATCAGTGTACCTGTATAATGGAATATAATTGAATAAGAGGTGCTGGGTAGGTGTAGGGTAGGTGTGTATGGTATAGGTGTAGGGTAGGTATAGGGTAGGTGTAGGTTAGGTGTAGGTTAGGTGTAGGGTCAGTGGAGCGTAGGTGTGCATTTTTACATTGTGTTTTCATGCGATCTACAAAAAGAAATGAGATGCCATCAAAAACATAACTTGTAAAAAAACCAAGTCTCGCACGCAACTTAGTCTACCGTAAAAAGTTGTGAGATCCATGTAATACCAAGTCGGTTAATTTATTCAGTCCCTACTTAAGAGTCCTTCTGTCTTAAGTTATTACGTAATTAGCTCACCTAACAACATCTTATAGTGACCAGATCAATATTAAAAATCTCTTATGTTTTAAATAAATACATAGATTGACTTGGCAATCGCACTACACAATCAAATTTAATATAATAATGTATTAATTGTGAGATACATTATGTTTTCATGCGATAAATACATATATTGACTTGGCAATCGCACTAAACAATCAAATTTAATATAATAATGTATTACTTGTGAGATACATTGTGTTTTCATGCGATTGCCAGGTCAATCTATGTATTTATTTAAAACATAAGAGATTTTTAATATTGATCTGGTCACTATAAGATGTTGTTAGGTGAGCTAATTACGTAATAACTTAAGACAGAAGGACTCTTAAGTAGGGACTGAATAAATTAACCGACTTGGTATTACATGGATCTCACAACTTTTTACGGTAGACTAAGTTGCGTGCGAGACTTGGTTTTTTTACAAGTTATGTTTTTGATGGCATTTTTATTTTCTCATAGTTATAACATTTATAATTTGAATACAAATTTTCATTTGGGAATATAGTCTATAAACTCGCTATGTGGACACCAAAATTTTTAAATATAAATTTATTATTATGCTACTTTGTGACGAACGAAACAATATTTTAACCCCAAAAGACATCTTTTACAACATATCTTATATGTTCCTCTATCCTGCTCCTGTATCCTCTTGGATATTTATACAAAATAATGGATCGTAAGTATTGAAAACGTCTAAGTAAGTAATTCTCTAAACACGCTTTGGGACACGTTACGACAATTTGTTTCCAGATCTGTTTGTTTGTTCTGTTTTATTGTACAAAACAATAAGAAGAAAGATAAAGAGAACCACTGACAGTAAATCCAAAAGGATACCTCTTGAGTTGGACTAGTTTAATAATTAAAGTACCTGGGTGACCGAGCATTATTTGGCTTTTTGAAACTTCAGTAGTAAAAGTAGAAAAACATTTTTTTCTAAGAGATGACACCCATTTCAAGGCCCCTTCCAAAGTTCCTTAGCCAACCCATTATTTTATGTTACATAGAACAAAATATATTGTATATATAACACACAAGGAAATATACGGAATAGCTACTAACTAAAACAGTTTCTCATTTTTTACTAGAATTCGATTCAATGTAAAATAAAGTTATTACTTATTCTCTCTGGTGCAGAGAACTCGACAAACCCTCCAAACGAATTGTTATTTATTAGCTTCTAATACGAATGCCCTTCACTGAGAAGCTCGAGTCTACCCTAATGAACATAATATTAAATTCGCTAACGTATTAGTACGTGGTAGAGTATCGAACCCCGTCCTACTTCATTACCGCCTGCACCTATATTTTACTTCTAATACTTAGCCTGTATTAAAAATAAATAATTCTGCACAACCAAGACAAATACTTCTCCTCATTTGACTAGTCAAGCAACCATTAAAGTAGGGCAACTACCTATTGTTAAAGATGAAGCAGAGTCTTTAAGTTATATAGTCTGTGACCAACCGCTAACTAAGTCCGTTGAGATTAGACACGGTGAAACAATGTTTTATTTTACCGGTTTTCAACAAAACCTTTGAGTAAAGTATTTCGAAATGATTATATAAATAGCAGTGTAAGTGTACTTAAAATATCTTTACATAGGTATAGTTACATGGTTATAATTTTTCATGGAAGTTCGAAAATTGCTATTTTTATAGAAGCCTATCTATGTGGCTTGGATAAAATATTTGTAAATAGGGGAGCGAACTGTAGACAAGTATTAAATTATTCGTAAAGCCTCATTTTGCGGTTACTGTTATACATCTTACGTGTTACTCGTAGAATGTAAATCATACAAAAAATACACCTATACGGCTATTTGCCTTGTTTTTGTTTGATAATTCATAAAAACAAGCTTATTTAACTAGTCAGGCTTTTATGATCCAAATATGGTCTGAATAATCCCAATCATCATTAGCTCATATACGTCCCCACCGAGGGGCTCGAGCCTACCCTGAATTAGGGCGATTAGTCCTTAGTAGGCCACGCTGGCCCAGTAATCCCAATATCTTTGACCAATACAAGAAAAAAAACCTAAATTAAAAACTTATAATTTTTTTTTTCTGTTAATAGCCTCTTTGATATCCTACTTTTGGGCAAAAGCTTCCCTATCTTTCTTTTTAAAACCTATCTGTATTAATCTATGTAAATATGCACACTGTTAAAACTACTGACCACCACAGAGCTTATATTTTAACGATCACGAAGAGTGTAATAAAGCATTATGTAGCTCTAACACAACAGACCGCGGCACATCATGTGTGGAGAAACTAATTTTAACCCTTTACGTGAAACCTCAGACCAACAGACAAACGTAGACGAAGCCCACAAAAAATCATTATCATCATCAGCTCTCTATCAGCCACTGCAGGGATCCTGTGCAAAGTTTAGACAAGTCTTTCCAGCGACCCGCCCAATATCGTCGACCCACCTAGTTGAACAATAATTAAGGCAATACAACTTAGACCAATCTAAAGAAATACACAAGTCAGTTTCAACGAAAGAAGGAAATCCGTGGCTAGTTTACAAATTACTCGTACTTTTTAGTCAGAACGTCTGTTTATTCTAATTTCTAGTAACAACTCATACGAGTATGCCTGTTATTTAATTACTAAAAAAAATGTGGGAGCACTTGCATACAGACTACATTAGCAGAGCTTACCTGTTTGTGATGATTTTAGTACGACTAAATACTTGAATTGAATATTTGTATTGTATTGTATGAATTTCGCCAAAAAAGCCGGATCATCAAATTTTTACATAAAAGTTAGTATTTTTGATCGGTTTGAGCTTTATGTTACCAGTGACGTAGAGTCTTGTCTAATCCTATGTACTTTGTTTGCAATAACGACATTCATCTCAATCCATGTCATTCTTATTGCCAGTGCAGTGTCTGCCTTTTTAAGTATTTTGAGCCTATTGCAGGCTGAGGTGAGCAAGTAGGGCGGTTAGCCTACATAATAGCCTACTGGGCGTGCTTTCAGTATATTTTCTTGCTATTAAAGCGTAACAGTGAACACGACCCTAGTAGAGTTTCTTTTGCGGTCCTTCTCCACTAAATAATACCTACTAGTGGCTCTGTGAGCTGTAGACCTCGCGAGTCTGTATATCTTTACATATTTATTTTTTCTTCACAAACATCCCCGACTTGATTAAAAATTAATTAAAAATTAAAAAAAATTAACTAATAAAAAAAAATAAAAAAAAAATAAAAAAATAAAAAAAAAATAATAAAAAATAAAATAATAAAAAATAATAATAATAATATAATAATAATAATATATAATTAATTATTAATTATTATTTTTTTATTATTATTTTTTGATTTTTATTAATTAATTTTTTTTTTTTTTTTTTTTTGATTTTTGATTTTTATTAATTTAATTTTTCAACTTTGGTTAAGAAATGTAACCTGTAGAGGAAAACAGCTTCAGCGGTAGACTTTGTAAACTGGCAACCCCCATAACGACGCCATTTTTTAAAATTTCAAAAAATTTACTCTACAAAAAAATTCGCGTAATTTATCAAACCTGCTCACAAAATTTCACGAGAATCGGTTGAGAAAAGCGGCCTGTAGAGTGAAACAAACAAACAAACAAACAGATGGACATACAAAAGCAAATTTGGCCAAGCTGAAACAGAGACGCTTCGCTCGCTTCGCTAGCTCGGTCAATTATAGGACAGGTATTTTTATAATAGGATACTGAATAAAAAAATTATTATAAAAACAAAAAACCAGACTGCGTGAAAATTTAAAACCTTCAAACTTAATTATTAATGAACTGAAAAGATGCAACCAAGTTTATTGTCGTCGTCATGTATTTTTAATTTCTAATAAAGAATGCATAAGAAAAAAAATATTTACAGAGAAAATATTAAGCGGCTACGCTCGCGTTATGTCAAGATTTTTCCGTGGGAATAAGACCTTTTCCCGTAAAAAGTATTTATTTATTTTGGGATACAGACAGAATTAAATTATAACATTGTATAAAATACCATTGTGTTGATACAAAAGCCAATAAAGTATCCACTATTAGCTATCACTTGCACGCTGATGACGCTAAAATCTACACATTATTAAATCCTATGTATTAATTCAGGTTACAAACTAGTTTCATTCCAAACTTCATCCAAATACGTTGAGTAGTTTAAGCGTGAAGGCTGATCAAACATCCAAACATCCGAATATATTTTCACATTTATAATATTAGTGTGAAGTGAGATTTGATGTCATCGACAGCTCATATACGTCCCCACTGAGGGCCCGGGTTAGTCAACCACGCTGGCCCAGTGCGGGTTGGTCAACTTCACGACCTTTGAATTTCTTCGCAGGAGTGTGCAGGTAGTTGTTGATGTGATGTGATATTCACGAAACATTTCCTCTAGAAAATGAGCTAACCAGATTTGAAATTACGTACTGAACTGAAACTTTGCTAATATTACGGTCTTGTGTTGTAATAACTTTATTCCGTAATATGAGCCAGGGGTAACCATAAGGTGCAAAGTTGAGGGCGTGAGTTCTAATCTAATTAACGGACAAAGGGTCCAAAATAACTCTGTTTAAATGCCTCTTTAAAAGGTTACTGTATCAGAGAGCGCTGCTGCCCGTTCCCTGTTCAATGTGTAGTCCCTAAGTCGCCTCTTACGACACCCACGGGAAGAGTAAGGGTTGGTGACAAATGTATTCTACTCTGCCGTCACCATCTGCGATCTCCAACCCGCCTGCCAAGCGTGGAGATTATGGCATAGTGCAGCAGTGGACTGTAACGGGCCGTTGATATTGAAATGCCTCTTTATGTTATTTGAAATGACTTTTTTTTTTTTTTTTAAGTATTTTTACAAAACTTGGATCTTATTCATATTCTTGTTTGCAATTTATTCAACTTCGTATTACGACAGTATTAAGTGGTTTATTTCGAATTCATTATGAACGTTTATTCGACACTCTTACGGTGAAGGAAAACATCGTGAGGAAACCTGCACACTCCTGTGATGAAATTCAAAGATGATGTGTGTGAAGTCGACCAACCCGCACTGGGCCAGCGTGGTCTACTAAGGCCTACTCGCCCTGATTTAAGGTAAGCTCGACCCCTCGGTGGGGACGTATATGAGCTGTTGATGATGATCTCTATAAACAAAGAAAACAAGGTCAACAAAAAAGGCCCCCTTATCGATCGAATTTCAGATGCAATATTTACTTGACGGAAAGCCCTTCCAATTTTTTTAAAAGACAAAGTATGACTACCTTCTAGTCTGTATCAACTAAAAGCCCTAATTAAACCAGGGGAAGGGCTTCCAATTCAAATTGTTTAAACAACTATGTCAAATTTGGAAAGGACCTACCGTACCTATTTCTACTTTTCTGAGCGCTACAAACCACGATATAAACATCGTTTACCGCACAAGAGTCTTTTTGAAACAGTCAGCAGTTAATTAGGATATTTGCCCGAAACTCTACCACATTAAAAAGCGAGCGAGTTGAAATCTAATTACCTCCTCCACCGCAGCGCGTCAAAGTTCCACTTACCCACGTTTAGCGGCTTAACTTGCGTAATTGCTCCCCTTCAAACAAGGTAATGTACGTACACGCGCCCTTAGTTAACACCTTTACTGCCTGCGTTACAACAACATCATCTTCATCTCAGTAGAAAGACGTCCGCTGCTGAACATAGGCCTCCCCCATAGGTTTCCAACGTGAAAGGTCCGCATCCACCGGTGCCAAGCAACTTTCAGCTTGGCAGCTGTCCAACACTTTGTCTTCCGGTAAAAACAACGTGAGTACGTGAACAAAACAACGTGAACTATCCCCCCATCATGGAACTACAGTAATATTTAATTTTATACTATACAGTAAACTATTTTTCTTTGTGTTATTGTCATTTTCTTGTTTAATGTGTACAATAAATGGTTAAAAATGGATAAAAATAAATAAATAATACTAAAAAGTATATTCTATTCTATTCTATACTGTACAATATGTTAGTTAAATAATGTAGAACTTCTCAGGTACTCAGCCTTTTTTTTATTATTAATTGATGGGCCTGCTTAACCACAATTGGGTTCGCGAGGGACGAGATGTGGTTGATGATGGAACGATTATTGTTTTTTTTTTCTAGAACTTTCTCAAAATCTCAGGAAAATTAAAAAGGAGATTTTTTATTTGTACGATTTACTTTAAATATTATGTTTTGCATTGTGCCTTGTTCTGAATCCGAGCAGTGAAAGAGTTGTGCAAGCTTTTGACAGCAGAAAATTAGTTAATAAATAAAGTGGTTATAAATTAAATTAAATGAATTAAGAGTTAAATGTGTAATTTAGAAAAAAAAAAGGAATTTAAATTAATTCTT
The DNA here is from genome assembly GCA_951230895.1 of Carpatolechia fugitivella. NCBI lineage: Eukaryota > Metazoa > Arthropoda > Insecta > Lepidoptera > Gelechiidae > Carpatolechia > Carpatolechia fugitivella. Next base: position 1,618,609 of record OX579666.1, on the reverse strand, counting down.
ATAACGCTAATGAATGGGTAACAAAGAGTGCACCAGTTGTTTTTAATTTGTGATGATTTTGGCGTTTGTCTGCGACACGTCAGTTTTTTTTTTTCTAATTATTATTAACCAACTACAAGTATGATTTAGATAAAATAAGTGTGACCGGTGATGAGGGAAACGTAGTGTGGGACGCCCCCCTGCCAGGTGGACTGATGACCTGAAGAAGGTCGCTGGTGGTGGCTGGATGAGGAAAGCGGGTGATCGTGCGCTTTGGGGAGGCCTACGTCCAGCAGTGGACTGCAATAGGCTGATTGATTGATTGAAGTGTGACAGAGTGTTATCTGTGCCTCGAAAAGTAAGTTAACCTTTGGTCTTAGCTATAGCAAATTGTAGCGATGTCATTTGGTGGCGCGCAAAACTATGAGTTCTGTATGTTCAATATTGTAACCTAAAAATTATAAAAAAAACAAGTCATAGAAAAACGCATATTTGTTTCTGTAGGCGTGAGTTTTCAAACGCAAATCATCGAAATGGTTTAATACCTTGTAAAGGAACTTCCGGCTTTCCTTCAAATGCTTAAGACTTAACGACTGCCAAATTAGTTCTTTTAAAAGGACCGGAGGTCTTATGTGCCCAAATTGAGTTCTTATTGTTGATAACTCACAGAGCTATGTCTTTGTTAAAGAATAAAATCCTATTTTAACACGTTTTTATTAACTCGCTTTCTTGTCTGTCTGTTTGTTTGTTTGTGGGTTTGTTCGGTCCGAATCTTGCAACTCATTTTTGGAGCACGTGCTGTCATTCGATTGTGCTGAAATTTGGACTCGTTGGATTTGTCTTGACAAGATCTTTAGTCATACGTGATGTCCAGGGTCTCATGATGGAGCCGGAAGTTGGCCATAGGAACTCCTCAAAAACACAACAAAACCTCGACGTGTTTGGGATCGTTGGATTTGTTTTGACAAGATCTTTAATTATACGTGATGTCCAGGGTCTCATGATGGAGCCGGAAGGTAATCTCATCGTAACAACATAATCTCGGCATACTTGGGATTTTTAGTATTAGCAATTTTGTCCTACGTGACGTTCAGGGTATCTTGCAACATTTAAATACACTGGACTAAAAAGCACAAAATAATTATAAAGTATAAAATATTTTTTATTGAGATTTTTAAATTATCCTAAAAAAATAATTTAAAATAAAACGTAAATACAACATAATATCTACATGTACCTAATAAATAGATTAGGTACATACATACATAATTATGAAGTTACATAATAGATAGATAGATAAATCGTTTATTTGTTCGTTCGTTTGTTTGTTTAATACTACATATACCTACATCAACATCAACGGCCCGTTACAGTCCACTGCTGGACTATGAGCCTCCTCCACTTGAGTGGAGGGTTTTGCCATAATCTCCACGCTTGCAGGCGGGTTGGAGATCGCAGATTAAAAGGTTACTGTATCAGAGAGCGCTGCTGCCCGTTCCCTGTTCAATGTGTAGTCCCTGAGTCGCCTCTTACGACACCCACGGGAAGAGTAGGGGTTGGTGACAAATGTATGCTACTCTGCCGTCACCACACCACAAAGATATATGATACCTACCTAGATAGATAAAAATCTAACAACCTCTAAGAATATAAGCTTGGCTTTAGATTTTAAACCAAGGTTTTGTCTATAAAGTGGCTATAATGGTGGCCCTTATGACTATGCAGCACATAATTACAAGCCCTAGCTAAATGCAAATTGCAGGTCGGTAATTAGATTTTATAGTTCTGGCCAAACGATAACATATTTATATTTAAAACTAGCTTACCGCCCACGGATACGCTCGCGTAATGTAAGATTTTCCCGTGGGAATAAGAATTTTTCCCGTATAAAGTATCTTATGTGTTAATTCAAACCATCTTCATTCCAAATATTATCTAAATCTGCTCAGTAGTTTAGGCGTGAAGGTGGAGACGCGAGTACGTGGGATCGAGGAGCAGCATAATCTCGATAAGTGATCGCCATTGCCGAAAACGGTCGGATAGATCACCATCCTATCATCATCATCATCGTGTGAGTTGTAAGGTCGACTGGTGTCAGTGTTATAGAGCCACCAATAGCCACTGACTTGGCTCATGTAACGACTAGATGGTAGCCGAGACCAACGACTTAACGTGCTTTCCGAAGCACGGAATCATCCTATGAATGAAGACTTCCTACGTATATCATAATTTATTATATGTATGTTTGTATTATACTTATATTATTATTGTATATGTATGTAGAATGTAGATAGGTATCTATTCATCATATAGTTTTATTTATTTATTTGTTTAGAATAGGCGCACCGACCCGCACCGTTGTAATCCTATTGAAATGTCTCCATGTTAACCAGTTGCCTAGAAGTAATTGCTACCTTAGCAATAATGCCGCCAATTGTACTATTTCTACTTCTGTAATTACTGTATGTTTAATTCATTCATTTATTCATCATTCATTCTATGTATAACCTAACGCTTAGTTATCTAGTATTCATTCTTCAGTAAAAAGGTTACTTGACTGTGGCCGTCTTATATCACTCGGCCCTATCAAATTATAATAATAATAATAATAATAATAAATCATTTATTTCAGGCAATATTTACATAAAGGTCTTAAATATATAAACAGAGGCCCATATAATAAATACCTTAAAACTAAATACCCAATTAACCTTCATTATAGTAATGACTGGTCGCGGATAGCAATTTGTGTCTATGATTGGATTAAAATTATAGCCATGTGCGAAGTTGAGATGACGTGATTACTAGGGTACATTATGCGAGTATGTATACGTGTAGTGTTTCAGAGACTAGTAAAGGTCAATTGGCTATGTTATTGTTCATCGTCAACAGATCATAATAGCCCCACCGAGGGGCTCAAGCCTACCCTGAATTAGGGCGATTAGGCCTTGGACCACGCTGGCCCGGTGCGGGTTGGTCGACTTCACACACAACTTATGAAATTTTTCGCAGGAGTGTGCAGGTTTCATCACTATGTTTTCCTTCACCGTAAGAGCGTCGAGTAAACGTACATATGAATTCAAAATTCGAAAACACATTGAATAGAATAGAATACATTGGTACGTGGTGGGGATCGAACCCACGTCTCCCGGACGGGAGGCAGCGGCCCTAGCCAATAGACCACCGACGCTCAGTCTAGTGGCTATGAACTGTGGAAGTTATTAGTACGAGGAGGGATCAAAAAGTAGTGAGAACGACATACTCCTTGGTAAGAAAAAAAATACTGGCAGGCATAGCTCAGATACTAATACACCGTGAAAGTTACATCGTTTTGTTCCCGCCGTGTAGTGATAGTCAATAGTACCCGTCAAACTGAACAACTTTTCGCGAAAAAAAAATCCCTGCGACAAAAAAATTTTTGGTCTCTCCATACAAAGTGAGACTCCCGACCGACCCATTTTGTATGGAGAGACCAAAAATTTTTTTGTCAGGAATTTATTTTTTCATGAAAAGTTGTTCAGTTTGACGGGTACTATTGACTATCACTACACGGCGGGAACAAAACGATGTAAATTTCATGCTGTATTAATAAAGAAAAAAAATCTTCGATTCTCTTTTGTTTTTTTCTGAATGTAGTCATTTGTTTGCTTCGTGTCGGAACGTGTTCTCGAAAATGGAGAAAAACGAAGTGCGAGCCGTTATTAAATACCTCTGTTTAAAAAACTTAATGACTCATGAGATTCGTTGCGATTTGGAGACAACATTAGGAGAGTCTGCTCCGCCGTATTTTACTGTCGCAAGGTGGGCTTCTCAATTTCGAGTAGGGAGAACGAGCACGGAAGACGAACATCGTTGCGGCCGTCCATCGACGTCAGTCACCCAAGAAAATGTTGCGAAAGTCGAGAAAATTGTATTGAGCGATCGAAGAGGTACCATCCGATACTTAATTCAAGAAACGGGCATTTCATATGGAAGTATTCAATCCATATTGAAACAATCTTTGAATATGAGAAAAGTTTCCGCAAGATGGGTGCCGAGAATGTTAACCGACAGTCAGAAACAAAATCGACTTGACATTTCGAAGATATTGTTGGACAAGTTTCAAGAAGATTCTGAGAACTTTTTGTCTCGTTTCGTAACAATGGACGAAACATGGGTCCATCATTTTGATCCTGAGACAAAACAGCAATCTTCGCAATGGAAACGGCCATCATCACCGTACCCGAAAAAGTTTCGTGCCGTGGCGTCGTCGGCTGGCAAGGTTATGGCCTCAATATTTTGGGACTCAGAAGGGATATTGTTGATTGATTACCTGGAGCGTGGAACCACTATTACAGGCCAATATTATGCAGCTTTAATTTCCAAGTTGAGGAATGCCATCAAAGAGAAAAGGAGAGGGAAACTTCGAAGGGGCGTGCTGTTTCATCACGACAACGCACCCGCGCACAGGTCGGCAGTTGCGATGGCTGCCATTCAGCAAGCTGGCTTCGAATTGGTTGACCACCCCCCTTATTCACCAGATCTGTCGCCTAGCGATTTTTATCTGTTCCCCAAATTGAAAGAATACTTAAGGGGAAACAGGTACGAAGACGATAACGAGGTGATGGATGCCGTGGAGAGCTAAAGCTCCAAGACCAAGACAAAACTTTTTTTTTTAAAGGGATTGAAGCCTTGGAAAAGCACTGGACTCGGTGTGTAGAGAGACTCGGAGACTATGTAGAAAAATAAATTATTAAGTTATCAATAGTCATTATATTCTATTTCATTCTCACTACTTTTTGATCCCTCCTCGTAGTTTCCAATATGAAAATTGTGACTAATCACACTAATATTTATAATCAATGTGAAAATATATTTGATTTTTTGTTCCGCCTTCACGCTCAAATTCCTCAACGGATTTGGATGAAATTTAGAATGGAGATAGTTTGTGACCTGGATTAACACGCAGGATACTTTTTACGGGAAAAAGTCGTATTCCTACGGGAAAATCTTACACAACGCGAGCGTAGCCGTGGGTAGACCGCTAGTTTAAACATAAGTATAATCAAATTGTAACTGGCCGATGTTAAAAGTCAAAAGTCAAATTTTTTTATTCGAATTAAGATTTTTACATATAATTTTTCGACGTCAAAGCTATCATGGATGACACGTTCAATTCCAGTGTACGTTCGCTGTGGAGAAGAACGGCCAGAAGAAACTCCACAGGAATTGTATCTTTTGTACTTTTCTTTTAAATATATAAAGAATCATACATAATATTAAGTCATAATTTCAATCTACTCCGCTGATTTGGAACAACAGTTGACTCTGGTTTTTATATAAGTGGTAAACAGTTTTCAGCTTAGCACTAACTATTGTTATTATCTGATGAAATAAATTATTCAAGGAATTTTATGAGTACTTAACAAAATCTCAGCCAATAAACCACTGCCAGAAACATGGTAAATCTGCGTGATTATTATGACCATTGAACTTGACTTTCCTTTGTGTTTATTAGGGCTGCCAATTCAAAATGATATTACGAATCATATACAGCTCATCTACGTCCCCACCGAGGGGCTCGAGCCTACCCTGAATAAGGGCGACTAGAGTCAACCACGCTGGCCCACTGTGGGTTGATCGACTTCACACACAACCTTTAAATTTCTTCGCAGAAGTATCATCATGATGCTTTCCTTCACCATAAGAGCGTCAAATAAACGCACATATGAATTCGAAATTCGAAAACACATTGGTACGTATGGCTGAGGAAGGTCGCAGGTGGTGGCTGAATGAGGAAAGCGGGTGATCGTGCGCATTGGCGTACCCTTGGGGAGGCCTACGTCCAGCAGTGGACTGCAATAGGCTGATTGATTGATTGATTGATTGATTGATTGACGTGGTGGGGATCGAACCCGCGTCTCCCGGATGGGAGGCAGCGGCACTACCCACTAGACCACCGACGCTTATTGATGTATAATCAAATTATAAATACGAAATTATTAGTAAGAATTTTATTCGTACGGGAATTCTTGAATAAAGTTCTTGGTTTATATCTCCGAATAACGAGATTTAAAAATTTTGCGATGACTATTATACCATAAGCAAAATTAAAAACGACAATCTATAGCTATTTGGACGATGTATTAGACAAGTTATCCTCAACAAATATTCCCTATACGTATTCCCAGTGGAAGTTGTCACCTTTTACTAACGCCATCTCTTAGAATATTAAAGTTACCATCACATATCTAATTTACACAGCCCTATTTTTGTAAACCTACTTATTTATTAGGATTCGTGATTTTGGATAATAATCAGCTGTTGCTACAAATTAACTAATTTTAGCCTTAACGAGTGAATCAAGGTGAAATCATGCGATACCATTGTTTAAGTTTATGTGACGTCATATCTAAAGAAAGAAAAATAGTAAGAAAAGAAAACAAGATATCTCATGTGATTATGAAAGTTAGTCAGCTTTAGTTATCAGCTTTTGTTGACAACGTTTTCCGTGCTTCAAAGGGCATGACTACAATTACTAATTCTCTAATAATTTATAAAGCATTTTTTTTTTTACTTTGGACAGGGCTCGAACCTGCATCTCCTTGTGTAATGCTCTTTGAGCATTAAAGTAAGCAGCGATGACTAATTTCGTTCTTTTCATAAAGCTTGATGGGTACTTGACTGTTTCTTAAATTAATTAAAAAAATATAGATTAGTAGCAGACGATTCGCGAAGAAAAAAACAGAATCAGTTGGAAAATGAATTTACAGTGATTTTTTACCAATATTTCTGTCCCTTTCTAAAACGATTTTTTGTATCGATATTATATGGCACTACTTGCTTATGGCGTCACAAGCAAGTATGTGCCTCTCTCTCAAATCGTGAATTTCAAACTTTTATAACTCGGTCAATTTTAAAGTTAGAGCTTAAATTGTTTTAGTCAAATACTCTACCGGACTGTTGAGGAGGTCGTCCAAGGATAACATTCTTTTTTTATATTTCTTAATAGACGTAAACGGTAAAAAAAACTACATCAAATCCTCTGACATTATTCAAAATATTCCATCCAGTTTAATTCTATTTGGTATAACAATCACTTTAGTACCTTAAATCAAAAGCAAGTGTTGGCTAAGTTATAGCATGCGTAATTCTCACACCGGCTAACACTGTTAATCAACAAACTAGTATTGACACTCTGTCTCCAATGTGTCAATATCAATACTCTATGCAAATCCAGAGTTAGTCCAACATAGTCAAGTATAGTTGGCACCTCACTACTATGCTATTCCTTACGCGTAAGGAGGCTAAGTTATACTGGGCGGTTAGTAATCTACTGTCCTACAGACCTAATGTTAATTAATGATATTGTGACTGCGAAGCGACGGTAGACATCTACGAGGCCCGTTCTGGGCGCCTCGCGTCAATTAGGATTTCTTTCCTCTCTGCGATTTGTAACTTTCTGCCCCTGAGAAAACTATATTACAACTAAGCTATAAGAACTTTGTGCTACTAGGCGAAATTAAAGTTGGTTTGGTGTTACATACCACAAAATAAAAAGGTTTACAGAAGGGCCACTCCCGCCTTTTTCAAAAATAATTACATCATCTTGCCAGACTCACTCTCTCACTCGCTCTTTAGGCAAACGCTATGGAGCACTGTTTTGGAACAGTGTGGCAACACTGGCAACGCCTATAAACGATTCGTCAATGTGTGCGTGCCCGAAATGTGCAGGAGAACTTGTTCAGGTGGGGATTCTCAGACGGTTCTAACTTGGAGTGCAAGTGTGGTGCCGTCCCCCAAACGATGGAGCATTTGTCGTGCCCTGTGTGCCCCAGCAGCTGCACGCGGGAGGATTTGATTTACGCCACTGACAGCGCAATTCTTGAGGCAAATTTTTGGGCTGAGACAGTCTAGGTTTGCCACCGACTCGAATAGAAGAAGAAGATATGTCGAAATGGCAGTTTGTTCTGAGTGGACTCTCTGTCTGGGGCCCCGCACCGCGCCACCTACTTTGTGCACAAATTGCACTGAAAAGATCAATGTACTGTTTAGGTGCGTTTTTTTATAGGTACGAATATTAACCCAACAAATTGTCAAACGTGATTTTAGTGATAGCCTGTGAAAAAGGTAAAAAAACATGTAAAGGGGACAAAGTGAAAATTAATGCTATGTTACAAGCTTGTTCCTCTAAATCTTGTCCTCTTCTCTTGCCAAATGAGTATACTAGGTACCTATGCAGTTGATGTAGAAATTACCCCTTGTATGCGGCTGTCAAGACGTATTGACGCAGCGGCGCAGGCGGCTATAAGCGCCGCAGACAATGGAATGTTACTATATCGCGCGCGCCGCGTATAAAATATTAATTAAATGGTGTAATTAGTTTGCACGCGCTCCCTGCGCTCTAAAGCTTTGCTCATCACCTTGAAGATCGAAGCGTGATTTTATTTGCTTATGTATGAATATAATTATAAAACCATGACGTCACGACACGGACTCCCCCGTCCGTAAAGGATTCACATGAACAGTTTGTCCGAACTCGATTGTGATTCGTCCCCGTGACTCGATTGCCAACTGAACCGTATCCTTGATTTGCATTCATTTGCATTCGATTGAAAGATTAATTGATCCTTCCGTGATTGGCGCCTGAGTCGGGGTTATTCCGCCCGTTAGATAATTACTGGGCGGTCGAGCATGGCTCGGCGTTTTGTTGGTACTGTAAGGTTCAGCCTCCTTTGTCGTTACTGGCTGTTTTCATATTTCGTTCTAAAGTTTTGAATTGCTATATTATGTACTTTTTTTGTTGAGTCTCGATGTATCTTGTTTGGATGAAAATCCAAAAATAAATACGGGAAGTAGCGGCTCTAACCACTACATCGAGTCACACAAAGCAAATATTCGCTGCGAAAGTATATCCTGCACATTCAACAGTCACTAAAATTATTTAAAAAAAAATCCGTAACAAGAATCTGTCCTGACCAGAAACTGCCTTAAACCATGATTTGTGATGATTTGTGTGATTAAAAAATGATTTGTAAAAATCTTAATTCGAATAAAAAAATTTGACTTGACTTGAAAAAAAACCGAACGACGATATGATGAGTCACCAAGACAACTCAAGTCAGCCTTTATAACCTTGCTAATACGAAATAGGAGTAGAAGTGGTCGCCATGGCCTTAATCGGACGGATAGATCATCATCATCATCATCATCAATACGAAATAATAATGCCTAAATAGTAACATTTCAACCCAATTCAAAACACCTCAGGCCCCTGGCCGGGCTTAAACCGAGTCTTTTGTATGCAAAACGAGTAATTCCAAGTACAAAGGCTCTACAAGACTCCGTCCAGTTTTATCTTCTACGTTATAACGTTTATAACGTAAAAACGTTAATTTCGTTTGTGATTCTATTTCGTTTCGTTTTTTTACGGTGTTTTATGAATGTTTTAATTGATCAGTTTTTTTTCGGGGTATCATTAACATTTACTTACTGATATATAAAAAATGAAAAATTTGTAAATATGACAATTTGTTTCATGCAGCTATAGACCGAGAAGTGTGGAAGAGATTTTTCACTTTTACTCTCTAAAAATAAAAATAAAATAAATTAATATAAAGAATAACAATTAATAATATTATACCTTTACGGTATTTAGGGCTTGCTTGCCCTGTAAAGTAAAATATGTATGAACTTGACCATACATACAACCGTTCTCGAGTGTTGTTCTAAATTTGTGAATTGTTAATAAACTGTGAGTTTCGTTGGAGCAGTATAGTATTGCCAGATAAGGTTATTTTTTATAATTTTAGGGCATTTTAAAGGCAAATGCATTTTACATATATCATATCCCGTATACTTTTTTAAAATATATCATGATTATTTTAAAATAAATTCAATTATTTTTGCATTGCCAAACTACGCTACGCTGCTATGAGCTTTGCTCATAAATCTTTTATCATTATAATGATGAAGAAATTTTAGTGGGCTTTAGAAATTCCCGGTTTCCGGTATTTACAATTTAGCAGGATCTGGCAACATTTCTAGTGTAGATGCGGTTAGTGTAAAATTAAAGACTTGCTCGGGCTACGCTGCTGGAGCCATGAATATAGATGAGGGTAGATTGAAATTCCCGAAATTTACGACAGAAACAACACATCTTGCAGCTTTCAGTAAGGAAGGAAGGATATCATTTGTGATTTATAGGTTCGGTCAGGTCAAGGAAGACTGATAATTTTCCTGCTCTCATAATGAAGGTTCTGGGTTGGCATCCCGGTTGGACACTTTGGTAAAACGAAAATAAGTTTTAAGCTTTTTCCTAGTTTTTTCTGTTGTAGTTTGGTTAAGTATGACATTGCACGCTGAATCAATTGCTTGTCTGAATAAAATAAGATGGTACTAAGGGCGGATCCAGCTTTGGCGCCATGACGTCGTGGTCAAGACACAAGAAGTTATAATTCAATTTTGATAATAATAGATACAAGTGAAAGCAGGTATTTTATTAATAAATGTAAGTACTGTACTTAAATTACCTACCTATATTTGTTTTTATTTTATTTTACTTTATTGGAGAATAAACAGATACAAATTTAGAAAAATATACATTTTGTAATTTGTTTCTTTAAATTTATACTAACCGCATCTACACTAAGTCTATACCTTCAAACATTCTCACCAGGACGCCATATTTTGATAATTATTATGGCTTTAAATGAAACATAAATATATATATATATGCATTTTAAAAAAAACGTAACATAAAGTTAGGTAAATAATAATAATATTCCTTTTATATATTAATATATTCCTTCTATATTTAAATAACAAAATCAATTTTTCTTTTACGCCTTCTCCCGAAACGCGTTATCACTGCATCTACTTCAATGGGTACGTTTTTATGGACGTGGAGAAGTGCCAGTCCGGTTAGACATTCTTCAACGATCTGCTTTTTAGCTTAGCCACGATTTTATTTTTAACGTAGAGAAACTACAATTTTCGTATCTGATGCCATAACTGAACAGCTGTCTGTTCGAGTACGGTCGAGTTATCTCCGAAAACTGGGACTGAGCCTGTTCCGCGCGGGACATTTAATTTTGATTTAAAAAATCGGGACGTACCGCCAAAATCGGGACGTCTGGCAACGCTGATCCTGGTGGACACTTTCACAAGGCATACTGACGATCTGGTGAATGTAGCAGGAAGGCTTTGGATGCAGGTAGCGCAGGACCGATCATTATTGTGGAGATCCTTGGGGGAGGCCTTTGTCCAGGTGGACGTTTCCTAAAGATTCTTAGATGCCCACGATGATGTCTTGGTAATGGGGAATATGCTAACTTTTATTTAATTTCATTGATTGAAATATTTCAAGTTCCAGATAAACACATAATTTTTCTTTTTCAAATATCTTGCTCAGAAACAAAGTTATAAGCAAAGATTTCTGACGCGCGTCTTCGCCTCGGAAGCGATCGTCTTTTATTTCCTCTGAGGTTATAAGGCTTCAAAGTTGATGGTTAGACAGAGAGGTCCTACGTGACATGTGGCGTTGTGACGAAAATTTTGTTTTCGTAAGAGGGACAGATATATTTGTTTAATAATGTTGTATCTAGTTTGTTTTTCGATCAATTTCGATTGTGTTTTGACTGTCAGTATTCTATTTTTCTATACTTTCAGATGAACCATTTTTTATGCATATTCCCTATTATGAATATGAGATGAAATTTCAAATGAGCCTGCTCGTGGCTTAGCGATGTCTAGACGTAAGTGTCTAGACGTAATTAAAAACCTATAAACTGAAACACTGAGCAAGAATGAGGCAATATGTATTTCATTAATCTTTGTCGCAATTATTGGCTTGTTTCTAGCTTGATGATACTGGCGCCAACTTCTTAGGCACTGAATCAGAGACCGTTTTAGGGCTGGAAAACTCAATAAAGTGCTAATAAATACTATTAATAATTATACACTTACTTAATAATCACACTAATATTATAAATGTGAAAATATATTTGGATGTTTAGATGTTTGGATGTTTGTTCCGCTTTCACGGCTTAACTACTGAACGGATTTGGATGAAATTTGAAATGGAGATAGTTTGTACCCTGGATTAATATATACTTACGGGAAAACGTCTTATTCCCACAGGAAAATCTTAGATAACGCGAGCGTAGCCGCGGGCGAAAAGCTAGTGTATAATATACAGTATGTAAAGGTCTTCACCAAATCATAAGTTGCGTTCCGCTTTTATCATCATCAAATTATTCATTTAAAAAAATATATCGTTTTTTTATTACAAAAAGAAATTAGTTTTTTGGTCGAACGCACTATTTTTATGTTTTAATAAAAGGTTAACTTTGAGAATAACGAAGCAGAAGACACGAGCGTGCAATGATTTTGCAGTGGCTGTAACTTGCATGACACATTGCGTAAACAATAATAATCTATTAATGGTATAAAATTAAAGAAACATATTTTTAAGGTTAGTTATTGATTAGTCGCCGTTGTCTGTGGTAACGGCAGAGTAGAATACATTTGTCAACAACCCCTACTCTTCCCGTGGGTGTCGTAAGAGGCGACTTAGGGACTACACATTGAACAGGGAACGGGCAGCAGCGCTCTCTGATACCTTTTAATCTGCGATCTCCGACCCGCCTGCCAAGCGTGGAGATTACGGCAAAACTCTCCGCTTAAGTGGAGGAGGCTCATAGTCCAGCAGTGGACTGTAACGGGCCGTTGATGTTGATGATGATCGATTAGTCGATTATCTTAGCATGATAAAGTAAATGCACTGAATCAGTTTGTAGACATCTATCACATCCAATTACTACCATTTGACACCTTGTATATTAGGGTTCGTGGGTTAGGTCCCCGAAATGCGACGCCCCCGTGGTGGAGCCACCCGATTTTCAATTAAGTTGTAACAGCCGATTTCGTCGGAATAAGTCATTTGTACCAGATACAGTCGACGAAAAAAGTGTTTTTGAACTAAATAAGTTATTAAATTTTACTGGGAAATTTTATTTTTATGATTATATGAGTATGATGCGTTACAGGTATAATATCTGATTAAGTGGGTATTTTTTCACTAACAATGCGAATTGTTTTCTCACCGATATTATTAATAAAGATTTATATTTAAAAATTAAGATTTTGAATCATTTCATGTAGACACTTATAAACATTTTTATACTATGCTTACACTATGCTTTAGTTTTACTTTACATTTGGTTTATATTTATGTTCAGTATATTTGTCGAGGAAAAAAATTTATTTGTATTTACTCTCTGACTGTACTTTGGATAAAAATAATAAAGTAATAAATTTTATCGCATTAAAATGAAACCGGGTGCCTCTGTCGTGGCCATATCGTAGAATTGACCACATCATGAAATTTTCACTGTCCATTGGCCACATCATGATGTGCCTTGGCCAGATCAATGATAAGAAATCGTTTGACGATATGTTCAACTAAAACGCAGCTACTTCATGAAATGGTCAAGATTATTTGATCATATCGTAAAATTATTATATTTATTGCCGATAGAGGCGCTGGAAGCACTTTGTTTATGTACCAACATGGCGGCCATGTCATTTCTCGCAGTGAAAAAGTAAATAATTCTTTATTAAAATGAGGAAAAAATAAAGAGTTATGATGAAAAAGTATACTCTGAAAATATATGTCGGACTACCGAATATTATTTAGATTCTTATTAAATATTTCATGGATATTTTCACGATATGGCCAATCGTGGACGACAAAATCGTGAAATGCTCACGATTTAATGATCTGGGCACATTTAGTTGCCCACATCATGAAATGGTCGCATTTCATGATGTGGGCAACTAAATGCCCACTAAATGCCCAGTGTCGTGGCCATAATGGTCGCATTTCATGAAATGATCGAAAATTTCATAATGTGGTCAATTCTACGATATGGCCACGACACCTCCACCATTTCAGGGGCCACGAACCCGTATATTACCTATATTATTATATTGTCTTGTCACTTTGGTAGAAATAGCGATTAGATCAATAAAAAAAAAGAAAACCTGTTCATTTCCTTTTTTTTCTGTTCTAGCTCAAATAGTTATCAAAGAATACTAAACTGCAGTATCGAGTTGGCAACTTCCTCTAAGTACAACTCATAACTGGCAACTTTGTTGTGCTATCATAAAAAGATTTTTATAGAACTTGTACACGAAAACAATGTCTTTGTGGTCGTAAAAGTAAGTACCAATAAGAAAATACTATAAGCTTATAAAGTATTTTAAAGCAGCAATTTTGATCGTATCATTTGACGACCAAAGTATTAAATGGGCTTTTAGAAAAATTCACAGATTTCGTTCCTCACACGACTATCGAGCACATTGGAAATGAATCTATGTCGTTCTGACTTTTTGACTTTTTTCAAAAAGGTGGCAACAGGGCAAACCCTTAACCTCTTTGTTTTAAGCTCAAATTGTAGCTGGCTAAATTTTTCAGAGGAACTTTTCTCAAATTTTTGACATCATTCTTTGTTTGCAAAATATCGAGCGCCAAAATCAATAATTCGGAAATAAAGTTTTTTTTTTTCATTATTTCGGCCATAACATTTTTTGTTTTTTCGAATAAATCTTCTTGCACCTTCCAGCTCTCGTGAATACACGTCTTTTAAGCTTTTTTTGAATATCATATCTTCTCAACTCTTTGAGACATAAGGGGGTCACCCTTTTTCGTGAAATCGAAGCCTATATTGGAGCGAACGAAAAGACATTTCCAATATCAAAACAAAGTGACGCTAGTAGACTCGTAACAAAATAATTTGGTACATGTTTTATCAACAGCTTTTCCATCCACAACTTCTGTCAGAAAAACGTTATGAGTCTGCGCCTCACTAAAAGATACACGAGAGACGTTTCATTTGTTACATAAAGACCTCAAGATTAAAAGAATTCCCAATCTTATAATAAAAAAACTGTTTAAGTGGATATAACAATGATATCAGTATTATGAGTATGAAAATAAATTTACCGGTAAATGTCTTATATTAACTCAAATACATGCAACACTTTCTCTCTTGTCCAGTGTGTCTCTCCATCTATACTAAAGAAGATCTTAATTTAGCATCGCCCAGCGCCGTAGCTGTTGCAGCCCAAATATGAGTGATCATTGATACGAAGAAGAATAATAATTAGAAAACCGCTTTTGAAATAAAATTTTATTAAAATCCGTGTCAAATCCTCATAAAACAAAACAAAGTAATGGGTCAGGTTAGGTAGGAAGAAAAGATGGCACAGGATTTAAAAACATGGCGCATCGTAGAAGAGGCCATCCCAGAATTGAATGAGATGTAGTCTAGTTGTAGACACGTGTATTCTATGTCGTCGTCGTAAAAGCGGGGCGTTATGTTGACACAGTTCGCCCTGTTCACTGACCCGCCATAGTAATTAGTTTCAGACTCGTTAACTCGATGTAAAATCATATACTTCGACGCGCTGATATGGTGTTTGCAGTGTACAGTGAACGATAATATGAGCTACACCAAATAAAGGCTACGAATACTGAAGTTTTTTGGTCACGTCTCTAGAAATGAGAACTCGATGGAGACTGGTAGTTCAGGGCCAGGTGAAAGGCAAGAGAGCACGCGGTCAATCGCCAACCCGTTGGATAGACGCCATCACAAAGGCTACTGAGTCCACCATGGTGCCCGTGTATTCGCGACGCCTCTAACCGTCAGAAATGGAAGCACATAGCCAGGAGAGCTACCCTCGGAAAAGATATCGACCCACCGAACACCCCACCGTGTACTTCGTCAGCGCAACCACGACCACTCTGACAAGAGTGTCCGACTAAAATAAGAAATAAAGGCTAGCCGAATATATTCTACTGCTTAATTTATTTCACACAAGAAAAATACAAAAAACGATACAACAGTTGCTACTTATTTCTAATGAAACATATTCCACAGAGTTGAGATATAACAGATAAGACGTACACGATACCTAACATGTTAACATACTCGTAAATATTAAAAAATATAATCTACTTACTTAAATTGTTAAATAATCGATTGTATAAATATGACTTTGAATTTGTTTATTTTTGATAGGAATTTATGATTATACAACTAGTAAAAAAGGTGCTGTGTGCCCACTGTACTGTTGTAAACGACTTTGTGGTTAAGGCGTCAAAGCAAAATGACACTATAATATGCGCACGATTGGACGTTTTATAGGGCTTTTATTGCTTGTACGATCCGTGCGAAAAGCTAAAAAAAAACAACCACGGTATTTTTGGAATAACAAACTAATTGATTTGGAGAAATTGATTAATAAAATAATTCCATTTAATATCAACTCGTCATTATCTTGTCTGATTGAAATCAGAAAAAAATATTATTATTGTAAAAAAGCAACGGAAAATTTTGAAGGTAGCCCCGGTTGTGCTTTCGATAAGGTGTTTTTTTCAATATACATATTTTTAGCCTCTTTTGGTAGAAAAGATGGTATTTGATGGTTTATATGCCTTGCTACTGGAACAAGCACAGTACAGAAAGCAGCAGTTTGAAAACTTTCCTCATAGAAGTGGGAAAAGTATGTCGGCAGTTAACTCCCACTATTTGGACATAATAATGTGAACGAGGAAAACATCGTAAAGAAACCTGCACACTCCTGCGAAGGAATTCAAAGGTTGTGTGTGAACCCGTGTGGTGACGGCAGAGTAGAAAACATTTGTCACCAACCCCTACTCTTCCCGTGGGTGTCGTAAGAGGCGACTTAGGGACTACACATTGAACTGGGAACGGGCAGCAGCGCTCTCTGATACAGTAACCTTTTAATCTGCGATCTCCAACCCACCTGTCAAGCGTGGAGATTATGGCAAAACCAAACACTTAAGTGGAGGAGGCTCATAGTCCAGCAGTGGACTGTAACGGGCCGTTGATGTGTGAACCCGCACTGCGCCAGCGTGGTCGACTAAGGCCTGGTAAATCAGGGTAGACTCGAGCCCCTCGGTGGTGGGGACTTATAAGAGCTGTTGATGACGATGACGAATGTGATTGCGCTTAGTTCAGTCTCTTTACTTCTTCTGCTCACCCCATTGGGAGAAAAGCGTGATTTTATGTATTTACTAGCGATCCGCCTGCGGCTACGCTCGCGTCGTGTAGTTTTTCCCGTAAAAAGTAGAGGGAACAAAAATCCAATTATCTAAACATCCAAACATCAAAATATATTTTCACATTTATAATATTAGTGTTATGTGATCTAATATTAGTGTGATTGATCCACAATTTAAATGATTTTTCTTTGAAACAAAAAGAAACATTTTTCTATAAGATGGATCCAAAAATAAATATTATTATCATGCTACGAGTACAATAAGCTTCTACAACAAGTTCTAGAAGGAAAAAAACAAACTCGAATAATTTTGCATAATATTAGTTAAGTTATCACTTTATATACTTCTATTTTCACCTCGACTTGACATAAAGGTTAAATTTGAGGAAAAAACAGCAATGAATTCAACAACAAGTCGAGTCAAAGTCCAAAAATGTCTAGAATTCTATTGTAAACATACAGATAGAGAAATACTATAGGTATATTTAAACATATAATTATGTTTTATCATACGTAAGATTACACAGAAAACAAATTTTCTATACAGTCCAGAGGAATAACATACAGATGGGCAGCTTTATTGCTAAGGTAGCAATTTCTTCCAGGCTTTAAACATACATTTAATGGGAGCTGATTCAAGGCATCCTGAAAAGTTGAAATTACACGCAACAACAAAGAGCTAGACAGTAACAAAGGTTTCTTTTTACAGTGGGAAAATTCTTGTTACTAGAGTAAAATTTAAAAAGAAGCGGGTGTAGCCGTGTTGCATTAACTTTGAACTATTCTATTTGTAAACATACAAGATATAATATCTTTCCTATATTAAAAATGCAATTGTGCGAAAGTAACTCTGCCTGTCTGTTGCGCTTTAATGGCTTAACTACTCGACCGATTTTGATGTTTTTTACAAACATAATTTTGCTACCTACCCAAAAACAGACGTAGGCTAATTTTTACTGCGGGAAAATGTCTTATTTCCACTATGTAACACCTCACCGCAGTAAGATTATACTAAAACAGTATCATCTATGTAACGCGCTCGGAACTACCCATATAGGTGGTCTAAGTGTATCTTTGTGTTGCTTTTAGACTTAGAAACAGGAAAAATTCATAAACAACGCGGGTGTAGCCGTGGTTGGACTTCTAGTCACACTTCACACTATAATATTATAAATGTAATAATATATTTGGATGTTCAGATGTTTAGATATTTGGATGTTTGTTCCGCCTTCACGCTTAAAGTACTCATGGATTTGGATGAAATTTGGTATAGTTTGTAACCTGGAATAACACAAAGAATATACTTTTTACGGGAAAAGGCTTATTCCCACGGGAAAATGTTACACAAAGTCAGCGTAACCGCGGGCAGGCCGCTAGTAACACATAAATGGGAAACGTAAAATATTCAAACGTTTAGCATTATCATGGCAAAAATAATTGATTCCCGGTATTATAATATCCTACCAACTTAGCTTAGCTAACTTATCAAACTTTTGTTCAAAAGACTTAACGCTTATCTTGGTTTAGGTTAGGAAAAGGATTTTGCGTAAGGCTATCTCAGAAATCGCAAACCTTTTCACAGGCGCTCACACAACGGAATGTTGATGTCACGTATACAAAATGGATGCCATATGTTGCTTATCTTTGCGATCGGCATTTGTCCGACACTGCTTCGTTATAATGGTATCCATTTTTTTGGCTAAATTTTCGTATTTCTTTGGCGTAGAGTTATAATAACTCCTATAATTCAAATAGTTGGTGCCGAGTGTCTACGATGAAAGAGATTTCATTATTTGATAATAAAATGCTTATTGCCAATTTTTCGCTTAGACCGTTTTCAAAAAGATCGCCATGAAGAGAAAATTAAATTCAAATCAACTACCGAAATATTTTTTTTTAGTAATTTTATGTTTTTATCCAAGACGTCCACTGTTGGACAATCTTTACTGTAGGCCCATAGCGGATTGGTCGATCTAGCATCAAATAGCGAAGGAGATTGTTTGTTTGCCTTCACCCTGGAATCGGATACTTTTTACGGGAAAATGCCTTATTCCCACTGAAAAAATCATACAATACCTATATTATAGACGCTTATTGAATATCTGAATGAAGGAATGGAGATAGTTTGTAATCTGGAATAACACATAGGATATTTTCACATTTATAATATTTGTGTGATAGTATGATGTGATGTGATGTGATGTGATGTAAATACAAACGACAGTAATCTCAGCGGTCCATCAAAACCAGTTTGACAAGCGCTCGCTGTGACGGCCCCGACCTTAGATCTTGATCTTCGTCGAAGACCTTGTGTCCTTGCTAATACAGGCTTTGTGTTGTTCTGGTAACCGTCTGCGTGAAGCAAGAAATATGAGTACTCTAAAGAACGCCTCACGACAGCTCTTTACTGAGAATTTCTGTAGTCACTGGCCATATATTTTTGGCGATTATAAGTAAATATAAAAATGTTTGAAAGGAGAATCTTCTTCCGCAGTGTCGGCGCCGAAGAAGGTTCTCTTTAATCAGTAGGAATTCGAGATGGCCAGTAACATAATGGAATAGTAAAGAAGGAGTGATCGGAGGAAGTCGCATTTTATAATACGTAATACATTTTTTTTCATAATTTTATATCTATACTTGGGTTACTATAGGATAAGCTCTGACAGATTAAAATTTTAAAAACTTATTAATATTATTTCGTTTATTTATTAAGTAAAATTACACTGTTTAATGATAAAATAAGAGGTTAAATTACTTTTTTTTAATAATTTTGCTATTATGGTTTTTAAACTGAATATTATTAAAAAAGTTGTTAACGTCGTATGAAGAATTTTGAGGCTGTCAGAGCTCATTCTATAATAACCCGACTATAGTGATGTTTTCACAATGTTTCGCAAATCATTCACGGAAGATCTTCCGATTTCTGATACTATTCGTTTCTCTGAACAAGAAGGAAATAATAGGAATTTTTAAGAGCATGTCTATAATATTCTTGATTCTTCTGTCATTTTTTTCCTACTCTCATGAAGCCCGCTTGTCGAACTAAATAAACACAACTGGCGAAATCATTTGGGAACGCCATGCCATTTATTTTAAAAAATTTAATTGAAGAATATTTGGTCCAAATTCGATATTTGACAGCTCTAAAAATAAAATATTAATGCCCTTATTTAAAAGACTTAAAGACTTACAATAAAAAGCAGCTTAGTTTAAAATTAGATTGGATAGCTTGTTCCGTAGCTGTTCGACATCACCGCCTAATCATTATTGGTTCTTAAACAGGATAGAAGGGGTTACCGTCGGAGATCAATTAGTTCCTCAATTGAGTTTCAATTACTCACAATATCAGCTTAATAGTACTTAATAGTCTTGGATAATAATTATATGATAATAATTCTAGGCAAAATAAACAATTGGGACTATTTTAAAAAACTTTATAAAATTCTTGCTTATTGAATATTGAAAAAGCTGCAAGCAATCTATTTCCAATGAATATATCTTTGAATTAATTCTATTGACATCAAGACTTGAAATCGACTCCATGGCTTAGTTAGATGGTAGGGTTGTACGCCTGCTTACGTAGCTCAAGGTCGTTCGAATCCCGCCCAGGACAAATATTTGTATGATGAACACTATAAATATGTGTGTCTTGCGTTTTAATGTTGTTTATGTACTCGTGAATATAAGTATTAGTTTCTTATTTATGTATGTATATTAGTCATTATACAACAAGCTCTCCCTAGTTAGAATCAGTAGACCATATCTGAGACGTCCCTTAAATTATATTTTAGCTTTAATATTCGCACCGATGAGCGTTGGAGCAGACGGGTTCTCGAATGGAGACCAGGTGGACTGATGACCTGAGGAAGGTCGCTGCTGGTGGCTGGATGAGGGAAACGGGTGATCGTGCGCTTTGGCGTGCCCTTTGGGGAGGCCTACGTCCAGCAGTGGACTGCAATAGGCTGATTGATTGATTGATTCGCACTTTTTTCGTGCTTTTATATTTTGTCATTTGCTTCACGTGTTTCTACATCGACAAGTGTGAAAGACCCTCAAGAACCATGTAAAAGTGTTAATACAATATGTAGCGCATGTCGTAATAGAATCCATTAGTCTATCTGACCTTGAATCTCAAAGTGCCCGGGGCAGAAATGTGCTCAAGCTTTACGCTTCTAGTTGGTGTTTTAAACTATGTACAATAACTCTTCTACTGTGTGTATAACCACTAGTTTGCATGTACTATTAAACCCCAGAGCTGTTGTTTCCTGTTTTCTTAACCTGCTGAGATTAACAACGCCTGCAATTTGTTAGCAGTTTTTCAAAAGTTTTAAAGAGAAAAATATGCATGCAATAAACGAGCTGCCTACAAAGCAGCCCAACTATCCACTCTTTTAAAATAAGAGTAAAAGAGCTCTTCATCTCTCAGTTATCATAAGTTATTTATGTTTAT
Source organism: Carpatolechia fugitivella (assembly GCA_951230895.1). Taxonomy (NCBI): domain Eukaryota; kingdom Metazoa; phylum Arthropoda; class Insecta; order Lepidoptera; family Gelechiidae; genus Carpatolechia; species Carpatolechia fugitivella. The sequence continues at coordinate 1,597,110 of OX579666.1, read as the reverse complement.
GTAAGTATATTGTAGTATTTATACATATTGAGTAGGTATATGTTTATTATATTTGGGTAGGCATATATTATAAATGTATTTATGTAGTCTATTGGCATGTATGTATGTATTAATTTAGTATGTTAAATTCTAGTACACGTTCTTGTCATCCCATTTTAATTAAGTGTCTCACACAACACATTGGTTGGCTGGAAGAGATCTCTCTTTAGATAAAAGCTCGCCTTTGCTTGCTATAAATAATATGATTTCTGTATAGTGTACTGTTGCAATAAATAATATATATATGCTTTTAAAAGATAAAAAAATGTTTTGTTTTTTTTTGTTTAACACACCGTGAAAATTAAACAATCCTAAAACCTAAATGAATTGAAATTAAATGAAATTAATAGTTTATTAACTTTCGGATGTTACATCTCTTAGTTTCGTCATTACGTAGGTATTTTTGGGTGAGTCAATGAAATATACTTTATTGCACACAGATATAATAAAAAATCGGCCAAAGAGCCCGAGTCTACCTTGTACCAAGTATCTACAATGAAATACCAGTGGACATAAGGAAATGCACTAGTAAACCATTATTTAAGAAAAAGGTTAAATGTTATCTCTTAAAAGAATTCTGTGAAAAAAACTTGTAGGTAAATATTTTACAATTCAGTAAAATTAAAACTAAAACTATAGTGAAAAACTTGCAATTTGTTACTGTATTTCTATAAAATGTTTTTGATTTAATTTCATCATCACGCATTAATTTTGTCATGCATGCCTGCTCGCCCCGCTGGGGATAGAGCGTGAACTAAATTAATTGTTATAATTTGCAACATTCTTATATAAGGGAGCTATGATTCTACCTACAAACTATTGTATAGTTTGGTGGAAACAAAATGTAAACACTAATCAAATAAAATCAACGGCCCGTTACAGTCCACTGCTGGACTATGAGCCTCCTCCACTTAAGTGTTTGGTTTTGCCATAATCTCCACGCTTGGCAGGCGGGTTGGAGATCGCAGATTAAAAGGTTATTGTATCAGAGAGCGCTGCTGCCCGTTCCCTGTTCAATGTGTAGTCCCTAAGTCGCCTCTTACGACACCCACGGGAAGAGTAGGGGTTGGTGACAAATGTATTCTACTCTGCCGTCACCACACGGCATATAAACACTAAGCTGTTGCTGAATAAATAATTGTATTTTTTTTTCTATAAGTATACATAATTACAAGAAAATGTGGCCTAATTCAGGGTAAGCTTTTGCTTATCGGTGAGGATCTGTATGAGCTGTTGATGAGGAAATTATTATTTTTGTGACCACCTTCTTGTTTCAAAAAGTCTTATTTAACTATGGGTTGAGAAAACCTAGGTGTATTTGTAAAATCGGATAATAATTTTCCTCAGTTCTCAAAACGCCATTTTTAACAAGAGAATCAACCAAACACAATGAAACATGAAAGTATCAAAAGAGTTCTTGACACTTATATTCAACATCAACAACATCAACGGCCCGTTACAGTCCACTGCTGGACTATGAGCTTCCTCCACTTAAGAGGAGGGTTTTGCCATAATCTCCACGCTTGGCATTTAACACTTATATTGATGAATGAATAATTAATATTTACTTATAATTTGGCATTGGTCTGGCACGGTTTAGTACGCTTTCTATCGACACGATAAGAAGAATAAAGTAACCCATGACTTCACAAACTGCAAAAATATCTTACTAAAAATATTATAAAAAATATTATTTTTAATTTCAGTTAGAATTTTCTTTAAGATGAGCGTCTACCTACCTAGATAATAGATGAGAGACGATGGTTCTCAAAGCAAGTTAAGTCAACATTATTCCCATAGGAGATGACTGTATGAATAGCAATAGAAATCCTAAGACTCTATCAAAACCTTGTTATAAACTTATGCTCTAACCCGCAACTTACTCAAGTGTATAGACTACAAAACAGGAGAATACTCCTCTTATTTTTGTGTACACACTTTGTTTTATTTTTCTTTTTTAGCTTGCAAAAATAACAACTGCAATTGTCTCAAAATTTTGAAGTAATATATAATATCAATAGTAATTTATCGGTTTCCCTGTATTTTTCTTATATAATAAATAATTTCAATTCGCGAGGACTTCGTTCTGTTCTGTGAACGTTTTCATGGCAACCTTGGCACGATGAATCTTTACAGTATGGTATTAGTGAATTGTAGTGGCAAAAAAATGCTGGTTGTAATAGCTACGAAATAAAAAAATAAATGTAAAAAAACTGCCGAAGCGTTCGCTTACGATCAACAACGCTCTGAAAACTGCTAAGTCTAAAGAATACAAATTTTTGTTTCTAGATTTTAAAATTATTTATCAATAAGTAAAACAAAATCTTCTCCTGTTGCATAGTCTGTGTATTTGGAACTATACAGACTTGATGCAGCAAAGTTAGTCCAACTCAATACATGAGACATTGTCGGAATTATTCCGTTGCCGTATTGCTATATTAACAACATAAATGATATAGACAGGCCAGGCCGCTTGAAACGGTTTGAATTTTCTCAAGAGATTTTTTATATTTTTATATGAAATTTTGTTTACATGTATAGTTTACCGAACTGCACAATTATGTGAAAGTTCATGACAAAGCATAAATGATTACCAGAAAAACCTTAATCCGTTTCAAGCAGCCTGGCCTGGCTTATCCTTTGTCCTATGTACCATTCATGAATACATATGAATGAGGATACAGCCTTCCACTAAATCTTTGCCTGTTTGAAATCTTTGGCCTCTTCTTCTAGCCTATAGTTATTTTCTCATGTCTTTTGTATGCAATATGCCTTGTCTTGAATAAAATTATTCTCTTTAAATATTTCATCAACAGCTCTTATACGTCCCCACCAAGGGGCTCGAGCCTACCCTGAATTAGGGCGATCAGGTATGTCGACCACGCTGACCCAGTGCGGGACAGATGACGAATGTTGCTTGGCCTATGGGCCTATGGGGGAGGCCTATGTTCAGCAGTGGACGTCATCAGGCTGAGATGATGATGATGATGATGATAATAATGAGGTAGGTATATGGAATTTAAAATGCATGTATTTAGACAAACTGCCTTCCTCACCGCTTTTGGTATAAACTCCTTAATACATACAATACTTGTTCCATTTTAAATTAAAGACTTCGTACTTACTCTCAATGAGAATTTCTTCGTAATTTTCTTCTTAACTGATTTTTTTAACTTACCTGTAAGAAATAAAACAATAATATTTTAATCATTACAATTCAGTAGGAGCAACGGATAAAAAATAGGTAAATTGATATCATAGTTTGCAGAACAGAAAGTGACGTAGTTTTCACTGCAGGAAACAATGCAACCAATGCGGCACTGAGCTCTAGTGTTGTCAACATTTCCGCTTTATATTTTCCGCTCATCGAGTTAGTACTCGTAGTCGAGGAGTGACAGAGCCCCCCACCCCTACCCTGGCGGATACCAATTTTCTACTTAATTGCTTCCAGCCTGTCCGGATTCATGTGAGACAGGGGTGGACTAAGGGAAATAGCCTAGCTATTATATACCTATGTAGAATAGAATATACGCTTGCACAAAAGCAATACATAACAAAAAACAGATAAGAAGAAGAATGTACAGATAAGTTTCTTCCAGCAAAAATGTTTATACACTTGTTTAAAACCGCCAAATAGTGTGTGTGTATCGTAGAATTACCCACATAATGAAATGATCGAGAATTTCATGAAATGGTCGCATTTTATGATGTGAGCAATTAAAGACCAAAACAGTTTTGAGATTGTCGCCATTACTAAATGGAAACACGGATGTTTTTCTTTTCCATTACACAATTTCATAACCCCGCTAGATACGTAGGATCCACTAATGTACTCATAAACTATAATTAAAATAAAGATTTTTCAATACGATTTTGTTAGGTCACCAGTTATTATTATTTATTCAGATATTCAACGACTCCGGGGCGAAGAATGTGGAGAGCCGGCCATCTCCTTTTCATAATGCAACTTCAAATTATTTTTAAATAGGAGTAATTTGTCATAATTCAACCAATACTTGACATGCTCAAAATAAATAATCTTTCAAAAAAGTCGGGTTTTCTGCATCTAATTTATGTCTATTATAAAATCGTGGGTTTTAGATAGAAGACAAACTTCACAAAATATCTGAGTTACTGAATTGCCAAAGGCTGAGCCAGTAATCTATATATTATAATGTAATTTCGCAAATAACTCCGTTCAAGTCAAGTGGCAATTTAGTTAAGTGTCAATATTAATTAGCTTTTAACGTAATTAACAAGGTACGAGCAATTATATTAATAGTTATTAGCAGAATGCATCAAATTACTGCCGTACCTAATGTACCAGGTAAGTGTCATTCTCACTTTTATCAGCTGATATACCAAGCAAGCCGTGTGGTGACGGCAGAGTAGAATACATTTGTCACCAACCCCTATTCTTCCCGTGGGTGTCGTAAGAGGCGACTTAGGGACTACACATTGAACAGGGAACGGGCAGCAGCGCTCTCTGATACAGTAACCTTTTAATCTGCGATCTCCAACCCGCCTGCTAAGCGTGGAGATTATGGCAAAACCAAACACTTAAGTGGAGGGCCTCCTCCAGCAGTGGACTGTAACGGGCCGTTGATGATACCAAGCAAGGGGCTCGAGTTGAGACTACGAGTATCTCGAATAGGGCCAGGCTTTAAAGTACTCGTACCACGCTGGTGCGACTTGTACCATAATATAGGTACAGCTTAACGGGGGAGGGTGGTACCTCATGGTATCCGCTTGCGTGACCAGTGGCGCCACTATGGTGTCCCAGTGACCTTATATGTTAATGCCAGATTTTAAACCTTTTTTACATCCATACAAACTTAAAAAAACTAATAAAAAAGCGGCTTACAGTGTTTCAGTTGGATAAAATAGTTATGTCTTAGCTAAGCTACTATTCAGATATCAGCTTGTAATCTAGTTGTTACTTAATATAAATGGAAATAATATTAGAATATTAACGTTCCAGAACGAAAAAGTAGCATAATAAACGTTTTGAATTTGATTTTTTTCGAATTTTGAATTTAATCAATCAATCTTAAAATAAGGCAAAAAAAATAACAAAATAAGTATAAGCAATTTATTGCTTAATGCATACCTGTAAGGTGAACCTTTCTATTAATATTTCCGTTTCATTCAAAAGCAATCGAATGTGGGTAATTCAATCGGATGAAAAATTCTATGAACTCTGCTGGTTGGTAGGTAAGTGTATTGAGGGTTTTCAGTTCTTCAGTCCTCCGCAAGATTACCTACGTCATGATGGCCCCGATTCGGGAAGTCATGCTCTAATTATTCTAATTTTAAAATCCAGGTATCTTTTTCGTTTTTATGACCAACGAAAGAGGTAATGAATTCAAATGATCGAATTATATTATTTTGAATAAACGATAACCTAAAATTAGGGCGTAGCTAGCAGATTAAGAGATTTTTAAGTCGGATGTTTTACGTGCTCTCTAAAATTGTGCAATCGACGCGTTCATAAGGTTCAAATACGATGTTTGTCGGCTCTAATATTAGGATGGCCATCTCCTGTCCCTTTTTAATCTTCAAAAGGTAAAAAGAACTGACGACCTGAAATTGAGGATCAGAGCGTGACTGTGTCGAGCGATCGAATCTCATTGCCGAGGTTCCGGGTTTAAATTCCGGTGGGTCTTTCGAGCCACGGAAGCTGTTAAAAAAGCTTAGGTATAATAAATTACTTTAATAGGTAGTGTGGTGACGGCAGAGTAGAATACATTTGTCACCAACTCCTACTCTTCCCGTGGGTGTCGTAAGAGGCGACTTAGGGACTACACATTGAACAGGGAACGGGCAGCAGCGCTCTCTGATACAGTAACCTTTTAATCTGCGATCTCCAACCCGCCTGCCAAGCGTGGAGATTATGGCAAAACCCTCCACTTAAGTGGAGGAGGCTCATAGTCCAGCAGTGGACTGTAACGGGCCGTTGATGTTGATAGTAAATTACTGGTCATTTAAGGACGTGGAGTTCGAACCTGCTTCTCCCAGATAAGTACAATGGTGAGTCAATTTAATCCGTCAACTAAACTTGCTAACATCGATTAAGTTAGGTACCTAGTTAAGTAAAGGTGTGGTGGCGATTTAACTAAATCCGTCAACTAAACTCGATGATATTGATAAATTTAAGATAGTTAAGTCAGTGTCTTTCACACATAACACAGCCTCCGTGGCCGAGTGGTCGAGATTTCGACGCCCATTACGGAGATTCCGGGTTCTATTCCCGGTGGGGACACTGTCAAGCAAAAATCTCTTTGTGAGACTTTCCCCAGTTTGGTTAGGACATTGCAGGCTGAATCACCTGATTGTCCGAAAAAAAAGATGATTCCGTGCTTCGGAAGGCACGTTAAGCCGTTTGTCCTGGCTACTATCTAGCGTTACATGAGCGAATTCAGTGGCCATTGGTGGCTCTATAACACTGACACCAGTTGTGAGGTCGGTTGTCGACCTTACAACCCACACGATGATGATGATGACTGGGCTTCTATTTTGTATTTTGTTTAGTGGCATATTCTTCTTCTTTCGTGTCGGCAAGAACACGGGCTAAATCTTACTTGCCCAGAAAGCGGCTACCGTGGTAGCCCTCTGGTTACTGACAAGTAAGTCCTCACGTGAGCAGGTGGTCGGGCACGCGGGACAGTTAGTGAGGTGTACCATGGTTTGCAAGGGTTCTCCACATTCACAGCTGGCGTCTGCGCTACTTGAGTACCCCTACCGACACAGGTTATCTTTGCTTCGGCCAACCTGGGTTCTCAGCCTATTTAGACTTCTCCAGGTTGGCCAAGGTTCCTTATAGCCTGGAGGCAGATTTTCGTTGGGGGAGTATAGTGAATATTACTACTTGTAGAGTGGAACTATAAATGGCTTGTTCCCAGAGGTCCACCATTCTATTGATCTTACTTAACTTACGTAATCCCACAAAAAACGTGTCATCTTAAAGTGATGTCCCTCGTTGACTACGATTGCCATTCTCTACCGCAAAGCTGACAAATGGATTCCAAATATAATTTCAAGTTTTCCTTTCGTCTTCAATTTCGTTGCTTGATAGAATATACCGTCGCTGGAGTCTTTCTTTGGAAGTTGTTAGACTCGACAAAGGACTTCCGAGTTCCGGAGCTGAATGAAGTATTTTGATTTACATTGCTGTTTTTTTTGTGTTATATATGTGACCAACCCGCACTGGGCTCGAGCCTATGAGCCCCTCGGTGGGGACGACTATGAGCTGTTGATGATGATGATGATGATATGTCGCCGTAAGATTGTGAACGCCGTTAGTTTATAATCTTACTCGCGATGTTATAAACTTACGGAAAATTGTGAACTGACACCAACCATTTACAATTTAACGTATTATTTCCCGTCAGTTTATAATCTGTCCAACCGTCAAATTATAAACAAAAGCCTCCCCTTTTTCCTTCCACTGATCTTGATCTTGGACCACTTTCAATGGATGAAAGTGGTCCAAAATCAAGATCCCATCGGTTCTTAGGCCTCCCGACGGCCGTCTAAGGGAACCCATTGAGTAGTGGCTCTGTTAACCCTTACAAAACACAAACTTGGAAGGTGTTTCGATATTTTTGATGAGAAGTATATTTTTCTTTGGCGTAGGCGGTAAAAAGTGTAGTATGTCATGAGATATTATGAAACGGAAAAGAGACATTAGAAGAATCGTAGCACTTTGCTACGATAGCTACGCCGTAGCAATAAAGGCTGACCGCTTGGTTTTTATGAAACATGCTTTGAATATAATGGGCACTGAATCACACTAATATTATAAATGTGAAAATATATTTAAATGTTTAAGTGTTTGGATGTTTAGATGTTTGGATGTTTGGATGTTTGGATGTTTGGATGTTTAGATGTTTGGATGTTTAGATGTTTAGATATTTGGAAGTTTGGATGTTTGTTCCGCTTTCACGCCTAAACTACTGGACGGATTTGGATGAAATTTGGAATAAAGATAGATTGTTCCCTGGAATAACACACAAGATATTATTTACTGGGAAAAGTCGTATTCCCACGGGAATAGGGAAAGTCGTATTTCGGGCGTAGCCGCGGGTGGACCCGCTACTATAAAATATTTGTTTTCAGTACTCAGCTTTCTTCTTCGTCTTAGCGTTTTCCCGGCCTAGTGCTGGGGTCCGCTTTCCTACTCAATCTTCTCCACTTTGCCTGGTCTTCGACATCTTTAGGTGTGACATTGTTCTCTTCCATATCCGCTTTCACGACGTCCAGCCAGCGCTTTTTAGGCCTACCGCGTGATCTAGGGCCCTGGACAGTGAGGTCGAGGCATCTTAAAAAAAAAACCAAAAGATTCCTAGCTGTTTTAATCGTAAATATTTTTCTGCTACGGTTGTTAAAAATCAGGTCAGCGATTTTTCTATTTTACTTACATTTTTTCTTTTTGAAACGTGATTACGCACGATTTTTCCGTGGTAATGTTTTTCTTAGTCCGGGCCACAATACCATCGTTAAGTTGTTGCGTGAAAGTAGAATTAATCAACAATGCAACAAAATTTTCGCATTTGTAGGATGTGGTTTATTTAACAGCAATGGATACCACATGTCGCCGCCATTCTGCAATAGGAACCGTATGCAGTTCATTTATTGAATATTTGAACCGCAGGAACTCTTCGACGAAGTTCCGTTTCCAAGTGGCACTGGTTCACCACTGGTTCGACAAAGACATATATTCATCATCATCATCATCATCGTGTGGGTTGTAAGGTCGACAACCAACCTCACAAACCCTGGTGTCAGTGTTATAGAGCCGCCAAAGGCCACTGACATGATTCATGTAACGAATAGATAGTAGCCAAGTTCAAAGTCAAAATTATTTATTTCCATAGGATGTTATTACATCACTAAGATCCGTCATTACATTTTTTTGGGTGAGTTCACTAACACAATGGCGGAATCTGTGGAGAAGAGCTCACCGAAGAAACTCCACAGTCGTCGCATCTTTTGCGTTTCCTTTTTTAAATAAAATATTGTCAATTTAATCTTTTAATTCCTCTTTTTAACACAAAACACTATGATCTGCATTGTGTAAGTAAGTTTTTATAAGTTATTTATATAGACTTTAAAACTATTATATTGTAAGTGTTGTGTACAATTTTAATTGGACTTCAGGTTTAGAGTGTTTTATTGTTAAGTTTTTTATGTATTTTTAGAGTATACGATCTGTTGTCTGTTATTGTACCAAATGGAATAAAATAAAATAAAATAAATTACAAAATTAATGCTTATTATATATCGAAAAAGCCTGCTCTCAAATAATCTATTCCCATGGACATCTGTCTTCTAAGATAGAGGACTTCAATCATTTAAGCAAATTTTATTGACACGGTATTCAACACAGAGTAAGAAACAAATATTATAATCTTAAGTAATATTACGAACAAAACAATAATATTGCGTTTACTATAACTGCTGACGTAATCACCATCTAGACCCTCCCCACCCTCCATGTCATCAAAAATAAGCAAAGCATAGACCCCCGCCCCCCTTTAGTGCTTACGTAATACTTGAACGGTCCCTAAGTAAAAACAAAAGTTTCCGCCAAGCCCTTTCCGCCAAGCACTTCATTTAAATAAATCTTTTATTTTTATTGTTGTCATTCTAAATACAAACAAAAAGCCGCGTTTTAATTGATTAAACGTAAAACAAAGGGCTTTCTTCCATTGTCCTTTATCTCTTGAGTGGCAGCTGGAGTCCTAAGAACCCTTACACACGAGCGGCAAATTATCGACGGTAGTTGCCGATTCAGTGGACGACAGTTGACGGACGGAACTGTCAACTGCAGTAGCCGAGTCGGTTAGCGGTTGTACATTTAGCTGTAGCTTTAACAGAAGCTAGGACACAACTGATTCAGAGAAGAATAATGTTAACGTTTTTTTTTTATGGCAATGTAAAAAAAAAGTCTGGCAGTAAGTTTTATGTTAAAAACGGAACCGCCAACTTCTCTACCCATGTATTATATAAAACTAAGTCCCTTTCTGTATATCGCCGCTAACTCCTGAACCATGCAATGGATTTTGATACGGTTTTCACCAATGGATGACGTGATTCATAATAAAAATAATTTTAACAAAAAAATAGAAACCTCCTTCAAATTACCTTATATGGTTATCTCCACTGAAAAGTAACAAATAAAATAACATTTCAGATGGAACATGAAAAAAAATATTGCCAATATCCTCAATTAAGTAGGTAGGTAGTGTATTAAGTAAATATTTAGAATTTTGTACTTCCTTTTGGAGTCGGTGCCAGCCAAAAATTCGTACGATTTATCGAATGAAACCTACCTGGACTTTCTTGGTAGCCGCTCCTGTCGTTATCCCTGCATTTGGTCGGGTGAGGCATTGCATCCCGCGCAGCACAACAAAACATTTATATCATAGACTATCAAAGAATTTTATTGATAGTCATATAGAAATATGTACTGATTTAACGACGACGACGACTTAAAACAGTTGCCCACGACTAATCGACGATTTTTTGGCTGGCACCGACTCCAAAAGGAAGTACAAAATTCTAAATATTTACTTAATACACTACCTACCTACTTAATTGAGGATATTGGCAATATTTTTTTTCATGTTCCATCTGAAATGTTATTTTATTTGTTACTTTTCAGTGGAGATAACCATATAAGGTAATTTGAAGGAGGTTTCTATTTTTTTGTTAAAATTATTTTTATTTTATGATTTTCAGTGTTTCATTCAATATATTTTATGTAAGTAATTAATCCTAACCGCGACACATTTTCTATTATTTTTCTTCATTATCCAAAGCTAGGTAAGCAATGTCCCAACTAAACTGGAGAAAGTCTCACAAGGACATTTTCGTTTAAGAGTGTCTTAACCGAGATTCGAACCCGAAACCTCCGTAAAGAGAGTAAAGCACTCGACCACTCGGCCATAGAAGCTAAAATTATTTGTTATTTCCAATACAATATCCGAAGATTTCCGAGGAGGTTCTTGTCCTGTCACGGTTGCCAAAAATGTGATAAAATCGAATAATATAATTTTGGAACAAGGAAAACGTAGATTTTCAGCAAACTGACAAAATAAATTTATTTCGTTGTCTAGCAACCATTCCACCACAAACTACAATACAACAACGGTATCGCGATGCATGTTGCTATTACCAGTTGAGGAGTTTCCGCTTTTCTTTGCTATTTCATCATCAGATTTTAACAAAATTGGTATGGATCTATCCCTAAAGCACGTTCTATCGAATGAAAAAAGAATCATCAAAATCGGTTGAAAACTGACTGAGATATGACTAAAAGAATAGACGAATAACGACGCGAATGCTACATTCCGTTGAGGAATTTCCAAGTTTTACCTCATGTTTTACCATCAGATCTTGACGAAATTAATATGGGACCACCTCGAGAGTAAATCCTATCGAATGAAAAAAGAATTATTAAAATCGGTTAACAATTGGCGGAGATATCTAATAACATACATAAAAAAAATAAAAAAAAATATACAGACGAATTGAGAACCTCCTCCTTTTTTGAAGTCGGTTAAAAAAGGTTTACATGTACATGTAAAATTCTAAATAAGTTTTAATAAAGTAGAGAGAAATCTATGTTTTACAATCATGTCGTCAAAAAATATATTCGCGGCGGCGTTAATTAGAGCGGGTCGCTAGTTATCTTAGTATATTTCATTAATTCATTCATTTCATTCATTCTCTATAAATTTCTCAATTTGACTGTACGTAGCGTTTTTATTATTATTTGATAAAATTACAACGCTCAGACAGTGCTGACAGCTGCTGCATGTTGAAAAAAGCGGCTCGTATGTGTCATCAACATCAACGGCCCGTTACAGTACACTGCTGGACTATGAGCCTCCTCCACTTAAGTGGACGGTTTTGCCATAATCTCCACGCTTGGCAGGCGGGTTGGAGATCGCAGATTAAAAGGTTACTGTATCAGAGAGCGCTGCTGCACGTTCCCTGTTCAATGTGTAGTCCCTAAGTCGCCTCTTACGACACCCACGGGAAGAGTAAGGGTTGGTGACAAATGTATTCTACTCTGCCGTGTCACTACACGGTCTTATGTGTAAGGTCTCTTAAATGAGCGTCTTTAAGCGTTTTGGTGGATTAATTGCTTGAGACGTAAGCTTTTTAACTGAAATTCCTGAATTTGATAAATATCAAAAGACAATTAATGTCTTTTCAAATTAAAAGTAGCTCACTCTATAATCGCTGATTCTGATAGTTTAATAAAGTGCTTTTAGTGCTTTGTTAATAATGTAATACAGCTACACAAACTGAGGGCAATCTACTTTATAGAGTTGATTTTCAACGTTGTAAATAGAGTTGGAAACTTATCGAGTGGCTCGAAATGAAATGAAATTATTTATTTGCGGTAAACGCGGTACATAGAGAGTAGGTTGAATATTTTGAAATAGCTCAAGCGACCTTAGCTGATTTCATCAGTATGCAAAATAGAACAAAATTAACACGCAGGTCAAGATCTTAAGTAATTATTATCAGTAAAATGAAAAAATGACTGAATGAGCGAATTATGAGTAAAACAACAATTATTTGCTCGACACACTAAGATGATTCTACTGAAATACAAGAGGTTTTTTAATAGTTATTGAGCGAGCGAGCGCGAAGCGTCTCCGCACTTTTGTCTGTCTGTCTGTCCATCTGTCTGTCTGTTTGTTCCACTCTACAGGTCGCGTTTCTCAACCGATTCTCATGAATTTTTGTTATCGATAAATTAATAGAATTTTTTTAACGAGTCAGTTTTTGGAAATTATAAAAAAAATGATGAAGGTATGTGTATGAATGAAGATGGTATATTTTTAAATCGGGCACCAAGTGCCCAACCACAATGCCTCCGGTCACATTGTACGGTACACCGCTAAAGCTAGTTACAACCTTTAAATATCTGGGGCACTTGGTGACCGAGGACTTGCGTGATGATGAAGATATTGAGAGGGAGCGTAGGGCGCTGGCGACGCGAGCGAATATGATTGCGCACAGGTTTCGTGGCTGCACAGTTCCAGTCAAAATTACCTTATTTCAGGCCTTTTATGCTTGTAACCTGTGGGTAAATCATACGCAAAAATCGCTTAGCGCCCTGCGCGTCCAATACAATGATGCGTTCAGGGCGCTGTTGCGGCTGCCGCGATGGTGTAGTGCCAGTGGGATGTTCGCGGACGCGGGCGTGGACGGCTTCCCAGCAGTGATGCGCTCGCGCTGCGCCGCGGCGCTGCGGAGGGTGCGCGACAGCCGCAACAGTCTCCTGCATGTTGTAGCCGGACTGCACGATGGTTGTTTTGTTGGGCATTGGACAAAACAACACAAAATCATGACCACCTACATCTGAGTGTGACTGTGTTAGTTTAAATTTTATTTCAATTTTAATTTTGTTTTTGTTATTTTTGTTTTTTAATTTTGATTTGATTTTGATTTTAATTTTGGTTTTTTAATTTTTGATTTTAATTGTGATTTTAATTTTGATTTAATTTTAATTTATTTTGATTTTAATTTCATACTATGGACGTTAGTCTGAAATAAAATAATTTTATTTTATTTTTAATTTTATAATTAATTCTTTAAAATTACTTTATTAATTATTAACTATTTCTTTAAAATTTTGATTTGGGCAAAATATTTAACATTTTTCAATGATGGAAATTAAAAATAATGGCTCAAAAGCTGGCCGGGACAGCCACAGCAAAAAATAAAAAATAGGCGGGAAAGCAACAATCCGATTATCATTTGTTTCTCGAGTTGTAGGGTTTTGTTTACAATGAGTTCATCTGATTCAGATATGGAAGTCATAAATTTTTTCTTTAGCTAATTCGTGATTTTATTTTAACTTTCCTTGTATTCGTATTGAAAAGCACAGTGTTTACCTCTGGTTAAAGACTTATTTGGTGCCTCGAACTATTAGGGCCCTCGCTACGCTCAGACCCCAAACCCCGTCTCGGCGCTAAATAAGTTACTTTCATCCCTCGTATAACAATGTACTATTGTTGCGGCTTAAATACAAACGGACAGACAGATTTATCATTTATTTACTTAAATTGTCGTTTTGTTTACCGCTCCATCTTCTCACAGACGTCCATGACATCTGGCGCCTGTGGGAACCCAAAAAGAGAAACGAAAGTTCGCGTTCACACTTTGGTGTATTGTTCGTTTCATGTAAAAAGAACAAGTAAAGATGACGTAGATTATTAATTGATTGTTTTTAAATGTTGTTTTTTTTTTTTAAGATCGACAAAAATTTCTTGACCTGTAAAATAAGACCGCCGTGTGGTGACGGCAGAATACTCGTAGAATACATTTGTCACCAACCCCTATTCTTCCCGTGGGTGTCGTAAGAGGCGACTTAGGGACTACACATTGAACAGGGAACGTGCAGCAGCGCTCTCTGATACCTTTTAATCTGCGATCTCCAACCTGCCTGCCAAGCGTGGAGATTATGGCAAAACCAAACACTTAAGTGGAGGAGGCTCATGGTCCAGCAGTGGACTGTAACGGGCCGTTGATGTTGATGAAAATAAGAAACAACTGACAAACAAAAAATCTTGTAACTAGGTACAACTCTATTCGTTGAAAAGTTGTTAAAACACTTAACTAGGGTACCAGGAGTGCAGAAATGCACCGGAGTTCTCTGCAAGTGGATTACGGGTAAATTGTTAAGCTGGAATAAAATGTACGATGTAGTAATAAAAGAAACGAAGTGGGAAATAATTGAATTACCTACTTTGTCTGCAATTCCTTTTCATCAATTCTTAATGTCAATCCAGGAACCTTATTGTTTAATGGTGATAAGTAAGTGTGCGTCAAATCCGTGGACTTTGATTTTTGCTGGTTTGTTTATGATGTTGGCCCAATGAATTGACGATGGTTGAGACCTCGAGTGTCGTAAATCGAAAAAAAACACGAAACTTGGGGTCTTTTGTCAGCATCTGACAATGGCGGACGTCTCTTCGTTTTAGTTTTTTTATTTTAGTTTATTGAAGTGTTTAATGTATAATTTCGATAGATTATCCAGTGAATGTTTCGGGACTATAAACTTTAATAAAACAATTGAATCGCTTACACTTTAATGACATTTTTAGATGATGCCAAGAGGCCTCGTGGTGGATTCAGTAATTGTACTATCACATTACAGAGTCCAATTAACCGAACAATCATCCAAGGATATATCTTAAACCTAAAAATATCACTCGACACTAGCGGAATACGTCTATATAAGATGTGTCGCAATTAGCTAAGAAGAAGAAAAAACCGCGAAACTTTCGACTTTGGTGATTTTAATCTATTATTAAAAAAATTGTCGTTTAAGGTTAAAATTACAAAAACTAAAATAAAAAAAAATCGTCTTTTTTATTTATGACAATGTTGCGTTCACCTTGCCGTGTGGTGACGGCAGAGTAGAATACATTAGTCACCATCCCCTACTCTTTCCGTGGGTGTCGTAAGAGGCGACTTAGGGACTACACATTGAACAGGGAACGGGCAGCAGCGCTCTCTGATACAGTAACCTTTTAATTTGCGATCTCCGACCCGCCTGCCAAGCGTGGAGATTATGGCAAAGCCCTCCACTTAAGTGGAGGAGGTTCATAGTCCAGAGTGTACTGTAACGGGCCGTTGATGTTGATGCGTTCACCTTTCGAGATCTCAAGTTTCGTCGATTCATCAGGCCAACATTATAAACAAATCAGCAAAAAATCAGAGTCCGCAGATTTGATGCACAGTATGAATGAACCAGGTTCCTGGATGCTTTGTAAACTGTTTTTCTCTTTATTGTGAGGTTGAAATGTCAATGAACCGACCTTACTAATCTCTGGTGTCAAAGCTATACAACTGCATCAAAGTTATATCCGTCAAGACACTATTTTTGTAAAAAGCAGCCGGGACTAAGGCTGGACGCACACGCTCGGTTTCCTGATCAGGAATTCAGATTCGGAAACCTGAATGCTCCGCTTACATACAAAATGTTCAATAAGGCGCACACGTTCTTACTATTTCGGAACGGAAAAAACCTGACGTTCGTTTCGGAAATGGTTCCGTGCGTTGGGGATACAAAAAAACGGATGTTTGCGCTAGTCAGGAAACCTAGTAGGAAACCGAGCGTGTGCGGCCAGCCTAATAGCATAACATGCCTTCCGAAGCAAGGAATCGTCTTACTTTTTGGATAGTCAGGTGATTCAGCCTGCAATCCCTAACCAAACTATGGACAGTCTCAAAAAATATTTCTGTTTAACAAGATATGAAGAGCTGACTTCAAATAACTTAGGAAAGGTTAAGTTGATAAATGATAAATGTCCCTACCGGGATTCGAACTCAGAACCTCAGGACTGAGAGCCGAACGCTGTACCGCTCGGCCACGGAGGTGGTGATACTTCTATTGAACCGCTTTCATATTTTTTTTTAAACTATTTTTTCTGCCAAGTGTTTGCGTAACTTTAGAGAGAAATTAAGAAAAACGTATTTTTCTGACATTTTGACAAGTTGTAAAAAGAGGACTTATTTCAAATCCTTTGAAGAGGTTCAGACTAAGATCGGATTAGCGTAAAACACTTTTTGTAAAGGACAAAAGATTATGTTCGGCTTATGCCAAATAATCGTTTAGCTCCAAGTCTACAGATTTACATTTTTACAGAAAACCAATTTCTACAGTTTTTATATAATACAGATTCCCATGTCTACAGATTAACATGTCTACAGATTCCCATGTCTACAGATTCCCATGTCTACAGATTCTCATGTCTACAGATTCCCATGTCTACAGATTCTCATGTCTACAGATTCCCATGTCTACAGATTAACATATCTACAGATTTCCATGTCTACAGATTTCCATGTCTACAGATTTCCATGTCTACAGATTCCCATGTCTACAGATTCCCATGTCTACAGATTAACATGTCTACAGATTTCCATGTCTACAGATTCCCATGTCTACAGATTCTCATGTACATTTTGAATGTTTTGTCCTTTGTTTGTTCAAATTTTGTCACCATCAACTTTAAAAATATTTAACTTTTCAGGCTCTCCTGAAAATTCGTGTTTGGATATTTAGGCCCTTTGAGCCCAAAGTCCTTTACTCGACCAATATACTTATAATTTTCCGTAAGCTATTTAATATCTAGTCATTGTCGTCGTGAGAGCGTCGGTGGTGTAGTGCCTAGGGCCACTGCCTCCCGTCCGGAAGACGCGGGTTCAATCTCCACCACTTTGTGTTTTAGAACTTTTAGAATTTGGAATTCATTATGCACGTTTATTCGACTACGGTGAAGGAAAACATCGTGAGGAAACCTGCACACTCCTGCGAAGAAATTCAAAGATTGTGTGTGAAGTCGACCTACCCGCACTGGGCCAGCGTGGTCTACTAAAGCCTGACCGCCGTAATTCAGGGTAGGCTGCGCCTTTTTTTTCATTTGCCAGCCCATGTCCCTTGGGGAAAGTTGTTCAGTTTAATGGACTGAACACCCCTACGTAAAACAACCAGGGTTTCACGGTGTATTTAATCCAGTTTGAAGGCCGTTGTGACCCAATTGACTTTAGTTTTTATTTTCCTCGTAACATCACAATTTATTCCATTCCGGGCAAACAAAGCGTTTTTAATTTTCGTGCCACAGGTTTTCATCAAATCTCTTTGTGAAAATACGAGTATCTGAAATCGAGTTTTACGGTGCTGGCCTGATCTCCCGGTCTAAATAATATCATCATCAACAGCTCATATATACGTCCCCACCGAGAGGCTCGAGCCTACCCTGAATTAGAGCGATTAGGCCTTAGTCGACCACATTCCGCCATTGTGTTAGTGAACTCACCCAAAAAAATGTAATGACGGATCTAAGTGATGTAATAACATCCTATGGAAATAAATAATTTTGACTTTGACCACGCTGGCCCAGTGCGGGTTGGTCGACTTCACACACAACCTTTGATTTTCTTCGCAGGAGTGTGCAGGTTTCTTCACGATGTTTTCCTTCACCGTAAGAGCGTCGAATAAACGTACATTATGAATTCGAAAACACATTGTTACGTGGTGGGGATCGAACCCACGTCTCCCGGACGGGAGGCACCGACTAGACCTCCGACGCTCTAATAAAAATAAAAATATGAGCACTGATAAAAAATTTACACTCCTCTTTCGAGCTTTATAAAGAAACTTGTGTGTGACTCAACTATTTAGTGCTACATTGATTTATTGAACTCTGAAACAATAAAATACTCACAACAAATGAATACGGTTGTCTACTGACACTAGTACACTAATGAATGTGTATGAGATCATACAATGGTGCCAGTATGGCGTTAGTGGAAGGCATGGTGCTAGTGCGGTGTTAATAGCCTCGCAAGATTAGTATTAATGATCTTTTTATGTGGAGGGCGAGGCGACTCACAGTTTATTTAGTATGTTATATTAATTAACTCCTATAAGTAGTAAATTGGTAGGTATATTATGTGAACTAAACAAAGCTTGTACTATGGGTATCAGACAACTGATATACCTATAAGTATATTACTTTGTAACGAGGCATTCGTCCTCTTTCCTGTTTTATGACTGGCAACCTTTCTTGCTGGCAGTTTTATCTTTAATTTTAAATTCATTTTCAAATTTGGATTTCTTACGTTTCGATTTTGTCTTTTTTCTGCCAAATTCTTCACTTCATGTCCTGATCTCCAACAGTGAAAAGCTTATCCATGTTACTATTTTTCCAGTTTTATAAAACTAAATATATAAATACCTTTTCTTCGGACTGAACCCTGGTTTTTGCCACGCTTTATATTATTAACTTCTACAACACTCTTCGTGTAGTGCGCAGCAGCACCATGGTGGTTGCTGCGCCACAACTTAAATACCTATAGATAAATACATACTTTATAGATAGATAAACAACATCCAGTCACAATGCAAACACAGAAATGTTTGCCCTGGGCGGGATGCGAACCCGCGAACATGTGCTTCGCAGGCAGGCATATTACCATAGGCTACAGGAGGGCTTTAAAGAATGTAAGCATTAAACTAGTATGCCTTGTGCCTATGGCCTTGTCTGTGCTTTTTATTTTTTTTAAGAAAAAGGAGCAGATAGATAAAGTAATCGCAGTAAATGGACACTTTGCCCATTCGCAATTTGCTTTGCCCAGGGCAATCAGTCCTTAGTCGACCATGCTGGCCTAGCGCGAGTTGGTCGATTTCACACACAAAAATTTTTACGCAGGAATATTTTCTCACGATGTTTTCCTTTAACGTAAGAGCGTCGAATAAACGTACATATGAATTCGAAAATATATTGGTACGTGGTAAGCATCGAACCCGCGTCTCCCGGACGGCCTTAGACACTACACCGAGTGTAAATACAGTCACCTACACAATAAATAAATTGTTAGAACAAAAACAGCATTGTACAGCAGTGTCGCCAAGTCGTATCGATTACAAATCGTAATGTACTGATGAGATCAACACCGATCACTTTGTAGGTCAATGGTCGACCGCGGTCAACGACCCTGAGTAAATAAGACTGTGTCATAAACGCAAGTGTAAAAAACAAGGCAAGTTAGATAAAAAGCTGTGTAAGAGTGGGCGCTTTGTAGTAAAAAAATACTTGTCTGACAGATCCTGGACGTACAAGAGGTAGATACGCCACCAACGCACTAAATGCGAGCCGTGAATTGGTCCTAATTGTGACCAATGCAAAAAGGTCGAGGTGTGACCGCTGTCTCTTTCACTCTTACGCTTTGCCTATTTCCTGTCGCACTTATAGCGTGTCTGTGTCGCGGAACAATTTATGTTGTAGGTGCAGTATAAACGTGACGTATTTTTCTTTAAATATCATTGGATAAGGGCAATTTATAGCTTCTGTGGTTGTAGCGCTTAGTTTCTGGGTTGAAATACCAATCGGGACACTGTCAAATACAGTCGCTTTGTAAGACGATATTTATTTTACGTTTAAATTCATGACCGTTTTAATCTAAATAACAATTAGGTAGTGCTTAAGTTTGTGACAAAAGAAAACGTTTTCCTGTCTGAATTTCAGTTTCTTGACATGCTGAAATCCTTGGCAGTACCAGCAACATGTCGTTGAATCTTAAAGCGGTATTAGACGGTTCATCCAAAGTGATTCATTTTCAATGAAAGGCAGTAAATGATGAACAGTGAAAACATAAAATGAAAAATGAATAAATGTGTGAGCATTTTTCTTATGATATCGCGGCAACAGGTAGTGCGTGTTGAAATTTCTTGATCTTAAATCGTTATTTCCAAAATAATTTATAGCGCTAAAAATTTTCTATGATTTCAAAACCGTGTCAATGTATTTTACAATATAAAAAAACACTTTACTCCGACAATTTGCAGTGAAACAAATGAAGAAATGCCGTCGGTGCTGTTTACACGCTTCATTTATCGTTCATCTCGATGAAAAATGAACGATGCCCAATGAAAGCGAACGGATGGATTTGACTGTCATCACACAGACAGATGAAACGTCATAATCAGACACTTCATTTCATTGATGAAGCATCGGAAATGAAAGCAAAAATTAACCGTCTAAAGACGGTATTAGAATCATTCGAAAGTTGAGCGCCGTAACGTCATTATCACTGCCATCTTTAGGTTAAAACGCCGTTATCAATAAAAGAACAATTTGGTTAAAAAAATGAAAAGTTAGCAAACTGAATTACGAATTTGCAATTTTGGAGTGTCATGATAATCCAAATATCTAAATTAGTTATCAAGAGGCTTCGATTTTTTCACTGATTACTCGTAGGTCCTATTGTCGTTAATTGAATTTTAGTCTAAGGACGGAGATCAACAAACCTTTGTTTAAAGGTAATGTGGACATGAGAAAGTTGAGAAACTTAGCCTGCACACTGCCATGTGCTTTTGTTTGCAGCTTTCCGATTTTACGATTTGGAACCAATCAAACAAACGGATTATTTCTTGTCCCAATAACACTTCGTGCTTGAAACTATTTGAGTAATAGTGTGATCATAATTTTGCCATAATCTCCACGCTTGGCAGGCGGGTTGGAGATCGCAGATTAAAAGGTTACTGTATCAGAGAGCGCTGCTGCCCGTTCCCTGTTCAGTGTGTAGTCCCTAAGTCGCCTCTTACGACACCCACGGGAAGAGTAGGGATTGGTGACAAATGTATTCTACTCTGCCGTCACCACACGGCCAAAAATAGTGTGATCAGCATCAAGTATTTATTTTCTTTTTCTTTCGTAGATCACGGTATCGAAAACTTACGTAATAACAAATTGAATGACGTATTCTAACACGGTCATCTGCTCATACGTTCTTACCGAGAGATTCGAGCCGTCCCTGAACCTTTGGACGGTCTGGACCCCGTTTCACGAAGCAACAATTTACAAGTAACAAATTACAATTTTTTATTCATTGCGTAGCCAATTCGCCAAAACTGGAAGCCCTTATCGTTTTACCTCATTGTCTACGCAATGTACATCAAATTGTACTTAATTTGTAACTTATAGCTTCGTGAAACGGCCCCCTGACCTTAGTCACGATGGCCCAGTGCGACTCTTCAGTCGACTTCACATTGAATGATTTTTCTGCTCTGAGCAGGATAATTATTATGCAATTTACAAATTCAACGAAAATAAGTACGTGTTCTAAAAAAATTATATAATCGATGAATCGATAAATATCTAACCTTCGCAACAAACAGAATTATAGGAAACGAAGAAATAACCGATGAAAGTGTGTTGGTCAATTTGTATACTAAATTATGATAATTTTGTGATCGACTGTATGATTCCAGATAATACCGAAATATACGAAATAATTATTACCGGCTTCGCTTAATCGAGATATAATACTTCATCATCATCATTATCAGCCTTTTACTACCCACTGCAGGGCATAAGTCTCCTCTTTTACTCTTTTCCTTTTTTTTATCTTTTTTTTTGATATAATACTTAGGTTAAAGGTGCTCCCTCACCGGGAGCATTCGCGTGTAATGTAACACTTCTCCCCCTTCAGGCCCAGTTTCCACCAAAGCGGAGAGGAGAGGAGATGTGTCGAGCTGAGCTGCGAAGCTGGCTGGCTATTTCCACCAAAGCGGAGAGGAGATGTGAGCTGTGCGTGCGTAGCGGCGAAGCGCGGGCATCAGCGGGGCGGGGAGTGGGAGCGCGGGCGCCGTCGCGAGGCCTCGCACGCCGCTCGCCACGCGCATCTCGCCGCTCGCCGCTCGGCTACACACATCTTCGCTCGGCCACGCCTCGCTTGCTATAGAAAAATTAGACATCTCCTCTCCGCTCCGCTTGATCCATTTCCACTGAAGCTAAGCGGAGAGATGTGGAAATAACGAAATCTGATTGGTTATTCAAACACATCTCCTCTCCGCTTAGCTTTGGTGGAAACCGGGCCTCACTGATGTACGAGTATCCCGTCTTGTATCATTACAAGGTGCGCATTGTAATACTCGGTCCTCCTTCACTGATGTAATGCTAATACTCCCTTTAACAAAATACCACACGAAGAGTGTTGTAGGATAATAATACAATAAAGTGTGGCAATTTCCAGGGCACAGTCCGAAGAAAAATGTATTTATATATTATATATATATATTTATATATTATAAAACTCACATGGAAACATAGTAGATAAGCTTTAGAAGTTTACTGTCGGAGATCAGGACATGAAGTGAAGAATTTAGCAGGGAAAAGACAAAATAAGAAATCTAAATTTGAAAATGAATTTAAAATGAAAGATAAAACTGCCAGCAAGAAAGGTTGCCAGTCATAAAACAGGAAAGAGGACGAATGCCTCGTTACAAAGGGGTTCAAATATTTTTGATTGGAGCCTGGCCACATTTGCACCGCCACCAATCCCGAAATTGCGGCACACAATCTTCTTCATCATGTGGTTTGTAGTCAGGAGTCTCAACTGCTATCTAACACATACAAGGGTTAGTGGGGTCCGAAGTCGAGTCTGGTCTCTGGTCCCAGTTGGACGAGGACGACCTTCCCTTAAAATGGTTATGTTATCAAGTATGACACGAATTAAATTGATACAAGGCAGGCTTTGTAAGACCATAATTTACTCGCTTCGGCCGACTACGAAACTGCAGTTTCGTAACCAGTTTCGATGGAGGAATTTTTTTTTTTACGAAACCGCGGGTCTATGGAACAGTACTGGGAAGGGTGACATCACAGAACTCTCGATATACTGACTGAAGTCTCGCGTAAGGAAAACACCCCTCCCGCACCGCTCCACTACCGCAGGGACGTAATGTAAGGAGCGGCCTCCTGTTTACTGGTCGTTGGTCTATTTTCATGTTTTTTTTTAATGGCATGGTGCGGTTGCTTTCTATGCGATTCGAATATTTCAAATATCGAACGGTTGTGATTTTTGTTTGGGACTATCGTGCTGGAGACGGGATGTGTATTTTGTCTTAATGATGAAATATAAAAGAATTAATTAAATTGATTTTAAAAGTTTTCTTCGTATTCATCTTTATCTAGTGTTTTGTTTTTTCTATTTCAGGCGATGACTCTGCACTTTTATTGTACTCATGCGCTATGACTATAATATCGTTATATAGTGGTTGTATATCAATGTAACTATTTTGAAAAGTATGCTGTTATCGATAGTATCTACCCACATAAATATTTCATTTGCACAGCTGCTAAAGTACAAAGAAATATGTGTTATTGTACTTAAATAAACAGAAAATTTATAAGCAATGTTCATTGGGTTGTGAATCTAGTGTTGAAAATAAAAATCTAGTGTATCACAAAACGGGTGTGGTTTGTAAAACTGAATAATTTTCTTTATGGTTGTCAACACTGCAGCCAAAGCAATGAGGTAAAGAAGCGATTCGACCTCCGTCGCTCCGGGCATAGCAAGAAGATTTTACAACAATGACTGCAGCGTAAAAGTGTTTTGAATTTGGAACAGGAATGTTTGCTTATAATTCGGCGACTACAGATATCGAATGCAATATATTGTAAAAGGTGCTGGCCGGTGAGACGGATGTTATTCAGCCAAATAAAAGAATAGCAAACAAATAAAAATTTCTTCCCGTCTTCAACTCTATGGCGGGTCGTCAATGGTACATTGTAAGTTATTTTTCACCTCTCCACCTCGGAAAGTTGGCTTTTAATGCCTGAAAATAGGGCCGAAAATCGCTTATTCATTTCTAGACATGCAAACCATTCTCATGTCTAGAGAGGAAAATTAGTTTGAATTTCGAACATTATCTTACACAGGAAAAAAGTTTTCATATATCCGCGCGTAAAATAATTGACGTGAGCCATTTTTTTTATTGGGTGTATTCCGAATCAAACTGTCAGAGCCGTCAGCAGCGATCAGAAAACCAAAAGATTGTATGGGTTTCGCCTGCCTTTGAGTGCGCTAATATCTATTTAAGCGCGTCTCGGAATGCAGGGATAGGTTTTCATACAATTTTGGAACGCACCCTAAAAAATTATAACCTAAAAGTTTGTTTATTGTTTTGGTTGTTTATTTTTATCTTTTCAATAAAAGTTTTAAAAGTATTATGATAAAATACAGTAATTAAATCTCAACTTATAGAATTATATCGAAAATAAGAGAACTCTTGTACATTTTTAAGTACCAATATTTACGTAGGTAAGTAAATAGTTAATGATTTCCTTGCCGGAACAGGTGAAAAATAATGTTTTGGGTTTGAGAGGAATCTAATTTTCACCTCGAACCTTAGAATCCCTCGCGAGCTTCAGGAGTCTATTTTTAGAAACACTCACTTCGCTCGTGCTTCTATTACAGACTCCTTCGCATGCTCTGGATTCAATATCAGTTCTCTGAGGAAAAATCAACATTCCTCTTTTACCTAACAAATAACTATTCCTCGGGCGATATACTTTGAATCCCTCACTGCGCTCAGGGTCAGGATTCTACTCTAGAATCCTTCGCTCCACTCTGGATTCAAAATAGCACCCTCACCGTAAATATATAACTTTGCGCCCTTGTCATAAAATCTGCTATTAAATGTTCCAGGACTGAAGTTGTTCGGTTTTAAAGACTGAAAAACCACCCGAGAGGTTTGTTATTTAATTTACCCAGACATGATGAGTAATATAATAAAGTTATGCAGCAAAACTGCGTATGTGCAACAAAGCTCTTGCAGTTTTACGAGCGAACGAGCCCGTCCGAACAGCTGCAACCGATTTATTGCCCTGCAGCGTGAGGCCAACTGCACCGACATGCATTTACATATTACTTGTTTTAATTATATTTAAATACATCGTCTACACAACGTGTTAGCAAAATAATGCAAAACCTCTCGGGTGGTAAACTAGCCTACGAAAAGTAACAACTTTTGTTCCACAACATTTTAAAATTCACAAAAAAAATAACACTATCATACAAACTGGTCAGCTGATATCGAGTCAGTTTGTATGAAAGATTTTTTTTAAGATTAAAAAAAGTTGTGTAAACGAAAGTTGCTAACAATGGTAATTTGTCGACTTTACAACGTGAAGAAGAAGAAAGTAGTTTTTGGTCGCTAGACACTAGACACCTACTTGATTATGTTTAATACAATATTAGCATGTCAGAATATATTATCACTAAATATGTGATACTAAGTTATAAATTCTAACACCACAACTGAATCAAATCAAATAAACAATTTAATTTCGCAATCTGTTTGTTAATAGCCTTTTCAAATGGCGATTTTTACAGCCCGTTGTTCTAGCTCAGGTTTTTATATTTTAGGTACAGTCAGCAAAATAAGGTGCTAACCTTAAAAAAAAAGACAATTATGTCATTTGCAAATTATAGAACTACGAATATTTTTATCATTTACAGTTCGATGCTCAAACACTGAGCTTATGAAACCTTGTTGAAAAATTTCGTTAACTAGAAATCAAAAAAATTAAAGTCGGACCACTTTCTTGGGAAACTGTACTGGCCACTTATTTTTGTAACCACCTTTTATGATAAACTTTAAATTAAGTTAGTCATAATGTTATTGTATCTTATCGAAGTTTTTCCTTGACCTTTCCTTTATCTGCAACATTGTATTATACCTGCTAGCAAATCAGCAGGATTTCTGATATAAAATAATAATAATAATAATAATAAAAGCACCATAAAACTACACAATAAAACTTGTTTACTAACAAAATGTCTTAGAGTTAATACAGACGAACTACAATTCGAGTCTCGACTGCTTTCAGCGCAATATTTTTAGTCTATTCTATTCTATTCTAAATAAGATTCCGCAGAATGGATTGATGCATTTGAAAATGTTGCATGTACTAAATTTAAAAAGGCGGATCCTCTTATAAATATTCGATAACGAACATATCTTATTGTGAACATTCATTAAAAATGCACCATGCGTACTAAAGCGAATAAAGATCCATAACCCTGAATCAATCAATCAATCAATCAGCCTATTGCAGTCGACTGCTGGACTGGCTGTCTCCCCAAGGGCACGCCAAAGCACACGATCACCCGCTTTCCTCATCCAACCACCACCAGCGATCTTCCTCAGGTCACCTGCTACCTAGCAGGCATTACCCTGAATACGCCAATACATTTTTTTTGTGAAGTGAAGATAAAACTGCAATGTCAAAGCACTTTCAACTTTATAAACATGTCGAACAAAACTTCAATTAAATTCAAACTGCAATTTCTCAACACCAATAAATATTACAAAACGTAGCTCGTCTGTGTACACATTTAGCTATCTGTAGCTGACCTTAACCTGTGACATTAGACCCGCTAACTAGTGTGTTTACTGCTTTATGTTGCTTCATTATTTATGGTCAAAGACTAAAAAATATCTTGTTATAAAATTGAGGCTAGATCTAATAATTTTTACCCGTAAGCTAAATAAGGGTAGGCTTAAGCTTAAGGGTAGACTTGCAAGTGGACTTACTGTTGAATTCTTGAAAACTGTTTGTAATTGACTGCAGGGACTTACCTGGAAAAACATAAAATGTGATTTTTAATACACAAATAAAGAAAATGGTGTAAAAAGCGCGGAAGTCTGATGATATTTGAAGCTAACTATTTGTCAAAGTATATTCCACCTTTAAATAAGGAACGAAGCACTTTAAGAATAGTCATAAATGCGGCGAAGCACACTATGAGAAAATCGATGGGTACGAAATCTATAAATCAAATTTACTTATATGTAAGGTAAATTATTGAATTAAGTAAAATGTACCTAAATGCAGTGTTTACTTTTGCTTATTTTAGGGGTCCGTAAAAAAAATTGAGAATCACTGCACTGTTTCAAACCAACCAAAAATACATTATTCTAAAGTCACATTGTATTGAATATAATATAATTTATAAATTATACGACATAGGTATTTATTCTTATCGACAGTAAAGTTGTCAAGAAGAACGCAGTATAATATCACCGATAGATAACCTTATGAACTATTGCTTTAAGACGTAGTCTGTTGTTGTCTAGTCGGGTAATAATAGATATAAAAGACGTGTTATGTTAATGTAATGTATATTATGAGAAAAGAGCTCTTTTGTGCCCTTTGTTGTGGAGAATTAATAAGTGTTAGGACGAAAGTGACATAAGCAGAGTTACGTCACTTTTAGTAAGCTTTACTCTCAGAACAATTACTGCTTTACTCAAATAAATTATTATAATATAGGTATACGTTTTGAATGAGAGGATTTGGATATGTTTCTAAGAGATTCTGCTCTTCCCAAGCTAATGCCAAAGTATTTAGTTAAGTTCAAGGTTGGTAGCTTAAAAAAACATAAAATATATTTGAACTTAAAACAACGAGAAGGGTTTTACGAAGATTAAAAACGTGTAAAAAGCTTTTGTAATGTCACCACCAAATCTGTTTAACAAAACACAATTATGTTAATCCTAAGACAAAACTAAATAATCTAACTTAAAAA
This sequence comes from Carpatolechia fugitivella, assembly GCA_951230895.1. Taxonomy (NCBI): domain Eukaryota; kingdom Metazoa; phylum Arthropoda; class Insecta; order Lepidoptera; family Gelechiidae; genus Carpatolechia; species Carpatolechia fugitivella. Next base: position 1,569,156 of record OX579666.1, on the reverse strand, counting down.
GTCTAACGTAAATTCATTTTTTAAAGATTCAACAACTAATTTAACAGATCAATATATTATACACATATTTTTTGTTTGTATGGGAGCGAGTTTAAAGACGTTTCACGTCAATAGATTCCAGAATAATCCAAGTCAAAAACTTCTAGAATAGAATAAAGAATAAGAATAAATTTATTGAGTAATATATACAATAAAACTACTACAGACTAAATAAATACAAAAGGAAATAACAACACGAGCTTTTTTTGACGGACCTAATCACTATTTATACCAGAGTGGTAATATAGTGGGCGCGGACTTGCGGGGGAGCAGAAGGCTCGTACCCCTTAGGAATTTTATGACAACGTATCTGGGGGCGCCCTCAGACGGGCTCGGACCGCGGCCCAGAACGTTGCCAGGGCGAGAAGCGCGTCGGAGAAGAATGACCCCTACCGGGTCTTACTGAATTAATTCTACTATTAGTTCCGCGTCCCCGCCGGCGGGGGCGGTTGCTACCTGAAGGGCATTCTGTAGCAGTGTTTGGCCTACACGCAATGGTTCAACACGAGCCTGAACTAGGAAAATCCTGTATCTCAGGCTAAAAACAGGACTTAAATATTATTACTACCTATATAAATATAAACAATTACATGCTAAATATAAATAAATTAAAGTGAAATGGCAATAGGCACAAAATAAAGTATGACATGCAAACATCCGCGTCAGCACATTCATAAACTCGGTCAAAGTCAATATTGCACAAATCCTCTTCAAGTTTGTTTACATTTATGGCGCTCTTAGGCGACGTCATAATCTATAGAGTTAATATACCGTTTTTCGGCTAGTTTTTTAGCGGGGCAATTATCGTCACCAGTTTTATGATTACACGGCTTTTTAAAATGCAAGCATGTAGCACATTTTGGTGGTTCTGCCTTCTTGGTACACCCTTTTATTTCATGTCCTACTTCGCCGCAATGCCCGCAAGTGTTGGACTCCTCTCGACATGATTTGGCTGCATGTCCATATTGTTGGCACTTATAGCACCTTGTAACTAGAGTGAAATCTCTCACAGGACACGATGACCAAATTTATAAACACCCTTTCATTTGTCACCAAAGCCTTGCGTATAAGTGCTGGAACTTCTATTATATAATTGCAAGTCGCAGCATCCCTTTTCCCAGATTTGTGGCTTAATTTTGTTGAGGCCAAAAAAGTCTCAAGGGTCAAATCTAGTACTTTGTCTTCTAGGTTTTGATGATAAATGCAGTCAAATACATCCGCTTCCTGCATAGAAGTAGGCACTCCAATGATAATTATTCTTGGCTTGCGTTTATGTGTGTCGTCCACTGTAAGGCCAGAAGTTTTCAGCTGCTTCGACTGCTTTAGCTTCTCAATGTCACCCTTGGAGTCGGTGCTGATGATGACGCCGCCATTTTTTATTTTGCGCAGACCTCTCACATGCAACTTCATTTCCTCAGGCCGGATTATTTTTTGGACGAGTGATTTGGTTCGCTCGCTTTTTGTTTGTCTGTTGGAAAAATTGCAACAGAACTTATTTTGCTTGGCTGGATAAAGTTTTTAGAGCTTTTTTTTACCATTTCGGCAAAGGAAATTGTTTAAAAAATTATTGTAAATTTGTTTTTAAACCGATTCTGTTTTTTTCTTCGCGAATTGTCTATCTATATTTTAAAAATTATTCATAAAATATGGTGAACAGTCCGATCCCCTATTCCTCACTAAATGTTTATTATAGATTCGAAGTTCAAAAACACGTTCGCATTGTATATAAAAGTTTTAACTCGAAAATAATCAACCTAACTAAAACACAGCAATGTATTTTCAAGCGGCCATCTTGTCGCCAGCAAAACTTAAAGGTCTACTCACACTGACATCGTCATTGTGAACACGTCCCATTGTTACGGAATAATAGAATCGTACTTAAACAAATTCATTCATTCATTCTTCGGTAGCAAAATATTTGGAGAGGTCTTGTGCGTCTTTGTTACTAAAATAATGCTTGTTTTTCTGTGTGCTAAATACGCTGTAAAAGGCTGTATATGACATACGGATTAGCATATTGTGTTTCAGTCCTTTATTGTTCTGTGTGAAGCAAAAAATTATAAAGATGAAATTAAGCTGTTTTGGTTTGATGAATTTCACCAATACAATGCTTGGATTTTTAATAATATTAATTTTATTTTTATACCAAACTTACATACATAGTAGCTTTTGCATACATAATAGCGTGACGCTCCTATATCTAGAGGTATAATCAGATATTTAATTAGCAAGCCTACAAATGCACGCCACCAAAAAAAAAACAAATCGTCTGATTATCAAATTAATATTTTCAATAGGTACAATGAACAGCACATCAAGCTTTACACTGGGGTGTCTTGCTGTTGGTAATAACAAATAGTTTGCAACAAAAATGTATAACTCGATGAGCTGTCTACCGTACGTAGTTTTATCAGAATATGTTTTTTTATACAATTACGTATTAGTGATCGACAATTTAATTAATAACCTCCAATTTAAGATTTATTTCACTTGATGTTTTTATTTATTTAAGAACTTACATTTTTATAGATTTTTTTACACAACGTATAAATACAAAAATGACATCATAAATACTCAATTCCTTTATTAATAGAAAATAATAATCCTCGCGGTGTTAAAAATATAGTAGGTGTTAATCCAGGGTACAATTACAAACCATCCCTATTCCAAACTTCATCGAAATCCGTTTAATACACATGAAAGCGGAACAAACATCCAAACATTTTCCGAGGGGCTTGAGCCTACCCTGAATTAGGGCGATTAAGCCTTAGTCGACCACGCTGGCCCAGTACGGGTTGGTCGACTTCACACACAACCTTTGAATTCCTTCGCAGAAGTGTGCAGGTTTCATGACGATGTTTTCCTTCACCGTAAGAGCGTCGAATAGGTAAACGTACATAATATGTACGTTTATGACTCAAAATTCGAAAACACATAAGTACGTGGTGGGGATCGAACTCGCGTCTCCTGGAGGCATCGGCCCTAGCTACGTAGCTACTAGACCACCGACGCTCTTTAATATTTATAATTAGTGTGAATTAGTGAGATTTGAAGTGTAATGTGATGAGATTCTTATTCCCGGGGTAAGCAAAAATTTATCCAAATTTACTTGAGTTCGCGCCGATCTGTGTTAAAAGCAAATATATTATCGTCGGCGTGTAAAATCAATCCCCCTTGCAAATATTGGCGCAGTTTCAGCGGATTCTTGCGGATTTTTAAAGCAAACTTCCGAACCACTTCGTTCTTAATTCGTTTAAAAATGAAGTAAGTTTCAAGGAATGATTTTCTTTGGATTATTAACTGTACTGTTTATCTGTAGGAATGTGAAAAAGAATGTGACTTGACTTGACTATCATACCATAATTAATGGTACTTAATATTATAAGAAATGTATGTCTAAGTGATGTAATAACATCCTATGGAAATAAACAATTTTTGAATTTGAATGTAAAATTGATGTTAGAAAAAAATATTCTGATATAGTACTTTAAAAAGTAAAAAAAACCAGTACCGACATCTCAACAATTTCAAAAATAATAAAATCTTAATATTTCACTTTTGAAGCTTACATTTATAGGTATACAATATTTTCTACTGTACCTATATTTTTAAGGTAGATAAAATAATGCCAGTGATAGATAAAATGAGAGGAAATCGCCTTACCTGGTATGGGCACGTAATGCGGAGAAATGAATGTTACGTGGGGAAAAGGGTATTGAATTTGAATGTGGATGGATATGTTGGGAGAGGACGACCAAAGAAAAGATGGATGGATTGTGTAAAAGATGATATTATGTTCAGGAAGGATGTGAGTGTTGAAATGACGGCTGATAGGGATGTATGGAGGAAGAAAACATACTGCGCCGACCCCAAATGATGGGATAAGGGCAAGCAAATGATGATTTTTAAGGTAGATACGAGTAGGTAGGTATCCACACCCATACATAACTAAATCTATATGCGAGAGCCTCTCTTTTGTTCGGCTTTCACGGCAAATCTACTGAACTGATTTTGATGATGTTTGGATATAAAGATTTTCACAAAGATGGATAGTCTGCTTGTTACTCAAAATAACGGGTGTAGCACGTATAAATAAAAATAATAAAATGTTGAATTTTCTATAAACAACATAAAAAAAAATATTCGCTACGCATATTCTTAAACAGTAAACATATTAAACTCTATTGTATTTAACTAGAACTGCAGCGTGCTGAATCAATTTCGAGAGCAAATATTAGCGCAGCACACAACCAAAGACAAGATGACAACCAGAATAAGTAGGCCTAGCACTATTACCGTCATCCACGGCGTCGTATGCCAACTTATACTGGATTGAAATATGTTGTCGCTTAAAGTATCTAAAGTGCAAACAAGCGAGCTGACATTTAATCGTAGGATCTAAATTGCAATACCTTATCATCATCATCATCATCATCATCCTATGAGTTCTAAGGTCGATGACTGACCCCACAACCCTGGTGTCAGAATCAGGTTTATTGAGCCGATGGCTCTAGATATTTCAGTAGATACCAGGCAGGACCAACGGCTTTATGTGCCTGCCCTATTTGGAAAATCTGTAATGAAGTCTGCAATGTTTTCTCGAATTATTTTATAACATAACACATTTTTAATGCACTAAAAAGTAAGTATACAAAATAGTTTTGATTCTGATTTTTATTGCTGTAGTTACACTCTTGTAGGACTTAAAACGAAAAACGTGGGATGTAAGGAATAAATTTTAAAAACGGAAACTACCGTGTTTCCCAAAGACTATACATAAAGGCCCATTTATACTTGCCCAAGTACAGTGGCAAGTCAACTTAATCCATGAACTAATTCTTAAGTACAGTGGCGAGTTAACTTAATCCGTCATCTAAACTCGGCAAGTGGCAAGTAGCTGTCAAAATATACCGGGCTATCGGCGGGCTGTCAAAATATACCGGGCTATCGGCGAGCTGTCAAAATATACCGGGCTATCGGCGAGCTGTCAAAATATACCGGGCTATCGGCGAGCTGTCAAAATATACCGGGCTATCGGCGAGCTGTCAAAATATACCGGGCTATCGGCGAGCTGTCAAAATATACCGGGCTATCGGCGAGCTGTCAAAATATACCGGGCTATCGGCGAGCTGTCAAAATATACCGGGCTATCGGCGAGCTGTCAAAATATACCGGGCTATCGGCGAGCTGTCAAAATAGAACAGACTTCTATTTTGTGTTATGTTCCAATTGTTCCTACTGTCTACTTAAGGCCGGGTTATTGCAAAAATTAGCAACTCAACGCGGTTTAGTTGAAAGTTCAACCGACGCATTACTGAAATAACGTTCATATTAGCGTGCGATGCTTCACGGTGGTTACGTCCGACACTGCGCAGGAATCGTGCGAAAAACTCGTTTTTATTTTAACTCTTTTGCTTTTTAACAGAAATTGGCCGAGTTTATAAAAATGTGATCGATTTAAAATCTAAGTCAGTAATTGGCAAGTTATATTTACGAAAAAAAAAAAACTATGGTTATCGCTTTAAGTTACGAGATCTATGACGTCAAAAAATTTTTTTGCTGCATTTTTTTTTAACTTGTGCTTTTTATTTCTAAATTATTATAATGTATTTAAAAATTCTACTCGATTTAAAATTTAATTAAGGATATATTCTGTTAGCATATATTTTTTTACGTTTATAAAATCAATAGAAGTGCTGGTATTTGATCGTCAAAGTAGCGACTATGGGCTCTATTTCCACATAACCCCGCCTTAACTGGGCAAGTGTTAACTCACTACTTGCCAAAGTATAAATCAGCCAATGATGTTATCCCTTAGAATTATAAGAATAGAATAGAATAGAATATACTTATATAAGCTTAGACCTTTTATAAAAAATGGATTAATTGATATTTTCTAGGCGAGCGTGGTTCATCTTTGAACAACCATAAAGTAAGATAATGTTTCGGAAGGCACGTTAAGCCGTTGCTGGTCCAGGCTATTATTTATGGAAAAAGTAGTCACATCGGCCATGTTAGAATCAGGGTTTATGGGGTTGGTCGCTCAGACTCATACGATATAAGGTCAGTTAGTCACGGCTTAACTTGTTTTTCGGCTTTTAGATATATAGTTGTTACATAAGGTCTTTGGCAGCTCGATAATTCCATCACCAGGGTTCGTGAGGTCGGTAGAAGACCTTATAATCCACACCATAAGAAGATTGTTCCTTCTTCATGAGCGAATGTAACCCGCGTAAAGGTTTCGCCCACGCTCCATGACGATATTCGGTAAAATAAACCGCCAATAGTATCCAAGTTTATATCGCGCGAAGATATTTGTTGTCAAAGTCAAAGTCAAAGTCAAATTTTTTTATTCGAATTAAGATTTTTACAAATCATTTTTCGACGTCAAAGCTATCATGGATGGCACGTTCACTACCAGTGTACGCCCTCTGTGGAGAAGAACGGCCAGAAGAAACTCCACAGGAATTGTATCTTTTGTACTTTTCTTTTAAATATATAAAGAATCATACATGAGTCATAATTACAATCTACTCCGTTGATTTGGAACAACAGTTGACCAGACGTTTTTATCATCTAAGTAATCATTTATCGTATAATATTTTATTGCTATTGGCGGTTACGTTTTATGTCGCGCGGTTTATTTTATCTACGGTCCTCATGCAGCGAGGGCAGAAGTCAGTTTCGATTCCACTCAATCTTTAATTTGTAGAAAGTGCAAGTCTGATCCATTTATTTACTCTCCCTTGAACGTTTGCAAAGAAAAAGGTTTGGGTTCGCTTAAGAAATTAGTTTTATAAGAGGATTAAGGAATGTGTAATTAGTGAAGTCTTGCCATTTTATTTTTATTTTTAAGAATAATTTATAGAATAATTAGCTTCATATTCCAAAGGAGATTAACAAATGTATTACTGGCTGAAAAATCTGAATAATAAAGCTACTTACAAAAAAATAAGAAGAGAAGGAAAAAGAAACAAAAGAGGTCAAACGCGCGTCGCCTTGAGTGACCTTCTTTTGTTCTTTTGAGTTTTAAACATTCGATTTGGATTGGTCTCGTTCTTTCTTCTTTTCCTTTTGGTATCGTGAAATATTAATTGTTGGTGCGTCTCCGGTTCTCGCGAGGTCTACAGCTCTCAGAGCGCTAGTACTAAAATTATGAAGTTCATCGGCCATGTCTTATTTATGTATTTAACCATTTATTGTACACAATAGAATAGAATAGAATGGAATAGAGACAGCTGTTAATCAGCCAACCCCTACACGAGTTACATGTAAAAAAGTAAAATAATCTTTCCATTAGTAAAGAATCCAATCTTTCCCCAACCATTTTCTAAATCCTATTGGAGCTTGCCCGCACCCTGCTCACCAGTGATGTAGATTCTTTCTTTCTCATGACTATTTTATAATAATTTTATAAGCAGATCAAGGGGTAAGGTTAACTAACGACCTTTTAAACAATAGTCAGTGTTACAGAGCCGCCACCAAAGGATATAATAGCCGAGTTCTAAGGCAACGTGCCTTCGGAAGCACGGAATCACATTTCTTTTCGGAAATTCTGGAGATACAGCCTGCAATGTCCTGAACTGATGAAAGTCACACAAAGACATTTCTCCTATACAGTATCCTCCACTAGGATTCGAACTCGCATCCTTCGTAATAACAGTCGCACGCCTCAACCATTTAGCCACGGAGGATTGTAAAAAAGGACTAAATAAAATACCTTAATAATTTTCTGTCCCATGATAAATATATGAGAAGCCAACATTTCCTAGAAAAGTGGGCGAATCATATAAAAAAATGTGCGTGATTCTGCCAAATAAGCTTCATTGATTGATTGATTGATATATACTTTATTGCACCAAAAAAGGATGTACAAAGGCGAGCTTAATGCTATATAGCATTTTCTACCAGCATGACTTTTCAGAAAGATTTTCTTAAACATTTTCAAAGGTGGCTAAAACTTCGCTCAGTAAGAAACAAAAAATGATTAAGAAATTATGATTAAATAGGTATAAATATAAACATTTTTACGTTTTCGCGGTTGTTAATAGCTTTTTACAGCTCAAAAAAAAAAGTTAAAAAAAAATCTAAAAAAAGCAAAAGTTTATTTTAAACCAAAATCGTGGTAATAACCCGGTAGATATGTGTCTCTTATATAGCCTTATACACGGATATGTAATACTAAAGGTACTCCCGAGATAAAACATAATATTTGGTTTGCAAGCTGTTCGGAAGAAGTCGTCACACGAGCCATATATCAGTGGCCTGTGGCGGCTCTATGATACTGACAACACGGTTTGTGAGGTCAAGAGCTTTAGAAAACATTTAATTAATTTTATTTCATGGTATAAAGTAGAATCGTGGTCGCAGGTCAGACGTTCTCACAATTTCATCTACCGCCAATTTCATTACACGAACAAAGAAAGTTTCAAATATTCATCGTCGGGGCGCGCATACTTCACAAAGTGATTTTTACCGACCGAGAGAGTAAAAAATGTAATACTGCACGTTTGGGGCTCAGATTCGTAAAAAAACAGATAAAACGGATTCAAACACAGATTGGAATAAAGAAAATTATTAGATGTGAAAGAGAGGATTTAAAAACATCCTTACATAAAATAGAACGTGTGGTTAGCCCGTGAAAAAAAGGCAATTTTTTTTTAGATTTTGTTGAACTTCTGTCAACTACTTGAAAGGTTTTGCGGTATTTACGGGTAGCTAATATGTTTCGTGATTATTTAGAGAATGTTAAAGATGATGTCTCCCTATAACAGCAAGACAGTAAAAGATGGATAGGTTGCCAAGGTAGCCATTTCTTTTAAATGATTTTAATCTACCAAACTCCTACTTAATTAATAAACATATTATGTTAATGATACCCTTTATCAACTTGAATCCTTTTTTCACTCTTCAATTTTAAAATGAATGCACATAATAAAAACTAACCAAAGCAAATAATTCATATAAAATATGATAGTGATCTCTAGTAATATTTTTAAAGTAAGCGAGTTTATTTTACCGCGCTTTTTATAGCTTTTGGATAACATCTGACTTTTTTGTTAGTCTGAGGCATGCCGAAGTACTTTTTATGCAAAATTGGTTTTAGGGAATTTTTCAGACAGAATATTTGAAAAGTTTTATGAAAAATATGAAATTCACGTAAGTACCCACTTACTAGTTTAATGTTTTTTGAACTATGGAATAAGAAGAAAGATTATTTTGATAGATTATTGTTTTTGTTCAATATCTTAAAGATTTATAAGTGAAGCGTTTTCTTTATTTTATTTTTTATTTATGACTGCTGGCTAGATCAGAATTCGGTTAGATTTATTACGAGATTTTCCTTCACCGTAAGAATGTCTGAAAAAAGTACATAATCAACTGAAAATTTAAAAACATGTTTATAAGGCATATTTAATAAATTATTCACTAGTATGATCAATTTATTACATGGCAATTAAACAAGTAAATGAAAATAACACGAAAGAAAAAATCAAGAGGCAGCCCTAGCTACTCACTACCACACCTTGGCCACTCCGTACAATCGTCACGTTTGAAATATTTTCTTCTCCTTTAGTAAAGTGCGCGCGTAGCTTCTACTTCGATACTCCCAATTTGCCCTTCAACTGCGGGCGGGGTCAGGAAACGTGAATCGGCGGGAGGGGGTGAGTTGCCGTTCTATACGCAAAATCTCTCAGGTGGTGGCTCAGCCGATGAAACTCAACAACTTTTGTCTAAGAATTTCCACAACTGATTAAGTCAATTTGTATGAAAGTTCAAAATACTTTTTGCTAATTTTAAAAAGATGTGGAACAAAAGTTGTTCAACGTAACTACGCTTCAAACTTGATCCACCAAAAGAATACCAAAGAAGCCGGCGAAAAAGAAACTATACCATACCACATTCGAATACGCGGTACAATGACGATGATGATGATGTTTTGTATGACTCGGTTTGTAAGAACGTCGAAAGTTAGATTCAATGTACAGCAGCGACATCATCTGCCTGTCTGTCGTCGTCGTCGTCTGTCAACATTTATTGTGCGAGTTAGTGCTATTATGTGTTTTAGCGGGCTTTTTTTTTAGCGGATTTTGTGTTATTATATATAATAATTCTGTGCGACTACACCACCGAGCTTTATCACACAACACTCACATATTATCGCTAATTGTTCCTTTGATGTTGATAGCGAATAAACAACAGTCTGGAAACAATTTATCGCTACATTGCTTATACTCATCACGTTCCCCAAACAACGCATGTTCTGGCTTGTCTCCATCAAATGCTAGCACATTGTTATAAATACATAATAACACGTACAAGCCTATTTCTAAGAAGGGTGAACAGACCACCATGTTATTTAGAAAATGTCAGACTAGATAAAAAAAAGAAATAATATCAAGGACAAAAGAAGTTTGTCCCTGGTTGTAGTGAACGTAACTACAAGTGTACGCTCACCGTGGAGAAGAACGGCCAGAAGAAACTCCACAGAACTCGTATCTGTAGTATTTCTTTTTAAAAATAAACTACTACTAGACTAGCTGAGTCAGTCTAACTATACACTCTCGGTATAGAATAGAATAAACTACTTCGACGTAATATGTCTTTTCATGAAAAAAAAAAATAATTTCTATAATCAGTTTTAGCTATTAACCAAGAAAACACAACGTAACAAAAGTGATCGTTGAGTTTCTTTGTTAGAAGTAATAACTGAGTAAAAACAAATAATATTTTGATAAAGAGGCAACATAACATTTAGTATTATTTTATTATTTGGAATGCTATCAAAATTACCTTCAATTTTCGTTAATTACGTACCTAAGCTGACAGGGCTGTTGTCATACTTTTAAATTTGATTGTTGATTTCTACTACGTCGTAGCCATCTCGTAGCTATGTCGTAGCGGTCTGTAGGCGTCGTCGTCGTAACATTTTGGTTGAGCTTAAAGCTACGAGCTTAGTCATGAAATTAAATTGTAACAAAAAAGGATTACCAATCCTTACTAATATTATAAATTCGAAAGTTTGTATGTATGGATATTTGTTACTCTTTCACGCAAAAACTACGGAACGGATTTGAATGAAAGGGGAGCAACCAAAATGTTTGACCTCTGGGCTTCAATATGAACATAAAAATATTATTATAATATTGACTGTTTTGAGTTGTCTGTAATAAGGATTTCTCAAAAATGTTGGAATTTTAGTAGCAAAATAAAAAAAAGTTCTTATTACTTTCGAAGATTCAAAGATTCAAATATTTATTTGTGAAACATATGTCAGAAAGATAACATAGGTAGAACTATAAGAGTTCCAATGTGAGTTCGTCAGAATGTATTTGGTAACACTAGTGTTGGCGTTATCAATCGATTGAAAGTCTTACAAAATATATTTTTTTTATATTTAATTTGATACTCCCATATAGGCAGTTAAATTCAACATATATTATTTCAAAATTTCTCGTGATTTATTTATTTTTGTAAATGGCTGTTCAAGGTTAAGGCCACATTGGTTGCTCCCCTTTGGAATAGAGATAGTTTGTACCCTGGATTAACACATTGGAGACTTTTTACGGGAAAAAGTCTTATTCCCACGGGAAAATCTTACACAATGCAAGCGTAGCCACAGACGGACCGCTTGTATACCCATATAAACTTAGACTGTTTAAGTATCTAAGCGTAAGAAAGTCAGACAATAATATTTTTAATAACACGCATATCTACCGGGTTATTACCGGGTTATAAACTTGAAACTTGACTTAGATTTATTCAATAACAGTTGAGAGTCAGTAAGGCGTCAACTTACTAGTCACATCTTTACATTGGTTGATTAATTGCAATGCGCTGCGGTTCTCATCTGCGGATTTATTTTTTGGTTTTTTGTTTAATGTTTCAATTTGTGTTTTGTGGTGTTGGTAAGCTGGTGCTTAATGTACTTACTTGTCACGTGAATGTCTTCTTGGCTGTTAGTCTCAACGTAGTTTCATTTTTTTACCTAGTTCTATCTGTGGGAACCTTTAATTGGTTTAAAAGTTGCAATTGTATTAATTACTGAAATTTAATATAACTGTTGGTTCTCCAGTCAAATAAAAAATAAAATAAATAAAATTATGTGTGTTATTAATATTAAAAACCGCGAAAACCTAAAAATGTGAATAATATTTTCTCTAAGAATAATCATTATATCTAATAATTATAAAACGAAAAATTAAAAATTTCGTCTATCTTGGACAGGACTCGAACTTGCATCTTTTTGGCTATCCGGGCCAGAAACAGGCGCATTACCAATTATGCCATCAATCTCTGAAAGTTCGACGAAATTTGACGCTGCTTTTTTACTTTAATGCTCGGAGTGCATTTTACAGCAAATCACAGAAATTATCTCGAGCTATCTACAACGATCAAAGTTATTTTATTTATTTTATTTTATTTCTATTTTATTTTATTTGGGAAGTTAACAGCAAAAATTTTTACAATTTGAACAAAAAAATTACAACACTAAATGCCAATAACAAACTTCCACATACTCGTATGTGTCGAAAATAGTTGGACTCCTTGTTAGGAGCACTGCAATTAAAAAATATATATAAATAACTAAGTAGTATCAATACGACACACTACGAGTTAGAAGCCCAAGCTTACAAATAACAGGGAAAGTCTACCACTACAAAGTATACCACTTCAAATTGTCTTGCTCTGTATTAACTGTTTTTGCAACCTTGGTTTTACATGTAAAAGCATACCCGTATCGGTTTTCTACTCCGTCAGTAAAACGGGGGTTCATGAAAATAGTTTCTTTTGATCAGTCACTTGTCAAACACGCTTCGTGAACAGCACGGGTTGGGGCGGGACGAATCGGGACGGGTTGAAACGTGTCCGGACAAGTTGAAACAAGTTGTAACGAGACTGGAATGTATTGTTTTTCGAATGGGACCAAATGTTACACTCTATTTAAATGGAATAGGTTTAATTGGTATTTGTATGAGCACCTATTTAAAAAAATATACAATTTTGTTAGCAAAATTACGCATAACATCTCGGGTGGTCAGCCTATGAAACAAATAATAATAATAATAATAATCTGATCATCCCGCCGATCCTTTCCGTGACGGGAGTTGTTCCTAAGTCACTTACCGACAACCTCACTAAACTGGGGCCCTCGGTGAATGATAGGAACAAAATCCAAAAATCTGTTATCATAGACACCGCGGCAATCGTTCGCCGTCACCTCCTTGTACCTTAAATCTTGCCATTGGCCGATGTCGTCGTAAGTTAAAATCTTCTATTTAGATCAGTTTTTAACAAGGTTAAGCCGAGTCAGTCAGAACCTGGGGAAAGGTCATCTTTAATCCATAACACAATTTTCAACATATGAATTTTTGATATTTTCATCCGTCCCACGTATCCCGAGCGTTTGTGCCGGATTTTGTGAGGGTAGAAATAAATGTGATAAAGTTAGACAATCCAATAGGTTGTACGGTTGCAGGTCAAGTAAAAAAGACGTCTGTTTTGTGCAAATCGTATGGATTGTCTGTAAGGTCAATATCTGACGCCACAAACCCTGGTGTCGGAAGTCATAGACGGCTTAGAATTACTGAGTTCATATAGCTCATGTAACGACTCATCAACAGCTCATATACGTCCCCAACGAGGGGCTCGCGCCTACGAATTAGGGCGATTAGGCCTTCGTCGATCACGCTGGCCCAGTGCGGGTTGGACGATTTCACAAACATACTTTGAATTTCTTCGCAGGAGTGTACAGGTTTCATCACGATGTTTTCCTTCACCGTTGAAACATATGAATTTGAAATTCGAAAACACATTGGTACGTGGGGGTGGCGATCGAACCCGCGTCTCCCGGACGGGAGACAGCAGCCCTAACCACTGGACCACTGACGCTCTTTGCGCCGGAGCACGTAATCTTACTTTTTGGGGAATTAGGTGATTTAGCTTGCAATGTCCTAAACAATTATGATGATAGTTCTACTCTTCAACACTTCTCCGTCAGGAATGAACTCCACCGACCTGTTCTGATCGAAGGCGAAAGCATGGTGATGACGTTTTGGCGGGAAACCGCCCAACCAATCACAGGACGTTACATTTAGTTTGCATAACCTTCCGTAAGGTGGCGCTACCGTCAACTTTCATTCATTTTTTTGATGAATCACCACTGACATCTGTCAAACGATTATTGATAAACCGCCAGGAGGCGCCATTTATATCTGTTAAATAGCCAGGGCAACACCACAATCAGCTGTCAAATGCTCAAAATAACGTGTATTGAAAGGTACAAATAAAAAATAATCATGACACAATTTTGAGAAAGTCTCACAAAGTAATAAAATTGTCATTAGACCACAGTGTCCCCACCGGGATACGAACCCAAAACCCTCGTAGTGAGAAGGCAAACGCTAGACCTATGAAAGCTGTATAAATTATTATTATTATTGCAAAATAATAACACCAACGTGTTTTTAATGAAACGAAAATAAATTGAATTAATAAACGCTTCCAGTTTCTGGAAATCAACGGAAATTATAATGAGCTAAACCACGAACTAATTGCTTATGCTATTGCCGATCGTTACCCTTCATTAGCATTTATATTCCGTGAGTAGCATAGTGAATTATACTCTACACAAGTTCATTTATTTTGTATGTAGCAGGCACTTACCTAATTTAGCTAGTCATGTGAAATACTAATAATACTAAAACTGAGTAGAGTTCGCGGCCAAATGATGCACATTGGATGTTCGGTTTTGTAGAGCATCGTCGTCTCTCTCGCACGTAGCACTAACAGATATCTCTCTTTCCAAAGCCCGATGTTTGCTGATCTGCAATATGTACCGCCGGGGCCTGTACCCTATTATGTGATTAACATTATGAAAAAAATACCGTAGTTTCTTAGTTATTAAAAAAATATAGATATACTTAGCCCTAACGAAAGGCTTGAATTTATGCTATACTTATAATATATCATTATTTGGCCTTAGCCATAGTTGACCCAAGTGTGTAGATGTTAAACTAAATATTCACACACTATCTAGCCTACCATTTGGTATATTTTATGTCTCATCCTAAATCTAAGACCGCATTCGTCTAAAAATATAAAAAAAGAAAATTGTGTGCCTTTCTGTGAGCTTATGAAGTTGGATCCTTCACAGTAGGTCAAGTCAGTAAATCCGTAACTTTAAATTTTCTTGCTGTATTTTTTATTTTTCCAATCCTACAACAAGGTTTACCCTAAAATACTCAATCTTGTTCATCCTCACAGGATTTTGTTAAATCTGGTAAAATTTCAGGGGTCAAACCATATGGAACAACATAATAATAGTACTGACCGACGCTTAACCATAGCATGCGAACTTAAACAATTATTATCGTAGTAAAACATTGATAGATGAGAAACAGATGTAGTCAGTGTTAACGAAGGGACTGTTTTGGCTCTCCAATGATTATTTCCGATGTTTGTCCAACGGTGGCCACGATTCCAGTTTTCCGGACGGATTCCGAATCGACGTACATTTGCATATTGCCTGTTGCATATTCATGCTTTCCTGGTAGTTGAAACAATTGTGTTTGAGATTTGGGTGCTTTCAATGTTTTAACACGGAGACAGGGCCACCACCACCACACTAGGCCACCAGGTCCACAAGGTCCTACTAGGACCACTGGGGGGGGGTTGTTCCACTAGGTCTAGAAACTTAGTAGGACAGTAAGTAGTTCTTAGGATGTAGCCTGACGTAGACAAGGCTACGGGAACACTATGAAGGGAATTTTTGAAAATTCCTCTCTAAGACAAAACGGTTAAAGTTCATCTTTAAGTTTTTAGACTATCAATTAATCCAGCCTGCAATTCACTAACTAACACTAGAAACAATCCTATAAAGCGATCTTTTTCAGTGTCCCCACCGGGATACAAACCCGAAACCTCTGACCGAAAGTCAAACATCCTGGTCGCTGAAATATATGGAAGCTGTTAATTAATAGGTAGGTAAGGTAGTTTGCACTGTTTGTGGTCAAACACAAGTTAAATAAAATATTCATTTTGCTCTCGAAAATGTACGGAATCACGAATTAATTATGCACCGTTTAATTACACCTGCTTATGGCAGAAATTAAAAACATTTTATTGCTTATCGAAAATAAAATTTACATTTTTTAAATTAAATAACTTTTGGTGGTTTAAAAGGTGTTAATTTATTTGTTTGTATGTAATAAATGTATGTAATTAATATTGTTGGGATTGCACAATCGAATAAGTCAGTTTATGAAGCTAAAGAAGGCTTCTAAAAAAATTGAGCCTAATTTTGAAAATGTAAGGTTTGTTCACGTCGAGGTTCACGTATTTCTTGAAAATTAGTAATCCAGATTGCAATGATCTCTTTTTGTTATCTTTCAACTTCGGGAATAGTGTAAGTCATCAAAATAGTTTTTGTATTAATAAACTTCAAGGTATTATGGATTGTTAATTACGGAGGTTTTCAAAGACCTCTCCGAAGAAACTTCGCCATATATAAGAAATTATCTTATTATGACTGACTACTTATGACTCCGCTATAAGTGCACTTAGGGGCTTGAGTCTACATTTCACATGCAGCCTTCGAATTTCTTAGCAGGCGTGTGTAAATTATGCAGGTTTCTTGCGATACACCTTCTTTCACCGTTACCTACACAAATTGTAATACATTAAACGAAACACTAAAACTGTCACGAAAATCTTAAAACATATATTATACGAAACGTTTTGTTCGTCGTAACGTTTACAACTAAAAAATAAACAAACTGTCGAAAGGTCACTTCACCCTTTTTTGACCAAAGCATATTTCAAAAAGTTTAGAACTTTTATTGAATGAATTCGGTTATGTTATGTTCAAAATTCTTCAAATATAGTATGCACGAATTGCGTTTTAGAAAAAATACTTTATCAAAATGAGCGTCGGTGACATAGTAGCTAAGACCGATGCCTCCCGTCCACCTGCCTCAGGTTCGAACCCGCGTAATGTTGTGTTTAGAATTTCGATTACATTACATACGTACGTTTATTCGATGATCTTACGAAAAAACATCGCGACAAACTTACACACACCTGCAAAGAAATTCGAAGATTGTATGTAACAGTCGACCAACCCGCATGTAGTCGAACTAATCACCCTAATTTAGGGTAGGCTCGAGCCCCTTGGTGGGGGGGGGGGACGGACGTATAATGAGTTGACAACAACTGAATCTTGCAATAAGGTGTAGTTTTAGCTGTAGACGACGACGACGTTTGTAAAGTGAAAGGTCACTCGTTATCTTGAAACACATTTCGCTACGCTCTTTTGTTTGCAATGCGATTGAAAGTGTATTAGGAGATTGAATCCACAGCTACCTATATACGAGTAGAAGAAATACGGTTAAATAAGAATTGAGAATTATGGGTCTGCTGGAAGATATTTCTTTAGAAATAAGCAGGCCTGTATAATTGTATTTTTGGATATATATTGTATACAATAAATTATTAAATAAATAAATGAATTAAAATGGGTTCTCGGCTAACTTTGTGACCCGGCAGCCGCCACAAAGCTGCTAAGCACGAAGAATGTTGTAGAAAATAATATTATAGGGTGTGGCTAAAAAACCCAGGGTTCAGTCCGAAAAAGGTATTTATATATTCATATCGACGGTGGAAAGGAAAAAATTACTAAGCGACATTTTTGGCCATATTGAGTTATATACATTGTTAGAATCGCCTGATTTTTCTGCGTCGTTTTATCTTACTAACGTCCTTCTACGACGACTTTTGATGTCGCTTCGACATTTTGGAGTTAGCGAGATTTAATTATTTTTTCCTTACTAACTGACAAAATTTTCGACCATTTTTGAAAATTTGGTGGTTGTCGTAATTGTGAAATGCTAAATTTGCCTTTGGTCAAGTTTGACATTTCTGTTCGTACGGTAATTACTCCACTTAGTTATTTTTTCCAGTATCTGGCAATATAGTGTTAGGCGCATAGTATATTTTTCCCGTCTCTACTTTTGGGGAAAATTTTACTAAGCGACACTAACTTTAAAACTAAGCACAATTATTAATAGTTACGTATACTATAATGTAGATAAAAAAATAAACAGATAAATTTCTAAGAACTAGGCTTTTTGGACCATTACAACAATTTACACGATTTTTTTTTCAGAAAATTCAAACTTTACACAGCTCTACTGTAAAGTTGCCTATATGTCGCTTGGTAATTTTTTCCTTTCCACCGTCGATATGTTAAATTACAGACAGACTGTCATCTGAAAGTGTCTGTAATTTAATTTACTATCTAGTAAGAATGGTAGAAAAGGTATGTACTATCGGAGATCAGGACAAGGAGTGAGAAATTTAGCAGAAAAAAGACAAAATCGAACCGTAAGAAATCTAAATTTGAAAATGAATTTAAAATGAAAGATAAAACTGCCAGTAAGAAAGGTTGCCAGTCATAAAACAGGAAAGAGAACGAATGCCTCGTTACAGCTTCACGCGAATCTTGCAAAGATATCAAAAAGGCTTGTATTAGTCTGACATAATGACTTCAGTTTTCGGCCGCTTAGTCCTATTTTCATTCAATCGCATTGACCAACCCGCACTGGGCCAGCGTGGTTGACTAAGGCCTAATCGCCCTAATTCAGCTCGAGCCCCTCGGTGGGGACGCATATGAGCTGTTGATGTTCAGTCGACAGCACCTAAAACGTAAGGGTAACTTCTGCCGTTGTTTTTTTTAATACTAACAGTTAAGTAAGACTCCTATGGATATAAATAAAGATTTTCCTATTCTATTCTTTCTATTCTATTCCATGGGTCGTTGGCTATATAGGGTAACGACAGACTGAAGACGACTGACGATATCTGACGACAGCCAAAACAACTTTTGTCGCGCCGTGTCCGCGCCCGCTTCATTACCACTTTTGGCAAAGAAATTGGACGTGTCGCGTCGCCTTGATTTGTTGGCATGGTGAATGTTATTTTTAACATTAAAAAAGACAAGTATAAACCGAAATATATTACTTACAGAGCGCTCAAAGATATAAACATAAGTAACTTTAATAGTGATGTGAGCAACTACGATTGGCAACAAATTCTTAGTTTTGACTCTGTTGATGAAATGGTTGATGTTTTTTTCTGGCTATATTTTAGATCTTATTGATTGTCACGCTCCCATTAAAACTATTTATTTAAAACATAAACCAACCCCTTGGGTTACTTCAAATACTAAACTTCTCATTGATTTACGTAATAACGCTCTCCGCAAATACCGAAGTAGTCATTTAGACTCTCATAAAGATTATTATAAAACTTTAAAAACCTAGTTAAAGTCACTATGGCTAAACATCAAACAGAAATAATAATAATAATCTTCCGCCACCTCTTAGAAAGTCAGTATCAAAGACCATTTTTAAAAGACATCTTAAAAATTTACTTTTGGAAAAGCAGCAGATGTCCTGATACTGGTATTTTATTTTCTATTATTTATTATTGCTATTTTTTATCATTCATCTTATATCTCTGGCATACATATCCTATTGTTAAGTTATGTTCCGTCTTTTATTATAATTTCATTATAAATAATATATATTAAGTATCTATTATTATGTATTTATTTTCTTTCTTCTAGAACCTCGAAACTCGGAGGTCTAGATCAGTAGCATTGCGCGCCTGCTCCTCTTGGGGATCCGGTCGACGGAAAAATATTAGGGGCGACAGAAAACCAGCGTTTATCTTTCTGGAGATAGACATTTTGCTGAGTCGCTAGCCTTTTTTAATATTACGTCACATTGCACATGGAAGTACTATTTTAAATACTGTCATTACAATTGTACTCTTTATCTCTCGATGTACTTTATTGTGTAGTGTGGTAAGATTGAAAGAAATGGTTTTTCTTTCTTTCTTTCTTTCTTTCTTTGTTAGACAGATTTCGCAAACGCATCACCTCACGTTTGCCGCCTTCTTTTGTTTCTCTGAGCACTTTGAGAGAAATAGCGATTAGGTTCGTTACCATTCGGCCACTGACTTGGCTCGTGTAACGACTAGATAGTAGCTGGGACCAACGGCTTAACGTGCCTTCCGAAGCACGGAATCATCTTTCTTTTCGGACAATCAGGTGATTCAGCCTGCAATGTCCTAACCAAACTGGGGAAAGTCTCACAAAGAGATTTTTGCTTGACTGTGTCCCCACCGGGAATCGAACCCGGAACCTCCATAATGGGTGTCGTAATCTCGACCACTCGGCCACGGAGGCTGTTAGTATTAACAACAACAGTAAGAAGAATGTCTACTTTTCTTTGACTTTAATTTAAGCAGACAGGTAAAACTATATAAAACCAAGGCGGTTTCCGAGGCGGGGAATAAATTTGCCTCCACCGCAGTTGGTTGCAGCGCTAATAGGAAAATATGCAAGAATGCAACTTGCAGCAAATTCTCGTAGACTAGAGGGGTGCACAACATTTGGCACGACTTTTACAATACATATTTAAATACAAACAAAATGTCACCATGGTAACAATACTATAAATAAAGTATAATGTCAAATAATAATATACTAATAGTAACATTTTTACAAAGGATATTAAATTGTGCTTTTAGCTCTGTAATTAAAAAAGGTACTACATTTATATTGTGAAGTGGTTTTCTTTCTACAGTGTAAATGTTTTGATTAGCTGCTCTTATTTTCATATTTTTATCTGGTATTTTGCCATAGCTGTAAATTTTGTAGAAAAAGGTTAATTTAAATTGCGAAAAAAAAACATCTAACTATATTTAGTAAATTATATGAGTGAAGTTGGAGCTGCAAATCCTCTGTACCTATTGACAATAGATTTGCGTGCCTGTCTAAAATCGAATAAGAAAAATATTAAATTTTAAAAATGTTGACAATTTCTGTTCGAGACCAAAGCAATTTTAATCTTTTATCATCCATAGTCATAACTTGAAAAGGAATTCTAAAATGTTTTTGATTTATGAACAGACCTATCAACAGTCTGTCTGTCTAATTGTTTTAAAACATAATTCTCTGTGTTAAGTATAGATCATATATATTCTTTATTGCAACAGTACACTATACAGAAATTATATTATTAATAGCTGTAGCAAAGGCGAGGTTATCTCTAAAGAGAGATCTCTTCCAGCCAACCAATGTGTTGTGTGAGACACTTAATTAAAGTGGGATGACAAGAACGTGTACTAGAATTTAACATACTTAATTAATACATTTCATTCTATAGTGTAAATAGTTTTATATGGCTGCGAATAGATTGGAACTTGGAAAAAACTTTATTATATGAGGGATATAAAAAAACAATGAATGAATATGTCACCGTGAGATTGTGAGCATCGTTAGTTTACAATCTAACTTGCGATTTTATAAGCTGACGTAAAATTGTGAACTGCAGCCAATCATTTACAATTTAACGTATTATTTCTTGTTAGTTTATAATATACCTATATAGGTGTCAAATCGCCAAATTGAAAACTGTCCCTGATTGGACAGTTTCGGCTGCGGCAATGAATAAAAAAATAAAACTCTATGGGTACAGAACGAGTTTCGGCCAAAACCGACCAATCAGGAACAACTTTACGCGTGATAAAACCAGACAGATTATGAAATCTGCAACTTTGTTCACAATTTGACGATTTAACATCGATAGATAATAAACTATCGAGAAATAATACGTTAATTTGTAAATGGTTGGTTACAGTTCACAATTTTTCGTCAGTTTATAATATCGCGAGTCGGATTGTAAACTAACGGTGTTCACAATCTTATGATGACATACGACGTGTTAGCAAAATCACGCAAAACCTCGCGGGTGGTTGCTCAGCCCATGAAACTGAACAACATCTTGTTTTTTTAATTCGTATTTTTTTTAACTTTCATAAAAATAAAATTGGTATTTCGTAATGTATGTATTTTTCTAAGTATTTTAAGTATAGTTACCAGTTGGTGGTATGTACCTTTTAGTTTGTGTTAAACGTTATTGCTACCACCAATCGCTTCACTTTTTTTATAAGCTATTTATATACCCTAAGGTTTCCTGGAAGAGATTGCTACTTTAGTAATAAAGCAGCCTCTTGATTATTCTTCTATTTATGTACTGTTTTTCTGTAATTTTTTGATGTTAAAAAATATATTATTGTATTGTATGTGTTTGAAATACCTGAAAATCTTAATCAAAATTATTAATTCCTTTAATTTCTTAATCGAAACGAAATACCTACATTCGAGGTACCGTACACAATAGTCTTGAACTCTATCAACCTAATGTGTAGAGGATCAGCCTCCTTTGTTGTTACTGGCTGTTTTCATATTTCATTCTAAAAATTTGTAATTTTTGAATTGCGAATAGATCTGAGGAGCAGCCTCCTTTGTTATTACTGGCTGTTTTCATATTTCGTTCTAAAAACTTGTAATTTTTGAATTGCGAATAGTTCTGAGGATCAGCCTCCTTTGTTATTACTGGCTATTTCATATTTCGTTTTAAAAATTTGTAATTTTTGAATTGTGAATAGTTCTGAGGATCAGCTTCCTTTGTTATTACTGGCTGTTTTCATATTTCGTTCTAAAAATTTGTAATTTTTGAATTGTGAATAGTTCTGAGGATCAGCCTCCTTTGTTATTACTGGCTGTTTTCATATTTCGTTCTAAAAACTTGTAATTTTTGAATTGCGAATAGTTCTGAGGATCAGCCTACTTTGTTATTACTGGCTATTTCATATTTCGTTTTAAAAATTTGTAATTTTTGAATTGTGAATAGTTCTGAGGATCAGCCTCCTTTGTTATTACTGGCTGTTTTCATATTTCGTTCTAAAAATTTGTAATTTTGAATTGCGAATAGTTCTTTTTTTGTTTGCGTGTCTTTATGCTTTCGTCCTCCAGACCACAAGTACATGCGTTTCATATTTTTATGAAATTCTATGAATAAATTCAATATCTAGAATCTTTACGCGTTTTTTATAAAGCCCATCTAGCTACAGCCCCCACTGTACATTATTGTAAGGCTAATTAATAGCCGACATATTATCTGACACAATGTCGTGATTAATCTTAGTGTAGATTACTAATGCAAACGGTACTTCCCATGTGATTTAGATTTCAAGATGGCGACCCTATTCTCTTGACTGATTGAGTGTGAATTTAGAATGAACCGTTATCGAAAACGTTATGGTTAATGACAGTGTCGGTGGTGTAGTGGCCAAAGACGCTGCCTTCCGTCCGGGAGCTAGGGTTTTCGATCCCCACCACGTACCAATGTTTTAAAACTGGTTAACGGGTCTAATCACGATATACGGGGTTATTTTTTATTCAGTGCACAAACTTTAATATGTGGTTCAGACCATGAAACTGAACAACTTTCCCCAAGAAACATGGGTCCGGAAATGAAAGAAAATTTTGTACCTCCCATACTAGCTGAGTGGGCTGCGGCAGTTTGTATGGGAGATCGTTTTTTTTTTTCATTTCCGTACCCATGTTTCTTGGGGAAAGTTGTTTAGTTTCATGGTATGAACGACATTTTAAAGTTTGTGCACTAAATAAAAAATAACCCTGTATAAATTAATGTGTGAAAATCTCGAGATTTTAAAATGTTACGTACCAATGTGTTTTCGAATTTTGAATTCATTATGTACGTTATTGTTCGACGCTCTTACGGTAAAGGAAAACATCACGAGGAGTATCTGCGCAGAAATTCAGAGGTTGTGTGTATAGTCGACCAAACCGCACTGGGCCTGCTAAAGCCTGATCGCCCTAATTCAACATAGATTCAAGCTCCTATTTAAGCTGATAACTTAACAAATTTATTGGTCACGAATATTTGTTTTTCTTGCTGTAATAGCCACTACGTCCAGCAGTGGAGTGGACTGCAAAGGCTGATTGATTGATTGCTGTAATAATAAGTAAGATTTTTTAAAATGTCGTCGTTCCCCCGTTCGGGCGAACGGAGCTCGGGGGAAACGTTAACTGGAAATTATGTCTTTTTATTAGCGCTGTCACACGTATACACTATGCGTGGGCGTCGCTTCACCTAAAGACGTTGGTGGTCGGTATAGTGCCGGAATAAAACTAATCGTGTCGACTAAATCTTTGTTTGTTTTTGCAATGTTGTTTTTCTTTTTACCACTTCATTGTTAACAGCCTCCGTGGCCGAGTGGTCGAGATTTTGACGCCTATTACGGAGGTTCCGGGTTCAATTCCCGGTGGGGACACTGTCAAGCAAAAATCTCTTTGTGAGACTTTCCCCAGTTTTGTTAGGATATTGCAGGCTGAATCACCTGATTGTCCGAAAGGAAAGATGATTCCGTGCTTCGGAAGGCACGTTAAGCCGTTGGTCCCGGCTACTATATAGTCGTTACATGAGCCAAGTCAGTGGTCTTTGGCGGCTGACACTAGGGTTTGTGAGGCCACTGACACTAGGGTTTGTGAGGTCACTGACACTAGGGTTTGTGAGGTCGGTTGTCGAAACTGAACAACGCTTGATAAAAAAAAACGCAATTAACGATATTTTATACATTTCAACTCGGTTATTCATGTGAAGTTTATTTTTTATAATTTTGGGTATGTTCAAGGACGGAAGTTGTTTTTATTTCACGGGCGGTAGAAAGATAACAGAAACACAAATCACATACAAACACAAAGAAATCACCTGAAATATTGATGTCTTATTCTGTCTTATTCTGTTTGATCTTTTTAGACATCTTTTGTTTTAAAAGTTGATCAATTATTCTAAAAAAGTCAATTATTATTTCAATTTTGGAAAAGTCCGCAACGAACAAGAAACAAAAGTTCTTTGTTTGTTCTTAACATTCATCATTTAATTTCACCAACGTTTGATTACACAATAAGTTCCTTTTATTAGTGCTTCTGAACCGTCGCTTGTAAACGACTTAATTTATTTTAGAGTTCACTAGGGAGATATTTCAAGATATAAGTCACTCTGTGAGGTTGTTAGACCTTTTGCCTTTGTGTCAGTGTTACAGAGCCGCCAAAGGATTGCGTAAGGCTTGTATAACGACTAGATAGTAGCCGGCACCAACGGCTTAATTATTACCATCTTTTATTATTATTATTATGTGTGGGTGTCGCAAGAGGCGACTTAGAGACTATACATTGAACAAGGAACGGGCAGCAGCGCTCTCTGATATAGTAACCTTTTAATCTGCGATCTCCAACCCGCCTGCCAAGCGTGAAGATTATGGCAAAACCAAACACTTAACTGGAGGAGGCTCATAGTCCAGCAGTGGACTGTAACGGGCCGTTGATTTGAGTTTTGATTTTTCATTTATAACCTTTTACTGTAAAACATTAACGGGAAAATGACAATAACACAAAAGAGAAAAGACATAACATGAACATGCCTGCTTATTTTTATTTTCGGACATCAGGTGATGGCTAGGGTAAGTCTCACAAAGATAATTTTGTCTGACTGTGTACCACGCTGTGTACCCACCAGGATTTGAACCCGAAACCTCCGTAGTAAGCGGCGAGATTTCGACCACTTGTCCACGGAGGCTACAAACTTTTGCAACTGGGTCAGAGTGAAACTCGTACGCATCTCCGAACTGGGTCCAATGTCCTGTATCAGATTCATGATTTCAAAACGCATTTCCTATAGTTAATTTTATTGATCGCAGAGAGCAGTTTTGTATGAAAATGCGAAAGGGAAAATCTTTTTGTCCTTGGAGAAAGTTCAGTTTTATGAACCCTCTCATTCCACCTTATGCGTATTTTCGTAACATCCTGTATAGTCCATGGGAAAACTTAAGACGATGCTTACTAAGAGGGCCATTATAGTGCCGCATAAAAACCAAAGTTTAAAGCTAAGTTAAGCGTCGGGCGTCGGTGGTCTAGTGGCTAGGGCCACTGCCTCCAGTCCGGTAGATGCGGGTTCAATCCCCACCACGTACTAATTTGTTTTCGAAATCATTATGTACGTTTATTCGACGCTCTTACGGTAAATGAAAACATCGTGATAAAACCTGCACACTCCTGCGAAGAAATTCAAAGGTTGTGTGTGAAGTCAACCAACCCGCAATGCGCCAGCGTGGTCGATTAAGGCCTAATCGCCCTAATCCAGGGTAGGCTCGAGCCCCTCGGTGGGGACGTATATGAGCTGTTGTTGAAGATTTCATTACCTATAACTTTGCCCCATCATTTAAATCACAAGAGATTCATTTAAACGCCAGTGAATCATACATAAAGTGTCACTCATCGTGATTGGCTCAATTGCTTTACGAGCAGCCGTTTGATTTAACTAATTACGACTTATTAGAATTACACCACTGCACTCGCAGTGTGAATCAGCTTTATTTATAGCTCGTTCAACGGTGGCTGCGGTGGGACGCTGGCTTTTGAACGGGTGGTCTTGGTTCCGACTTCGAAACTCACCATTATTGTGTGGCTTATAAAGTTTTTTATTAATTTGTGGTTCGTTTATAGATCTGATGGTTTGTAGTGAAAGTATTTTTTTCCGCAAACGTCTGCAAAGATATATATTTACAACGGAGACAAATATATAAATGGAAAATCGCGGTAAAACAAAAGCAAATCGAATCAAAAAAGGATAAATATATAGGTAGAGTTGCTATAACCTAGGCTAGGCTCTACTATAGAGCGTAATTTAGGGTGAAATCTAAAATAATAATTGAACTCAGCCGGAATAATAAAAAGTAACTCCTTTTTTTACGACCTTGCCAGATTTAATTAAGTAAGGGCGGCGTATTTGATTAAAAGCACAACGACGCAGTTAATATTTAAATAAACCAGTTGAACGAAGATAATTTTAAATAGCATCTTTTTCTTTATTAAACGTATTATTTTTTATATTTTGTTGGCTTGTTGGCCTTGTAAGACAATTTTAGGATACTTGTGAATTAACTCGGGTAAATCTAGTTTACGCCAAGAAAAATACTTATATGTATAGATGAACGTTTAATAGGAAATTATATCAAGTTTTAAAAAAATGTCTTGGATGTCATCAACATCAACGGCCCGTTACAGTCCACTGCTGGACTATGAGCCTCCTCCACTTAAGTGTTTGGTTTTGCCATAATCTCCACGCTTGCAGTCGGGTTGGAGATCGCCGATTAAAAGGTTACTGTATCAGAGAGCGCTGCTGCCCATTCCCTGTTCAATGTGTAGTCCCTAAGTCGCCTCTAACGACACCCACGGGAAGAGTAGGGGTTGGTGACAAATGTATTCTACTCTGCCGTCACCACACTGCGCTGGTATTTACGAGACATTTTTATGATTTTGACAAATAGACAGCAGACGTTTGATTTTACGAAAACAATGCTAAACAACGTTTGAAAACAATGTAGGTTTCTGGACAAGAATTGAAAAAATACATTTTACTGTTTTTTTTACGTAAGTATCTCATTTATACTATGTTACTTTTTCTGGCTTACTTTAGCAATAAACTTAAATTAAGTCTGTAAGACAGAAGCCAATTCAATACAGTCGTAGTTCAAGACAATAATAATGTGTAATTTATAAGTCGTCTTGTCTCCAAATAACTGTCTTTTCAGCCTTCACTGCGTCGTGAGTCGTGACACAGAGGCATCTTTACACCAAGACAGTAAGCCACGCCAGTACAGTGGTTTATTACAGTCATCATCACAAAAGTCTACCGCAAGTATAAGACTAGGTTAGGAATTGATGACCGCTAGCATTTTCACTAAAGCGTTGCAAAAAGGCATGCTCGCAGTGTGATCCTCTCTAGCCGGACCACCATTAAGTACTCACCCAATATTATTGTGAACACATGCTACCTTATATCTACCTTCATCCCATCAGCACTCCATAATGAGTACCTCAATGGTTCATTAGATAAAAAACATTTTTTGTGGTTCTGCCACAGAATACTGCTCTACAGCCGCACCACCGCCAATCTCCGAAATTTAACTTTGTAGCCGATTTTTTTATTTCCTTAATAATTCTTCTGAAAGTCTACCTTGGGATATAAATAAGACAATTTAAAAGTTTTCTCTAATTTGGTACTTATTAGATCGTACAAGTGGTCCGGCTGGGGAGGTATGCTCTGCAGTAACACAAAATGTTAAAAGCAAAGTTTCTACGTGTATATGTTTATACGAATAAATTCACAGTAATTATAATCTGCATTTATGTAGTTGTCTTAGCCCTGGCCATGTATGTTTGCTTTTAACATTTTGTCGCTGCAGAGCATACCTCCCCAGCCGGACCACTTGTACGATCTAATAAAATAATTAAGAAAATAAATTATCATGTATGTATGTGTAGGTATATACGAGTATTATTAATTGAAATTGTTGTGCACGTTACTATCCGCTTCTTTTCTGAATTCTCACTTCCAAGGTCTGCTGTAAGACATTTCGTTAGAAATAAGCAGTGCCTGTTGTGTCGTTTTTCTATGTGATCATTTTCTGTTAATTTTATTGTGTACAATAAATAATAAAATAAATAAATAAAAAAATCGGCTACAAAGTTAAATTTCGGAGATTGGCGGTGGTGCGGCTGTAGAGCAGTATTCTGTGGCAGAACCACAAAAAATGTTTTTTATCTAATGAACCATTGAGGTACTCATTATGGAGTGCTGGTGGGATGAAGGTAGATATAAGGTAGCATGTGTTCACAATAATATTGGGTGAGTACTTAATGGTGGTCCGGCTAGAGAGCATCACACATGCTCGCACACTATAATATCCGGCAAGATATTTTTAAAAATATTGTTTTATACTTCTAGTTTGTTTAAAATCTCGTATTTACACACTCGAAAAATAAAAGAAAAAAAATGGAAAAAACCAACGTGAAAGTACGTCAGAGCCAAAGATTATATGATCAAAAGATTAACATAAGTTACAATGACACGTACTATGAAATTTAGTGTTTGTTAAGTCATATCAGGGGACACTTGGTGGCTTGAAACTCAAAGCCTGATATACTTTTTAAAGTTCCGGAAACGCCATAGTCTAAATTACAAATAACGATCATATTTTTGGTTGCCTAATTTTCGATAATAACAATGACAAAAAGTGGTAAGTACAAAGATAGATAACATGTCTTACTAGCACAGTGTAAACCCATCTTAGCTTAACATATCATTAAATACAATTAATGTACCATTTTCTTGTTTGCGTATTTTGTATGTGTTTTCGTGATTCGTTGATTTAAAGAACCGGTTTCTTATGAGTTTGACAAATATTGGCACTTAACTTAATTTATAAGTCACGCATTTGTGAAGTTATGTTATACTGTCTCACGCGTTTGTAACGTGTACAAAAGCCAAAATCATACTTTAGGCACGTGGATCATCTTCTTCATCATCATCATCATCGTGTGGATTGTAAGGTCGACAACCGACCTCACAAACCCTGGTGTCAGTGAGCCGCCAAAGGTCACGGACATGGCTCGTGTAACCACTGTTTCCGGAGATGTTAAAAAGCTCGTATTTACACTGCGGGACACAAAGAATAACGTGCTTTCTGAAGCACGGAATTATCTTTCTTTTCGGACAATCAGGTGCAATCTCTGCACTGTCCTAACCAGACTGGGAAAATTCTCACAACTCAAATCTGACCTTTGCAAGGAATGGTCTTGCTTAGACACAAGTTTCACGAATCCGTGATGCGCTTGCGCTTAGCATAACATCGTGAGGAAACCCTCTCCTGCGTAGAAATTCAAAGGTTGTGTGTGAAATCGACCAACCCGCACTGGGCCAGCGTCGTAAAGCCTGATCGCCCTAATTCAGGGTAAACTCAAGCCCTAAAGAGAAGATTTTATGAACTGTTGATGATGAACAAAAAATATGTCTGTAAGCCGTGGCTGTCTTAGATATAAATATAACAAATATGTGTCAAAGAAAGATCTCTCGTCGCCTATGATTGGTATCAAGTTAAAGGCCAAGCAGACTGGTATTGTTATGGATATTTGACAGTTAAATACCAGCCATTATGCATGACCCTTGATTTGATGCAAGTTGTAGGCGTCGAGAGGTCTTGTTGACACATTAATGCACTTCCCGCATCCTTTAGCGATTTTGGTACAGAGGACAAAGAATATAGTCAGGCCAGGCTGCTTGAAACGGTTTAAGTTTTCTATGGTAATTATTTATGCTTTGCCATTAATATGGTGAACATGTGTATAGTTTAATAACTATACACATGTTTACAAAATCACATCACATCACACTAATATTATAAATGTGAAAATATATTTGGATGTTTAGATGTTTGTTCCGCTTTCACGCCTTAACTACTGGACGGATTAGGATGAAATTTAGAATAGAGATAGTTTGCATCTCAAATTAACAAATAGGATACTTTTTACCGGAAAAGTCTTATTCCCACGGGAGGGAAAGCTAGTTTCATATTAAAATATAAAAAATCTCCTGAGAAAATTCAAACCGTTTCAAGCGGCCTGACCTGACTGACTATAATATCCTTTGACCTCTGTACGTATGTTTTGGATAGTGCAGTAAATTCCACTTTAGTTAAATATTGAGGTTTACAGAGCACTGGTTTATTACTGTATGTTGTTCAGCTTTGCTACCTATACAGCTGAGATTTACGAGTCCAACAGATGGCGTTTACGAGCGTTGCAGATCGCAGCGAGTGCGCCGGTAAAACACTTTCATGGATTTTAACATTTTTACTTCGTTTTTAAGACTGGCATGTAATAAGTTGAAAAATCTTTTGACTATTAGCCTGTTTAGGTTCACAATTCATAATTTTATTTGCGATCAAATGGTAGTTACATAGGTCTTCATATTTAGGTTAAAGAAAAGTACAATAATATACGCCATCCAGCGCTTACAATATTTTGAATTACTTAAGCAATACTAATATTATAAATCACACTATCACACTAATATTATAAATGTTAAAATATATTTGGATGTTTACTCGTAGATGTTTGGATGTTTGTTCCGCTTTCATGCCTTAACTACTAAACGGATTTGGATGAAATTTGGAATGAAGATAGTTTGTACCATGGATTAGCACATAGGATACTTTTTACGGGAAAATCTTACATAATGCGAGCGTAGCCGCGAGCGGGCCGCTAGTACTAATACACTTTGATATTCCTCTATCATGTGGGTTCTGAGGTCGACGACCGACATCACACTAATATTATAAATGAGAAAATATATTTGGATGTTTAGATGTTCGAATGTTTATACCGCTTTCACGCCTTAA
Organism: Carpatolechia fugitivella; assembly: GCA_951230895.1. Classification (NCBI taxonomy): domain Eukaryota; kingdom Metazoa; phylum Arthropoda; class Insecta; order Lepidoptera; family Gelechiidae; genus Carpatolechia; species Carpatolechia fugitivella. The sequence goes on along the minus strand of OX579666.1, from coordinate 1,537,941 downwards.
CTACTTAAAAGATTAGAATGAAATTTGGAACGGAGATAGTTTTTACCCTGGATTAACACGATACTTATTACGGGGAAAAATCTTACATAACGCGAGCATAGTCGCCGGCGGACCGGTAGTTCATAATATAGGTTGTATCTCAGGTAGGTATTTCTAGAAAAATCTATCGCTCAATACAATACAATACAAATTGTCAATGTAAATGTAAACACAATAATAATGTTACATGGTTACGGTAAGGGCGATTAGAAAGAACGATAATTCAGCCATAATACTGATAAGCACTAGTGTAGCGTGGGTTTGTATTTATTTCTTCCATCGTTTGAACATTGGATGTAGAGACGACTAGCTATTTAAAGTGTCTATCATCATTATCGTGTGGGTTGTAAGGTCGACAACCGACCTCGCAAACCCTGATGTCAGTGTTATAGAGCCGCCAAAGGCCACTGACTTGGCTCGTGTAACGACATAGTAGCTGGAACCAACCGAAGCACGGAATCATAAGCTTTTCGGATTTTCTTTAAATGTCTGTCAATGGGTGTAAGAATCTATAACAGGATACCAAACGACATAAAAACATTAAATGTAAAACTATACATTTTAATTATTTGTAAGTACGCACCTATTTATAAAAAGTTTTCATGACGTGCAAGAAATATTTTAACATTTTTTATTGTAATTATGTGATCTTGAAATTGTATTACACTATGTTTATAATTAAGCCGTGTGGTGACGGCAGAGTAGAATACATTTGTTACCAACCCCTACTCTTCCCGTGGGTGTCGTAAGAGGTGACTTAGGGACTACACATTGAACAGGGAACGGGCAGCAGCGCTCTCTGATACAGTTACCTTTTAATCTGCGATCTCCAACCCGCCTGCCAAGCGTGGAGATTATGGCAAAACCAAACACTTAAGTGGAGGAGGCTCATAGTCCAGCAGTGGACTGTAACGGGCCGTTGATTTTTGATTTGATGTTTATAATAATGTTTTGCATGCTACTGTATTTAGCAAATCATGAGTACTTCTTAAATTATACTACAACATCTTTACACAATGTTTTTAGCAAATAAAGATTTATCATTATCGTTTATCTATGTAAAGTTAGTGTTGTGTTTGTGTCCATCAAAAATATTAATGTAAACAAAATTTAGTGTTGCTGTAATAGTGTTCTACTAGTGTCATACCTAGCCCACTATACATAATTTGGTAAAGGGACAAGACATTACCTACAACCCTAGGTTCCATAGCCGTAACCAGGTTACGACGTACATAAGTACGGGGATGTCTGTTACCACGAGACCTAAGATAAGAGACCACCGTTACCATTATTTTTTAAGAAATAATGTTTAAAGGTTCAATCAACCAGCCTATTGCAGTCCACTGCTGGACGTAGGCCCCCAAGGGCACGCCAAAGCACACGATCACCCGCTTTCCTCATCCAGCCACCACCAACAACGTAGTGTGGGACGCCCCCCTGCCAGGTGGACTGATGACCTGAGGAAGGTCGCTGGTTTAAAGGTTACATCAACATCAACGGCCCGTTACAGTCCACTGCTGGACTATGAGCCTCCTCCACTAAAGTGAAGGGTTTTACCATAATCTCCACTCTTGGCAGGCGGGTTGGAGATCGCAGATTAAAAGGTTACTGTATCAGAGAGCGCTGCTGCCCGTTCCCTGTTCAATGTGTAGTCCCTAAGTCGCCTCTTACGACACCCACAGGAAGAGTAAGGGGTTAGGGGTTTAAAGGTTGCCAAGAAGAGATTGCTGTGTAGCAACAAGGTTGCCTCAATCTTCTTCTTGCCCTAATTTTTATTTTATTATCTGTATTCTCCTTATGTGCAAAAAAGTATATTCATTCATTCATTCATTAATACAAAAGCTGCGTTGTTGTAAACATTTTTTGTCGTGTTTATCAACATATTATAAATTTATACTCGTACAAGGTTTGCGTCCTTATTTTGGAGTAGTACCTGGGTCATTCCATGTTAAACGCTAAAACGCCAATTTTTTTAAAGTATTTTTTTTTTTACATATCTATAACATTTTTTTTTATTTGAAATTATATTATTATATGGACACAGTCCGAAATAAATGTTCCTTTTTATTATTATTTAGAAAAAAATGCAATTGTATTTTTGTACGGATCCTGATTGATATCACACTAATATTATATCTGAAAATAAATGTTATTATTATTATTCAACCGTAAATAAATGTAAGTTACAAAGAATATAACTACAAATAAACGGAACGCACTTTTTCTTTAGTTTGGTCATGCAGCTGTGAAAATTGTTTGCCCAATTTAGAGAAAACAGTAATATTTGATTATGCTGAAAAATGTTTTCTGCCACTGAAATTGCATCAATTCTGTCAAATCTGTCCAACAGCTGATGAAGTTTGTTAGTAAATATTATTTATTTCAAATGGATAAGGTATAGTGACTTATTTAATGTATTTATTTAAGGTACACCTGCAGTACACAAACGCAACATTAAAAAAAAACAGTGTAAACATAGGTTCTTGTAATGTGTGCAATAGCAATGACAGTTAGTAAACATCCGATAATAAAAAATACAAAGAGCTCAGCTCATACATTTTTATACCGGTGGCGGTTGAGACATTGGGTCCCTGGGGCGCGGAGGCAACAAAATTCATCAGGGCTATTGGCTGCCGTCTTAGGGAAAGAGGTGGCGACCCCCGCTCCGGGTCGTTTCTGGCGCAAAGCTTGTCCCTGGCAGTCCAGCGTGGCAACGCGGCGAGCATTCTGGGAAGCTTTGCTCCGGGAACGGTTCGGAGAGGTTTGTTACATATTTAAGGTTTGTTTTTTTTTCTTTGTTTTCTGTTTATGTTTATGTTTGTGTTTGTATTTTTTTCATGTAATTTTAAATCTTACTTTTTATTATTTTTAATATTATAAAAAGAAAGAGAGCTTTGACATATCTATTATAGTGTATTCTATAGGATACAAACAACCAATCCAGTAAAAAAATAATAAAAATAATTGTAATTTATGAATGAATGAATGAATGAATGAAATATACTAAATAGTTATAGTTTGTTATATGTATTGCAATATTAGTAAGGTTCCTAACACAGGCACACAAGCTTACAAGGAGGCACCGGTCACTGTGAATTGTAAATACACTTTATAGAGAATAAAACATATTTTTTTTTTGTGTGAAGTTATTTATTCATTATAAACTAGTTTATTTTTTTATTTTTGTTTAAAACTTTGTTCATAAAAAAAAATAACCAGTGATTAGGAATTAGGATCAATAAAACATTATCGTTCAATTTTGGAAATCTTATAATTCTCATCTCTCAATCAATAAAGTTATATTTTGTTTACAATTATGGTTGAATAGCTGACTTATTATTATTATCCTGGGAGCAGATGAGCTATTGATGATAATGATGATACCTTGTATCCTTACTCATAAATCTTTCTGCAAAATATCATCATCAACATCAACAGCTCATATAGGTCCCCACCGAGGGGCTCTGCAAAATATACTAGCACGAAATGTTTACATCTTGAAAAACGTACCTAAATAAAAAAACGACATATTTCAAACTTCCAATCCAACTCGTTTGATTTGATCGTAAACAGCGAGATATTTCGGGACGCGACCTTTTGTGTACGGCACACAGCTATGCGTAGGTATATTGTTTACTTTTCGCAAGCATTGTGCAAATGGCTTCGGTTGAATACTGGCCGTTTTTACGCCCCATTTGGAACGTTTCAAAACTTTTTAAAAACTATTTTATTTATTTAACGTTCGAAACAAAAGACTGTTTTTTTATCCAAAATAACGTCGGGCTGGGCAGCATTTGTGAAACTGCGTCATATCTCCTCCTCGTCGCCACTACCGCAATGCGTGAAGAGCAGGGTATATAATCAGTGTGTCCTACCCGTATTGACATACGGAGCCGAGACGTGGAACATGACGGTGAAGCTGACCCACCGGCTACATGTCACTCAGCGAGCCATGGAAAGATCTATGCTTGGTATTTCGCTACAGGATAAAATCCGAAACGAAATCATCCGATAGAGGATCAAGGTATTTGATATCGTCCAGAAGTGTAGCAAGCTGAAGTGGCAGTTGGCTGGCCACGTCTGTCGCAGAACCGACGTGCGTTGGAGCAGACGGGTTCTCAAATGGAGTGTCGGGAAACGTAGTGTGGGACGCCCCCCTGCCAGGTGGACTGATGACCTGAGGAAGGTCGCTGGTGGTGGCTGGATGAGGAAAGCGTGTGATCGTGCGCCATCGGTGTGCCCTTGGGGAGGCCTACGTCCAGCAATAAGCTGATTGAAAATAACGCAAAAAATATAAGCATTTAGGTATTGCTTTCTTTAAATATTGTTTGTTCCACCGTTCGTTACTAAATGAAAGAAGTATAAAGATAAACATTTATAACATAAAGTATGTTATCTGTACATAAGTATATTGTTAAAATGTTAAATTAAACAGTATATATCAAGTTTCGTTGGTATGACGAAATGTTGGATTATTTCCGTTCGTTTACGTTTTCCTAACTGAAATATTTAGGAAACATTCAGTTTATTTTCAAAACATTTCATATCATGACTTATGACGACTGGACAGCCGTAGGTAGATACTAATATTGTACATAATTCTGCGAAAATGTGTTTGTACGAGTACGTTAATTCCACTTTAATAATAATAATAATGATAATAGTTTATTTCAAGAAACAGTTTAAGACAGACATATCGGTGTGATGTAAATTCTATTTTTTTTTAAATATTGCTTCATGAAAACCTTAATAAATCATTTTCAGTATTTTTGCCTTTTTGTCTGAAAACGTAACGTATGTTTTTAAATGGAGTCATATTATCACGTGAACTTAAACTAAACTTCTAAATCAAAATTATCATCTACTTATGATACACATGCCTATCGAGGGGTTCGAGCCTACCTACCCTGAAGTAGGGCAATCAAGTAGGAAAGTGCAGGTTTCCTCACGATGTTTTCCTTCACCGTAAGAGCTTTGAAACTCCTAAATATTGGATGGTAATTGTTGTTGCAGTACTAGGTAATTTACCGTTCTAAGCACAGCAATGCAATTAAACATTAATAAATGATGCTTTAGTGGCCAATATCTAGATTGAGAATGTCGCTAAAAATAATACTACACAGGATTCAGACCTGAGTTTTACGACACTTGGGACGAAAGAGATCTGTTATTATATTGCTAGCTACGTAATTAAACGTTTCATTTTGAAAACCGTTGTGTAATGAAACGAAAAACTTCCCCTATTATCTAAAAACGGAATTAATTAGTTGCCTTTATTACCCTACTATTTTAAGATTTTAAAAATAACGCCACATAATTTACTAACCATCACAGTCTAGTGGTCAGAGCACAAGGTTTTCGAGTCAGGGGTTTTGGGATCGATTCACACAATATGAGATTCTACGAGGAGGGATCAAAAAGTAGTGAGAACGACATACTCCTTGGTAAGAAAAAAAAAATACTGGCAGGCATAGCTCAGATACATATTTGTAATATTAATAAAGAAAAAAAATCTTCGATTCTCTTTTGTTTTTCTCTGAATGTGGTCATTTGTTTGCTTCGTGTCGAAACGTCTTCTCGAAAATGGAGAAAAACGAAGTGGCTAAATACCTCTGTTTAAAAAAGTTAACGACTCAAGAGATTCATTGCGATTTGGAGGCAACATTAAGAGAGTCTGCTCCGCCGTATTCTACTGTCGCAAGGTGGGCTTCTCAATTTCGAGTAGGGAGAACAAGCACGGAAGACGAACATCGTCGCGGCCGTCCATCGACGTCAGTCACCCAAGAAAATGTTGCGAAAGTTGAGAAAACTGTATTGAGCGATCGAAGCGTTACCATCCGATACTTAATTCAAGAAACGGGCATTTCATATGTAAGTATTCAATCCATATTGAAACAATCTTTGAATATGAGAAAAGTTTCCGCAAGATGGGTGCCGAGAATGTTAACCGACAGTCAGAAACAAAATCGACTTGACATTTCGAAGATATTGTTGGACAAGTTTCAAGAAGATTCTGAGAACTTTTTGTCTCGTTTCGTAACAATGGACGAAACATGGGTCCATCATTTTGATCCTGAGACAAAACAGCAATCTTCGCAATGGAAACGGCCATCATCACCGACCCCGAAGAAGTTTCGTGCCGTGGCATCGGCTGGCAAGGTTATGGCCTCAATATTTTGGGACTCAGAAGGGATATTGTTGAATGATTACCTGGAGCGTGGAACCACTATTACAGGCCAATATTATGCAGCTTTAATTCCCAAGTTGAGGAATGCCATCAAAGAGAAAAGGAGAGGGAAACTTCGAAGGGGCGTGCTGTTTCATCACGACAACGCACCCGCGCACAGGTCGGCAGTTGCGATGGCTGCCATTCAGCAAGCTGGCTTCGAATTGGTTGACCACCCCCCTTATTCACCAGATCTGGCACCTAGCGATTTTTATCTGTTCTCCAAATTGAAAGAATACTTAAGGGGAAACAGGTACGAAGACGATAACGAGGTGATGGATGCCATGGAGAGCTTTTTGCAGGACCAAGATAGAACTTTTTTTTTTTAAGGGATTGAAGCCTTGGAAAAGCGCTTGACTCGGTGTGTAGAGAGACTCGGAGACTATGTAGAAAAATAAATTATTAAGTTATCAATATGACATGTAGTCATTATATTCTATTTCATTCTCACTACTTTTTGATCCCTCCTCTACACGTCATGCTCTATGGCAGAACCTCCTAAGCTGTTAGGCATTATTATTTTCTTAGAATATCTATAGGATTTCTGTATAATACAAAAACTTTATTGATACCATAATTTCTTATAAGCAAGCCATTGGGAGCCTTCTTTTAAGCACTTGTACATTATATAAATCTAGAAAAAATTCTACATTATTATATTAGTCGTTAAAATTTGTATTCAAAGTGGTCGTACTTCATTTCTAGGAAAGTCATTGCAGACTGAATCACCTAATTGTCCAAAAAGTAATACGGGAATAGAAAGGCAATTTAAGCCGTTGGTCCCGGCTATTAGTTACGGACAGAAGTTTTTACATAAGCGACGTCAGAAGCTTTCAGTAGCTCCTTAATTCTGATGGGTTTGCGAGGTCGGTCGTCGACTTTATAACCCACACAATAAATAATATGAATAATAATGAAAACGAAGCTAGTCAGAGCATTAGAGGCCTTTGGCGGCTTAATAAACCAGGGTTGGTAAAGTCGGTCACTGACTTTATAATCAACACAAATGTATAACTGGATGAATAAAGTGCAAAATGGCTTTTCGTTTTACGACGTAGGTAACGGAGTTACTAATGTGCCTTTCGAAGCACTGAAAACTATTTGCACCCATTCGCCGAAGAAGACAAAAAGACTCGGTCCCTACTTGGTATTCGCCTAATAAAGAAACAAGCACTATATCGCACTATATTGCGTTATATCTATCTATCTATCACTTCTAGTTTGTTTAAAATATTTATTGCAAAACTTTTTGTTTCGTTATTTATACTAGCCAGTTATATAGATAAAAACGTGCATATTTTATCATCAATTAAAATAATATGGTCTACGCTTATAAATGTTTTAAAATAATGTAGTATGCAATTCTGTTTGTCTGTGTGTCATAATTTATAATTGCAACAAGATTTGAGTTGTAACTTTTGAATGTTTTTTTCTTCTTGATAGAACTCACGGGTGGTTCTTGTAACTCTTAGTAAAAATTAAGTATTTTCAAAAGATTTTATAAAGTTTGTCTTGACCATCATACGAGTAATAGTGAAATCGGTCATAGTTTTAAAATATTTTTTTGAAAACAGAGAAAATTTTGAATAATATAGATTCCTCTAAAAGTCATATGACTGGAAATCGCTGACCGAAATATGCTACACATACGTACAAATATTATTATTAATAAAATATAAATATTATTTAATATTCTAAAATTGGGGCACTTGTTGCAATACTCGTGGTTCGTGCGTGATACTTTTTAAATTTTTAAATTTACATAAACTTTTACGAATAAAGTTAATTTTTTTGAGCAACGTTTATAATTTCACTGAAGAGCACAAATTAAAAGAACAACCAGTTTTCCTGTTAAGCCTTTTTACGTTATTTCTTTTTCCGGTCAATGATGTTCGATTTGATTGTTTTTATAATATTTCCGTTAAGATTATGATTGAATATCTTTAAGTTTAGCAAAAACAAGTCCAACTCTTTTTGAATTTTCTGAAGGTGAAAGAGAATTAGTTCCAAGGTATTGAGGTAGAAGACGTGGATCTGCTTCATTTCTTTAGCCGAGTATTTATAAATTAATATACTTACAATTTAATTATTCGTATTAATTTATTAAGGGGCTATGAGATAAGTTCCTTTTTTTTAAATAATGGAAAACAACCAGCTTTAGTTTATAGGAAAATAAGTTCCTATTTTAGTTTCTACGTCTAATTTTATTAAAATAGACGTAGAAACTAATAATATGAAATAAAAACTAATAATTAAGTTACATACATTAAAAGTATGAATATGTAAGATTGTTTTTTATAAATAATGTCATGTTTGCTGTGCTCTAACAGGGCGTCATTGTACAATACAGTAATTGTTAGGTACGAGGGCTGATTGATAAGTTTCCGAAACGACAAAGAAAAACTTTAAAAATATATTTAAAATTAATTTATTTCTCAACGTAGTTTCCTTCTACCTCGATGCATTTAGTCCAGCGCTTCTCCAATGCCGTTACACCAGTTTGATAAAATGTTTTCTCCGACCCCTCAAAATACTCGTCCACGGCAACAATGACTTCTTCATTTGATGAAAATCTCTGGCCACCTAACCATTTCTTCAGGTTTGGGAATAAGTGGAAGTCACACGGGGCCAGATCCGGGGAATAGGGTGGATGCGGTAGCAATTCGAACCGCAATTCATGGAGTTTGGCGACTGCAACCATTGACGTGTGTGCAGGTGCGTTGTCATGGTGGAACAAAACTTTTTTCTTGGCCAAATGTGGTCGTTTTTTCTGGATTTCTTCACTTAATTTTTGCAGCGAGCTTGCGTAGTACTCTCCATTTATTGTTTTTCCTTTTTGCAGATAATCCACTAAAATAATCCCACGAGCATCCCAAAAAACAGTCGCCATCACTTTGCCGGCCGACAAAACCGTTTTTGCTTTCTTCGGCGCAGGTCTTCCGCTCTCAGTCCACTGCTTAGATTGTTCTTTTGTCTCAGGAGTATAATGATGTACTCACGTTTAAAATCAGTTACCCAGGTGTGAATTGTACTCAATGCAGGAGCAGAATTACCTAAAACACTGTCTAGCTTGGTTTTAATCTGGGTTGCTGTTTTCTGTTTTAAAACGTAAAACTTTATCACCGCACGAATTTTGTTTCTTTCCATTGTTAAGAAAATTTACGACAGAGAAAGTTCTACGTCCTATCAAACAAATTCCACCAGTTTGATTAAATTAAAATTTGGCGTTCTATTTTCAAAAAGATGCCAAAATATAATGTAATATTTATTTTTTGCGTATCATTTTTTTAAGTTCGTCGTTTCGGCCAGTTATCAATCAGCCCAGGTATAATGACAAATGCAAATAAATATTTTGAGTTTGAGTTAATTTCAAATCAAGTATTAATTTATTTCAATTTACCCTTCCGAAGGAAAGTTCTGATAGGGAAATTTACTAAAATGCGCAAACAAAGACACGAGCGAAAAGTTAAATTTGACATAACGATGGTATTTGGTCATAACGAGTTCCAAGTAGGTATATATAGATGGGTAGGTATTCATAAGATAAAAATATGAGAAGGTTGACTTGTGGTTGACTACAAAAAGTAACGCGTAGATTTAAGATTAATTAATTTATTTCACGATTAATTTTGTTTATGAATTGCGTAAGTGTTTTATATTAAGTTAAAAAAAAACGTTATATATAAGTTTAGTTAGTTAGTTTAGTTTAGTTTAGTTTTAGTTTGTTTTTTTAATTAAAAAACTTATTAGTTAGCTTTAATTAAATCAACTAACTTACCTCTCATTCTCATTCCTTGCGATCCCTTTGTCGGCATTCAAAACGCCATTCATTTTACCAGTTTTCCAAAACGGAACATCTAGTTGTAAACTTTTACAAACACTACGACACACACTACACACACGTAAATAAATTTTGTCAAACACCAAGGAAGGCAGACGAGCACCGTGGAGGGAAAGTTCAGTGATATGGACGAAAAGTTTTGTGCCTACGGGAGGGGAGAAGCTAAGGGGAGTCTGTACACGTCCGCTTCGGCCGGCGCGCCATGCGGTAATGTCAAAACGCGTGGCGGTTGGCCGCTCTCTTGGCAAAGACGCTACTGCGCAGAAGTGATACACGAAAAGTTTTTAGCACGCGAAAAGTTTTTCGTTTAGAATGAATGTGTGTATCTTTGGTATAGCTAAATTGGCTTTTTACTAAATCTTGATCATCTCCCGGTTTTTAACGTGAAGCCAAAACAACATTATTTTTCTTTCAAAACTATGTTGTACATGTTTTTTCTTTTTCATAATAAAGCAAGAGTTAAATTGCATAATATACATTCTGTTGAATATTCATCAATTGGTATCAGTTAACCAGAAGCCAGAAACACCTACCTAAACATCACTCTTATTTTCGTTCCAAACATTTAAAAAAATCTAGAATCCAGCCTTTGCACTCCATAAGTACTTACAAATCCCACAAAGTTTTATATAAGTTTACAAGCTCCTGCCGGAATTTTCTTTCCGGAAAATCTAAAGACCTCGTCGTAGGTAAGTAAACAATACCCTATCGACAAAATGTCGCGTCTGCGTCAAACGCACTATCTATTCTATGTCAAAACCAGTTGCTTGTGCGGAAACACACACAACACAACATTGCTTTCGTAAGGTGCAACGCACATTGATCTGGAAATATTTGGATTATGCAACCAACGCCTTTGGGGCATCAATCGGGTCTTATAGAAACAATTATGACTCAATGACAGTCTTTATTTTATGATTTCCAAATTAGTAAATATTTCTTTATTTAGGCGTAAAGTATGACGTGTGTCGGGTGTGCCTGTCTGATCTATGAAGTGCCTTTGTATCGTAGGTGTAGTGTGTATCGTGATTATTTAGCTTGAATAAATTAAATTAAATTAAAATTAATTTATTTCAGACTCAAATATACACACCGGCACAATTATTAGCGGAACAGAAAAAAAAGTTAAATTATGTAATCTTTTTTCTTATATGACTGGCCGGTTATAATATTTTTTGTTCTTATGTCTTGTTTAAAAATGGAACAATAGACGACAATTTGTTACTTCATATTATTATCTAATAATTATTTCTTGAATCACAAAACGTTAATACCTATTTTATGTTCCTAATTTTTTTTCTGTTCCGCTAATTGTGCCGGTGTGTGTATAGGTATATAGATTACTAACAATAATACATTTTAATTAAATAATAAAACACGCTTGACTGTACTACTGATAGATTATGCATTAAAAAAACTTGAACTAAAACCAGTTAAAAAAACCAGCCCCTGAAACTGAACAAACATTTGTGGTATATCCACTGAATTAATGTATAACTTAAAAAACAAATCTTCCAGGCGTAATAGTATATTTATACATATATATTTATACATATTTAACATAATATATTTTTTAAAAAGGTTCAGTTCCATGTCTTGGCTGGCACTCGAAATGTTATTTGATTTTAGGTAACATGTTAAATAGTAGAAAAAAGATTTTGAAAAAATTAAATCGTCTCCATTTCTGAAATTATCATAATGGAGTTACACAGCTGAGAGGACACTTACACTAATTAATACTACCTGCTTTGTGTAGTCACATGTGGAATGTTTATAGACAACGCAAAGGTTGGAAGCTTTGTTATGCCAAAGGAAGAAAGCACTTTGACAACCCTGGCTTTTGAAATACTGGCTGGATTTAGAATTTATAAAAAGAACTAGCTTTTTTCTCATAAATATTCGAAAGTACACTCCTTCAATAAATTGTAAACTTAAACTTGTGTTGTGAGCGACGAAGTGAAGTGACAGTTAAAATTTTAAAAAGACTTGGCTTAAAGGTCTAGTAACCGGGCCATAAATAAAAAAAAAAAATCTAAAGTACCTAACAATAGAATACAATAGATAAGATAGGGAATAAATGCATAAAAAAATATTAGTTTTTTTCATAGTTCATAGTTCATCTGAAAGAATACAAAAATAGAATACTGACAGTTAAAACAGGATCGAAATTGATCGAAAAACAAACTAGATACAACATCAAATTATCTGTCCCTCTTACGAAAACAAAATTTCATGACGTCACATCCTCTATCTAACCATTAACATTGATACCCTTATAACTTTGATTCTGAGCAAGATATTTGGAAAAAAAATATTGTTTATCTGGAACTTGAAATATTTCGATTAATGAATTAAAAAATAATGTGTACCTATTATTTGATTTTTTTACGTCTGGCGTTTAGTATACACGTTGTGACCCGAGCCTTTGTGTTTGATTTTATATTTTTTTACTGAATATAGTCCATTTCGCTCCGTAGCGCACTATTTTCTATACCAGACGTGAATCTGTTTTAAAAAAAAAACAGCTTTTCGTCTGCGTCCGAAGTTCCAGGTTCAAATACCGGCGGGCACACTGTCAATAAAAAGTCTCTTTGTGAGTGTTGAGTCCGGAATTGTGTTGTTTTTTGAGTAGGTAGTTAGTTAGTTAGTAGTTAGAGTTAGTTTGGTAACTAGCTCACTAGTTTGGTACATGCTGTGCTATGGAAAAATCTATGCTTGGTATAGGAGAGGTTGATATCGTCCAGAAGTGTAGCAAGCTGAAGCGGCAGTGGGCTGGCCACGTCTGTCACAGAACCGATGAGCGTTGGAGCAGACGGGTTGTCGAATGGAGACCACGTCTCGGGAAAGTTTGCCAGGTGGACTGATGACCTGAGGAAGGTCGCTGGTGGTGGCTGGATGAGGAAAGCGGGTGATCGTGCGCTGCAATAGGCTGATTGAGTTTGATACATTCCTAATGACTCACTAACAAATTACTAACAATCAAGTCATTAGCAATGTACCAAACTAGAGAGCTTCAAACTTTATACTGCAGTGTTCTGAGGGTCTCGGCTGTTATCTACGGAAGCAGCCGTTACATGCACGAGCCATGGCTTCGGCGGCTCTGACACCACCAGGGTTTGTGAGGTGGGTTGTCGACCTTACAACTCATTCGATGGAGAAGAAGTCGTTCGCTTGGTGGCGCCATGCTAATTTGGGGACCGATAGGATTTTTTCCCAACCAGCCCCCCTAGGGGGCAGAAGCATTTGGGCAGATGAGATTAACCGATTTTATCTCTCCTTAAATCTATACACTCCGGTGAAGAGAGTCTAAGGTTGTGTGTGAAGTCGACCAACCGCACTGGGCCAGCGTGGGTGACCCTGCCCTAAATATGGCTCGGATCGGACTAATTTTTATTTTATTTTATAAATCCAAATTTCTTAGTTTCTGCTATCGAACACTAAAATAATTTTTGCTCTATCTTTAAAATTGACCGAGTTATAAAGGTTTAAAATTCAAGATTAGACAGAGAGGCACATACCCACTTGTGACGTCATTTGTTAGTAACGCCATATAATCTCCATACAAAAAATTGTTTTTGAAAGAGGCAGCCATATTGAAACTTTAAAAAACTGCTGTAAATTCGTTTTTCAACCGATTCTGTTTTTTTCTTTGCGAATCGTCTGCTACTAATCTATATTTTAAAGATAATTAATAATAAAATTGTAAATTTAGGAACAGTTCGATCCCCTATTCAGGGTAGGCTTGAGTTTCTCGTCCCTCGTTGGGTACGCATATGAGCTGTTGACGATTCTTAAACAAAACCATACGAATGTCGCCAAATCAAGGCAAAGTTGTGTAACTATTAACACGGTAAGTAATAACGTTAATGACATTAACATCGCCTACTTCATTAGTTCGGGGATTACCGACTCAGCGCGACTAAGCCGGCCCTCATACTCGCAAACATTCGTTAATTTGACTGACGGAATGTTGCGTATGCGAATAGCGTCACGGATTAAAAAAAAACATCAAGCTAATTCCATTAGTTGTCAAAATAAAATTAGGAGCAAAATATATTTTTTCAAAACAAGTTTTTATTTTAATGCGCTAAAAAGAATAAAATAAACTTTTCCTTTAAATCTGTGTTTTTACATAAGTACACTGTTTTCTTTTTTTATAAGAGTGAAAAGAGACATCCCCTAGGTAAGCGTGTTTCATTTTCTCGAAATTATTTGCCATTAGGTGAGACTACTATTTAAAAAAAAAAACTATACTTAAGCGATCCGGTTACAAAATAGAAAAGTGAGGTTTTCCTCGTTCATACTAATGGCATAGCAAACATAAAGAAAGATGATATTCCGCAGCTAAGTACAGCTGGTGTGGAGTAGAACATACAGGGTCATAAAGCTTGTAAAATGTGTGCTTTCGTGACCTATTTACTATCTTCCCCTTTTTCGCAAGTGTTAATTTGCCTTTATTTTAATTATTTACTCCATAAGCTTTTTTATTTTAAGTAACATACATCATTATTTGCAATTTATTATTTACTAGCGGTCTGCCCGCGGCTACGCTTGCGTTATGTAAGATTTTCCCGTAAAAAGTATCCTATGTGTTAGTCCATGTTACAAACTATCTCTATTCCAAATTTCATCCAAATCAGTCGGAACAAACATACTTACAAACCTTTTTTTGGGTAGTCGTGTAAAAAAGCAGCTGGGATGTCTACCTGTCTTCCTGTTTTCCTTTGGAATTATGAAACCCTACAAACATGCGTACTACGTGTTGATTACAAAAAATTGCGATAATCTTCTTTTCTTAAAAATTATCTTACGACAGAAATATAACCTTTTTTTTATCTATGTGAGATTTTTTATAATTGTTTTTTAAGACCCTTTATATCAGGACATCAGAAAGCCATTACGTTAAAAATATCCTGCTAATAGCTGGGGGCCAGCTTTTTTCAAATTCCAGCCCGATGATTGGACAAGACCTGCAATCTTGGTACGAGAAGGTAGAGTGGTGATCTTTCGGTTTGGAGACTGTGTGTTCAAACCCGGATAGGGCATGATCTAAGACGTGAGAGGCTGAATAATTTTTTTTTATGGCACTAGTATGACTTTGTGCCAGTGTCAAGTTTTTGTTGTTAAAGGTAGGGAAACTTATTTATGCGAAAAAAAGTAAAGGATAGGCAAGAAAAAAGGAAAGTTAGGTTAATTATAAAGTAGATATAAAGACATATAAAGATATGTATTATATATAATATTTATGAATTCATGACTTGTAGGCACGTTAAGTTATCTGTCACTGACGCAGTGTATCACCCGCTACTGAAAGAAATCTTGTAATGCATGTAATGAACCTTTAAAATTAGCAACAGGAATAAATTTATACAATTTTTTAACCTACTACGGCGAAGCAAAAAGGAGGGTTATGATTTTAGCCACTTTGTATGTATGTATGTATGTTTTTCTGTTCCTACATATCTCCTAAACTATCTATAATATTAGTGATGTTCAGATGATAGCCGTGATCGCATGCTACCTTGCCTTAAGGGTTACATTATACATTTTAGGGAAGGTGGCATGCAACCACGGCTATCCTCTGAACATCACTAATAATATCTATGCGTTAAATTGAAACACAACTGAATAATTAATTAATGGATAGGTAAGAATTTGAAGATATTTTCTTGTTTCATGCCTTTTAGAGCTCGCTTTTTCCGTAGTTGGGTTTTAGTTCTTAAACTTATTTTATGAATAGAGAGCTCTCTATTTCCTAGATATTGTGTAAAATAATTTATTTTATATAAAGAAATACGTTATTATTTTTTAACTATGTTTCTAAACTTATGCCGTTTCTAAAGAAAAATATAACTTGTTAGAAGACTGCAAGTACGAAGTTTTCTAAGTACGAAAAAACCTCCCGTTCAAGTTATGATTCACTATAGAAAAACCAACTTTGGTTGGAGTCAGCAAAAAAGTTATACAAGCCCCGTTGCAATTTTAAAAACGCGCGAATCGCTACCAACTTGCTTGTTTACAAAAAATAACGACGCACGAACCGCGACCACATCATGTCTCTCCCGATGTGAGCGCAGATAAAAATGTAATGTGATGTATTCTTTGCCATAGTTATCGCAGAATCGACGCTGCCGGACTTGATGTTTTTATTTTTTCCAACTAACCTACTGCTTACACAGAGAAAAAAGTGCACTGGGGTCACTCTTTATAATGAGTCGACGAATTACTCTAAATTAAGTAGCAATTGTACTTATAATGAGTCCAACTCATACGCGTCATGCGTCTAGCTCATTACGTCATGCGTCTAGCTCATTACGTCCGTCTATCCCCTTTTCCTACGTATTTTCTAGAGCTTTGCTACTTATGTAAGGTGTACTGCTCATTAATTTTTTCTCAGTGTATTCGATACGCTCTTACGGTGAAGGAAAACATCGTGATGAAACCTGCACACTTCTGCGAAAAAATTCAATTGTGTGTGAAGTCGACCAACCCGCGCTGGGTCAGCGTGGTCGCCTAATCGCCCTAATTCAAGGTAGGCTCGAGCCCCTCGGTGAGGACGTATATGAGCTGTTGATGATAATGACCTACTGCTACGAGGTAAAGAAGAACAGACCCAAAAGTTTACACATTCAACAAATAATTTTATGCATTTACTTATCTAGGAATGCACCAGCTGTCTTTTCTGGTAGCTTTTTTAGTTGCATGGTTATGTCGTTAAGAAAAAAAGACGAGGTATATGCACACTGCATTTAAAATATTTTTTACAGTGCATTTATAAATAACTGCAAGACAAGCTTCTCGCTCGAGTTCTGCGTTTCTTACACGGCTTTGCCCTTTTGAATTTCACTTTATTGTCTTTTTTGAAGGCGTTTTTTAGGTTTCGTTTTCAAAGAATGCTTTTAATAAATTGTAAAATAATACCTAAGAAATATACAAGATCCAACAACGCGTATGGTGTCCAATGAAGAAAAAGTCCCGCTTTCCCGCAAATTGTGCAAGATGTTTTGTAAGTACTATAAAAGAAAAAATGAAGTCCTTTATAGGCTTATTCAGGATAACCTCGAGCCCTCAATGTATATGAGCTGTTGCAGCACTTACGTCCCCACCGAGGGGTCGATCCTACCCTGAATTAGGGCGATTAGACCTTAGTCGACCACGTTGGCCTAGTGCGGTCGACGAACGACTTCACACACCTTTGAATTTCTACGCAGGAGTGTGCAGGTTTCATCACGATGTTTTCCTTCACCGTAAGAGCGTCGAATAAACGTACATAATGAATTCTAAATTCGAAAACACATTGGTACGTCGTGAGGATTGAACCCGCGTGTCCCGGACGCGAGGCAGCGGCACTAGCCACTAGACCACCGAAGCTTTTAGATAGTCGCTCGGTCGATGATAGTTATAAAACACATAATGACATAATCACCGTAAAGAATAGACAGTTCTTCTCGACAGAAGAACGCACATTTTTCAGTAAACTTGATGATAACGATAAATGATTTTGACAAGTTTGGAATTTTCAGGGAATTCGACAACACTATTGTTTATATGAAAACTAATTTCTATATTGATTTATGTGACCCTTATCATCATCATCATCAACTCTTTCATCTTTATGTAGTACTCAGCACAGCATTCTCTCTCGCTCCTTCTCATTCGTGTGTGAAGATGTCCCCACATATTTATTTGTTTTATTTTTATTTATCTATTCTTTAAACCTGTGCACTTGCAAGTTTTTACCTAACGTCAATTTCCCGCTACTACCGTGAAAATGTGCAATATGCAAGCTGTCTAAAGCTACCGTTATCTCATTTCGCATGCCACAGGGTCACCAGACGTCCGGGAAACCTGGGATATTCCCGGAGAGAGAGAATTTCGTCCCGTGTTCAGTAAATTCAATTTACTGTCCCGGAATTCGCGATTGAATTTTTATTGTTTCGCAAAATGTTGATTTCATATAAAGTTGAATTCGTTAAAAGTTGAACTCTCATAGGTAGGTTTTGTATTTTGTCCCGGAATTTACGCGCAAATATGGCCACCCGGTGCGAGTGCGCCGAAGCTCCTCTTTGTTCAGCGGTGTCTTTTTATGAAATGCAGCGAACGTCAAAATGGTGTTCCAGAATGTTCCTTTGCTTCTACCAGCATTGTTGAAAATAGTATTTTTATTGTGTTTAAGCTTTGTTTCGGAAATGTCATTAAACATACATAGAGACACAAATAATACCTTCTTCTTGTATAGGCTGTAAGATCAGGTGCATAGGTGGACAGACGACTTGGTGAAAGTTGCTGCTTGCCGATGGATGCAAATAGCGCAGGACCGTTCACGTTGGAAACCTTCCGGCTGAGATGACAAAGGCCACTGGTGACTACTTCTGTAATAGTCGTCGGCACAGCTTAACGTGCCTTTCAAAGTATGGTATCCCCAATCTGAAAAGAAAGATGATAATCTTTCTTTTCAGATTGGGGACAGTCTGACAAAGAGATTTTTTTGTTTGATAGCGTCGTCATTGATCCCAAAACGCTTGACTCGACCACTCGGCCACCTCGACCCGTTCATAAACAACGTATCGAAGGTCCATATTTTGCAGTAATCTGTGTCGGAGAAATACTTTGTCGCAGTTCAGTGTTGTTGTACTATGACAATTCCAAGAGCAAGGAATCGTTTGCCGCACGCGCCTTACTAGAGACGAAAGTAATGGATGTGTCACGAATCAAACTGTCAGCGCCGTCAGCGATCAGAAAACCAAAAGTTTGTATGGGTTTCGCCTGCTGACAGTAATTCGGTACGCGCTTTGAGTGCGCTAAAATCAATTTCAGCGCGTCTCGGAACGCAGGGAATAATATACCGCGCGCCGACTGTATAGGCGAAAATCGCATACGCGGCCTGTCAAAAGTCGTGGAATAATAATAATAATAATGTGCTTTATTTCACTCCCACATTCTTTTGTACTACAACTAATACAGTTAATCATAATAATATCATCGTACAATACAATATAATTTGTGGGAGTCAGGAGCCCAAACTAGGATACCCTGTGCTATGAACTCCTGGCTCCCCCCTCTCGGAATACTATTTGATATTCATTGCGTTGGCAAATTTGCCTTATGAAAATTCTTAGAAAATGAGTGTCAAAGTTGAGTAGTGCACTCCTGAAAGGACACTCGTACTTACTTATCTTTTTCTAGAATTAGAATTTTAAGTCTTAAAAGTAACGAATGTTATTTTATTTTAACTCAAAACCAAGGCATTCCAGAGAAAATTATGAGTTTTTCGAATTCTGGTGGTGAGTAAGAGGAGGAGAGTTAATCCATAGATTTTCGACTCTTTGGATTTACTCCAAAGATTTTCGACTCCCAAAGTACTTTCACAAGAGCTCTCAAGACGGACTGGAGTTACGAAATGCAAGTCAAGAAGAAGTACACTTCATAAATAAATGTCTTTGTAAGATAAAATCAAAATGTTTTATTAATTTGTATCTTTAACGTTTTTTTCATACAAAAAAGTATGAAACTGTATGTAATTAGTTTGTACGAAATATTTAATTTAACCGGTTCTATACGGATGTGTCAGTCTGAAAATTATTTTTTTGAATGATTTTAAACTAGCGATCCACCCATGGCTACGCTCGCGTTGTGTAAGATTTTCCCGTGGGAATAAAACTTTTTTCCTTTATGTTAATCCAGGTTACAAACTATCTCCATTCTAAATTTCATCCAAATCATTTGAGTACTTTAAGCGTGAAGGTGGACAAACATTTAAACATCCAAATAATATTTTCACATTAATAACCTATAAATAACAATCTCGGAAGCGGCTACGAGTTCGATTAAATTTAGCATATTATAGGGGATTAAATGCTTTGATAAAAATAATATTTTCATTACTCATACCCTGAAAGTAGTTCGGAAGTTGCCTGAGGAGCGGATTGAAGGTAATACTTTTAGCCCGGAGGGAGAATCACTTTCAACTGACAGCTGTCATTCATTCATTAATTTTCATTAATTCTGGCAAATTATAAAAAACAAAACTGGTTCTAATTTCACATTTCTATTGAACTATGTTCCATCTTTCTATACAGCCACTCAATTACAGCGCAATGTAACATAAAGTTAAGTATTAATTAAAGAATATATATTTTTTAAATGACTTTATTATAATTAACTTTCAACAATTTCCTTAAAAAAATGGGCAATATATTTAACATTTTACAATGATGGAAATTAAAAATAATGGCTCAAAAGCTGGCCGGCACGGCCACAGCAAAAAATAAAAAATAGGCGGGAAAGCAACAATCCGATTATCATTTGTTTCTCGAGTTGTAGGGTTTTGTTTACAATGAGTTCATCTGATTCAGATATGGAAGTCACTCATTTTTTCTGTAGCTAATTCGTGTTTTTCTTTTTACTTTCCTTGTATTCGTAATGAAAAGCACAGTGTTTACCTCTGGTTAAAGACTTATTTGATGCCTCGAACTATTAGGGCCCTCGCTAGCGCTAAATAAGTTACTTTCACCCCTCGTATAACAATGTACTATTAAACAAAAAAAATGTACTTAATCCATTAAAAATGAAAATATGGAATATCGAAGATTTACTTATTATTCAATAGGTGTATATTTTACTCGTAAGAAAGGAAAGAAGTACGGTTAGCGCGTGAGACGGTAACAAATAGCGCGGTGCATCGAAGAGAAAATAAATGATAGATTTATGCAGGTACGTTGTTAGAGGGACGCTTTTGCTGACGCTACTTCGTTGGAAAATCCAGGAAACTGAATAAATTTTAGTCTTTGTCTTCGCTTGGTGATGCTGTTTCTACATAATTGAATTAAGTAAAACATTTTTGAATAACAAGGTCAAATTAAATCTTAAGTAAAATATATATAAGTATAAGTAAGTAAAAATAAAGAGCGTCGAATAAACATTCTAAATTTAAAAAACACATTAATTACTATTGGGCGGGGATCGAACCAGCAGCGTCTTCCGGACCCGCAACTACACTACCAACGACATCTCGTATTTCATATTACGTAATACTATTTACTTCAAGCAATCTAGCATATCGGAACCCATCTTACTGAGTAGTTGTCCAAGGGACGGTCTGCACAATAGTCAGATATCAAATAACGAAGTGCAGCGAAGAGAAATGGAAGTATTATTCAATACATTGTAGGACCAGGCTTCTGCTGACGCTACCTTGTTGGAAATTCTATAAATCTAAATGAAGCTATAGAATTTCAGTGTCTGTGTCAGTGTCTGTTTCTTGAAAATATTACTTTTAAGTGTTCTGTTTTATTATATTTTTTTATAACTTATAATGTATCGTGTATGAAAGCAATTCATTTTATTCATATCATCATCTCAGCCGAAAGACACAATTCATATGCTATGAGATAAAAGCAAAGCAAGGTTTGGTCTGTCTTAGTCACGAATTGGTGACTATTAGTAGTTTAAATTAAAAGCGTCTTCAGTGCTTCAGAAAACATGTTCAGCTTTTGTTATCGGCTGTCATCGCAAATAGTTGGTGACCAAGGCTTAGGTCATTTGGTGACTTGATAATTTATACCACAGGGGAATAGGCATCAATGCAATAACAAAATAAACTATTTGGTATCTCATCACCATCATCATCAATAGCTCATATAAGTCCCCACCGAGGGGCTCGAGCCTACCCTGAATTAGGGCGATTGAGCCTTAGACGACCACGCTGGCCCAGTGCGGGTTGGTCGACTTCACACACAACCTTTGAATTTCTTCGCAGGAGTGTGCAGGTTTCATCACGATGTTTTCCTTCACCGTAAGAGCGTCGAATAAACGTACATATGAATTCGAAATTCGAAAACACATTGGTACGTGTTGGGAATCGAACCAGCAGCGTCTCTTGAACGAGAGGCAGCGGCCCTAGCCACTAGACCACCGACGCTCTCTAAATTTGGTATCTAACTTGCATAAATATGCGACCAATTTCGAATTTGGTATTTCAAAAGACCATCTTAAAAATAAGTGCGATACAAAAAAGGTCAAAATAAAACTACGGTTAATAGCTAAAATCTATAAATCAGTGTCGAAGCCAAAATTGGTAGAAATTAATGACTAGAGTCAAATACAGCGACAATAGCAATTAATTATTCTAAAACCTTTTGATCCTCATAATTAATTACCCTTGGTCATCATCGTATAGGTAAAAGGTGAATGACCAACCTTACAGAGTCTGATATCAGTGGTAATAGAGCCCCTAAAGTGAGAGAGAGAGAGAGAGAAAGTGCGTGAGAATATAACGGTTTAACCACAAATCAAAGAGTTTACAGAAGGGCCACTCCCGCCTTTTTCAAAAAATATTACGTCATCTTGCCAGATTCACTCACTCTCTCACTCACTCTTTGGGCAAACGCTATGGAGCACTGTTCGCACACTGTTTGGGAGCTGCGTGGCAACGCTTTTAAACTATTAAGGTGCCCCGTAACTAGTGTTAAATATTTTCAGGGCTGAAAATAATAGTCATAATAGTCACGTAAAAAAAAATATTTCCTACACCTTAGATTAAAAGTTTTTTTTTTCTAGCAAAAAAATCATCATTAAATATGAAAAAAAAGATCACCCTCTGCATGTACACTCACATAACTCTAGATACATGTAAACACGCATCAAACGCGTGTGTGCGTGCATGAATGCAAATGTAGTAGTGATCAACTGGTTGAGGGTGATGTATTTTATGATTAGGTAACCAAGTTGTTTGGCTGAATTACTTGAAAACTAACGTGTAAATTTATCTCATTTTTTTAAGAAGTGAAGATCAGGAATTCTTCTTTCAGCCCTGAAAATATTTGACACTAATAACGGGGCGTGCGTTGCGTTTGGCATTTTGTTCTGAGTGGACTCTGTCTGGGGCCCCGCGCCGCGCCACCTACTTTGTGGTTTAACATTCTGGAAAGCAGAATCATCTTGAACAATCGAGACCTCTACGCGATCCTGAAGTATGAAAATTTGAATCACGTGTCACTGAATGTTCATTATATCGAATAATCAAATCAAATCAACGGCTCGTTATAGTCCACTGCTGGACTATGAGCTCGACTTAGGTGGAGGGTTTTGCCATAATCTCCACGCTTGGCAGGCGGGTTGGAGATCGCAGATTAAAAGGTTACTGTATCAGAGAGCGCTGCTGCCCGTTCCCTGTTCAATGTGTAGTCCCTAAGTCGCCTCTTACGACACCCACGGGAAGAGTAGGGGTTGGTGACAAATGTATTCTACTCTGCCGTCACCACACGACGGCATACCGAATAATATGACGACGAATTCACGACATAACGAATATTCCATTAACGAGTTACCTGAACCCCCTCACTCGAATCGAATCCCCATATATTCAGATTTGTTCAATGGGGTCAGGTAATTCATCAGCCGAATGTACAATGGCAAACTGAAAATCGCTATGCCTTATTTGGGCGGAATCCGGACATCTGGAGATTGCGCCTGTTTCAAGGAGTTGGGATGAGGAAGCCCAGGATAGAGAAGGATGGAAGAAGAAGAGGGAGCCCGTTGCCCAGCAGTGGGACAGTCTAGGCTAAATAAGATTAAATAAGATAAGATAAGATAAGACATAGTAAGAACATACTTAAACCAGTCGATTTATTTTTAATGTTAATATTTTCGTATTCAATTGGTTTAATAACAGTAGCTGAGTTATAGCGTATTCAGCTCTTTGGAAGATCTGGGTTCGAATACCAGTGAGGACTACCTGTCTAACAAAATTCACTTTATGATGTTTGATTAGAACATTGAAGCTGAATCATTTGCTTGTCTGAAAAGTAAGATGATTCCGTACTTCGAAAGGCACGTCACGGCCTTGCTCGGCTATCTTTGACGCCTCTATAACTCAGGGTTGGTTAGGTCGAGAACGATAAGAAGTTTTAATAAAGTAGACATTGTCGCACTTCTCTATCATTTATTACTAAAGATTAATGTGTCCTGTCTAGAATATTACTTTTTGTCCCTTAATATTGGAACTTTGTAAGAAAAACTTATTAATTAGGAAAGATCGATCTAATGGAGTAAGATTGATAATGACAGCTTGCGATGAAAAAGTTTTGTCATCAAGATATTGTTTTGGGTTTGCTCCTTAATTATGTACTAATCTATAGGTATACGTATTATCATCTCAGCCGGAAGACGTCCACTGCTGAACATAGGCCTCCCCCATAGGTTTCCACCGTGAACGGTCCTGCGCTACTTGCATCCACCGGCGGCGTCCAGCAACTTTCACCAAGTCATCTGTCCAGCTTGTGGGAGGCCGTCCAACACTACACCTTCCGGCCCGTGCAAGCCAGGAGAGAACCTTTACATGCCTAAAATAAAAAAGTAACTGGCCTATGTCTGTACATAGAAGATATTAGAGAAAAAAAAACAGGGGTCTTAATAAGAACATTAGAAGCCAAAGTAATTATTATAATTTTTTTATAAAAAGCCTGCCTGAATCAGGCAAGATTCGAACACTCAAAATGTATTTTTATGGTCGTTTTACAATGTTTATTTTTTAATGTGTGGTGGGTACGATTCCCGATTTAGGTAGGCGTTTTCTTTTAATTTTTGAATGTGGTTAGATTTATAAAAAAAGCCTTCCTTCTGTAAAAATCTGTTTCTTAATTATTATTTTAACGTAGAAGTCTGAGAGCATCGGTAGTCTAGTAGCTAGGGCCTCTGCCTTCCGTTCAAGAGACGCGGGTTCATCCCCACCACGTACCAATGTGTTTTCGAATTTCGAATTCATATGTACGTTTATTCGACGCTCTTAAGTGAAGTCGACCAACCTGCACTGGGCCAGCGTGGTCGACTAAGGCCTAATCACCCTAATTCAGGGTAGGCTCGAGCCCATCGGTGGGGACGTATATGAGCTGTTGATGTACTTTAAAATTTGAAATAATTTCCCTTCATATGGCATAGCCGTGGGATCTTCAATATCTATCTACGTTCAAAGCAATATTCATTGCGTCGTCCCAATTTGCGAAATGAGGGATGTTGACAGGACCATGAATACTGAGTGGGATCTTTATAACGTAGCAGGTGAATGAAATGCTATAATGTATAAAGGGCCCCTTACGTGTTTGATCAAACCGTTTGAGGTCGGTTTGAACGGTTTGTCAAACGGCTCTGCGCAGTCTGATTCTGTACGCTGTCGTAATTACACTTCTGACGCGTCAAACACAACAAAAATATGAAATTGCATCAAACATGCTTCAAACACGTAAATGTTTGACAAACCGTTCAAACCACCTTTGTAAACGATCAAAATGGTTTGAGTCAAACCAAACTTTACGTGTTTGAATCAAACCGTTTGACCGTCTCCGGGGCCCTTAAGACACTGACGTGAATGGTAATTTCAGTGTAATAAACTACTCATTTGTCTGTCTGTCTGTCTGTCTGTCTGTCATTCTTTAGGCCCTTATTTCCACATCTCCTCTCCGCTTTAGCTTCAGTGGAAATGGATCGAGCGGAGCGGAGAGGAGATGTCTAATTTTTCTATAGCAAGCGAGGCGCGGCTGTGCGAAGTGTGTGTAGCCGAGCGGCGAGCGGCGAGATGCGCGCGGCGAGCGGCGTGCGAGGCCTCGCGACGGCGCCCGCGCTCCCACTCCCCGCCCCGCTGATGCCCGCGCTTCGCCGCTACGGACGCACAGCTCACATCTCCTCTCCGCTTTGGTGGAAATAGCCAGCCAGCTTCGCAGCTCAGGCTCGACACATCTCCTCTCCTCTCCGCTTTGGTGGAAACCGGGCCTTATTCATGAAACGGTTTTAGGCTTACAATAAACTTAGCATTGAAAACGTTTCGTCCTTCAAATATGAGCTACCAAACAATCACAAATGGATTTTCAGATTACCATAATGTCTACTTGGGATTCGGACCCGAAACCTCCGTGGTTGGCTGTTGTGTCTACGGCATGAGTGAATGAATCGTGGTAAGTGTCTTTCAGCTTTAACTTTCGATTTTATCAGGTAAGTTAAAAAAGGTCCGTTTTTGTTCACAAGTAAGGTACAAGTAAGCACCTGTCAAAGTAGACTTTTTTTTGAAGTATTAAATATGCCGCCGCGCGCCGTGTGGTGACGGCAGAGTACTCGTAGAACACATTTGTCACCAACCCTTACTCTTCCCGTGGGTGTCGTAAGAGGCGAATTAGGGACTACACATTGAACAGGGAACGGGCAGCAGCGCTCTGATACAGTAACCTTTTAATATGCGATCTCCAACCCACCTGCCAAGCGTGGAAATTATGGCAAAACCCTCCACTTAAGTGGAGGAGGCTCATAGTCCAGTAGTGGACTGTAACGGCCTGTTGATTTGATTTGAAATGTGCCCTAGAGTCAAACGTGGAACGTATTTAGAGGTTTTGAGCTTTCTTCTCAGGTTCTTTCTATAGGTACAAGGTTTCCTCACCGTAGAGCGTTCATATTTCAAAATTCTAAAACACACTATCCGCAAAATAAAATTTAATAGTTTGCAGTATATTTAGCAGCGATAAATTTATTATTGCTTGCGATAAATAACGAAGTAAACACAAGGCGCAACGATCGAGCTCAGCCGACGATAGAAAATTGTGTATTCACTATTATGGCGGCGTCTCGTTTGTTGCTTGCAAACAACAGGGCGGGGCGCCAACCGAACACGCCTTTTGTTAAACAGTCGGGTAAATAGAGAAAATCTTTTATAAAATATCAAGAACATCAATAACTAAAGGTCCATTTATACTTGTATAAGTACAGTAGAGAGTTTGATTCGTCAACGGCAAGTAGTAAGTAACTATCCAAATAGAACGGGCTTCTATTAGAACAAATTCTAGCCTTTAGAGCAAATTTATTCTTCGATAAGTGGAGAACTTAATAAAGATTTAGAAGTAGTAAGTAGGTATAAAACAGAACTACTTATTACTTGCTTGTAGATACATACTTGTATGTACTACGTGCCCTTATATTACCACTTTGGTAGAAATAGGTATTAGGTCAGTGAGGAAAAAAGACACTTACCTTAATAGAAATCAGCTAGTTCTGTTGACGGATTAAGTTAACTCGCCACTGTTCTTACGCCAGTATAAATGGCCTTTAACTCAAGGGACACCTAAAGACTGCTTTTTAATGAATCATCATCATCATCATCAACAGTTCACATACCTCCCCACCGAGAGGCTCGAGCCTACCTTGAATTAGGGCGAATGACCACACAAAAAGAATGTAGTAAATTATTTGATCGATTCATATTCTTTAAAGCCTGACTTTATATTCTTTCTTTTGACAGAAAACTATTGAAAAATATGTTTGTAGAGCTCGCGTCTGCCGACGACGGACTTTAAGGGCCCCGGAGACGGTCAAACTGTTTGATTCAAACACGTAAAGTTTGGTTTGACTCAAACCATTTTGATCGTTTACAAAGGTGGTTTGAACGGGTTGTCAAACATTTACGTGTTTGAAGCATGTTTGATGCAATTTCATATTTTTGTTGTTTGACGCGTCAGAAGTGTAATTACGATAGCGTACAGAATCAGACTGCGCAGAGCCGTTTGACAAACCGTTCAAACCGACCTCAAACGGTTTGATCAAACACGTAAGGTTTGAGTCAAACCGTTTGACCGTCTCCGGGGCCCTTAAGGTGGTCGACAAAAACCAAAACGAGATCTGTCGCACCACGTCCATCAGAGGTCATCATGATGATAATGTACACTCACCGCGGTATGTCAGCGAGTCTCGGCGCGCGCGCACGCTTCACCGCGCCCGCCGCCGCCGGCGACACGCCCAGCTGTGGACAACATACAATATTGAATTAATAAAGACATCAGGAATTCAATCGTTATGTGTCGAGTTGATCAACCCGCAGTCCGCACTGGGCCAGCGAGGTCGACTAAGGCCTGATGTTGTTGTTGTTAAAGGCATCTTGTCGGATACAGACTATGAACTTAGAATTTTACACGAATTAATTTGGTGAGCTGTAAGTTTGTATGATACTGATGACTTCCATTTTAATATCTCCAGTATTGATTACGTGTATTAAAAAAATGAAATTAATTATAATGGTTAGCAAAATCCACCGAAAAAGTCAAAATATCAATTACCTCATCAAACAAATAAAATAAAAAATTATAAATTATTATCTGATAATTTTATTCACAAATATATTTTGCTTTTCAAAAATATTATTTGCGTATTTTTAGGGTTCCGTAGTCCGACAAGGAACCCTTATAAGATCGTTCAGTCCGTCTGTCTGTCCGTCCCAGTCTGTCACAGCACAATATCTTCTACGTTTATGAACCGATTTACATGTAACTTAATTCGACGATACTTTGAATATAGATCTCAATTTTAAAAATACAAAAAATTAAAATTACCCCTTTTTAAGGGTACCTTCCCATACATGTAAAGTGGGGGTAAATTATTTTTTTTGAGCACACCCCCTTGTGTGGGGTATCGTTGAAATTGTCTTTAAAAATGAAGTTGGGTTTTCGTACAACATTTTTTTATCAGCTTTACCATATGTGAGATATAGCACGCCAAAGTCGTTAACACGGTGTCCCCCCCCCTGTAATTTCTAAAGTCTTGGACCTATAAACTTCAAATCACTCACGTAAATAAACTGGCGCGGAAACTTTTAATTAAAATTGTTTTGGGTATCTTGTGATGAATACTTTTGAAATTATAAATAAAATAAAAATATATACTTTTTTTCCAAAAGAACAGTAACTATAAAGTTTTTTTACATTCTTTACTGTTAGGACTGAATGTAGATTAATCATTTAAAATAGTATCCAGGGAAGAATAAATAAATCACCTACTAAGAACTAGAAAGAAACTCGCGCGGCGACAGATAAAATGAAATGGGCGCGGCCGAGGTGCGCGGTGCGGTGCGGTGCGGAGGGGGAGGTACTCGAGTGTAGAACCCGCGAAAGCGGGCAGACGCTTGAGCACTGAACACTCGCTTGAGGACCTCAGATTAGTTTATATATATATTTGAGGCAAGACGTAAAGTCGGCCATTAAATTACATTTATGTAGATACAATTTTTGAGCAGAGACATTAGTAACTTGGTTTTCCATATAAATATATCGCAAATGTATGGCATTACAAAGTTATTTTTGCGGTCGGCCTGAATTATGCATAGACCAACGCGGCGGCCCTGCTGCGCAGGGCGTG
This sequence comes from Carpatolechia fugitivella, assembly GCA_951230895.1. Classification (NCBI taxonomy): domain Eukaryota; kingdom Metazoa; phylum Arthropoda; class Insecta; order Lepidoptera; family Gelechiidae; genus Carpatolechia; species Carpatolechia fugitivella. The sequence goes on along the minus strand of OX579666.1, from coordinate 1,508,671 downwards.
AGCGCGTTTTTTTTTTCTGCTCGAAGGAATTATGTAATGATGTAGCCAGGCTATGGATGGGTAACCGGTAGTGGTAAAAAAAACACGACCGTTTTCCGTGCTTTGAAAGGCACGTAAACCTAATCTAGGTTTGGTCCTGGTTTCCGCTCTGGGTTGCGGAGTTCAGATGGCAGTCGCTCTGTGTTAATACCAGTATTCTCGTCAAATCCCTTAGATTAAGTAGCCGAGATGGAGATGATGATGATGCAAGAAATGCGAAACAGCGCGGTGTCATAAATGACTACGGAACCCTACTTTATGCGTGGTTCGACACGCACTTGGCCGGTTTTTTACCTATATTTTGGTAAGTACAATCTTTTATTAATTTAATTTTAAATACATTCTAAAAATCGTGTCGAAATCTGAATAATAATAATAATAATAATATATATGACGCGGCGCGGCGGTGGAAGCATCAGAATGGAAAACTAAATGAAAAGTCTTTAATGTGGGCGAAATTGTGAATAGAGCCGAAAAGGATCGACGAATCCTTGGACATGTGCTGTGCGCGGGCGTCATAGCTAGACTGCCCCTTCAAAATCGTCACACCGCCGTGCTCTACGCACATCCACTTAAGGCCGGGTTATTGCAAAAATTTGCAACTCAAAGCGTTTTAGTTGAAAGTTCAACCGACGAAATAGCGTTCATATTAGCGTGCGATGCTTCACGGTGGTTACGTCCGACACTGCGCAGGAATCGTGCGAAAAACTCGTTTTTCTTGAACTCTTTTGCTTATTAACAGAAAATGGCAGAGTTTATGAAAAATGTGATCGATTCAAAATCTAAGTCAGTAATTGGCAAGTTATATTTACGAAAGAAAAGTTACGAGATCTAGGACGTCAAAAATTTTTTTTGTTGTTTTTTTTTAAAACCTTGTGCTTTTTATTTCTAAATAATTTAATGTATTTAAAAATTCTACTCGATTTAAAATATTTAATTAAGGATATATTCTGTTAGCATATGTTTTTTTTACATTTATAGAATCAATAGAATTGCTGGTATTTGATCGTCAAAGTAGCGACTAAGGGCGCTATTTCCACATAACCCCGCCTTAAGAAATATTCCTGTGGTTCGCAAACTTATTCAGTGATTCTCAAACAGCCACCCAAGACTTCATCCATGAGCTAAATAGTATAACTCACGTACCAGTTCGGTCTATATATCTTATGCTGCGACATATATAATATCTGAATCAAAGTAAGTTATTTACATATTGTGCCAATAACTCGCATGACTTCCTCTAGTACCTAGTATACTGGTGACGATTCTGGCAAAAAAACTCTTAATCTTAATTTTTCAGTCAAAGAGGAACTGGTTTGAAGTGACATTTGTACAGGTAAAGACTAAGAAAACAAAAGAAGAAGAAAATAAGAGGGCGAAGAAGATTTTGTACCTTTATCTATAGAGATAAGACAATGAACTTAATCTATAAATGCTTTATACACCGTGAAATTTACATCGTTTTGTTCCCGCCGTGTAGTGATAGTACCCGTCAAACTGAACAACTTTTCACGAAAAAAAAAATTTTCTGCGACAAAAAAATTTTTTGTCTCTCCATACAAAGTGAGACTCCCGAGCGACCCATTTTGTATGGAGAGACCAAAAATTTTTTTGTCACAGGATTTTTTTTTCGTGAAAAGTTGTTCAGTTTGACGGGTACTATCACTATACGGCGGGAACAAAACGATGTAAATTTCATGCTGTATAGGCGCAAGCTCCTCAATTTTCACTTATAATTAAACGAGTTTTTCTTGATGCAACAAAAGTGATAAACAATACCATGACATTTATTTCTCTAATCCGAGTAAGATATTTTAACATCTCTAAAATCTTGTTCTGGGCCCCTCACTGTCCAGGGCCCTCTAGGGCCTCGAGAAATCTTGTACATCTTTACCTGAGGTCATCTTTTTTTATAAACGCATACCTAAATTGAAAGAAAGAAAGAAATTTATTTGCAGTACACAAAAACATACATAGACAAAAGTTATAGAAGAAAGAAAAGTAGGTACATAAAAAAACAAAACTATAACAAATATAACTGGCCAAGCACGTGTCGGACCACGCAAAGTGTAGGGTTCCGTAGTTGCCTAATAGTCAACACAACACAACAAAATAAAATGATTAATCAATGAATTAATTTGTATTACTACTTTATAACTATATTATTTATAAAATTTTAACAAAAAAAAAAGTAGTACTCTACGTTTAATGGATTACGTACCTAAAAGAAAGGAACAACAAAAAATTGTATCTTTGGTGCGAGCTACAGATTATTAGAAATCAATGACGAGTAAACACGAGAAGAGTTATTATTAATCACTACTTTAACAAACTAAAATATTATATTATTATAATTATGAGCCTAAAATATACTTATTATAAATGAAGAAAAACAAATATAATAATGTGCTCCGCTCCACTGAGAGTAAAGTTTTTGAAAGTAAGAGAAGGCTAGTCAGTACGTATACGACTTTAAATTGCTAAATAAAATAACATCTAACAAAAGAATAGCTAAAGAGAAACTTAAAAAGAAACGTACCTATAACCTATTATATAGGTAGTACCTATATTTAATTTTATCTACAATATTATGTAAGTACTACGAATGAAAATTGCTCCGCTGAGAACTAAGTTTTTGGAAATAAAAGTAAGCTAGACTAAATTGCTAAATAAAATTGTAATAGTTTATGGAATATCTAACTGGAATTGAAAAAGAAATAGTATTGTAATTTCAAGTCTTTCATATTATGTTAGTATACTTAATTCTAACAAAAATAACCAAAAAAATTGAATATTCAAAGTGCTAATAATTGCAATCTAATAGGTAGGATTTCGAGGCACATCCGAACAGCATCCAGTCGCTCGCGCTAATGAGCGCGGCTGCCGCTCTATTTGTTACATCGACTCCCCGCGGCGCGGCGTGCTTTATTCGAAATTCAAAATAGTTTTATTCGAATGTTTCGAATGTTCCATTGGCAACTCGCGATTGTTACACATTTAAAACTGATTGGTAAATAAAGTAAATAGGTTATGAAATTGTTTTAGTAAATGATGTATGATTTTATTTTTTCGCAATCTTTTTACTGTTCTAATACCTACTTAAATTTACTACCTACATAGACGGACTCCATCAAGTCATTTTCTATGATACTTGTACTGAATTTCTTACTTAGCACAAGTACATTTTAAAGTTGGTATTTTATTCGTTAACCTGTAAAGCCTACATGATGTTGATAGTTTTCCTTTTAAATTCATCATATACATTACTACCGTGAATTTTTTCACATTTCCAAATACAACGGTTTCGCTGGTAGGGGGGGGGGGGGCGGAACTTGACTCTAACAAAAATAAGCACTTAAAATATTTCTGAAAAGTAAACTAGCATCGAAAAATGGGTTTTTTTAAACCCTATCCAACGATACCTCACACCATAAGGTAATCGTGAATTTAAAAAATAATTCACGTGTACCAGAGGAAGCGTAAATTTTTTTTTTTATGGGGGGGGAAACTTGACTCTTAACAAAAATAAGCACTTTAAAACGGAATATTTCTAAATCTTACACTAGCATCGAAAAATGGTCTTAGCAAACCCCCATTGTTTTAAAAGGCCTATCCAACGATACCTCACACTATAAGGTAATCGTGAAAAAAATAAATAACCCCCTCTTGACAAGTACCAGAGGAACGCTAAAAAAATTTTTTTTAAAGATTTTATTCTTTAGCTTTGTCGGCATGATTCATATGTATATCCATGCCAAATTACAGCCTTCTGGTACTAAGAGTCTCTGAGCTAAGCCGCGGACAGACAGACAGACAGACAGACGGACAGACCGAAACTATAAGGGTTTCTTTTTTACTACGGAACCCTAAAAAGGGACAGATCGTATCTACGAGTATATATACGCCACGCCGCCACTACGGTAATTTATGTAATATATTGAAAGAAAAAACAGAAAAAAGTGCACATGCTCGCTTTATTAGCTCTTCCGTAGGTCGAAGCTTTGTAAAGCGATTCTTCCATGCAATTCTAAGTTGTTCAGTGATTCGAGGGAAAGCTAAATATTGTATTCCTCCAAGATGGCGGCATTCAAGATGAGTCGTCTCCAGAGCTTCTACTTCCACAATCCATTACAACTTCACGAGTGCTCCCGTTAAGAAGTGCAGTATTGCGTTTCGAAACTTATTTCGACGAACATCTAAAAAACCACGCAAAAAGTATAAAGCATCTTTCTTTTCATTAACCTCTCAAATAAATACTTAACACTTTCGGTTTTGTAATATTTCACTTCCGTTTTTAATAAGTACTTTTAAATCTGTATTAAATTTAAAATATATTTGTCTGACTATCGAGCCTTATGAAAATAACATAACTTAGATGTTTTTGTGTTGGAGAACAATATTGTAAAACTGTAATTTTCTTTGCATATCGATATAAACTATCAGACCGATTTATTAAGTTGTGCAAAAAATACTAATTATATAAATTATACTATACTCCTCAACTATATAAACTGAGTAGATCCAGCATATTGTTGACTAGTCCAACACAATTACGTGATATTTATCTGTCTATATCGTTTAGGTTAGACAATGTTAGCTTTTGGCACTGGCTAACCTGACTCGCTTTGTTAGCTAGATTACCAAGCCGCAAAATGGTTACAATTTGGCAAACGTCTATGTTAATGAGGGACTTTCCGACAGCCAATTAAAAAATATAGTTCATAAATCTTCGATAGATGGCATTGACGATTCGTGGATCCGAAGAAATCCGGCGAGTCGCCCAGGGCCATAAAAGGATTTAAAAAAAGAAACCACGAAGTACACCTGGCGCCATCTATCGTCTTAATTAGAACTATTGTTTTTATTTTTTAAAGAGCTGTCAGAAAATCCCCCATTACAGGGCCGTCCTTCTCTATAAAGATCCCGGCCATGTGTAAGCGAACTCACGAAAAATATGTATTTCAATATCTGAGTAAGCTGAGAGTTCATCACCATAATTATGTTGGTTGTAAGGTTGATGATCGACCTTTGTTATGGCTCATATAAGAGCTCGCAGGCTGTCGTTGTCATTAGATAAATGCAACATTATATTCGATGAAGTGTGTTTCTTAGGTTTAGGTTTAGGTAGTTTCTTCTGGCCGTTCTTCTCCACAGGCGTACACTGGTAGTGAACGTGCCATCCATGTTAGCTTTGACGTCGAAAAATGATTTGTAAAAATCTTAATTCGAATAAAAAAAAATTGACTTTGACTTTTTGACTTTGACTTAGGTGACGTGTAAGTATATGAAACGTATTTCGATATGTTTTACGGGCTCCCTAAACCAGGCATTCGACTGCATTTGCGCCACGTGTTTCTCCAAACACTCTAAGTTGCTAAGCTAAATAGGATGAGTGCAAATTTGCGCAGGAGTACCGTTAGCAAAGGAGATAACTACCTATTTATATTGGTTACAGGTGATTGTGAAAATTATACTTTTACATAAGATTTAATAAAATTTAGCTGAGAAAATCTTCCTCACTGTATAAGTTAAGCTGTCTTTCGCCGACTGTACTATTGTGTTCTTAGAGATAGCATCATAAAATAATTAATATTAGTGGCACAAAGTTCACTAGTGCCATAAAAAAAGTAGAGCGTCGGTGGTGTAGTACTTATATAGGGTTACTGTCTTCTAAAAGGAAGGTCTTATAATCAACCCTCTTAATCTACGAATGTATTTTGGAGGAGAGGAGGGGTAGCAACTAGCTCTTACTTTGTCATTATCTAATTTAATAAAACCCAAAGTTCGCCTGGGACATTATTTAGTTGAAAATTTTAAAATAAGTGGCCAACGGGGTATTTTTGGACCGAAAAGTCTTAAAGTCTTACCAACTACTCCACAGAATCTTTCGTAGAATTCAGCTGCGACGTAGCTTAAGGCTACGAGCTACGGACTACGAACTGCTACGAACTCTCTAATATCTCGAACTGCTACGAACTCTCTAAACCGTAAACTAAAAAAACGTAGGACTACACGGCGAATAGTAGTGTCATGCCAGAAGATTTTAGTGGTCAAAAAAAATTGACACCAGGGATTAATTGACCCAAAAAAGCCTTAGTTGTACTTATTTTATAACCGACCAAGCACGTGTAGGGCCACGCAAAGTGCAGGGTTCCGTAGTTGTCCAATACTACTTAGGTACCTACTTGTTTAAGACAGTAATTAACGTTCATCAAAATAATTTTCTGTGATATTTGTACCGAATTTCTTACTTGTATATTCCTTGTTGACTACGGTACCCATAAATTATAAATCAAAGTAAAGAAGATATTACAGAGGTAATATGCGTTCTCCCAACGGAAAAATCTGCTTTTGCTCTGCACTTGGTTTTGTTTTCAGTTCGTACGAATTTCTAGATGAAAATTTAAAAGAGTTATTAGTTTGTTTCTAGATTAATTGTTGTTGTACATGTAGATTTCATGAAACAAAAAACAATTATTCTCATGATAATCCTTTTGAGCCCGAGCTGTGTGAACTTAAAAAAAATATTGTAATCTTTCATTCCATTCAAATCGGTCATTAATCACCGACACACCAATCATCATTCACTCATTCGTTCATTCATATCTGTCTCGTAACAAAGGATCAGAATGAGAACAAACAAACATTGAATTAAAAAAAAAGTGTCATAATAAAATGTGTTTGTTAAAAGTAATATTCTATAGAACCGTTTTTAACTTTAACATAGATTTTATTTTAACTCTAATTTGGTTTATACACAGGTACATTGTTTGCTCATACCAATTTATACAGCATGAAATTTACATCGTTTTGTTCCCGCCGTGTAGTGATAGTACCCGTCAAACTGAAAACTTTTCACGAAAAAAAAAAATTCCTGTGACAAAAAAATTTTTGGTCTCTCCATACAAAATGGGTCGGTCGGGAGTCTCACTTTGTATGGAGAGGCCAAAAATTTTTTTGTCGCAGGTTTTTTTTTTTTGTGTACTATCACTACACGGCGCCGGCGGGAACAAAACGATGTAAATTTCACGGTGTATAAAAAGCATCATTATACCATTGAAGGATTGTCTTGATGCCAGATTCGCTTGACGTTGTCAACTATACAATAACGTTAAAATATACAATTCGAATTAAGATCACACATTATTCCCCTTGTCACAGAAAAAACAATAGTACAGTTTAGTTTGAGTAAAATAATATCGCATCTTTACTGCATTCAGTAGTCAGGCGCAATAGGGGATCCAACTGTTCACCATATTTCAAGAATTTACCATATTTTATGAATTATTTTTAAAACATAGATTAGAAGCAGACGATTTGCGAAGAAAAAAACAGAATCGGTTGAAAAACGAATTTACAGTGATTTTTAAAGTTTCAATATGTCTGTCTCATTCAAAAACGATTTTTTGTATGGAGATTATATGGCGTTACTAACAAATGACGTCACAAGTGGGTATGTGCCTCTCTATCTAATGTTGAATTTCAAACCTTTATAACTCGGTCAATTTTAAAGATAGAGCAAAAATTCTTTTAAGAAGTTTGGATTTATAAAATAAAAAAAAAGTAGTCCGATCGCCTATTCTCCTCCTGACACAGGCATTTATTGTTTGTACTTTTCTTTTAAATATATAAAGAATCATACATGAGTCATAATTACAATCTGCTCCGCTGATTTGGAACAACAGTTGACCAGACGTTTTTATCATCTAAGTAATCATTTATCGTATAATAGGCCTTAGAACATAAAATAGTTTATTTTTAGCTTTAAATTGGCTATCGGACAGATTTACAATTGAACTTACAATTGAACCGCTTTGAAAGACACATAATATTTGTTACTTATAGTTACTACCGTAGAAAGTAGTCGCTAATAAGCCAAACAAGAAAAAAAAGCAAGAGTCCAATTTTCGTATTGTAAGCTGAGCTACTAGAATGATAAGAATTTAATTTAAATTTAAAGAAAATGTTACTTGCTAAATAGTTAAATGAGTAGTTTAATTATATTTTTCGTTTCTTTTCATTAACATACGTTTGATAAAAATAAAACAATCATAATATTTTTTTTAAATAACAGAAAGTCTGTCATTTTCTTGACTAAATTAACATCCCCTTTTACCCCGAGGGTTAAGCATGGTTTGCCCATTATTATACTGAGTTTCATTTCAGTTGACCACAGACTAAACATCCAAAGAGTTCGTTGAATACGTGAATAAGTACTTGGAATTTTAAGTATCTACTTGGTTCTCGGGTTCCCAATATGGATATTGTAGTTCTACATAATTTCTTGATTTTAACAATCGTACCATTCTTTGTAGATTTTTTTTTTCTAAATAAATTAATTTTCTTTTACACGAATAATATTGTGAAGTACGTAGGTTCACACAAAATGTTCAAACTATGATTTCTACTTCTATTTATTCTAGATTAAAATACAATAAAAAAAATGTGTTTCAGCATCAAATAAAAAGTGTAAAAAAGAGTGGTTTTAGTGTGTGCTCGTTGGGAGGCAACTAAAGCTCTGCTCACCCTTACGGGGATAGGACCGTGGTCTTATATCTGTAAAAGTGTAAAAAAATTGTTAAAAAAAATGTGTTTCTCACTTTTGTCATAGGATTTTTTCTTCTAATATTTTTCTCATTCCCGCTCCATGTAGAGCAAAAATGTTTTTTTTACTCTCAACGCTTTCAGGGACATTGTCAGGTGTGACATATTTTGGAACGGGGCACATATTTTTTCCATAGAAGCAAATACAACGTGTTTATACGTAGGGAACAAAATGAAGATGCAACTCATACGTCACAGAGCGTTATGTACGTTATTTACGTCACCGTATACTTACGGTTCGTCACCGTTGTTATTTGCACCCAGATATGATTTAATCAGAATCCTTCAGAATCACAATGTTACGTCGACGTCAGGATACGTTTCGTCACATAAGTAGTGCTTATAACCAATGATAGTGAGTTATTATTTTGGTTACAGCGAGGTTTTCTCCTGCTATCCTGTCAGTGCTGCGAGTATTACAAAGCCTTGCGCCATGCGACCGTCGTCGTCGGCTCTGTGCCTTCAGGCGAACAAACTCGCTGGACAAAAGAATTCTAGTAGAACGAGAAATGGAGATCTATCACAGTACAATTTAATATTTTACATTTCCATAAACTTATAGTTTTGAATTTTACATTAAAGTCTGTATGGTTTTCATAACGCAAATTTCGGACAATACTGGTGTTCAAACTGCACTTAAAGATAAATCACTTGTTTTAGTGAGACTGCTCAGAGGAACAAAAGAAGGTTGCTGCGCGAGGCGATGCGCGCTAAATTCTTTGGTCAGTTTGACTTATTACCTGATTGGTCGAAAAGCAAGATGATTCCGCGCTCCGGAAAGCAAAGCTATCATCATCGTCGTGTGGGTTGTAAGGTCGACAACCGATTTTACAAACCTTGGTGCCTGTGTTATAGAGCCGCCAAAGACCACTGACTTGGTTCATGTAACGACTAGATAAAAGCCGGAAACAACGGCTTAACGTGCCTTCCGAAGCACGGAATCATTTTCCTTTTCGGACAATCAGGTGGTTCAGCCTGCAATGTCCTAATCAAACTGGGGAAAGTCTCACAAAGAGATTTTGGCTTGACAGTGTCCCCACCGGGAATCGAACCCGGAACCTCCGTAATTGGCGTCGAAATTGCGACCACTCGACCACGGAGGCTGATTCTTAATGAGTCATTACCTAAAGTGGCTTTAAAAATAATACAGAAATGTTATAACAACATGCATTGCATGAAACAAAATTAATACCATATTTAAGCCGGCGTCGACGGAAAGCCATGTCAAAGGTCTTTCAATGCAGTCTTTTATTTATGGCATTTCACTTGTAGTATTACACCAGAATCAAATGGTTTTGCTAAGTAAGTAGCATGAAATACACAGACAGCCCTAATCCTAAGACTAGGGTGCTGTGTACGGTGAAGGACTCCAGTAATATCATAACAACATTACTGAAGCCACCACGTGGCCGCTGTAAGTCATCAATAAATGACGGCTAAATGCAAGCGTTTCAATTGTCCTATTAAAGTTTATTGTTCAGAGTCATTCACTGGATAATACACTATCGAAATTATACACTTAACACACTCGAATAAACTTAAAAACTAAAATTAAAACGAAAACCTTTTTAACCGCCATTGACGGATGCTAACAATCGACCGTCAGGTCTTTTCAATTTATTCTAACAGATCGGTCTTATACAACCCACTAAATAAAGTCAATATCCCGAACGATTTTAACACGGACAAATTGTTTCTCATCAAATCTTCACAATTTGTGCCTTACAATTTTCTTTTTCCATGTTTCGTAATAATAATATCAATAAAAACTAACACGTCGCACACATACAGACTACACGAAAACATCTAACCGTAGTGTCTGATTTCGCTAGGTTGCTAACTTTTCTCATAATATGAGGATTCTCGACACGTTCCTACCATTAGGATTGTTTTTGTGATACAAAGCAAAAAGAAGGTTAGGAGCTTAAGATATTGATTGCACGTTTTTTAATTCAGTGAGGCCCGGTAGGGGTCATTCTTTTCAGACGTGTTTTTCACCCTGGCAACGTTCTGGGCCGAGGTCCGTGCACGTCTGAGGGCGCCCCTAGATAGGTCTTATTTATAAGGGGTATGCCGCCGTGTGGTGACGGCAGAGTATAATACATTTGTCACCAATCCCTACTCTTCCCGTGGGTGTCGTTAGAAGCGACTTAAGGACTACACATTGAACAGGGAACGGGCAGCAGCGCTCTCTGATACAGTAACCTTTTAATCTGCGATCTCCAACCCGCCTGCCAAGCGTGGAGATTATGTAAAAACCCTCCACTTAAGTGGAGGAGGCTCATAGTCCAGCAGTGGACTGTAACGGGCCGTTGATTTGATTTATAAGGGGTACGAGCCTTCCGCTCCTCCACAAATCCGCGCCCGCTATATTTATCACTCTGGTTGAAATGGCGATTAGTCAGTTAAAAAAAAAAAATCGTAGTTTTTTCTTCTCTTCTTCATCGTGTGGGTTGGTCGACAACTGACCTCACAAACCCTAGTGACCATGTTATAGAGCCGCCAAAAGTACATAATGGATCGTGCAACGACTGCTTCCGTAGATAATCAACAGCTCATATGCGTCCCCACCGAAGGGCTCAAGCCTACCCTGAATTAGGGTGATTAGGCCTTAGTCGACCACGCTTGCCCAGTGCGGGTTGTTGGACATCACACACAACCTTTGAATTTCTTCTCAGGAGTGTGCAGGTTTCCTGTGAGGTTTCATTACGATGTTTTCCTTCATCGTAAGAGCGTCGAATAAACGTACATATAATAATAAATAATAAATAAATATAATAAATATGTGGGGACATATCACACACGGCCATCTGATCTCAAAATAAGCAGAGCTTGTACTACGGGTACCAGACAGTTGATATATTATATTATATTACATGAATAGATAAATACATACTTATAGATAAACAACAACCAGACACATATCATATCGAAATTCCAAAAAAACACATTGGTACGTGGTGGGGATCGAACCCGCGTCTCCCGGTCGAAAGACAGCGACCTTAGCCACTAGACCACCGACGCTTCCATAGATACTAACGGCTAAACGTGCCTTTTGAAGTACAGAATATTTTTTATTTTCGGACAATCAGCTGATTCAGCCTGCAATATGCCAACCAAACTGGGGAAACTCTTACGAAGAGGTTTTGGTTCGACAGTGTCCATAGTCGACGACAATTTCGTGCGCAAGTCCGCGCCCACTATATTACCACTCTGGTATAAATAGTGATTAGGTCCGTCAAAAAAAAAACAATTTCGTTCGGTTTAATTTTCTTTGTCTTTACAAAACATTAAAGTTCTAGGTTTTGTGGCAATTCATCGCGACATGAAAAAGTTATTTATGGATCTTTACGACATGTGAGCGAGGCAGCAGGTGCGTTTTTGGGGAATATTACGATATGAATGGACGAAACGTGCCTTTTTCGGTTGCTGCGGCAAATAAAGGTTGGTACTGCTTGGTGTTTTTCAGGAGCTTCTAGTGAAAAAGGTTTTGATTGGCGCCCTAGCCAGGCCGCAAGCTTTCGATGAAGACGTTTCTAGGATGATGATGATGATGATGAAGACTTCCGTCTTCAATCGCGGCTTACAAACAGGAAAAAGAGGTCGGGCGATAAAAGTAACCCTTAAACTAGTAACCCTTATTATAGTAACCCTTTTATGTAACTTTTGCCTAATAATAACTTTGAACTTATCATAAGATAAGTTTTGAATATCAGTAGGGACGCCATTGCAATAATTCTGTTAACAGAGTTACATAGGCGGTTTATAAGTGCAGTGCCTGTGGTGTCGTTTTTCTTCATGTGTGTATATAGTACATTACTGCCGCAGCCGCAAAATTACTTATTGCTGGACGAGGGCACGTTTAAAGTCCGAGCCGCAGGCGAGGAATTTTATTGTGTACGAGTCCAGCAAGAGTTATTGCGGCCGAGGCTTGTATAGTGCTTTTCTCTGAAATATGCGAGGAAATTATAAAATACTAAAAATATTGTGGTACCTTGAATTTAGATGTCTACTTGTATCGCACTAAACTTATAAGTTCTAATCTTTATCACTTTCTACTTTGATTTATTGAAACATGCATTGTTATAATATTTCCCCAATTCAATGATTACTTAATTCCATCATGAAAAATAAGTAACAAAATAAATACATAGTACGATAAAAATAAAAGCGGCGAAAATTACAAACAAACCGCCATATTGTGCACTTTCCTTTTTTTGTTTTGTGCCAGTGTCATAAAGAGCATACAGCCAACTCAAATTACTACGAGTCGTGTACGATTCATATAAAATTTGAATTTAGAACATTAAAACTTATGAAGAGTATGCTGTATAAAAGACTCAAAAACATTGAAATTTCTGAACGAAAGTTACTTTGCCGGCCTAGGCCGTTTGAGGCACATTGCCGGCCGCTGTCTTGTATGGGGCAATGTTTCGTCCAAAAATGTGTCACTTCGCGTACTGTTTTTTTACAGTAATGATCACATTTTCGAGCGTGTCGGAGAAAAGTAATTTTATTTGTAATTTTCTTGTGTACAATCTAAAATAAAATAAATATAATATGTAACTATATAACATAAATTTTCTATCGTGACACGAGAAAGAACGACCTCGAAGTGTTTGTGTAACAAATAATCCAACATACTGTTAAAATCACCAGAAATTTTGATGATACAGCCGGCGGCGGTATAGTCTATAAATAAATCATGAAACCGAATATTGTTAAATTATATCGCTCTTCATGTATATGTATAGCTGGCGGCTATGGCTTTGATAATGATTAAATAAAACCGCCTACCCTCTCATCAAAGAGACTTCATCTACTGACAATCATGTTCAAGGAATTCTGTATGTTTGTTTCACCTTTTTAAGGTTCAATTTCACAAAAACTAATTCAGCCACCCATGTTGAAGACATTTTTAATAGTCCCCGTGGCTGAGTGGTCGAGCATTCGACACCCATTACGGAAGTTCCGGGTTCGAATCCCACTGTCAAACAAAAAATCTCTGTCTGATTAAAAGTTGTCTATGTCTATGTCTATTTGGTAAGGACGACGCAGCATGAACCGCCTGATTAAAAAAAAAATTGATTCCGTGCTTCGGAAGGCATGTTAAGCTGTTGGTTTCAGCTGTTATCTATCAGAATTAAATGACCAGCTTCCTTTTCTTCTTCGTATCAATAACAAAAACTCATTTATTTTCTCGGCCCAGTACGGCGCTGGGCGATGCCAATGTTAGGTCTTCCTTAGTACAGGTGTAGGGATACAAGAGAGAGAGCAAGAGAGCAAGTGTTCCATGCTTTGAGACGAGCTATATATTTGTAACATCAACATCATCAACGGCCCGTTACAGTCCACTGCTGGACTATGAGCCTCCTCCACTTAAGTGGAGGATTTTGCCATAATCTCCACGCTTGGCAGGCGGGTTGGAGATCGCAGATTAAAAGGTTACTGTATCAGAGAGCGCTGCTGCCCGTTCCCTGTTCAATGTGTAGTCCCTAAGTCGCCTCTTACGACACCCACGGGAAGAGTTGGGGTTGGTGACAAATGTATTCTACTCTGCCGTCACCACACAGTGGCATATTTGTAACATTTAGTCGATATCAACTTATGTAGACGATGAGCCATGTAAGTAGCTTTCATAACTGGCTCTATAACGTTGTCACCAGGACTTGTGTAGTCGGTAGTCGACATTACTACTCACACGATGAAGAAGTCGGATAGTATTCGTCCTTGTTTCTTGGAAAAATTAAACAGTTATACGATCCTACCCAATGTATTAAGGTAAGAGTATAATACACCAAGTTTTTTTCAGTGAAAAGGTCGTAATGGGACAGATATTATACCTTACCGACCGGCGCGGAACCCGCACTAAATAATTCAGCGTGCCAGCCATCACAACCTATTCCCATTCGATCCTTTAATACATTTACTGCCTTTACTAGGGATCAGTGAGTAATTTAATAAAAAAAATATGTACCTACATCTACTACATGTATCATCATAATTTTGTGTGTGTTTATATTGTAATGTTGTTTACCCTTCGCGAAAATTTGTAAGTATGGATGTATGGATGAATGTATGTTACTCTTTCACGCAAAAACTACTGAACGGATTGGGACAAAATTTGGAATGTAGATAGTTTTTACCCTGCATTAACACATAAAATACTTTTTACGGGAAAAAAAATATTCCCACGGAAAAATCTTTCACAACGCGAGCGTCGCCGCAGGCGGACCGCATGTAATACTTATTTGTCCCCACCGAACAGCTAAAACTTACCCTGATTTGGGTATACGGCCTCTGAATTTATTGTCATGTGTATGCTTCTTGTATGCTTTCTTTACGATGTTATCCTTTACCGTAAGAGCGTCAAAAAAGTACGAATTTGAAATTCGAAAACACGTCATTGGTATACACCATGTCGTGGCCATATCGTAGAATTGATCACATCATGAAATTTTCGATCATTTCATGAAATGGTCACATTTCATGAAATTTTCACTGTCCATAGGCCACATCATGATGTGCCTTGGCCAGATCAATGATAAGAAATCGTTTGACGATATGTTCAACTAAAACGCAGCTACTTCATGAAATGGTCAAGATTATTTGATCATATCGTAAAATTATTACATTTATTGCCGATAGAGGCGCTGGAAGCACTTTGTTTATGTACCAACATGGCGGCCGCGTTATTTCTCGCAGTGAAAAAGTGAATTATTCGTTATTAAAATGAGGAAGAAAAAAAGAGTTATGATGAAAAAGTACTCTGAAAATGTCTGTCAGACTTAGAGAACAATAAGTACCAAACATAATTTAGATTATTTTTAAATATTTCATGGACGCCCTAAACGCACTCCTATTTTCACGATATGGCCAATCGTGGACGACAAAATCGTGAAATGCACAAATTTAGTTGGCCATATCATGAAATGATCGAAAATTTCATAATGTGGTCAATTCTACGATATGGCCACGACACACCACATACCAATAACATGTTTTCAAATTTCAAATTATGTGTTGAATGTGACGTGTTTTGTTTTTTACTCGAACGGCACTTTATACTCTGGGGACAATAGTGGTGATCAAAAGATGCAGTGTGTGCAGGTGAACCGATAACATGGTGTAGAAATGATCTTTTCACTCTGGACATTCTTGTGGCTATTAAATATATGTACCAAATTAATTTATTCGCTCTACTCACGATAACGTCTCACGACAGTATTAATAATCTAATTGATGACATTCTTAAAAAATGTGATTGCTGTCTGCTGTGAACCCGAAACGTTTCTTTTAGAAGCTAGTGCTCCTAACCATTACTCCACCGACTGCTAGAATTACGAAAAAGAAAGTAAATTGTCAGATAAACGGATATTAACTTCAGATCGTGACGACAACTTGCTAGAGTTAGGGCTGCCTCATTGTAAAATTTAATTAGGTTTTTAACAAGGGTTTATTTTTGCTGTATCCATACCTAAATTAGTATGTAGATTTTTACTTTTTAAAACATGTTGACAAAGTTCAAATTGGTCTAGAGTCACACACACATAGTTTAATTTTGCAAGGCACGTAATTTTTTTTCTTTACTTATTTTCATGCTAGACTGCGTTGTATTTTGCTGCAGTTGCAGACAGATAACATTTTACAGAAATAAATCAAGATAGAAGCTTTAAAAAAATAAATTTACTGAGGCAATATTTCAATTATAACATTTTCTCTTTTACGATATCAATTTGAAAGAGTAATGTATTCTGTATTCTAAATTGATATACATTCATTCTAATCTCAGTGTTGGTGAACGGTGACCCTATATCCGAGGGGGTAACACCAGGGGTGGAAGGGGGACTTTATTATCAGTCGAAGGTCGAGGGCGTTGCGAAGGTGGCTACATCACGTTTGGTGTAAACAAGAGAGTCGAGGGAATATTTACTAGGTACATCCATTAATTTACGTTGTTTCCAGTTGGAATAAAAAGTTTGTATATAAATATGTTGTTTTTTTTTTTAGTCAAAATTTTGCCTCTAATAATAATACCTCTTTTGAAAGTCACATTTGCATTTGAAAATTCGCTTATACTCGTATGATCCTAATCAAAATCATATCATTCCTGTATGAATTATTATTATTGTATTTTTAGAATTTGGCGATGGCTTACGGGGCTTTGATTTAGACATAGACGAAGACAACTATTTGACACTAAACACAATGCAACAAACAAGAAAAAAATAAAAAATCATCACGATAGAAACAAATACAATTTACACAAACTCGGGATATGTAGGTGAACACGACCCAACACACCTTATTGACCCGAGTAGGGTTGTGTTGTAGCGCGATGCCAAACAGGGCTAAGTCTCAGCGTCAGCATTTCCATTCGAGGGTATTTTAAGTTACACGAGACATGTCAGTAGCCCTTGGCGGCTCTATAACGCTGACACCAGGGTTTGTGAGGTAGGTTGGGCCTTACAGTAGACTCAATTTGTAAAAGCCACTCTATCTACCACAGATAAAAGATTTCTAAGATGAAAAAGATTTATATCCCCACCAATTTCACCAAGAGCTCATTAACTGAACTATACCTACTTTTACACCCACCAGTATTTTAAAGCTACCGTCTACATTTTGAACCAAACGCTGTCACAAACTCACGTACTTACAGATAACAAGGTCGACACACCACAAAACTGTTGCTATTCACTCCCATGACGATTACATCTAAACACTATGTTCACGCGCAGCAGTACCTTTGTATTCTGAACGATTAAGAATGTTAAGCAACCACAGTCAGTAGATATGAAAAGTAAGCATGAACATTTTAAATAAATTGTAACAGGTTGGAGTAAGTCCCTAACAGAATGGTGGCCAAGGCAGGGGAAAAGACGACCCGGTCGACCTGCAACTAGGTGGGTTGCTGGAAAAACTTGGCTGAGGTGTGCACAAGATCGCAAAGGTTGGCACGAAAAAGAGGAGGCTTATGCCCTGCAGTGGGTGATAGGAAGCTGATAATGATGATGATGACGTTTGAAAATAGATTCAATGATAGCTACGAAACTTCTACGAGTGCTACGCAGGTGCTACGCCGTAGCCGACTGTATTAAATTCAAATTTTTCTTTAATACTGTGTCCAGCAGTGGGCGACTTTCAGCTGAAAAGGTGATGACGACTGTTTTATTTATATTTGCTGTGATTTTGAATCTTGATTTCTTTTTTGATGGTTTTTATCGTCTTTCGCGTTTTGAACAATCAGTGGAGTTAACTAATTTGAATCAAAATTTTGAATTGAGCTATACGAAACCTGAAGGCTCCGCTTATATACAAATTGTTCAATAATAAAGCGTACACGTTCTTACTATTTTCAAACGGAAAAAAACCTGACAAAATTCGTTCCGTGCGTTCGGGATTAAAAAAACTAATGTTTGCGCTAGTCACGCGGAATTCCGAATCTGAATTCCTGATCAGGAAACCGAGCGTGTGCGACCAGCCAAAAAAGGCAGTTTTAATATTGTTCGTGAGTTATTTTTCCAACCATCATCATCATCAACAGCTCATATACATCCACCCATATTTTATGAACTACGTACAATATTTTACTTGTATTTGTTCTAGTTTTGACCTACTAAACTAACAGGATCCGGTTACAGTAACAACTGAATAAATGTCAGTGCAGTAGAAAAGGGGATCTCGTAAAACAAACCATTATAAACAGATCTAGCAATGGCGATATAACAAACAGCGACAAGTGTCGGCTAATACTGGACAGATCGGAGCTGTTGCAAACTTGATTTTACAAAATAATTTAATAAACGCTACGAAACTTCTACGAGCGCTACGCAAGTGCTACGCCGTAGCCGAATGCAGTACATAATACATTTACTCTTGCTTAGTTCTTCATCAGCTCATGTTTTATTATGATGATGACTGCGTAGCCAAGTAGTTGAAATTTCAACGCTCTTTATGAAGGTTCCGGGTTCGAATCCCGGTGGGGACACTGTCAAGCAAAAATCTCTTAGTGAAACCTTTCCAAATTTGGTTAGGACATTGCAGACTGAGTCACCTCATTGCAAGAAAATAAAAATGATTCCGTGCTTCGGAAGACACGTGCGTTTGTACTGGCTACTATATAGTTGCTACCCGAGCCATGACAGTGACCTTTGGCGGCATTATAACACTGACAGGCTTGTGAGGTCTGTTGTCTACCTCACAACCCACACAACGAAGAAGAACAACAAAATAAAGCAAAGTGGTGGCAAAAATAAAGCAATCAGTGAAACTTGAACAACTTCTTTTCAAAAATTATTTCATCAACATCAACGGCCCGTTACAGTCCACTGCTGGACTATGAGCCTCCTCCACTTAAGTGGAGGGTTTCGCTATAATCCCCACGCTTGGCAGGCGGGTTGGAGATCGCAGATTCAAAGGTTACTGTATCAGAGAGCGCTGCTGCCTATTCCTTGTTCAATGTGTAGTCCCTAAGTCGCCTCTTACGACACCCACGGGAAGAGTAGGGGTTGGTGACAAATGTTTTCATACTCTGCCGTCACCACACGTCCAAAAATTATTTATTAACACGTAATGTATCACAAATAAAATTATGTAACTATAGATAAGTAATAAATGTTTTATTTACTCGAAGCAACAAGTCTATTATACCTATAAAGTGCACGTTTCCGAGCTATAAAATTCAACTTCCCTAACACTCCCTATTGTTAAGGATCCTTTCCATTATTCACTTCCGATTTCAGATAATATTGACGGATGTGAAGCGAAAGTACGGACAACGCTTTTTTTATTCTGATTTATTGGATTTATGGACATTACACCAATATGATTTTTTTTTTAATGTTTAAAGCTACTACGTAGAGATAATATGGAAAATTATTATTGAATTATTATTTACACTGAGAAAATTTTAATGAGCCGTACACCTTACATAAGTAGCAAAGCTCTAAAAAACACGTTGAAAAACGGGATAGACGGACGTAATGAGCTAGACGCATGACTCGTACTCATTAACAATTGCTACTTAATTTAGAGTATGTTGTCGACTCATTTTAAAGAGTTACTTAACCCAGTGCACTTTTTTCTTAGTGTATTTAAACGGAAACACTCACGTAAATATGGAAATTTTGTCTTCCAACGTTTCGATCCTGTACGAGGATCTTATTCAGGGAGGCCGGCGGATCACTCACCACCACCCGCAAGGTGAGCCCGCCGAGCACTGTGGAGAGCGGCTCGCTGCGCACATTGTGATACAAAGTTTCCATATTGACGTGAATGTTTCCGTTTAAATAAATAATAATGATATGAAAAGTAGCTGAGTTTTGATGTTAAGATGTTAAGAAGTTTGGTGTATTAATCTTTTTATAATCGAAAAGTGAATTTTTATAAATATACATTTTTTTATTTAGGGTAATACGTGTTGTTCGGAGTATACGTGACAATTCTCCACAAAATGATTCAGTCTTGATGATTTTACATTCGGAATATCTTTTCGAAATTGTTTTTAAGAAACAACGCAATATCTTCAACAGAGCTGTCTTATAATTTTTTTGTGTGGTGACTATCAAGCATGATATATTTAAAATGCACTCTATTCAATAAAACGGGCTGGAGGATATCATTTTGTGGAGACCTTACACTTGCACCCTGTGTGAGCATTTTATACATCAGATAAAATAACGCATCAATGGAAACGCACACATACCGGCTCCCCGCATCGAGGAAACGTGACGAAAAACCCCAAGAAGACCCTTGAGAGGATTACAGGAGCACAAACATCTAATGAACCGTTTATCGGAATACCCAAACAAATTCCCCTCGACAAACACACATTTTCTTCACACGACTGCTACAGGAAAAAATTACAGGCAATGTTTATTTTTTAAATTGAGGTGTGATTATAGGCTATTTTTATCAAGTAGGTTATACAGCAGATGACTAAACTCTCGTATTCTGTGTTAGAGTTGAGGCTTGAAAACAATAGAAAATAAGATTTTTTTGACATTCTTAATCAGTGTCAAACAGGTAGTTTATTTTTTGTTTCAGCTGGATTCGTTTCTGAATCCGGTAGGTAATTTTGAAAACAAAAATAAAACCTTCTTTAAAAAAAAATCCTTTTTAACTATATACTATCTTTAACTATACCTCCCAGCGCCAGTTGAAAGTTTACATAATCTGTATCACTCATTCCTATCATGAGTCTGTACACATAACTTATACGTATCCTACAGCGACACAGCCGTCACTGTGACAAGGGTGTGCAATGTTTTTATCACTACCCTCACGCTGATAATATCTGCCTTTCCAGATTCCGTATGGCGTAGATTATATACGAGCAGTGCTGCGTAAAATATGAACGATCCTTGTTCTTTTATAGTTAAAACCTTATCATCACCAAGACGGCTTCGCAATTAGTTTGGTAAAATGCCGGTGGAACACGATTTAGAATCATATTATACTAAATATCTATCATTTTGTGGATTAAAGCCTGTACGTGATGCAACTACCAAAATTATGTTTTCATCTAAGTACTTATTTTATGCGTATCTCTGTTGATAATTTAAACGAAAAAAAAAAGTTTATTTTTACTCTTACATTGATAACTTAAACTAGTAACACTGAAACCTGTAATAGTAAAAACTGTGCTTTAGGTTGTAATTCCATTCCAGGCATTTGTATGCAATAAAAACTATAATAACCTACATTTTGTATAAAACCTACATTGAGTCATCATTCGGTAAAACATCGAGCACCCTCGTCAAACTGATGTCTTTATATCTACGCGTATGATAAGGGGTCGAATTTTCCTACAGTTGAATGCTTGATACGGCTTTTGATGTAGATTATAAAACACAATTTGTCTGGCGTCAGAACAGTCATATGGAGGAAACCGTGAAGAAATCTGCAAACTTTTGTGGAGAAATTCAAAGATTGTGTATAAATTGAACAAGTTCGTGAATGCACCGCCATGTCCAGCGGATGTCCGGCTATTTTTTTCTGCAGGTCGCATTCTCAACCGATTCTCATAAAAGAAGTTCTTTAAAAATTTTATTTGTCGACTTAGTTATTTTTTTTTTCAAAATGGCGGAATTATGGAAAACGTAAAAAAACATATTTCAGCCATTTCGATCTTTTTTAAAACTCGCGAGGTCTACAGCACATAGAGCCACTAGTTTACCTATATAAAGATACTAGCGGTCCGCCACTCGCGTCGTGTAAGATTTTCCCGTGGGAATAAAACTTTATCCCGTAAAAGATATCCTATTTGTTAATCCAGGGTACAAACTATCTCTATTCCAAATTTCATCCCAATCCGTTCGGTAGTTTTTACGTGAAAGAGTAACAAACATCCATACATACAAACTTTCGCGTTTATAATGTTAATAAGGATAAGGATAAGTAAGAGTAATTTTTTTTATTAACGACATTGCCCGCCTCACTTCCGACCACAAACTAATTCGCTTTTACTCCTAGTTTTCCTTTTCTCTTCGCGTTGAACCGTGATGAATAGTGAAGGATTTACCGCTTCGGCGTGAAATCTTCAATTCTAAAGGAAATTGGGAGTATTGCTATATTTTAACTATAGTCGGAACATTCAGCTTGAGGGTAAGTTATTGGTGAACTTAGTTCGGAGTCGTTTGGCCTAGTTTACGAGTTCTTGTTGGGAAGTAATGAGTTGAGTTCATGTGGGTTGAGCTCCGATAGAATTGTCTATTTTATGAACACTGGGTTTGTACTTCATTAAGGTTTATGGTCACATGTGCAGGGATTGTTGGGTAAAAAGAAAAGCACAGTTTTCTTTTGTTTTTCCAGCTAATGTACGTATATCTCCAGCGAGAAATTCAAGCTTTTCTAGCTAACCTTACTGTGTGGCACTACTATAACTGTTGGTGCGATCGCGTGGACTGAAACATAGGATAAGTGCCGCACAGGACTATTGCTGGGATTGGGCCGTCCGGTTGAGGGTCGTCGAAAAGAAACACCAGTATTCTGTGCAGGATCGCTTCCTCGGTCCGCTGTACCACACTACACCGTTGAGGTACTATTTGCACTGCCGCTGCTACCGTTCCTCTTTCTGTTTTCCTCTTGAGGCTTCCGAACTGTTTACTGTACTGTGAACCACTGCTTAAAACACACTGTCCGTGCAGCGGGCAGTGCTCCGTATTTATACTCCTACCCGTTAGGGTAAGGGGAGGTGAAGGCGGAGTGAGCGGGGCGAGGGACCGATGTTTGTTTATTAAACAATAGTTGTTTACAACAAATGACAATGGGTTGTTTACCTATTATTTTCTAGAATTTTCTAGCTAACTATGACGAATGTAAACAACATCGTAAACAACATAAAAAACATCGGCTCTATACTATTCTCTACCCGACTAGATTAAGCGAAAAGGTGGGTAAAGTTCGAGAATATAAAACTGTAAGCTATTAAATATCTATAACTACTTAGGACACTAAAGTTCTTCCCTATAAACCTATAAAATACTATTCTAGTAGGAAAAAAGAGTTTAAATCAATAAACTTAATCTACAATATCTATAAGGCTAAGTCTTATGCTAGCAGTTAATTAGAGGCCGTCCCGTACACTTACAGTTTCCAAAAAGTTTTTCATTGACATCGTTTAGGGAATACAAAACATATCAACATCAACATCAACGGCCTGTTACAGTCCACTGCTGGACTATGAGCCTCCTCCACTTAAGCGGAGGGTTTTGCCATAATCTCCACGCTTGGCAGGCGGGTTGGAGATCGCAGAATAAAAGGTTATTGTATCAGAGAGCGCTGTTGCCCGTTCCCTGTTACACCCACGGGAAGAATAGGGGTTGGTGACAAATGTATTCTACTCTGCCGTCACCACACGGCAAAACATATAGGAACAAAAATAAAAGTTGAGACAATTAGCAGAGGCAACCTTTATAAAGACATCGATACATACAGTGTATCAGAATGATTTAGAAAATATAGAGTGTTAGTGACAGGTCTCCTCATTATTGTACTCTATGATACTTGTACATTTAGCACATGATTCTAAATTTTATTCTACTGTAATTTCTACCCGTTTTTTTTTTGTGATTATTTTTTTCAGTTGCATTCTATTACGTTACGCTGATTTCCTTAGTCACGCTGATTTTTTTTCAAGTGTGGATTATTTTAGCATGACATACTAAATAAATACACTGTAACAGTTTACTTTTCATTAAAAAGACATGAGCATAGCTCACAGAAAGCAAGCATTAAAATCAAATTAATCTGTCGATCATGTAAGCCTTAGAATTCCTCGAATTTCAAACACAACCTCACCGATTCTTCGATCTCCAATTGAAATACCAACGGGGCTAATTCGACAAGTAACGCTTTAATCTTTAATTTAAGTTCGACCGTCCTTTTCGCCTTTTAAAGATAAAAAAGGGATAAGCTATTAACATCTGATTAGAGGCTGTCGAACATCGAATTTGGATTTTATGGATAGGTACATAGTTTGTGCAGTTTTAGAGCGAGTAGTATCTGTGAAATGGCCAAAAATGGAACTACGGTGATTAGTATGGAAATGTCAACATACAAAACTGTCGTAATTGGTTGAAGTAAAATTTTGTATGACTACTAGCGCCGCCTTTCATTTCACAGATAAGTTGGTAGGTGATAAGTTACCTACTATTTTCTAAATTTCAGCTCCGCCTTTATTCCTCCGGTTATTATTCGTTCAAAATGTATTTTCATCTCCAATCTCTTTCTCTCTTGAATGAATGAATGAATGAACATTACAGTCAAATTCAGAGAAATGAGGCTCCAATTTCTCTGCAGCTGACTGCGCATACAGCGCCTGAGCCGAGCTGCGAGCAATGACAAACAAAGGTCCATTGAGGTGTGCTAATCAAACATCAGGCACAAAGGCTTGGAATGGTAATTAGACTTTCACAGGAATTCGATCGTGAATATGCAGTTGTAAATGTGTGTTTGTTGATGTGTGGGTGGTTAAAGAGCATCAATGCTGAGTTGGCGATCAAACTACTAATAGGTAGCTTGATTTTTATTAGCTGATAACGATGAATAATTCAAAAATGTATAATACTTGCTGCCAACGCGCAGCTTCGTTAGCGATGTTAGCGTTTTTTACACGACCGCTTTAGGTGTCTTGTGAGTATGTATGTGAGTTTCATTATTCCACCATAAATTCTAAATGCTTGAAGTTGATAATATATATATGGGGTATCGTTGGAATCCTTACATCGCATCAGCCCGATTAACACGGGCTACAATTTTTTTGGCACGGCTGTTGTTTCGTAATCGTAATAAATCACATGTGTTTTCAATTCAAAACTGGCGCCACGCGCGACGCTTAACATTTCATTAATATGGTGGAAATATCGACCAATAGCAGAGTTGGAAACACTCATACGCTTCGTCCAATCAACATCGACGTCTTCGACACGCGCGCCACCTGCCGTGTGTGTGGTGAGAGAGGTCCCGTCTTTCGGTGGTCGCCGATCCATCACCGGCTTTTCCCAAAAAAATAACAAAACAAAATTATAAAACCTTATTTCGCGTGTGGACTAACAAAATCTGTGTAGTGTGCTACATAAAATAAATAACTTTCATTTATGACATCGTCTCAGCTGGCTAGCTTATCTGAGCTGGTCCACGACCTCGAGGAGCTAAGTTCCTGCAGGATCTGTCTTCACCAGGATTACAGCGTACGTGGTTAAAGGTCAGTGGTATTTCAACCATCTTGGTGTATGTCAAGCGTTGCGGCTTTTCACATTTTCAAAATCGCATGCCGCCCCCAAATGTGCGTCGGTTCACTTCGATCATCGCACTTTTTTTTTTTGGTGCCGAAACCCGGGAAGAAAAGCACAATCTCATAAAATACGGCTTCATTCCCATTCAGATATTAGTTTCCTACGTTATTTTGCGTATATTTCATTTTAAAATTGCATAATTTCAATAATCTTCATGGATTAAAAATCGTTCTCGTTATACCAAAAATACCTACCTTCCGCCATTACGAATTTGTTCAAGTTCTCATTATTCTATTGAATGCATATGAATATTAAGTTAAAAATTACATTAATTTCAACAAATACCTAGCTCTTGTAGAATAACATTCGTGAATAAATTCATTTGTTTCGTAAATTCAACGACGGATATAATCCGACCGAAATTGGTAGGTTATTGATTTTCATCCTTTCTTGTAGCGCACACGCACCTATTTAATTTAGTCGCGTAACATTCTTTCCCTTGCCGTCGCGTCGTCGTCGTACTTGCGTGCTGTTCCGTCCGAGCGCAGGGACTAGTTTGTTTCGTACTACCTACTCACTAACTACTAATTCGTGCTTTGTTGTAAATTGCGGGATATTTAGCGTTTAATTTCTTTATAAATCGTCGTAAACGTTATATATTCTGAATATGAATGAATAAGTAATTTGCTTATTATTTACCCATACAAACAGGTGTAAGTGTAAAAACTAACATAGAAAACAAAGTTTGGTTTGTTCGCGCCTAGGTAATATTTCTTCGATTGTTAAATCGACCCTACGTTCATTACCTAAGGTTCAAATTGTTTTTACTGCATTATCGTTCTTATTCTCTGGAGTACAAAACATAATTCTTACCACTTTGTTTACTTCTAAGGTATAGGAGGTTTGTTATTACATACATATTGACGGTTTGTTGGTAAATAGTAAGACGTTCGTATTAATTTCGTGTTGTAAGTACCTACTTAGGCTTTCGCCGTTTTTTCGTCGTCCTAACTTGTAAAGTTAGGTTCTCACGTACGATAGGTAAGTAACAACATTATAAATTGATTTCGCATAAAGTCTAGCTAGCTAGAATAGTAGCTAATCGAATTTAGAACAGTTTTTTTGTTGTTGACCTATTAATTCTTTTCACTTAAGTGTTGTACAGATAAATTCGGTACATTCGCGTAATACGTCCTACATTTATTCGATACGGAACTGAATTCTCGCGCTATATTTTAGTGTACCTCAATCAGTAGGTAATTTTATTCTCATATAGTGCCTATTCGCCTTCAGTTCATTCACCTACGCAGGTACGTAGTACTAGTTTAGACTCGGTGTTATCGTGCTATACAATAATTCGTGCATTTTTCTCTTGTATAATACTTAATACGTGTCCGTCCAGTCTAAAGTAATCGGGCGCGCTGTATGCGTCATCGCGCTCACTTTCCTTGCGGGGTAAGCAGTCTTATAAATTAATACGTGTTTATTCTGCGTAGGTAAAAGTGTTTATCGGTTTTTATAACTGTGTTTCTCATCGTGTATCTTTGTGAATCGCCATATTCGTGTTTATTTATCTTACACTCTAGTGTAAACATTGATTTAGTTTTACTTGTGTTTTAGGTATTAATGTTATTTTAAAAATGGCATACCTAACAAAGCGAAAGACTAAGATTGATTCTAAACGTAAATCGTTTTCAAAGTCCCCTGAGGATGAAGCCTCGGTTACTTCTCGCGACTTACCTATTTTACGTCGCAAACGTACCCTCGCATTAAATCGATTAAAAAAGATTTTAGACGCTGGTTATTTCGCCAAGACTGATGCTACAAAGTTAGACTTCTTTCTTGCTCATTTCTCCACTATGCAAAGAAATTGTAAAAATTTCGAGGAGGCACATTTTGATATTTTATCATTAATTGACGATGACGCTGAAGAAGCAGAAGACGAAGTCCGTACAACATTCGATGATATTTACATTCAAATCATGACCATGCATAGGCAGTTAAATTCCCACACTGAACAAGATATTGAAACCGATCAAAATCGTTCTTGTGTTTCTAACGTCAAGCTGCCTAAAATTAATATTCCCACATTTTCAGGAGTCATAAAAGAGTGGCCTAAATTCTACGATTTATTCAATTCGTTAATTCATGATAATAAATCCTTCTCAGATTCCGAGCGTATGCACTTTCTTATCTCGAGTTTATCCGGTGATGCTCTTGCGCTCATTCGTACCTATCCCGCGCAAGGCTCTTTCTATAGTGAGGCGTACAAAACTCTAACCACGCGATATCAAAATACACGTGAGTTGGCGTTTACGTGCTGGAAGGAAATACTTGAAATTAATTTAAAATCAAGCTCACCTCTTGATTTTCGTCGTTCTCTCGATTTAGTCGTAGAAAATTTAACAATTTTGAAGGGTCTTGGTTTACCAACAAAAGAGTGGGATTTCATCGTGTGTTATCATCTTCTTTCAAAACTTGATTCGCCGACACGCTGTGCTTTTGAGCGACAGAACACTTCTTCAGAACTGCCAAAGTATGACGATTTATTAAAGTTTTTGTACTCGAAATGTGACGCTCTCGTAAGGGACACGCACTTTTCATCGCAAAATCGTGCCCCAACTTCTTCTTTCTCAGCTCGCCCTCAAGAGAAGTCACAAACTCAATCGAAAGTTATTGACAATAAACTGTCTAAAACTAAACACGCTTCTGTATTCTTCTCCAACGCGAATGAATTAAAACCGCGGGCTCAAGCCGTTAATACGTCGCCTTCACCGGCTAAGTCCACGCCGCCGCCGCCGCCGCCGCCGCCGCGGCCAGCTATTGAAGCATCAACATCTGCGCCTGTTTTCAAGTGTTCATTTTGTTCAGACAATCATTCTATCAACCAATGTAAACGGTTTGAACAAATATCGGTTGCTGATCGAATTACTCACGCGAAGAATCAGCGCTGGTGTTTTAATTGTCTGAAGTCTTCACATAATCTTAAAGATTGTAAGTCAATTTTTAAGTGTCAAAAATGTCGTCAACGTCATCACACGCTTCTGCATCTAGATGAAACCGAAGCTCCGCCGCCGCCTACCCCTTCTCCTCGAACCGTTAAGGGTAGTCGGGCTGAGAATCAAGTCAGTGTACTTACCAATCTAGGTGACAGTTCCGTCGTGCTTCTCTCGACTGCTATTGTTCAAGTTCGTGATTCGTCGGGCAACTTTCAAACGTTACGCGCCCTCATCGACTCAGGAAGCCAAGCGCACTTCATCACTGAACGTGCTGCTAAGCGACTCGGTGTTTTACGTTATTTAACTTCTCGCCGTGTTCGTGGTTTAGGCCAATCTTCTTCTGCTGTTACAGGTACAGTCAAGATTGAGGTAGGTGCCCATGGCCAGAGTCTTTTTACCGTTGACGCGCTCACCTTGCCTAGCATTTGTGGTAAGATGCCATCGACCCGCATTGATAAGTCTGCGTTCCATCATTTGAAAAATCTTTCATTAGCTGATCCGAACTTTAACAAACCTGGACCTATCAATCTTCTTCTCGGTGCGGAGATCTTCGCCTCGTTACTTCAACCTGGCAGCGTAGGTGGAGGATCGAAGCAACCTTCAGCGATTAACTCCGTTTTTGGATGGATCCTGCTCGGGAGTGTAGGCTGTGAAGAGGAGAAGAATGTCCAGTCCTTTTTTATAAAAGAAGATGATCTTCTTCATGAAGAAGTCAAACGTTTATGGGAATTAGAATCATTCGAAACTACTACGCGGCTAACTCCAGACGAAGAACGATGTGAGGAAATCTTCGCAACTCAACACTTTCGCAACCCTACTGGGCGTTATGTGGTTCCTTTGCCTTTCAAAGAAGACAATAAGGATTCTTTATTTCCAGGGTCTCGCGACATCGCATTGCGTTGCTTTCATTCCATCGAACGCAAACTTATTAAAAATCCGGATCTACAAAAACAGTACAACAACTTCATGAAGGATTACGTAGACAGTGGGCACATGAGTCTTGTTTCAGGTCACGAGCTCAACGAAGGAAGATACTACATTCCGCATCATTGCGTCGAGCGTCCTGATGCAGCTTCAACGAAGCTCCGCGTTGTCTTCAATGCGTCGTCTAAAGATGCTAGGGGAACTTCTCTTAATGATACGCTTCTAATCGGCCCCAAGCTTCAAGCGAACATTGTCGAAATTCTCCTCAACTTTCGTGTCCATTTTGTAGTATTCACAGCTGATATACGACAAATGCACCGAATGATCGAGATGCATGACGCTGATCGCGACTACCAGCGCATATTTTGGCGCTTCAATCCAGCCCAACCTATTCAAGAATATCGGCTTAACACCGTAACTTACGGCGTGTCTTCCGCTCCTTTTCTCGCATGCCGTACTATCAAGCAGCTGATTGTGGATGAGGGTAGTGACCTTCCATTGGCTAGTAAGGTTTTATCCTCAAACGTTTATATCGATGATATTGTAACCGGTTTTAACGACTTTGACGACGCTCTTCAGGCTAAAACGGAAATTATTGAGTTACTTAAAAGAGGTAATTTTGATCTACGAAAATGGGCAAGCAACCATCCGAGGCTTCTAGCAGATTTGCCCACTGATCATTGTTTAGTTGCTCCTGTCACTTTAGACGCGAAGGATGACCCTATCCTGAAGGTATTGGGCCTGAAATGGGATCCGCACAGTGACTGCTTCTTTTTTACAGTTACTCCACAGCCGAGGAAATGTACCAAGCGACACATTCTCAGCGAACTTGCGCGTATATTCGATCCCTTGGGTTTCCTCTCTCCGCTTACGATCGTACCTAAAGTTTTGGTCCAGCGCCTCTGGCTCCTCGATGTGGGCTGGGATGAAGATCCGCCTAAAGACGTAGTGAACTTCTGGAACCGCTATCTCGAACAACTTCCGCTTCTGCAGACCATACGAATCCCTCGCTGTGTATCTATAAAAAATATCAAAACATGTGAATTACATGGTTTTTCGGACAGTTCTGAGACCGGCTATGGTGCTGTGATATACTTACGAACAATAGACGTCAACGACGATGTACAAGTCTTCTTCGTATGTTCTAAAGGTCGTGTTGCTCCTACAAAATCGACGTCGTTGCCCCGTCTTGAGTTATGCGCAGCAGTCCTTCTTTCTGACCTGTTGAAGCTCGTCAAAGAATTATACTTACCTGTTTTTCCGTGCACTGGTGTCTTCGCTTGGTCGGACTCCACCGTCATCCTTGCGTGGCTTCGTTCTCACCCTTCTCGTTGGAAGGCCTTCGTCGCGAACCGCGTAGGTCATATACATGATGTCCTTCCAGGTGCTCGTTGGAAACACGTTGCATCCGAAGATAACCCCGCTGACGTCGTTTCGCGTGGCCAGCTTCCGTCAGCTTTAGCCAACAATCGTTTATGGTGGGCGGGCCCGACGTGGCTTTCCCAGCCTACTTCTTCTTGGCCTTGTTGTGACGAAAAGCCGGATCAGATTGCACTGGAAAATGAGGCAAAGAGTCCTCATACGTTGTTCACTCAAAGTGACACTTCAATTTTATTTATTGACGCTTTACTCGAACGCTATTCGTCCATCGATAAAATCCAACGCCTTGTGTGTGTGTGGATGAAATTCGTTGAATTCCTTCGCCATAAGCGTACTCGCTGCTCTGAAGCTGTACCCAATCGGGCAGAGCTTCACAACGCGCTCATGGTTATCGTAAAACACGTTCAATCTCGTCAATTCGCGACCGAGATTCATCAATTGCAATCAGGAATTCTTCTTTCAAAACAGATGCGCAAACTTAACCCGTTTATCGATAAACAGGGAGTTCTCAGGGTGGGCGGTCGTTTGTCCAGATCGGGTCTTGAGTTTGAACACAAGCACCCAGCTCTGCTCCCTCGCGAGTCTAAGCTCACTTACATGATTATTGAATCATTTCATCGTAAAAACTGCCATGCAGGTCTTAATACTATGCAATATCTTTTGACACAACAATTCTGGATTATGTCTTCAAAACGGGCTATTCGTCATTGTTTGTCAAAATGCTTGCAGTGCTATAAATTGCACCCTACTCCTCTCGAACCGTTCATGAGCGATCTACCAGCCGTTCACGTAAATCAAGTAAAGCCATTCTCGGTCGTCGGTACAGACTATGGTGGTCCGTTCCGTATAAAACTCGGCAAACATCGCGGTGCTAAAATTGGTAAGGCGTATCTTTGCCTGTTCGTGTGCCTTAGCACAAAGGCTTTGCACCTTGAAACGGTTTCGGACCTCTCATCCGAGGCTTTTCTTGCCGCGCTCCGTCGGTTTGTTGGTCGCCGTGGTAGAGTCAGTATTATCCACTCCGATTGCGGTACTAATTACGTAGGCGCGAGCAACCAACTTCATTCACTCATGCAATCCGCTGCTCACTGTGAGAACATCACATTTCGTTTTAATCCGCCTTCGAGTCCTCACTTTGGAGGAGTATGGGAGATTCAGATAAAATCCGTTAAATCGCACTTGTATCGTATTATAGGTGAACAAGTTCTTACTTTTGAAGAGTTATCTACTTTATTCGTTCAAATCGAGTCCATGCTTAATTCGCGTCCCCTCTGTCCATTGAGTTCGGACCCTAACGACCTGTCTGTACTCACCCCAGGTCACTTCTTGACTTTGGAGCCGTTAACGACCGTTCCGGATGAGGATCTAACCTCGGTTAATATCAATCGTCTCGGTCGTTGGCAGCTTATACAGCGCTTTCAGCAGGTTTTTTGGAATCGGTGGAGGCAAGAATACCTTCAAACCCTGACTCAGCGGGCAAAGTGGACTAAGCATTCGAAACCGTTAAACGTCGGATCCGTCGTCATTCTAAAAATCGATAATGCTGTTCCGTTGCATTGGCCTTTAGCACGCGTTGAACAACTTCATACTAGCCCGGACGGAATAGTCCGTATTGCTACGGTTCGCACAATAGATGGATCTCGACTCACTAGACCATTAGTTAAGTTGTGCCCCTTACCTAATCAAACTGAATAATTCGTAACCGACTTGGCTTTTAATTTTTTTAAGTTAAAGTATATTCATATCTTTTAATTTTTTTAAGTTAAAGTATATTCATATGCATTCTAGTTTAGGTTAAGGATAGTTTAAATCTTAAGTTTAAAAAAGTAAAATAAAATACGCAAGTGTATTTTGGTGGGCGGAATGTTTCGTAATCGTAATAAATCACATGTGTTTTCAATTCAAAACTGGCGCCACGCGCGACGCTTAACATTTCATTAATATGGTGGAAATATCGACCAATAGCAGAGTTGGAAACACTCATACGCTTCGTCCAATCAACATCGACGTCTTCGACACGCGCGCCACCTGCCGTGTGTGTGGTGAGAGAGGTCCCGTCTTTCGGTGGTCGCCGATCCATCACCGGCTTTTCCCAAAAAAATAACAAAACAAAATTATAAAACCTTATTTCGCGTGTGGACTAACAAAATCTGTGTAGTGTGCTACATAAAATAAATAACTTTCATTTATGACATCGTCTCAGCTGGCTAGCTTATCTGAGCTGGTCCACGACCTCGAGGAGCTAAGTTCCTGCAGGATCTGTCTTCACCAGGATTACAGCGTACGTGGTTAAAGGTCAGTGGTATTTCAACCATCTTGGTGTATGTCAAGCGTTGCGGCTTTTCACATTTTCAAAATCGCATGCCGCCCCCAAATGTGCGTCGGTTCACTTCGATCATCGCACAGCTGTCGTGTTTTTAAATTAAAAACAGTAAAATATGTTATATATGTTATTACTGAATGCCCGCTGTCTACGTTATTTTGTCACCGTTAAAGAGGACAGCGGGAAGTCAACAATTCCCTTTCCGATATCTTTAAAAAATAAATGTTTAATGTTTACATCGCCTTAACCTCTTTTTTCCCTCTAATAATGTTCGTCTTTGGGTGTCAAACTATATTTGTGAACTAACATAGAGACAGATAGACTTTTTTATAGTCTATAAAGATGAAAAACTGAAACCAACAGTCCAATGATTAATATTTAAAGTTTTCTGTATCAAAGTTTTGTTTACGCGCACCCGAAATCCCACTAATATTAAAAATGCGAAAGTTTGGATGTTTGTTATTAAATCACACTTCAACCATTGGGCGGATCGGAATGAAACTTAGCACACATATAGGTTAGGTCCTGGAATAGAACATAGGCTACTTTTTACCGCGGGAAAATGGATACACTTCCTACACGTTAGCAGAGTTTATCAGAGATTATAGAAAGAAATCTGGTTAATCTTTTCATAATCGGTTTATCGTTTGAAAACAATACTGACCTCGTCCTTGCCCCCTCACCCCCCCCCCGTAAGCACATCGACGGAAGGTCAACAAAAGGTCGCACGCTATCAACTTTAATGGGCCGTTCTAGATCGCGATACGGATCAATTTCATATTTTATTGACAGTATTGGAGCATGTCTTCATTAAGTTTAGTGTTAAGAAAAATTGCTTGTTTGAATTTTGTGTTACGTTCATATTTCTTGCAGGATGCACAGAGGTCCAATTGAAATTCTAGAAAGACTTGTTATACTTATTGTGTGAGTTGTACGAAACTTTTGAAAAACTCAGGTTTCAGAGTCATCGAGCCGCCAAAGGTCGTCTGTTTTACACAATAATAGCTCTGTTCAGCTGTGGCCAAGAAAAAAAAGACTACCCTAGTCAAAGAATGAATGAGTATGCACAAACAAGACTTAGCGTCTGCCTCGATATTCATACCTGGGCTGATTGATAACTGGCCGAAACGACGAACTTAAAAAAATGATACGCAAAAAAAAATATTACATTAAATTTTGGCATCTTTTTGAAAATAGAACGCCAAATTTGAATTTAATCGAACTGGTGGAATTTGTTTGATAGGACGTAGAACTTTCTCTGTCGGTCTGTCGTAAATTTTCTTAACAATGGAACGAAACGAAATTCGTGCGGTGATAAAGTTTTACGTTTTAAAACAGAAAACTGCAACCCAGATTGTTTCGTAGCAAACAAGATTTTTTGGCGACCGTGACAGGACTCTTCCTGTAATTTTTAAAACACTGCTATAAGAAGATAAATTGCAGTCCTTTGTTCTCGTCGTGCCTGTGACGCAGTTGCGCGTGCCACGTGCAAGCGCGCTCCATTTTAGTTCCTGAGGTCTAAGGAGGCCTATAGAAGCTTCTTCACAGCTTATACTTCTCTGAAAGACTAGAAGGTGGATCCCACGACGCAGTTTTCATCCAAATAACTGCAAGTTTAACGACACCAGCAGACGAGGTGACACGGTGGCATTTCTACGGAGTCACCACAAGGAAAACAGGACTTCGGCTACATTCTTCGTGACTGGATTCACATTGCCCTAAAAAAGTGAGCCCGTTCCTTATTTTCCTACCGAGTCCATTAGTATTCCCCCTTAATTTGCGAGTACCGAGAGTTCTAGTTCTTTAAAAAAAAAATCTCTGCCTAATCAATCTGTGCTTCCGTTTTTATACGCATATTTTTTATTCCCAAAAAAAGGACGCATATTTTTTCCTTTCTTTTGCTGGCCTGTAAGCGCATAAGTTCACTTTAGCACACAAATGCATTGATATTTTCATCTTTCTCTCGATTAAAATTTGCAAATATTTTTTTAAATACTTACATAATTAAATTTTAGCTAAACCGTATTCATAATATTTAGAAATCTTGCTTATTTACTTAAAGTAATTAAATGTAAGGTATTCTATTGCGGTATTTCATACATTTTATCATTCGTAAATGCTATCTATCATTCACGCTTCCCAGAGCAGCTGTTATCAGCTATCTTTTTTCTAACGCAGTTAATATCGCTGACCTTGAACTTGCACATTCCTTTCCCGCTACGACGTAAGTACCTACGCTGTACAATACTCAGGCGCTTTGCAATTCTCCGTTCCAGTGTTCGAGCTCTGCGCCGTGCATCCTTTCACTAGACTGTTGGGTGTTTGCTGCAGCGCCACGCTGTTTGCGCGATCAGCTATCTGCATAGCCGGCCGATAGCTAACTACTCCGTGCGTCGTGCAGTCGACAAAACGAGGAGCGTAATCGTATGCCATTTACCTAATTTATTTTATTTTTGGGTGTTTTTGCGATCACTTTTTATAATGTCTGAGTCTGGGGATGATACAATGACGTTAAAAACATTAATTACAAAGCGAAGCAATATAAAAGGCCGCATCACAAGGTTTAAAAATACTTTAGATCTTTTGGTATCTAAAAAACCTATTAGTCCTTTGGATATTATGCAACTAAGGTCTAAACTTTCTAAATTTGAGCTTTTATTTTCCGAATTTAACGAAGTTCAAGGGGAAATCGAGTTATTAAATTCGGAGGATCAGGAAAAGGAGTTAACTGTTAGGGAAGCTATGGAAGGTGACTATTTTTATTGTGTTGCCTTAGGACAGATGACTGTAGATGAAGCTACGCCTCATGATCAAAGCTCTGACACCCATTCACGTAGGTCTAGTGCGCACTGTCATCATGATGATTGCGGTAATCCTTTAGGTTTTAAATTGCCTACTATCGTAATTCCTAAATTCGACGGCACTTACTTTAAATGGCTGGAATTTAGGGATACATTCACGACACTGGTTCATGATAGTAAAAAGTTTAAGGATGTTCATAAGTTTTATTATCTAAATTCTTATCTTGAGGGTGAAGCAGCTAGGGTTGTATCCAATTTGGAGGTGACGGAGAGTAACTATTCTGAGGCATGGAATTTATTAAATCAGCGTTACAATAATAAACGTCAATTGATAAATAATCATCTCAAGGCGTTGCTCAGCATCGAAAGCGTTAGAGAAACGGAGAAATCCCTTCGGTTTATTATCGATCACATTACAAAAAATTTGCGCGCTTTGAAAACTTTGGGGTTGCCAACTGAGAACTGGGATGCGCTAGTTATTTATATTGTTGCGGAAAAACTTGATCCTAAAACGTCTTTCAAGTGGGAGGAAAACAAAAGTTTGTTAGGTGAAATTCCTTCACTTGAAGAATTCTTCGATTTCTTGAAGGGTCGTGCTGATGTTCTTGAGTCTGTCAACCGTAATAAATATGTTACAAAAGGCGTCTCGCAAGCACATCCAGATAACGCTTCGCGCACTAAGCAGCACACTCGCGTTATGACTGCTTCTGTCGATCCCAAGCAAGCCCCTTTGACTTCATCATCTGTGTGCCGTTTTTGTAGGGGTGATCATCGCCTTTATGAATGCCCTACATTTAAGGCCAAAACTGAAGAGGATAGAATGACTTTTGTTTCATCAATGAAGTTATGTCACAACTGCTTGAGACCCGGTCATCCCACTCGGCGCTGCCGGTTGCCGGGTGGCTGTAAGATCTGTAAACAAAGACACAATTCTTTGCTCCACGAGTTGTTGCACAAGAAGGAAGACACGAAAAAAGAAGATGAGAACCCCAGCGGAAACTCTTCTACTATGACCGTTTTTTCTTCCACTGAGGTACTTTTGTGTACTGCTGAAATTGATTTAGTGAATCCCACTAATAATAATTGTATGACGGTTAGGGCGCTGTTAGATAGCGGGAGCCAATCTTCCTTTATTACAGAACGTGTAGTTAAAGGCCTTCAATTAACTCCTCAGCCTTCTAATGTGAACATTGTTGGCATCGGCGCCACTCCACTAAATTGCACTCCTGAAAGATGTAACGTACGTTTACAATCTAAGCGTAGCTCTTTCAGTGTAGATATGACTTGTCTTGTTCTGTCCACTATATCTGGCAAGCTTCCTAAAACCTCCTTTAACGTAGGAAATTTTAACTTGTCAGGATTTTCTTTGGCAGACCCAAACTTTAATAAATCTGATACCGTCGATATGCTCATCGGAGCCGATCTGTTTTGGGATGTTATAGAGACCGAACAACAGTCGTTGAAAAATACTACTTATCCGGTATTACGGAACTCGAAGTTGGGATGGCTAGTGGCTGGTCCTTTATTTGATACAAGGTCATCTGCTCATAAAAAAGAAATACGTTGCAATCTTGCTAGTAGTGAGAGTACAGATGATATCAAAACTGAATTGGCAAAATTTTGGGAGCTGGAGAAAGTTCCCGACAAATTGGTATTATCCGAAGAGGAGGCTCTGTGTGAAAGGCATTTCTTGTCAAACACCACTCGTAATGAGGATGGTAGGTTTTGTGTAAAACTTCCCCTACGTGAGGATAGAGATTGCCTAGGAGATTCTTTTCGTCCAGCTCATAAAAGATTTCTTAACCTTGAATCACGGTTAAAAAGGCAACCTATGCTTAAGGAGCTCTATTTTAACTTTATTAATGAATATGCTCAATTAGGCCATTTGTCTGATTATAATGAGAATCTTTCTTCTGTAAAATATTATTTGCCGCATCACCCTGTGCTTCGGGAAAGCAGTGAATCTACCAAGCTTCGAGTCGTGTATGACGCATCGGCACGAACTTCTTCTGGATTCTCTATGAACGATCTTCAAATGACTGGGCCAAATATTCAAGACTCGCTGTTCAATATTTTGATTCGATTTCGTCTTCACAAATATGTGCTGTCAGGTGACATCGAGAAAATGTACCGACAGATCTTGGTTGATGAGTTTGATCGCAATCTGCAGCTGATTCTTTGGCGTGAAGATGAGTCACAGCCTTTACGTACTTTGCAACTAAATACAGTTACGTATGGATTTTCTAGTGCCAGTTTTCTTTCCACGCGCTGTCTCTGGCAAGTAGGTGAAGAGTGCAGTGACGTTCATATCAAAGACGTTATTCAACGGGATTTTTACGTTGATGATTTGTTGACAGGAGCACAATCTAAATCCGAGCTTGGTCATATTAAAAAATCGGTATCCGCGGCTCTCGCTAGCGGAGGCTTTAATTTACGGAAGTACAGATCGAATCTGCCCGACGTGCTTGATTCTAATGATGATGACGATGGTGAACTCGTCATAAGTAATTCTACAAGCACGCTAGGTATTGGGTACAGACACGCTTCATTTTCCAGTCGATCAGATTGCACTTGATAAAGTTACTAAGAGGAGCATATTGTCGTCAACATTAAAGGTGTTTGATCCATTAGGACTGCTTTCTCTATGTACTATAAAACCAAAGATGCTAATCCAACAACTTTGGGCTATACCTAATTTTGGTTGGGATGATGTCGTTCCTGAGAAAATAATGTCAGAGTGGTTTAAGTTTAATAGTGGTATAAATACTATTTCACAACTTAAACTACGTAGGAACTGTTTAATAGATGACCCAGTTCACACTGAAATGCACTGTTTCTGTGACGCCTCCGAGAGGGCTTATGGGGCGTGCATTTACTTAAAATCGGTGGACCTAGAAGGTACTGTGCAGGTAAATTTGCTTTGCGCTAAGTCGCGAGTCGCTCCCGTGGCGCCTACCACTATTCCTAGGTTGGAATTATGCGCTGCATTGTTGGGTGCTCAGCTGACTTCAGTCGTCATAAAAGCTTTGCGACTGAGCATTGATCGTCAAGTGTTCTGGACGGATTCTAAAATAGTCTTAGCGTGGTTACAAACGTCTAAGAATTTAAAAACGTTTGTGTCCAATAGGGTTGGCATCGTACACGAACTTACCGACAAAAATTCATGGCGCTACGTACCAACTTCCCAAAATCCTGCTGATCTTGTGTCTCGTGGCGTTGATCCTCAGCTGCTGCCTAATTTACAGATTTGGTGGGAAGGGCCTTCCTTTTTAAAGCAAGATGAAGCTTCATGGCCGTTGTCGCTATTGGAGGATCAAGAAGTCGAGCTTGAGATTAAAGCTCATTCCGCTTTGGCCGGGGAGCCACCTTCTGATCTTGCCAGAGTCTCCAGGTTGAATATTGCACAGCGTGCTTATGCCAGAATACTACGCTGGTTTCACAATTCCAAAAAAGAAAATAAAAATAATAAATATACCGGTCCTCTACAAGTTTCTGAGCTTAGCAGCGCCATGAACTGTTCTTTTGAGAATGTAAATTGGTGTGATATTTTAATCACAACAATTTACATTCTCAAAAGAGTATAATTTACTGTCTCAAAATAAGCCGCTCAAAGTTAATTCAAGTATAGCCTCACTCACCCCATTTATAGATTCTGAAGGTATTATAAGGGTGGGCGGTCGTATTGACAAATCAGAATACAATTTTGACAAACGTCATCCAATTCTTTTACATGCAAACAGCCGTTTCACTAATATCCTCTTTCAGCATGAGCACAGGCGCATGATGCATGCGGGCCCACAGCTTTTGCTCGCGTCCATAAGAAACCGCTTCTGGCCTATAGGTGGACGAAACTTAGCCCGACGCACGGCCCGTAGCTGCCTCGTGTGTAGTCGTCTGAGAGGGAAGGCGTTATCGAATATTATGGGCAACTTACCGCCAGAACGCATAAATCCTGACTTTCCGTTTTCTAACGTCGGGACAGATTTTGCTGGACCGTTTTTGATAACCGACCGTAAAGGGAGGGGATGTAAGATAACCAAATGTTATCTTTGTATATTCATTTGCTTTAATTACAAATGTATCCATTTGGAGGCAGTGAGCGAACTTTCAAAGGATGCCTTCATTATGACTTTAAAACGCTTTATAGCTCGCAGAGGATTACCTAAAAAAATATTCTGTGACAACGGAACAAACTTTGTGGCTGCTGCCCGCGAAATCAGAGATTTTTTAAATTGTAAAGACAATTCTTCCGCCATTTTAGATTTCACAGCTCAGCAGGGAATAGAGTTTGTTTTTACACCGGCATACGCTCCTCATTTTGGCGGCTATCACGAGGCCGGAGTAAAATCGGCAAAGTTTCATTTGTATCGAGTTATGGGGAAGGCACATTTAACTTTTGAAGAACTTAGCTCTTTGTTCTCGCAAATTGAGGCTATCCTCAATAGCCGTCCCTTATGTCCCCTCAGTCCCTCGCCCAATGACCTTCATCCTCTGACACCGGGACATTTTTTAATTGGCAGGCCTCTCACCGCGCTTCCGTCACCGAACCTGATGGATTGCAACATGAACCGGCTCGACCGTCATCAGCGGCTTGAGCAGATGCGCCAGGCATATTGGCGTCGCTGGTCTAATGAGTATATTGGAGAACTCCAGCAACGCACTAAATGGCGTACGAGATTGGAAGACTTGAAAGTGGACGACCTGGTTGTTTTAAAAGACGACAACGCCCCTCCTCTCTGCTGGCGGCTGGGAAGAGTAGCCAAGGTGTTTCCTGGGTCTGATGGCGTCCCTCGCGTTGCTGACGTGTCCACTGCGCGTGGCTTGGTGCGTCGCGCTCTAAACCGCATATGCCTGCTGCCGACTGGTGACCTCAAGAAAGAATGAAAACACCACGTGCTTTCCATGGCCCGGAGGATGTCTACGCCGTAGTAGGCTACGACAAGATGAACTTTATTTTTTCTTTAACTTTGTATGTAGTGCTATAGCTAGTAATATTATAAAGATGTTAAGAAATCACCTCATATCAACGTCACAGCCAAATTTGCCAATGATCTTCAATATTTTTTACATTTGTGAATAATTTCTATACAGCTTAAGTAAATATCGTAATTTTAATATTATATACCTTTTGCCTTCGTCGTTAGGTTCATTTTCAATTGTCAATAGTTTAACTCTGAGGCCGGCAAGAGCCCACATCGAACGAACCATTCCGCATTCCACCGTCGCCACTAGCACTACTGTTTTTGTTAATTACTTACCTATAGCATTATACCTAGTATATCAAAATTTCGGTTTTTTTCTCTTTATCTCCTTGTTTCGTAGCAAACACAGATTAAAACCAAGCTAGACAGTGTTTTAGGTAATTCTGCTCCTGCATTGAGTACAATTCACACCTGGGTAACTGATTTTAAACGTGGAAGACAGAGCTGCGAAGACGCCCACAGGTCTGGCCGTCCAAATGAAGTCACGAATCCGGACATGATCAAAAAAATTCACAAAATTGTAATGAATGATCGGCGCTTGAAGTTGCGAGAGATAGCAGAGATGGTGAGCATTTCATCTGAACGCGTTTTTAATATTTTGCACCAACATTTGGGAATGAAAAAGCTTTGCGCGCGATGGGTGCCGCGTTTGCTCACTGTTGACCAAAAGCAACGTCGAGTGGACGATTCATCGGAGTGTTTGGCGCTGTTTAACCGAGATCCTAACGAGTTTTCGCGGCGTTATGTAACAGTCGATGAAACCTGGATACATCATTATACTCCCGAGACAAAAGAACAATCTAAGCAGTGGACTGAGAGCGGAAGACCTGCGCCGAAGTAAGCAAAAACGGTTTTGTCGGCCGGCAAAGTGATGGCGACTGTTTTTTGGGATGCTCGAGGGATTATTTTAGTGGATTATCTGCAAAAAGGAAAAACAATAAATGGAGAGTACTACGCAAGCTTGCTGCAAAAATTAAGTGAAGAAATCCAGAAAAAACGACCACATTTGGCCAAGAAAAAAGTTTTGTTCCACCATGACAACGCACCTGCACACACGTCAATGGTTGCAGTCGCCAAACTCCATGAATTGCGGTTCGAATTGCTACCGCATCCACCCTATTCCCCGGATCTGGCCCCGTGTGACTTCCACTTATTCCCAAACCTGAAGAAATGGTTAGGTGGCCAGAGATTTTCATCAAATGAAGAAGTCATTGTTGCCGTGGACGAGTTTTTTGAGGGATTGGAGAAAACATTTTATCAAACTGGTGTAACGGCATTGGAGAAGCGCTGGACTAAATGCATCGAGGTAGAAGGAAACTACGTTGAGAAATAAATTTATTTTAAATAGATTTTTAAAGTTTTTCTTTGTCGTTACGGAAACTTATCAATCAGCCCTATTTTCTTCTTCCAGCTATGGCTACCTACTCATTAAAAAACAAACTATTCTTAACGACACGACAACCACCGACAATATCCCACAGATTGAAATAGAATCAAAGGGTCTGTCAGTTTAATATGTCGGTAAGAAAACGGTGCAATCAGAAAA
Organism: Carpatolechia fugitivella; assembly: GCA_951230895.1. Lineage (NCBI taxonomy): Eukaryota > Metazoa > Arthropoda > Insecta > Lepidoptera > Gelechiidae > Carpatolechia > Carpatolechia fugitivella. The sequence continues at coordinate 1,466,334 of OX579666.1, read as the reverse complement.
TGCTCATTCCCATTCATTAATGCTCCCTTGTCGTCGTGTCTTGTCGGTAAGAACCAGGTGGATGTTTGATGTCATGGATTTCATTATTAGATATGATAGATAGATAAATCATTTTTATTTCTAAAATACACATCTACACACATTCAATCTTAAAACAAAAACATAAACAGTACATAATGAAAAAACAAATGTGCAGATGTGTACTGCAGAAATCAGGTTGTAGCTCAGTGTAGATTTTGCCAACTTGTAGGGCAAACACTGATTTTCAGCTACCTCCTGTTTCATCTGTAGATATAGATATCATAAAAAAATAAAGTTCTTTTATCACACTAATATTAGTACCTGGTTGACCGAGCTTAGCTTGTTTATTTTTTTTGTAAGACACCTACGCATTTCCATAAACTCTACTTACTTCATACGTTCAGAAGAAAGTACACGCGGCTAGACAAAGTAGCACCACTCTTATATCGTACTTTAAACGAGCAAGATAAGAATAATAAGGATCTCGGAAACGTACGGCTGCAACGATTTCGCAATTTAGTTTCGGGGGCAATAAATCGATCTAAGTATATAATCGATCTATAAAATAGATTTCCCCGTATTTTCAGGCTTAAAAAAATTGATACGCGATATCATTGAAATAGAAAGATAATTTTGGCTCAGTCGGGACACCGCGAGTTTGCAGTTTGAATCTCGACAATTTTTTTTTTATTTCTTTGTTCTTTTTTCGTTTGTTTCTTTTTGATTGATTGATTGATATGATTGATTGAAATCAATCCCGACAATTTTTTTTTTAATTTCTTTGATCTTTTTTCGTTTGTTTCTTTTTTAATTTATTTTTTATTCATTCATTTAGTTATTTAAATACAAAAATGAAAAAAAAAATCTGATAAATTTTTTGGTGGTCTGAAAGTTTTCCATCAGATGGCCCGAGTAAAACGAGGAAAAGTATATATTATGTATTATAAAATAATAGGATGGGACTTTTGATAGGATTCAGAAAGAATTATTATAGGAAAATAAACTATTCCCATACCAACTAACCTACCAACTTATTAGCAGTAGTTCCAATTTTGGCCACTTCACAGATACAGTGGTAAAGGCGCTAGTAGTAATATAAATTTGAATTTATTGAGGTTGCGTGGATAATTTCGATGAAATTTAGCATTATATGGGGTTTCTGGAGCGATAAATCGATCTAGCTGGGTTTAATTTTTAGTAAAAATAGATTTCCCTGCATTGACAATAAATTAGGATCGGAATTTGGATAGATTTCAGAAAGGAAAATAAATTATTATTCCCATGCCTAACAGTGGTAAAGGCAGCGCTAGTAGTAATATAAAATTTTCCTTTAATTAAAGTAATATAAAACCTTCGGTTTCATTGCCTCCCGGTTCCCCAACAGAGCCACCGCGTCGTTATGTATAGCGGCGAAATTAACTTCTCTTTTAATGATATGGCGTACAAATTCTTTTAAGCCTGAAAACATGGGGCAATCCTGTTTTCATCATCAACATCAACGGCCCGTTACAGTCTGCTGGACCAAAAACAAAAGCTAGCTAGATCGATTTATCGCCCTCGAGACCCCCTATATACCAAATTTCATCGAAATCGTAGCAGCCGTTTCCGAGATTCTCATTATATATATTATATACAAGAATTGCTCGTTTAAAGTATTAGATAGATAGATAAATGTGAAAATTATATTTGGATGTTTAGATGTTTGGATGTTTGTTCCGCTTTCACGCCTAAACTAGTGAACGGATTTGGACGAAATTTGGAATGAAGATAGTTTTTAACCTGGATTAACATATTGGTTACTTTTTACCGGTAAAAGTTTTATTCCCACGGGAAAATATTACATATCGCAAACATAGCCGCGGGTGGACCGCTAGTGAAAAATAATACGTATAAAATACTCACTCAACTAACTAGTATTTAGTAACTCTCTATTTTTTGTTTCTTTCCTAACTTTGCAAACTTGTTTATTTCTGGAGTTTCTATGGCTGTCTTAACTTAGTTTTTATTAAACGTTATTTTTGTTTGGCCGTGACAAGTTTGAGAATTTATTTTGCTTCTTTTCAACTTTGGTGGTTTTCAGTTGACCTTTGGCTGGTGTAAGTACGTTTTCAAACAAAACTTAGAAAACTTGAAAACGTGAGTTACGACATTGAAGAAGTTGAGTTGAAACATTCAAGAAATGTAAGACTTCTGGTCTTTGATCAAACACATAGTCAATCTAATAGATAGATAAAAATATTTATTGAATGACACATACAGACAGTATTGCACACCAGAAACAACAAAATACAGATATTTGCAAATAAAAATAGGCACAGCTCAGAAACAAACACAAACAATAATAATAATAATAATAATCTTCAGTTGTTTATTAAAATTAAAAAGACACATTAAGGCATGTTGAAGGATTTTTATCAGCATTAAAACTGTAATAGGAAGAGTCTAGCACCGATGTACAGAATAAAAATTGTGCTTCTTGCAAAAGCTCTCTTCTTGCTTCGTGGGTTCAAATTCATACTATACCTATTAGATATTTGAATGGTGCATTTGAAGTGTTTTGTTTGGGTCTGGGTGTTATTTTGGTATGTTTCAAAGTAAAGGCAATTTTGTTCATTGAAGAGCTTAAGTTCTTGCAAAAAATTAGATTGAAGTCATAAGGTATGTTTATATTTTGTGCTAACTATTGTTAGGGACATCACTATTTTTCCTAATCTGTCCCATCCCTAGCACTGTCACACATTTTCACGGGACGCTTATTGTAAGCAATTTGAAATAAAATGTCATAAAAAATAGTTTTTTAACTACATAAAATGTTAATGCAAAAGTTGTACAACAAAATGAATCCAGAAGAGAAACTTAAACCTATTTGGGACGTGGCCAAATTGTTGAACTTAGTACATTAGGTGTCCGAATGAAGCTGGAATTATCTTGCCATTGTGTACCAAATGGATAACACATCTGTGCTCGGATAACGGACACAGCTGTTTTCAAATACAAAGAGCAGGATTTTTTTTCGGTGTAATTATAATTCAACACATTTGTCACCATCCCCTACTCTTCCCGTGGGTGCCGTAAGAGGCGACTTAGGGACTACACATTGAACAGGGAACGGGCAGCAGCGCTCTCTGATACAGTAACCTTTTAATCTGCGATCTCTAACCCGCCTGCCAAGCGTGGAGATTATGGCAAAACCCTCCACTTAAGTGGAGAAGGCTCATAGTCCAGCAGTGGACTGTAACGGGCCGTTGATGTTGATGATGATAATTCAACATACCTATTATTATTACTTTTTAAAATATTAAAAAATACAATACAAACCTGTATTGAAGAATTATTATTAACAATAAAATTGTTGTTGTTCGTTTAGGACTATTTCAGATTTAGGAGATAAGGTGTAAATAAATTAGCTGACACTATTTTAAAGGATCAACCTACCCATGAAACTGAACAATTTTCCCTAAGAAACATGGGCTGTCGGACGACAAAAAAAGTTGTCCCTTTCATACAAAACCGCGCGGCCAGCTAATCGATTTACTATAGAAGATGCATATTTTTTTTCGTCCGACAGTCTATGTTTCTTGGGGAAAGTTGTTCAGTTTCATGGGTAGGTTGATCCTTTAAAATAGTATCAGCTAATTTATTTACACCTTGTATATGTTTATTGAAACCGATCGGGAGTGTATTGTATGTGTTATGTGGAATTAGTACTTAAGTGACTTTTGGTAATTGTTTATACCTCCAAGTTCCGTGAAATAAACCTTAAAATGAAACCTTAACAAAAATGCTAAATTGTATACCGGTACAAGCGAAATAGTTTATTAACTTTAGGATTCTGGCGTACTGCTTGTGAACGACAATAAAATATTAGTAATAGAGATTAAGAATTCGGTCATTCAATCGGTCTGTTCGTTCATTCTATTGTGTGTGTAATGGCGGATGAATACGATTGTAATGTTTTATGTGCAGCGATCTTACTAAAATAGAATTATTATACTCAAATAATCTCCATCTTTCATTTAAAGTCCTAACACTGCTTAGTTCACGTCCTATTCAGGCGTTCAACAACGCAGAGTTCCTATTATACCTTGAAGTGCATTTTAATTGGCTTATTATTTCCTTTTTGTTAAAGGCGGAGGGGGGGGAGGGGGAAGGCTGTAAAATGGAGAGGGGGAAATGGCACACGTCCAAGCTACCGTAATAATTGAATTCACCGCGCTATGCTCACTTTTGCAGAAAATGGTTGCATTGTTTTACGACGAATTGTTTTAATAAAACGTCATTACTTCGGAATAAAAACTTACATCACTGGTCATACTTATCTGTCTTCTACATAATACTAGAGAGAATAGGCGAGCTACATTTTTTCGAATGTTCTTAATAATCCGAGTTATACGGAGAAGCAAAAATTTGAAGAGTTGCCGGGAATTGGAAAATTCAGAAAAAGTAAGGAATTTAGTTACTTTTAGTGTAAAAAATGAACAAGTTTCTATGGTCATTCATTAACGAACGAAACTAATGAATAAATCTTTTTGTCATATTTTTTTACGTTTCTCATTCATCCATAATAGTTAAAAATTTAAAACTTACAAAATCATCTAAACTCATCCCAAGTCTAAAACAATAAATAAAATAAATAATAAAAATAAAAATTGTATTTATTACACTCCACAAACAAACAAACAATAAAACATAGTAAACTTAACTACTGCACAATTAATACATTGCAAGATTGTTTGTGGGGCATCTGGAGCCTAAACTAAGCCAAGGCCTGTATCTTAGGACTCCAGGTCCCCCTCTCAGTCATCAATATAATGACCGCCGAAAAAAAAGACGGAAAAATGCGCAAAAAAACGATGACAAAAATTGACACACTTCCGGATCCCGTAATTTTCCATTTTCCGGTTTATGAACGTGTCGCGATCCACTGCGTAGTTGCCAGTTGCTCTGCAGCTCGCAGATTGGAGCAGATTGGGTACAAAGGGACGTGCAGCGACTGCCGATTGGCTAACGTAGCGATTCTACTAAATAAAATTTCGGCTCGAAAAAACTTTCGATCCCAGATTTTGTAGGGGAGACATAGGTTACTTTTTAACGGGGAAAAAAATACGACACTGGCGTCGCGGGCGAAGAGAAAAGCTATAAAGGTTTCATCAACAGCTCGTATACGCCCCAATTTGGTACGTGGTGGGGATCGAACCCGCGTGTGTCTCCCGGACGGAAGGCAGCGGCCCTAACCACTAGACCACCGACGCTCTCAAAAAGGTTTAGCTGTTGTTAAACAAATTTTAAATCCCCAGACTGTCTGGGCCAATCGGTAGGTACAAATATGCAGAGCCAAGCTAATTTAAAATATATTGGTAATCATTGCTTTTTAAATACAATTATTCAGAGATTTTAATATTATTAAGAGGCCTTGCGGTTCAACGTCTTCTGTCATTATAATGTAAATCTAACCTAAGCATTGCTTAAACTAACTATCCTTAACTAACTAGCGAGGGATCGTTTAGAAATAAGAGTGAGAAAAGAATAGAACACACAGAAAACAAATATACAAAACATTGAAGAAAAAATGTACAGGTAGGCGGCCTTATTGCTAGGTAGCAATTTCTTCCACGCAACCTTAAGTGTGAGTGTGACTTTATGTTTATACCTCCATACAATCCTAAACAATATTCATGTATTTTTAGTAATTAATTATACCTTTTCCTGTCTATTAGAGACCCCTTTGAATAAACGCATCCAGCTTCCGACAATGCCAACTCATAGGTTGTGTAACCGGGCCCTTATCGGGCCCACACACCAGAGCTTTCCATTCCACCGACAGACGCTTCACTAATCCGTTCTTTTTTCATTTCTACCTTTTTTACCACTGAATAGAATAGACTGGACAACGCTTTAAAAAATCACGACGTAGCCAGCTCACCGCTTACCGCTAGTATGAATTTATTCGCAGGCGTGTTGGTTTTTTCCTTTACCGTAAGAGTGTCGAATAAACGTATGTATTCGTAATTTAAAAATACATTGGTACGTGGTGGGGTTTTAAGTGGCCCCCCGGAAAGAAGGCAGTTGCCCTGCCACACACAATCGACGACGCGCTCATAAAATAATGATGTGATAAAATTGCTCTTAAACCACGTATAAAGTGCGTTTAAAACCACATTAAAAGTGACAAAACGTACATAATCTTAAGCTGTTACAGTTGAAATGTCGAATGAGGTCTTTTACTGATTAGTCTGTGGCATTTTTTAACAGGCACAGGTAAAAAGTCTCCTCTAATTTGGCGAGCTTACGAGAATTTTAGTGGTCTCAAATAACGGCTGCAGGTAAAAATAAAAGAATAACGTTTGGAAAAGGATTTGCGCGTTGAATTGTCACAATTATTGAGCGTTTTAGCGGTTTCTTTTAATTCCTTGTCAGATTGTTATACATGTCGGAGATTAAAGGTAGATTGATCGTAAACAAAATGATTGACAGTTCGGTTTCTTACATTAGATTAGCATTGTTGATAATCGAGGGTAGATTGTTTGTAAACAAACTATACCTATCGCATCTTAAGAATGCCGTCCTGACACCTGTCATACACGTACAATAATTCTTCTGTCTCTTTTGCACCCATTTGGTTTTCATATTTCCTGCCTGCTGTCAGGACGGCATTCTTACGATGCGATTACTTACTATAGTGTCACCTGTCAGTTTGAGTAGTAATGTCAGATTTATGAATGAGATGATGTAACGGTGAGTGAGTGAATGAGTGAACGAAGTGAAGTCATTTGTAAGAGTGGGTGTAGAATGGATCCGGCAGTAGGTCAGTAGGCAGTCGTAGTGATAACTTGTGTGTCTGTGAGGTTGAGTGACGTGTGAATCCATGAGTGGTGATCGAATATGTGGTATCGATGAATGCGTGTGAATAGTGTTGTTCCTTTATTGGTTGTACCACAGTCCAGTGGTGTCCGTAACCGTAAGTAGAGTGATGTTGTGTTGATAGCTAGTTCATCTGATATTCGTGTTGTACTTTGAGAGTAGGTGTTGTTATCATGACCGCGGGTAGAGTAACTGTAATGTGGACGAGTCACATAGGGTCCGGGCGGGAGGCCCGTTGTATGTTGGCCAGTGTTCAGTGTCTGTTTTTATGCCTGTGTTTCCAACTGTTGGTGCTCGGACCTACCTAAACCCCTTTCAAGGTGTGATCGGTCCCGATTGCTCATGATAACGACTTTGGTTAGATAGTGTTGCTGTTTAGAAAGGTTCTATCCTGAAATCTTAGTATGAAACGCTTATGTGTATTGTGTATAGCTTTCCTGACAGACATATTGAGTAATCACGTATCGCATTGTTAGTTTACTTATTATATATATATATATATATATATATTCTTTATTGCAATAGTACACTATACAGAAATGATATTATTAATAGCTGTACCTATTGTGTCGATCTTAATGGTGTCTTCTTCTTTTTTCTTCTCTTTTCCCGACATACATAAATTTAGTTGTAACGAGGCATTTGTCCTCTTTCCTGTTTTATGACTAGCAACCTTTGTTGCTGGCAGTTTTATCTTTCATTTTAAATTCATTTTCAAATTTAGATTTCTTACGTTTCGATTTTGTCTTTTTAACACGTTTTTATTAACTCGCTTTCTTGTCTGTCTGTTTGTTTGTTTGTGGGTTTGTTCGGACCGAATCTTGCAACTAATTTTTGGAGCACTTGCTGTCATTCGATTGTGCTGAAATTTAGTACACTTATGTAACCCCGGTGACAATGCAATATTATGATACCATGGAGCTGGCCTGATGATGGAGCCGGAAGATGGCTATAGGAACTCCTAAAATACACATCACAAACTTGTCGTGTTTGGGCTCGTTGGATTTGTCTTGACAAGATCTTTAGATATACCTGATGTTCAGGGTCTCATGATGGAGCCGGAAGTTGGCCATAGGAACTCCTAAAAAACACAACATAACCTCGACTTGTTTGGGTTCGTTGGATTTGTTTCGACAAGATCTTTTATAATACGTGATGTCCAGGCTCTCATGATGGAGCCGAAAAGTGGCCACAGGAATTCCTCAAATACACAACATAATCTCGTCGTGTTTAGGCTCGTTAGATTTGTCTTGACAATATTTTTAGTCATACGTGATGTCCAGGATCTCATGATGGAGCAGGAAGGTGGCCGCTGTATTTCCTCAAATACTCAACATAACCTAGTCGTGTTTGGGCTCGATGGATTTGTCTTGACTAGATCTTTAGTCATATGTGATGTCCAGGATCCCATAATGGAACCAGAAATATGGCCAACTTCTGAACTTCAGAACTCTCTCAACGTCGCAACATAACCTTGTCGTGTTTGGGCTCGTTGGATTTGTCTTGACAAGATTTTTAGTCATACGTAATGTCCAGGGTCTCATGATGGAGCCGAAAGGTAATCTCAACGTAACAACATAATCTCGTCTTGCTTGGGATTTTTAGTCTTAGCAATTTAGTCCTACGTGATGTTCAGGGTATCTTGCAAAATTTAAATACGCTGGACTAAAAAGCACAAAATAATTATCAAGTAAAAAATATTTTTTAACAACACGTTTTAACGCACTAAAAAGTATAAAATATATTTTATTGATATTTTTATTGGTGTAGTACTCTTGTAGTACTTAAAACGAAAAACGTGGGGTGCATAGAGTAGATTTTGAAGCATTATCGTGTTTCTCAAAAAACTATAGATAAGAATTTAGCCCCTTTATAAAAAATTCATAGACATCTTCTAGGCGAGGGTGGTCCATCTATCACCTTACAATCAATTTCCATCAGCTAGTATGTTGAAATTGTGTGCATATAAAATGGTCAAACGCAAGTCTTTCCAATAATAAACAACAATTTAATTGCACTGCAAAAAACATACTTATAATAACTATTTGTAAGTTTTCAAGACATAACACATAACAACCCCTGGCACTAATAAGAATTAAAAGACTTATTCATTGTCATTACATTAACAATATGAATTGTTATGTATCATTAAATAGTACAGACAGACATGAAAATAAGTACGACAAAGAAAAGGTTACAGCGTCAGCTATGCTGTTTTTCAGCCATCACCTCGTTCTCTTCTTCTTAGAATATAATATTCCTTGCACCCCACGTTTTTCATTTTAAGTACTACAAGAGTACTACACCAATAAAAATTTCAATAAAAATTATTTTATACTTTTTGTGCGTTAAAACGTGTTGTTAAAAAATATTTTTTACTTGATAATTATTTCTGCTAAAGGACAATGCCATATCCCGCCCAGGTTGTTTCAATTTATTTAAAACATATAAATTCGCTACTAAAATTAAAGTTCAATCAGTTTCCAGAATCATTGCACGACTTCATATCCTGATCTCCGACAGAACTCTTAAGCTTACCCATGTTAGAGTTTTCCATGTTTGTTATTTAATATATAAATACCTTTTTCTTCGGACTGTGCCCTGGATATTGCCACATACCAATCCTCTACAATATTCTTCGTGTGTCCCAGCAGCTTGGGGCGGCTGCTGGGCCACATAGTTATCTGTTTCCGGTATATAAAAAGGTACTCTGTGGTTAGCTGTACGACTGAGCTGTTGCCGCCTAGTTTCAGATATACGTAATTTTCCTTGGGTATCAGATATTTTCGCGTATTGAAAAACGATTTTCGATTAAGCGGTCTATATACTTACAAAATTTCATCATAAATTGTTCAACCATTTAGACAAGCAAGCGTTACATGCTTTTTTTTTTATAATTTTATAAATCGAAAATTTAAAAATATTTGTCACACTTGTTTTTTCTCTTTATAAATTATTAGATGTTTCGTTAACAGATATAACCTGGAACTAAATCAATCTATAAATAAATTGCGTTTGATCTCGGTCTTTATTTAGTGTAGTTAATGACACATTTTCAGGTCTGTGGTTTAACAAACAACCATAGACAAACAATAATTGACCTATAAAATTAATCCAAAATTAAATATTCAAACCTCTAAGGGCCTCTCGTCAAAATTAACCCGACCAACCCTCTATTATTGAATAAAATTAATTTCTCAAATTATTTAATTCGTAATAATTAGATATTCAACCCGAGCGTTCAACAGCCCAGGATTTGAGGTGGCCTTGTATCTACGAGATACTTAGAGTGAGAAGTGGGTTAGAAGTGGGTTTTTAGATCCTACTAGAAAATTAAATGTCGTTTTGTTTCGCTGTGTAGCATAAATATTAATTTTTTTCTTTAGATATTCTATGCTTGCGTTTATACACCGTGAAATTTACATCGTTTTGTTCTCGCGTGATAGTACCCGTCAAACTGAACAACTTTTCACGAAAAAAAAATTTCCTGCGACAAAAAAATTTTTGGCCTCTCACTCCATACAAAGTGAGACTCCCGACCGACCCATTTTGTATGGAGAGACCAAAAATTTTTTTGTCACAGGATTTTTTTTTTTCGTGAAAGGTTGTTCAATTTGACGGGTACTATCACTACACGGCGGGAACAAAACGATGTAAATTTCACGGTGTATTTTATTAATTGGTACATCTTAAAATATAATTTGTACTCTTAGGAAGGGGTTCTTTTCATGAAACTAGAAGAACCTACATGTGTGCCAAATTTTATCACGATCAATCCAGTGGTTGAAGCGTGATTGAATAACAAACACCCAAACATCCAAACTTTCGCATTTTTATATTAGTAAGATTCAAATTATTTCATATCAAGAAAGAGTCGTAGTACATGTAATTTTTTTATTCTACTACCAAAAAGTCACAAGTGAAATATTCAGAAACCTCTTACTGTCTGTCTTACCAGCAAAGTATTCAGAACACACATTCAGTTCGTGAATTCTATATAAAATATTTCCTGAAACTGAAATGCCTCAGAATAGAATAAAATTCTCCACAATTCCACTATACTCGTATTTCTCAGGTCCAATATGTGGAAAACTTGCATCGCTACCCATTACATACCACTAGACCTACATATTACTTCTCTCCCTTGACCTGTAATATTCACTCTTGTCTTTCGAAATAGAATTGCATTCTTTACAGCAGTGGACTACTAATTTTAGCTTTCATTTATTAGTTCAACAAGGGAGAAGTTTTTTACGAGAGCTGATTTAAGATCTTTAGTAGACAAATAATACTAATTTAGAATATTATTAAGACATGGGCTATGATTTAAAAACTAACCAAGAGGATTTCGAATTTCCGATATTACTAGACAGGTGAGGTAATCTATGATCGTTTGCCTACAATTTGAATCTCAGACAGTAATGTATTAACCAAATTATTCATCAACAGCTCATATATAAAGTGCCTACCTTTGAATTATCTAATTTAGAAGTTATTTTCCGACTTATTAAAAGGCAAATTATACCTCTCCACATCTAGTGAGTAATTTAAATCTATACTACTGTTTTGGGCGCACGTGCGCACTTGGGACGAAAATTTAATATTGAGAATGCCTACTCTGTATTCATCATTCATCCACATATTTTATATTGAATAACTCCCTAGTTATTCTATACGGACCACCCTGTCCGCCCGTGGTTACGCTCGCGTTGTGTAAGATTTTCCCGTGGAAATAAGATTTTTTCCCGTAAAAAGTTAATTCAGGGTACAAACTATCTCCATTCCAAATTTAATCCCAACGTTCAGTAGTTAAGGTGTGAAAGCGGAACAAACATCTAAACATTCAAACATCCAAATATATTTTCATATTTATAATATTACATAATACATAGGTAGTTCAGTATTTTGCTCAAAGGTTGTGACGTAACCTTCAGAACTTTTTACAGCACTCAGTAAATTTCCCTAGAGGCTGTAGGTATTATCGGATACGCGTGTTTTTTCGGATGTAATATATTATAATATAACTTAAGAGGGTTTTGTAATTCAAAGCTAAAATAATGTAAAAAGTGTGTTTATTTTAGTATATAATATAATAGATAACAAATACTCGTGGGACGACAAGAAAATGCTAGGTACCTAGCACAAAAAGCAAAGGATGCTGTAAGAGACTCCCAGTGCGCAGTGTCAGTGGTAAAGAGGATAGGTAGGTGCTCTCATCCGATAGACTCTAAAGCCTACTTAATGTTAATAATTTTTGTTTTAAATTTATCATATACACTACTACTGTGTTTTTTTTTTCACATTTCCAAATACAACGGTTTCATTGGCATCGTAGGGAGTCAAGTGTCCCACATTTGACTTTACAAAAAAAAAATCACTTTAAAACCTAATATTTCTGAAACGTACACTAGCATCGAAAAATGGTTTTAGCAAATCCCCATTATTTTTAAAAAGCTATCCAAAAATACTACACACTATAAGATAGTCGCGAATAAAAAAAATAACCCCCTTCACGTTACACGTTACGTTAGAACCCTAAAAACTATTTTTTGAAGATTATTTCTTCAGCTTTGTTGGAATGATTAATATACACTCACCGGCACATCTAACCGTCCACCCTTCATTTCAGGGAATATTCGTGATTCTTTATAACTCTATTAGTTACAGCTGATGTTAGTTAAAAAGTAGTTAATTTAACGTTTATTTAAGTGTGTTTAATTTATCGTAATACTATCAATAAATCAGTTGTAACGTATAACAATAAGTGTAGTTTAAAATTAACTCGAAATACAAGGGTGGGCGGTAAGATGTGCCGGTGAGTATATTATGTATATCCATGCCAAATAACAGCCTTATCGTACTAAGAATCTAATATTACCATGTCTAATATTAATCGTTATAATCTTCTATGCCCTGTATCCTTTCTGTTGTGATCGAAGCCTGTATCAGATTTACTTAGTCGTCAAAAGCATCTGATACAGCTAAGCCTAATATCTATCCACTCAAGCCATAAAAGATACCTAGCTTCAAATGATTCAAAATAGATCCCTAATTTCACTACTGACCCGAATTCACAGACAACCTAATAATAAATAATATTCACGAGAGTTCAAACTTGGCTAACAAATCTATAGAAACCATATTGCGAGATGAATCAATTTATTCTAGTGAATCCGGGTTGAATTTCTGTATCGTATTTGAAAATTTGTTTCAGATTTAATCGGTTTACATCAAAGGGTTGGCCCCGATTCAGGCTTGGAGTCAACGAAGCCTTTGAGCGCTCTACGAAACGCAGTTAATTTTTCAACTTTTTCGTTAGGTTGACAACCGACCTTTCAAACCCTAGTGTTATACGCCAAAGGCCACTGACTTGGCTCGTGTAACGACTTCTTTCGTTGATAGTAGACGGTACCCACATATAAGTATATCCAGCAGGACCCTCCATCTGAACGGTTTAAGAACGGTTAGTTAAGTTGGTATTACCTAAAATAGTGTGTAAGACCTGTAAAAAACGTTATTAAAAAGTTGGTATCAGTTTCTACCTACTGATTTGTACACGTTTAAATTTTCACCTCTACAGGCTAATAAAAAACAACTTGTAATAGTACCTTGTACCTTGTTTCTTTCGAGCCAGTGAAGGATTTGCCTGTTAACCAATTTAATAGTGCTTTGAATAGGTTACTTAGTGAAAACTACTTTTATAAAACAATAGATTTTCTCTCTTTTAGGTTTGATAAGTAAGCGTTGCTGGGTTGTGTATGCTAGATACTGCTGTTTTATGACATTGGTGGCGATTCAGACAGTCACGCTCTAATCCTTAATTTAAGTTCGTCAGTCCTTTTACCTTTTAAAGATTAAAAAGGGACAGGAGATGGCCATTCTAATATAAGAGCTGCTGTCAAACATCGAACTTTAACCTTTTGGCCTTTAACCTTTAATTTTAGAGAGCACATAAAACATGCGACTTAAAAATCTCTTAAACTGACAGCTATGCCCTTATTTTAGGTTATCATTCGTTCAAATTAATAGCATTCGTTCATCACCTCTCTTTCATTGGTCATAAAAACGAAAAGGATAGCTGGATTTTAAAATTAGAATTAGAGCATGACATCCCGAACCGAGGCCATTATTTTATTATACTCGTTTAATTTCTTAATTTATGATTGACATGACGTATATTCAATTTAGTCCCTCATTATTTGTTTACCAATTTAATATTGGTTGAATGTGTGATTCTAACTATATTGTTTAACAACTATCTACCACATTCAATACAAATAAAAATTTTTCGTTCATTCATTCATCCAGTAGAGTCTAAAAAAAAACACTGCTTAACGTAACAAGAAACATTAAGACATTTTTCGTAACGTTTTTTGCAAGGACGTTTAAGCTTTTTGTATGATTTAGAGATAGAGCTTTTCGTACTGTTTCTCATTTCATTTCCTAAACATTCTGTGTATGAAAGGAATGTAGTTCAGATAGTTTTAGACTAACACATAAACCTACTGGGCGGTTCCGGGCTATCAACCCTGAACTAGGCCGTCCAACCTCCAACCTTTATCATGGTAATGTTGATCCATAGAGTAATAGGGCACAAACCGATAAAAATACGGGTATTTTTACGAAAGTGGAGCAGAAAATAACAATGTCTTGATCGCAGTTTTCGTAGAATAACAACGTAGATATAAATAGCTGGTAAATAGGAAAATCAAACACGAAATAGAATTACAAATATTTGGGTTACTTTATTTGCATGGTCTGTTTGATTATTGAAGGATATCTTGTGACATTCTAGTGGTAAACTGATATTTTAAAACTGTATTATCAAAATTCTTCTTATCGTGTGGACTTCACAGACCTTGGTAAACCAAGGGTACTATATTCGATTCTCGGCGGGAACAAGTTCAAAAACTGATTTGTGAGATTGGCCCCGATTCACACAGTCAGCCTAAAGGCGATCGTTCATTTCGGGAATGAGAGACGTTTCAATATGAAATTAACTTCACTTTATGTGGGACACCTCTGTTCTTTTGAGACACCTCAGTTTCTTTGGGACACCTCTGTTCTTTTGGGACACCTCTGTTCTTTTGAGACACCTCTGTTATTTTGGGACACCTCTGTTCTTTTCTGACACCTCTGTTTTTTTGGGACACCTCTGTTCTTTTGGGACACCTCTGTTCTTTTGGGACACCTCTGTTCTTTTGGGACACCTCTGTTCTTTTGGGACACCTCTGTTCTTTTGGGACACCTCTGTTCTTTTGGGACACCTCTGTTCTTTTGGGACACCTCTGTTCTTTTGGGACACCTCTATTCTTTTGGGACACCTCTGTTCTTTTGGGACACCTCTGCAATGCAAAAATGTTCAATGCAATCTGAATGTATTCGTAGGCATAGTGGCCACATACATCAGAGTTACATACAAATCGCGCTCGGACTATAAAAACCTCAGAGGAACAAAAGACGATCTCTTTGCCGAGGCGACGCGTCAGAAATCTTTGATAAAAAGAACTCTTTTGGTATAGGAAGAACAAGAAAGTGGAAGGGCACAATAAACGTCACTTGTGTGTGCTAGTTAACACCCTAGATAACATTTTTAGTTAAATGGTTAATATTGTATTTTTAAAAAGCACTTAAAATCACATAACATAATATAGCCACCACCGTGTGTTTCATCATCACTGATAAAGAACGTTTAAAAAGAACTCAGCTATTTTCAGCTTTAAATAATATTTTATATTATAATGAGCTCATTAACTCCGAACCTTCGTCCTACTTTTAAATTTTTTATCAGGAAATATATAAAAACACGGAGTTCCCGCTTCGTACAGAAAATAAAATAAAAATGAAGCAAAATCGGAAAGCTGCGGCGTTCGTTCATTAGGGACCAGTGCGGCGTCGTCATTACTGAGATGGGTTTAAAAAATTGCTAACTAGGCGAAAGCGGGTGATACTCAACCTTGCCTCGTCGTGTAACAAGTTTCTAACTACGAGTACGCTAAATCTTACCACGTTAGATAACTGTGACTCATTTCATTGCTAACTAGGCTAAAGCGGGTGATATTTTACCTTACCTCATCGGATAACCAAGCGACACTTATTGATAACTAGCCGAAAGCGGGTGATACTCAACCTTGCCTCGTCGCGTAACAAGTTGCTAATTACGAGTAGGCTAAATCTTACCACGTTAGGTAACTGTGACTCATTTCATTGCTAATTAGGCTAAAGCGGGTGATATTTTACCTTACCTCATCGGATAACCAAGCGACACTTATTGATAACTAGCCGAAAGCGGGTGATAATCAACCTCAACTCGTCGGGTAACAAATTGCCAACTACGAGTATGCTAAATTCTTGTGATACTCAATCTTACAACGTCGGATCTGTGATTCATTGCTATCTAGGCCTGTGACTAGGCCAAAACGGTTGATACCGAGTTTGTGTAAATTGTACTTATATTTGTTAAAATCGTGATGTTTTTTAAGTTATTCTTATTGTTGTGTTGTATTGTGTTTAGTGTCAAATAAAAGTTGTCTTTGTCTATTATGTTAATGTCAATACCCAACGTTTGATATTCGGGTAACAAGTTGCTAACTACGAGTAGGCTAAATTCTTGTGATACTCAATCTTACCATGTCGGATAACTATGACTTTGACTCGTTGCTAACTAGGCTAAAACGGGTGATACTCAACCTTACGTCACCATATAACAAAATAGGACAAGTCACTTATTAGACTAAATTCGTAATCCTATTTCGTCAGGTAACAAAGAATGACAAATTACTAACAAGCATAAAATCGGTTGATATTAAAACCTTAATACGTCAGGTAGCACAACGTGACAAATTGCTAACAGCTAGGCTAAAGGTCTATCCACACAGCTCAGTGCCGGGTCTGGGACGGGGCCGGAACGTGGCAAATGTCATAGAAAATTGTCATCGTCACGAGTCTAAAAAAATATCGGTACATACATTTTCTATGACATTTGCCACGTTCCGGCCCCGTCCCTGACACGGCACTGAGCTGTGTGGATAGACCTTAAAATATAAATAGATAGACTACAACAATGTTAACTGAATGTTGACTTCGTAAGTAAATCTATTGCGCCTGCTTTTAGCCGCCATAGATCTCTGTCTCAGCCATGATTTATTAGTAACTAAGGTATTGTTTTGTAAATAACAGCCAAACTGAAGACAATGAAGTTAAATCTCACTGTCACGCTCTAATTCTTCGTTCATCCGTCCTTTACACATTTCAAAAATTCAAAAGGGACAAGAGAAGGCAAGCATTGAATTTTGAACCTTATAGCCGCGTCGATTGCACAATTTTAGAGAGCACTTAAAACATGCGACTGAAAAATCACTTAATCTGACAGCTACGCTTTTATTTTAGGTTATCATTCATTCAAAATAATATCATTCGTTCATTTGAATTCATTTTCTCTCTTTCATTGGTTATAAAAACGAAAAGAATAGCTGGATTTTAAAATTAGAATTAGAGCCTGACTGTGTGAATCAGGGCAAATCTCACAAATTTTTTTTTTAAATTGTTCTCGCCGAGGTTCGAATATAGAACCCTTGGATCGAAAGAAAGTTTGAGACTGGGTCGATGAGAAAACCAGCTTAACTAATTCTAAACTAAACTAAACTAAATGGTAACTCACCGCCATTACTCCCAGCGTCCACAGATTGGACTTTGAAAACTGCGAAGTGGACCAGAATTAATTTGTTTATTAATTCTGTACCTACAAAATTTACAGCTGAGCAACTGAATAATAAATGAACTTGTATACACAATCTAAACACTTAACTAAATTGTGACTGGTTGATGTCTGTACATAGAATAGAATATTTATTATAAAGCGGAACGCTGATATCTACTACTGTATGACCACGAAGGTGGGCGTTAACTGCTACTAAATGAATACTAAATGAATTGTTCCAATAAATATATTGTTATTATTTCATCGACAGCGCATATTATATGTTCCATCGTCATATACGTCGATTAAACGCACATAATGGATTCAAAATTCGAAAACACGCTGGTGACACGTGGTGGAAGACAGAAGACAGCGGCCCTGGTCTTACAACCTGGTCTTGCTTGCCGTTCAAAACTCTTTTTCTCATGAAGACGTGGAGGTACCTACCAAGTTTAAATCAAAACCGAATACTAAACTCTAAGAGCCTTAAAAATGCGGCCATTAGAAGACATGTTTTTAAAACTTATAGAGTACTTCCCGTTGACCTAGAATATCGAACTTTGGTAAGAAGCAAGCTCTTAAAGCACAATTCTGAAATTCTTTAATTTACTATGTACTATTTTGTTATATATAGGTCTTCATTTTCAACCATACCATAAGCCAATTGCTTGCGCAATACTTTTAACACCAGGGTTTTTGCTGTCGGTAATTGACCTTACAAACCACACGGTATGATGATGAAGTAAATTTTCAAACAGTAAAACACAAAATAGGTAAACATTGTTTCATCATCATTTAAACCGAAAGACATCTACTGATGATCGGTCGGTATAATAAACTTGACTGTTCTACGCCAAAGGTTGGTTCCACTCACAAAGGCAAAACGCTTTCTGCAATGTTCCAAAAATATGCCTTAGCATACAAACAGTGAGCAATATCAGTATGATGCCGGTGGCAGACATAACTTCAAAGATTTGTACAAACATTTGCACTTTGCCGTTCCGTTTAGGTTTTTAAGCGCAAAAAAAAAAAACATCAAAGCTTTTTACTGCTTCAAGAGCCGTGCAAAAACACACGAGTTGGCCCGCATCGCACTTGCGACGATTCGTCAACAGTGCAAATACGTCCCCACCGAGGGGCTTGAGCCTGAGTTAGGGCGATGAGGCCTTAGTCAACCATGCTGGTCCAGTGCGGGTTGGTAGATTTCACACGAAACTTTTGAATTTCTTCGTAGGAGTGTGCAGGTTACCTCATGATGTTTTCCTTCACCGTAAGAGCGTCGAATGAACGGACATATAATTTGAAATTCGAAAACACATTGGTACGAGGCGGGGATCGAACCCGCGTCTCTCGAACGGACGACAGCGACTCTAGCTATCAAGTTTTAGTAGCAATTATACATTCCTAATTATCGGATACTAAGCACCGGTTGTTTTAGAGATTTTTAGGAGAGGCCTTTAGCTATAGACGTATTTCAGCTTTAATTATGATGATGATACATGATGACCATTGCTGTTGCAGTAATAATTTCCTGTTCTAAGTGTGACCTAAAATCAGTAATGTAATCCGACCTAGTCACTATATAGATCCAGGACGATGTAATCACTGCTTTCAGATCAGAGAATAGGCTTAATGATCCGACTGGACGTTCCGGTAATAAGACAGTGCCAAGAGGAATGATTCAGCATGAAATGTCCTAACTAAAATGGGGATAGTCTCACAAAGTTATTTTTGTTTTATCGCAGTATCACCGGGATTCAAACCCGACCCCTTTGTAATAAGAGAACTGGAAGTTTTAAAGCTCCGCCGCGCCACGGATGCTAAAGGGAAAGAACTTACATCAAATTTTAGTTTTGAGTTAAAGAGAAAGATAAAAACGTTGTTATTCGAAGTAAGATTAAACAAAATCATTTTTGACGTCAAAGCTAGCTAATAATACCAAAAACAAAAGAAGTTTATCCCTTCACGTTCACTGCAAGTTTAGTGTCCGCTGTCTGTGGATGTTACATCTCTACTTGCGAATCGTCTTACGAGTATGTTAGAAGATAATCTTGAATTTAACATGTCATCATGCAACGTAAACAATCAGAAAGTATACAAAGCAATCAATATTCAAATGATTAAAAAAGAACATGTTTAATAAAAATCACAAAACATTGACACGCTCCCGTGACGTCACCTGTGAAGTACCTTTGTTTACCAACAAAATAACCTACCTTAATCACTTCCTTCTAGTTCCTATAACCTATAAAAGCGAGTACCTTGCCACTTATTAGATTTACACAACATTGAACGTTATTGGGAAACAATCACAAGTACATTGCTATTTTTATCATGATCAGTTTACGTAAAGTACTCGATCCTTACCGTGCCTCCTCCAAAGCTTTCGTCTGCCATAATCAACGCGACCATACCATCACAGATAAAACAAACGTCCTCTCCAAACTTCAAAAAGCACTGGCCATTTAACTCTTCCGAAAAAGATATTCGACTTGAATTTGGAATTCGAATGTTTTGTTTACAAGGCACGCGACGCGAGCACCCGGCTTCAAAGTTTGGGAACGACTGGGTGCGCGCGCCGATTGGTTGCCTAGCAACGCGAATGGTTTACAGGTCTCTATAGATAGTAGATAGTGCCGAAGTTAGCAAATAAAGGTACGATGTATAGGTGTTACAGCTTTTTGTAGGCATTTATTTAACACGGGCAAGGTCGATCTTTATCGATGGATTTAATTAAACAGTTCAAATATCGCCGCTTTGATACGAATTGGGAGAAACAATAGAAGATAAAAAAGAAATTGAAACAAGGGATTTGAGAATCAACACTGAGTTTAGATTGTGTGTGGAAGCCGAAATTCAAAAGTAATGTTTTGGATGTTTTATTTTCCTCCATAAATATTTAAACGAAATCAATACACGAAAACCCAATTTTCCTTACATCAGAAGTTACGTAACGTAGGGGGTTAATTTTCATTGTCAAATATCTGAGATCATATCAAAAATCTAAAAATTACAACATGACAAAAAGAAAAGTCATCATCACGGATGACGGGAAAATCTTATAACGCGAGAATAGCCTCGGGCGGAAAGCTAGTTTAAAATAAATATAAAAAATATGTAAATTTTGATTGCAATTATGGCATAGGAAAAACTTACAAGAGGGAATTATAAAACCTCCCATATCAACAAAAACAATACTGTCCTTGTTACTGAGCATCAGTATGGAAACGTTTAGTTAGTTTTTCTTCGACACGAACAGAAAGGAAGAATTTCTATAACTGCTACCACGCGTCTCTATTAGGCCAAAATTTGCAACGGTTTAGTTAAACTTTTAACTTTTATGACGTCATTAATTTGAAGCAATAATTAATACTGATTTGATATAAAGTGTTATTTTCAAATTAATCACAAAATTTTTAAACTGGTCCACTCGTCGGGTGCCAATTTAGCGCCGAGTCCGGCTTGAGTAACAAGTCACTGCGTGTTGGCATTCGTTTTTATGTTTCTGTTATGTTTTTCTGTTTTGTTTTCGTTTGGTGTCAATAAAGTATATTTGTATTGTAATTAACCAGCAGCAAACTAAGGGAGTATAATAGTGAAAACATAATTTTGCAGAAATCTTGAAAAAAGCAGTAAAAGCAAAAAAAAAATGACAACAAACAGAAAATTAAAACAAAAACGCACCGCGTCGGCGTCACTTTGACCTAGGAACAACTTTTCCTTGTTCCTAGGCTTTGACACATGGTTCATTTTCAATTCAATTCAATTCTTGGGTGAATGGCGTTTCCGTGGTGATTTCGCCAATGTCAAGTCTGGTGTTGACAGTTTGTGTTTGACAGCTGTCATAATTTACTAAAAATAGTTCTAAGAAAAAGCACGACTATCTAGTGCCATAATTAAAAAAATAAATAAAGCTAAAGTCTAGTTTTAATATTCCCAATGGTATCAATAGCTCGATTGCCAAGATGGAAGGTCGAGTGGTTGACTTCATCAAGAGCACCTCGTAAAAAGATCTCAAACTCAGCTTATATTGGTCCACTAGACACGAAGGTCCTCTTTACTTTGCTAAGACTCGTACGATATTCACTCCCACGCTACTTCGTTTTATTAAAAGCTGAAATTTTTTAAAATGGAACACGCGCAATGTGATCTTTTTATTACAAAAAAGACGGGCTGATGGGTGTTTTTGGAGACATCTGTCATTCGAGTAGGTATTAAAATGTTTAGTTTTATAACACGCTTTTATTAGCTTCACTTGTAACTAACTATGTATGTAAGAAAATCTTGGAATCTTAATTTCACCCACTTCCCGGTCTTCGATTAGGATGAAATTTTGCACACGCTCTGAGTTCTGATGACAATACATGACTAGCTAAGAAACGTCATTACAAATTCAATATGGCGGCCTCCCCAAGATGGCGGACTGGCTGTTTGAAATCCACCCCGGCATGGCAGCCATTTTTATTGCTGACGAATAGATTTGGATGAAAATACCTTGAGGCGACAAGAAAATATTATAGATAAATCAATTTCAGTATTCGGAAGAATTACATGCACCAAATAAGCATTTTTAACAAGGCATCATTAGGTCACCCATAGACTAAACTAAATGTGTGTGGGAAGGGGTATTTGATCCCATACAGCATTAAAGTGTGTTGAACCTATTTGATATTATAAAAGGAGTTTGCCCAATTTGTTCAACTACTCCATCATGGTTATTTGTAGCTTAAAAAGCGTCCAGTAAATATTTTATCACGCGATCTGCCATCGATTTGCCTTCACCTTGACTGAACTTGCCCTTGCTATAATCTCTGTATTGATCAGCAAGTCATTCGGTATTTGATTGTTGACTTGTTCTGTCGGCCAAATGGTTTACCATTTTTTAATTAATTTCCTAGTTAACAAAAAATTTAAGGCTGTAAGTCTGCTGAAAACGTGTTAGTACCACTGAGAATGTTTTAAATGCTCTCCTAAAATCAATTAAAATTATGCTATGGGCTTAGAAATGTAGGATTTGACCATACTCTGTCCCAGATAGGATTGGAAAGAAGTAAAAAACTAGTAAAAAGGTTACTTTTTATTCACACTTCGCGTAATACGTATTTTTAATATTCACGCAAGGTGTGTCCTAAAAAGACCTAAGAAGACAGCGGTCACAAACATTAGTACTGATCCGCACAGTTTTTAACAGATTTCGAATGCACCCTTAATGTCATGTCATGAATTATTATTGAACTGTCACTGTCAGTGATTAATATATTTCGTCACTACTTCACTTCCCTCCGGCTTTTGTGGTGTTTGTTTTGCGTTGCTGAAGTCTATTCTGCTGTGAGCTACTCGTGTTATTTCTTGTTAAAGTTGTTATAATACTGGTTTGATTAATATCAAAAGGCAACCATTCCAGAAAACAAGTTAATCTAATAATTCATTAATAAGACCTACCCGAGCCTATCTACTTTTAATATTTTGAACTTGTACTAAAATGTTTACTGTCACTGTTTCTTTTTTCCAATGTTATATGAAACCGAGTATAGTGTTATTAAAATCTTTATTTTCAAAGAGCCTAATTTTTAAATTTTTCTTAATGCTCAAATTTCGCAGTAAATACTTATCATATCTATCAGAAAGTCAAAATAAGTAATATTTTTAACAAAATGTATACAAACAAAATGTGCGTTCATCTATCTCCGAAAAAGTTCCTGAGTAGTATCTGATGTGTCGTCTTTCTTCATGTTTTGTGTTTTGTAATTTATTGTACAATTGTAAATACTCATAAATAAATAAAGTTCGCAAGAGTTACATGTTTTGCTGAAAAAGACTTAAATATCTATATAAGTACATAATTGTTTTCATGAAAAAAATATAATACTTAAGTTAGTAGGTAGGTACTTAAATACAATCAATTCTGTTTTATTTTTCTTTTTTTTTCACATTTTATCCAGACGTTATTGGTGAATAGGCATGCAATACAATCCAATATTGTTTGATTTTATTGACGAAAATAATACTGATGGATTCGAGAAAATAGAATTCAATGATAATTGGATTTTTCTCAAGTTGTTTCATTATAAATTCGTCTTTTGCTGTTCAACTATTGTTCTTTTTTCTCTCCTCTATTTGACCAAAATTCGACATTTTTATCAGCCTTTTAATTCTATTTAGACTGTCTTGTTATTGTGCAAGATTGCATCAAAAGCGCCGTGTGGTGACGGCAGAGTAGAATACATTTGTCACCAACCCCTACTCTTCCCGTGGGTGTCGTAAGAGGCGACTTAGGGACTACACATTGAACAGGGAACGGGCAGCAGCGCTCTCTGATACAATAACCTTTTAATCTGCGATCTCCAACCCGCCTGCCAAGCGTGGAGATTATGGCAAAACCAAACACTTAAGTGAAGGAGGCTCATAGTCCAGCAGTGGACTGTAACGGGCCGTTGATGTATCAAAAGTTAACAAAAGAACCAATAAAAATCAGAGGTAATGTGTGCTCACTGGCCAGCATATTTTTGGGTCATTGGTGGCTTAGCTATCTGTAAAGATTTTATTAGATTTTCGCAAAATTTGTTACACGAATTGTATTTTTTGGGCTTGGGATTTTTATTAGGAATTTAGTCTGGTAAGGATATTTTCTGCTGTTTTTTTTACTAGCATGTCTTTTCTAAATGGGTACATTTAATAAACAAGTGAATATTTTTTCGTCAGGAATCTTACAATACCTATTGACCTACGTAGTAGATCAGTTACCAGTTATTATCAAAGCAACAAGGAGCTCGAAGCTTACGTTTTCTCTTAAAAAATATTCCGTGTTAATTTAGGTTATCTGTATGCCAAATTTCATCTAAATCAGTTCAGTCATTTTTTGCGTGATTAGGTAATAAACATCCAACCATAGACATTTTCACCTTTATAACATTAGTAGGTAGTTAACAAAAATGCTTATCTGGAAGAGGAATCTAATAAAAAAAAACTCTTCAGTGATGTTAAAAATAATATACAGGAAGGAAGGTACAGTGAACAGCACATCAAGCTATACACTGGGGTATCTTGTGCGTTGGTGATAACAACTAGTTTGCAACAAAGATGTATTAGCTTGATGAGCTGTGTACTGCACCAAAATTCTCCCACCTGCATTATGAAAATGAGCAGTAGTGGGTGGTGCAAATCCGCACCCGTCTTCGAAGTTCCGCCGCACGAGAGACGCGGATGCAGACGTGACGTCACTCGACTTAGAGCAACTTACTTCGGATCAGTGCTCTTACTTAGTGCACTGGGAATTTGTCGGTAAACCCACAACAACGGTTAAAAATGTGGCAAAGGCAGCGAGTCAGCTGTATGTTTAAAAAATATCGGTGAATTGTTGGACCTTTTTGAATTGAGAGCGTCGGTGGTCTAGTGGCTAGGGCCGCTGCCTCCCGTCCGGGAGACGCGGTTTCGATTCCCACCACGTACCAATGTGTTTTCGAATTTAGAATTCATATCGTTTATTCGACGTTCTTACTGTGAAGGAAAACATCGTGATGAAACCTGCACACTCCTACGAAGAAATTCAAAGGTGGTGTGTGAAGTCAACCACCCGCACTGGGCGAACGTGGTCGATTAAGGCCTAATCGCCCTAATTCAGGGTAGGCTCGAGCCCCTCGGTGGGGACGTATATGAGCTGTTGATGTGTTGGACCTTTAAAATAGGGATGATGACTACTTTTTTTTTCTTTGTCTATTAGATTATTAAAAAGTATTGGACACGTATTTTCTATTTTTTCACGAAATAAAAAAATAACAGAGATATATTGAGTTCACACTATAAGGTAGGTAGTCGTGAATAAAAAAAGTTACTTCCACTTCACGCGTACCAGAGGAACCCTAAAAAATATTTTTTAAGATTTTATTTTTCAGCTTTGTCGGCATGATTAATATGTATCAACATCAACATCAGCGGCCCGTTACAGTCCACATTAATATGTATATCCATGCCAAATTACAGCCTTCTAGTACTAAGAGTATCTGATCTAAGCCGCGGACCTACGAATAAGGAAGCTATAGAAGTCGCATTCCGTTCAAAAAATGGCCCCACGCAAAGGGCAACACAGAAGGCGGGGCTTAAAAAGGGCAACACATGCGCTAGTTAGTCTGTCACGCACTGTATGATGGACTGCCGCTTCCGATAAAAAACAAAAATACAATATAATTCAGACAAACATAGGTAATAAAATGACCTCCGGCGAGGTAAAATGGTGCAGGAGGCCCAAAAAGCCAGCAAAAAAGAAACTGGGGTAACAAATCACAAGTAAATACATTTATTTTCAGTATTCTAAATTTTTGACATAAAATAATGATTTATTTATTTATTTATTTTATTTATTTATTAAAAAACTAATAATTACAAAAGACGTCATCATTACAGGATTGCTCCCAATGCGATGACGCCATCATACACAACACTATGTTAACATGCATAATCAAATGTCAGATAAAATAACATTTCAGAATAAAAAATAAAATTTAAATACATTATAACAGAATCAAAACTAATAAACATTATAAAGAACAATAAAAATCTAAATGTCAAGTAGAATAAATGTCAAGATAGAATAAAATAATAACAAAGTCAAACATACACACAAAAACTTAACAATAATCATAAACTCTATCCATAAGACAATTTCCTTATCAACGCCCCTGCGAATTGCGCCAATGAGCAATGAAATACATCTACGCTTTCCATGTCATTAATTATCCGTAGAGCCGTGTGAATTGGTGAAAACTTTAAAATATTTGTTCTAACTGCAGGCAAAGCAAATACTTCTCTACGAGGCTTACGTCGCAATCTCAAATTTGGAATACGCAACGAAATTGCTTCCAAGATCCTTGGATTGTCAAGCATTCCCCTTAATACCTTGAAGACATGTATAACCAGAGCTAGCTTCCTTCTCACTTCAATCCTGTAGTAGCCTGCCATTCCTAATAAAAACAACGAAGGATAAATTGTCGGGTATCCAGGATATACACAGTATTGTTTTAGATAAATATGCCGCAAGAATTTGTTTTGAATCTTCTCTATCATGTAAATGTACTTAGTCTCATGAGGGTCCCAAACCATTGCGCAATTCTCAAGATGACTTCTTACTAAGGCATTATATAGTGATTTAAGAGCAGGTACATCATTGAGATCTTTAGTTTGACGCAAAACGAATCCTAAATTGCGATATGCCCTTTTGCAAACCTTAACAATGTGGTTCCTAAATTCAAGGTCACTAGTTACCAGTATTCCCAAATCACGAACTTCATTAACTCTATTTAAATGCACTCCATCAATTTGGTACTCATAGCAAAGCGGCTGGTGCGAACGAGTGCAGGACATTACATTACATTTTGATATATTAAACTGCAACTTATTCCGATGACTCCACTCAACTACTCGATCAATTTCTTCTTGCAACAGCGCACAGTCCGCTATTTCGTTCACCGAAACAAACAGTTTTAAATCGTCCGCATACAGTAGACACTCTGCTTTTTGGACTACATTTGGTAAGTCATTAACCATTAAATTAAATTCTAAAGGGCCTAAAATACTACCTTGATTCACACCAGAGAGTGTCAAATAAGTATGAGAATAGCTCCCCGCATACTCAACATATTGCTTACGGTTGGCCAGATAACTGGCAAAAAAGCTGAGAAATGATGTTGTGAATCCGAAGGATGCCAACTTGCCTAAGAAGATGTCATTATTTACCGTATCAAAGGCTTTTCTGAAATCAAGATATGCAACATCTACCTGCCCCCCAGCCCGAGCATCCATCGCAGTTTTAGTATACTGCGTGAAACACATCAGATTCGTATGTGTTCCTCGCCCTGGACGGAACCCGTGCTGAGAATCCGAGAGACGCGGACTGAGCTGCGCGGAGATAGTTGCATGCAGGACGATCTCAAAAACCTTCGCAAATGCAGAGGGTACAGCCACTGGCCTGAAACCTGAGACATCCGTACCTGGCTCGCCCTTAGACACCGGTGCAACTCTTGTTACTTTCCACTGCTCTGGATACTTGCAAGTAGATAGACATAACTTAAACAAGTATAGTAAGGGAATAGCAAAAACCATTGAACAATCCTTCACTATGTAAGGTGGGATGCCATCAGGCCCCAAAGATTTTTTTGGTTTTAAACGTTTTAAAGCTACAAGCACGTCCTTCAACTCAAGCTGAGGCACCTGCACACAGTCAATAGAAGGAGTAGCTGCCATCGCCGCCTCAGACGCATCCAACCGTGGGGCCTGGGTATCATAAACTGACTGGAAATACTCAGCAAAAGCGACGGCGCACTCGTCTACCGCCAACAATTTTCCATTCCTCGTTAACGAACTCTCACTACGTTTTGATTTCTTATTGCGAACATAATTCCAGAAGGACTTAGGATCCTTAATGAATTGTCGACTTAATCGCGTTTTATATTCTTCATAAGCAAATATAATTTGACGTTTTACTAACGCTCTATAAAATGAGAACATTTTGTATTCGTACGTAGAGCCTCTTGATTTGTATTTTTTATGCCACTCTGCCTTACTTCTTATAGAATTAATGATGTCACTCGTATACCATTCCGGATATACATATTTAAAGTTTTTCTTTTTATTTATTTTTCTAGGAGCATGATTGTCTAATGTTTTATTGACAATTGAATAAAATTTATCTACCGCCTCATGTACATTATCAATCCGCAACAGAAAACTCCAGTCTACTGCCAAAAAAGACGCATATAACGCCTTAAAGTCACATTTATTAAAATTCCATTGAAGACTGGCTTCTTTCGGCCTGTTTGATTTTACAAATGGCAATTCAATATTCTGCTTGTCTAATACTACAGTGTGACAAATACATACAATATTCAAAGGTGGATGTTGCCGATCTGGATCAACTAAACATTCACACTCCTCCACTACAGTAACCTCATAATTAGACATACTTGATAGAACGATATCTAAATTACGATTTTTACAATTCATTACCTCATTGCATTGGCGAAATTCGCAAAACGTCAACAAATATTCAAAATAACATTGTACCTCCATGGACGCGGAATATAAATTAAAATCTCCTAATACTATAAAGTTGTCGTGCATTGGACTAATTTGCTCTATCATGTGAAATAAGTGCATGTATTCATTTTGGTCACTCTTTGGAGGAATATAAACCACACAACAAGTACACAAACGTTTATCACCTCTATACACATGCGCGCAAACCAGTTCAAATGATACATTATTTAATTCTGTTGAATCTACGAGAGACTCTAAGCGCAGCTCTGGTGCAGCCACTAGTAACGCACCACCAAGCTTGCGGCCGTCAGCGCGGTCGCAGCGCAGCACACTGTAACCGCGAGGCACCAACTCCCCATCATAAATCGACTCCGCTAACCCACTCTCAGTAATGGCCCATAAATTTGACAAGGAGTCTAGAATATTCTTGTAGAAAATTGATAACTTTGTGCGTAAACCCCTAACATTCTGATAATATATATTTATTTGCGATTTTGTTTTAACCCTACGTACATTATTCACGAAAAAACACATTCTCTGTTTGAGTAGAAACATTATGATTGGTTCTCTTATATCGACATGTATCAGTTTTCTGTTTGTGTCTATAATTCTGTAAAATTAAGTCCAAAACTAGAGATCTACAGGAATTTATTTTATCTAATCTCTTATTATCCATGTATCTTAACTGGGAGACATAAAAATTTTTAATATTTGAGCTGATTGTATATAATATTTCATTAAGCTTAAACACGTTCAAACAATTATTGTTTGTGATCTGACCAAACAAAATATTAGTGTTAGTTAGTGATTCAATACAATGATATAGGGGCGACTGGAACTCGACTACATTACTATCATACGAGCCTGCTAATACAA
This sequence comes from Carpatolechia fugitivella, assembly GCA_951230895.1. Lineage (NCBI taxonomy): Eukaryota > Metazoa > Arthropoda > Insecta > Lepidoptera > Gelechiidae > Carpatolechia > Carpatolechia fugitivella. The sequence goes on along the minus strand of OX579666.1, from coordinate 1,436,849 downwards.
TTACACAATCATTTTTTGTGAAGTTCTTACAATATGACAAACTACCTCTAACAATTTGCCCTAATGATGCATAGGGTTTCAAAATTGAAGTAACAATATAATCATCACCAAGCATCCTCTGCAATATTACTCTTAGTCCTCTACCTGTTTCATCTGCCAATAACATAACTTTGCGCCTCTTCAGCAAGTTTTGAGCACTATTCGAGCACAGCTCTGATTCTACTGAATCCACTAAACCTTTGTTAAATTCTGCAGGTGAAGAATCCTCTTGCGTTTTATTTGTCTCCTCAATGACAGACGAGCCACGACTCATTGGATTTTGGTCTACGAATTCCGGTTGCTTGATTCCTAATCTCGTCAAATTGCTCTTTCTCTTTTTAGGCTTGGTTAGGCTTTTTAATGATGGATGGGATTATGCAAGCAATGGTCAGTCAATGTCTACGGCTCATATTAAGGTATAATGTCATAATACTTATATCCTATAAAAATACTTAAATAATCTCCATAATATGTATTACTTAAATAATCTTGAATAAAAACTGTTATTTTCCGTTAGTTACCCCACTAAGTAAATTTTGAAATTATATTGATTGTGCTGCATTATTATTAACATAATATGGTAAAGTTTTCTCTATAACCCAAAGTGAAAGACAATGTAAGTAAACCATACATCTGAAGTTGCCAATTTTCTTTGTTATTTTCTTTTAAAAGGCACAAGGCCAAGTCTTCTATACTAGCGGCTCTGTGAGCTGTAGACCTCGCGAGTCGCTGTATATCTCTTTATATTTGACGGAGATCCGTTGCTAGCAGGATCGCACATGGTGGATGGATCCCCGAAATAATATAGTCTCTCCTTAGTTCAGGCTTGTATTTCAACGTTAGTAAAATTACAACTTGAAAATAACAATTGATTGGCAAGATTTTAATGGATATAAATCACAATACGGAAACGTGAGAAGTTTGATACAGGCCTCTTCCCAAAAACAAGCACACAATCACACATTTAAATAATAATATTATTTTAGTAAATAATGACAAAGTAATCTCTTCATATTTGACGGAGAACCGTTGCCAGCAGGATCGCACATGGTGGATGGATCCCCGAAATAATATAGTCTCTCCTTAGTTCAGACTTGTATTTCAACGTTAGTAAAATCACAACTCGAAAATAACAAATGATTGGCAAGATTTTAATGGATACAAAATACAATACGAAAACGTGAGAAGTTTGACACAGAGTAATGGCCTCTTCCCAAAAACAATCACACAATCACACATTTAAATAATATATATAAGGTGATTTTAGTAAATAATAACAAAGCAATCTGATTGAAATCAGTAATGCAAAAGTACGATAATTTTTAATTTGACCTGTTCTATCACACTTAATGCATAACACACCCACTGCACAAGTGACGCGATCCAACCACCGTTATCCGTCATGCCGTGAACCAATCACCGCGCTTGTCGGAATATGACGTGATGCGTGAATGCATCCAATTGGCCCATCTACAGTGACGTTTCTCGTCGAGATTTGGAGCCATATTTTTCTTGGGTTTTGTTTACAATTACACTTCCAAGCCGCGGACAGAGAGACAGACAGACAGACGGACATGGCGAAACTATAATAATTTTCGAAAATAAATATATATGCCTACATGATGACATACCTGTTCTCTTAAAAGTTCTAAACAAACTCTTAAAAGTTTGAAAGGATGCAATCCCCTCAAGAATTGTGGAATACCGCTCTCATTTCCGGAAATATTGCAAGACATCCGGATGTGACGTCATTCAACTTATAACAAGGCACAACTCCGCGCTTCGATTTAAAACATCGATGTAGGTTTTGTGTAAACTTGATTTGTTGTTTGCGCTATTTTTAACTGCTACGAGTGTTGATACTATTTTGTTTTTGCTAATGCTTTTAAATAGACTCCCAATGTAATCAAAACAGCTTGTTTAAATAGAAACGCAAAGAAAGATTTTTATTTTCGTAGTACGTTTATTCGACGCTCTTATGGTGAAGGAAAACATCGTGATGAAACCTGCACACTCCTGCGAAGAAATTTAAAGGTAGTGTGTGAAGTCGACCAACCCACACAGTGACAGGTGGTCGACTAAGGCTTAATCGCGCTAATTCAGGGTAGGCTCGAGCCCCTCGATGGGGTCGTTTATGAACTGCTGATGAAGATTTTTGTGTCATTCGCTACAAGCGTAGGCTCACTGTGGAGAAGAACGGCCTGAAGAAACTCCACAGGATTCGCATCTGCATATTCGTTATTGAATGTTGTTAACCTTGAACTACTTTACTCATAAATTTATTTTATGAATCACTAAATTACTCCAGGATTCTACATTGTAAAGAAATGAGTCACAAAATCTCTGTATGAAAAGTTTTGTTCGAGCGAAACTAACAGGCCCTGAGGATTTTTTTGGATTATGATGAACAATCAATAAAAATAGTAATTAATCTGCCTCTACTACTACACTTTTTTAACAGGCACAAATAAACAAAAAAGGGCAGACATGACACAACATTATTATAAAGTTTGTCCATAAAATAAAAGAGGATTGCAAAAGTTAAGTACATAACAGCTAGTTGGTACTATTTTTCTTCCTTATCCTGTGTGTTTTGGTGTGATAATCTGCAGTCCAAAATTCTACAGTTATAGAGTCGCCAAAGGCCACTGACATGACTCAAGTAACGACTACTTCCTTAGATATTATTATAGTAGCCGGGACCAACGGCTTTACGTGCCCTCCAAAGCACGGAAAAGTCTTTCCTTTAACCAAACTGAGTCTCATAATAAGATTTTTGTTTAACAGGATTTGAACCCGGAACTACTGTTATGAAAGTCAAACGCTTGACTGCGATAGGTTAATTTATGTTGGCCCATTTCATAACAAATGTTGTCACGATATCTGTATCCACCGTGACACCGTCTAGTATTTTCTGTTGGTCTGCAGACACTCCCAGCTTTTTTTCTTTTATTGAATTAGTCACAGGTTTGGTTTGAGTCAGGCGACGTCTATAAAAACAGGCCAAGAGGTTGAACGAGCATTTCCTTGCAAGCCTTTTTAATTAGTCAAGTCTTTGTGCTCGAGAAAAAACGTCCCGTCTTCAATTTATTTGTAGAAATCTTGCTTTTAACAGTTTTATTTGTCAGTCGGTTTATGCACTATAAAAAGTTAAGAATATTGTTGCTAAAACAATATCAAAGTTTAAAATATATAATATACCTTGTAGAAATAACAAAAACCGTAAAAAAAAAGTTAAACTTAATAATAATATGTAATGTGAATATGTGAAAATAGCAGAGTGCATTAATGTACAAAATTTGTGTAGTTATCAACAACTTGTTTTAGAGTGACGAAAGTTTTACTATTTGTACATACTTAATAATATGTAACAACTGTGAAAATAGCAGATTTTAATTTGGTAAAACTAAATTTAGAGTTATACGTGCAGTAATGTACAAAAGTGTAGTTATCAACAACTTGTTTTAGAGTGACAAAAGTTTTACTATTTGTACATACTTAATAATATGTAACAACAGTGAAAATAGCAGATTTTAATTTGGTAAAACTAAATTTAGAGTTATACGTGCAGTAATGTACAAAAGTGTAGTTATCAACAACTTGTTTTAGAGTGACGAAAGTTTTACTATTTGTACATACTTAATAAAATGTAACAACAGTGAAAATAGCAGATTTTAATTTGGTAAAACTAAATTTAGAGATACGTGCAGTAATGTACAAAAGTGTAGTTATCAACAACTTGTTTTAGAGTGACGAAAGTTTTACTATTTGTACATACTTAATAAAATGTAACAACAGTGAAAATAGCAGATTTTAATTTGGTAAAACTAAATTTAGAGATACGTGCAGTAATGTACAAAAGTGTAGTTATCAACAACTTGTTTTAGAGTGACGAAAGTTTTACTATTTGTACATAGCACATAGTATTATGTTGAAATCCTCCAAAAATTAACCCGGATGTTGAAAAAGTGAAACTTCACATTTTATTTCCGAGATAAAAAGTACCCGCATTTTTTATCCAACTGAACTCTTTTTGTGGAATCAGTTGGACTGTGTCAGTTTAAATTCGAGGTTCAGGACGATACGCTCGTTGACAATCAATTTGCAATGGATTTTAAAATGTTTTTTGCTGTGTGCTTGGTGAGTTAATTTGTATCTAATGCTTTAAATGAGAAATTCTTGCATATATATTATAAAATCTCGGAAACTGCTGCAACGATAATGATGAAATTTAAGATATAGGGGGTCTCGGGGGTGATAAATCGATCTAGCTAGGTTTCATTCTTAGTGAAACGGGTTTTCCTCGTGTTTTATTAAAATATTGTTACGCAATATCGTTAGAATAGACAGTTAATTTCACCGTCTTCGGTAATGTAACATTAGCTCAGTCGGGAAACTGCGTGGCGTGTCTTGAGTTCGAATCCTTAAGTTTTTTTTTATTAGTTTCTTTTAATTTTTTCATTTAGTTCTTTAAATAAAAAAAATATAACGAAGAAATCGAAATTTCCAACAGATGGTACTTCAACTCACATAGTGGCGAAATGTTTTTTTTTTACTTACTATGAAAAAAAAATAGGGTTATGTTTGAGTTAAAAAACCGAATGTTCCACGAGCAAAGCTCGGTCGCCCAGATACTATAAGTTGTAAGTTCTAACTTGTATTTAGTATGTTTGAAGTATTTTTTTAAAGAAAAGAACACAACTGTATTCTTTTTACTGATTAACTTAATTAACATAATATAAGATACAAACAGATTAAGTAAAATTTGTCGACCAACCCGCACTGGGCCAGCGTGGTTGACTAAGGTCTAATCGCCCTAATTTAGGGTAGGCTCGAGCCCCTCGGTGGGGACGTAAATGAGCTGTTGATAGAAGTAAAATTTAAAGTATCCCAGTACGCGTCGATAACCCGTCTTATCTCTACCATATCAGATAATGCTTGCTCTTCCAGAATTTATTTGAATAAGTGCTTCCTAAACTAAGCAGTGATTATGCAAATTAAGCGCTACATGCAGAAAAAATTAATTGGCCTTAAAATATATTTTCTAATTAATAATAACAAAGGCTGATTGATTGAAAATATAAGTATGAAATGGGGAAAAAAATCACTACACCCACTTAACTGACAAAGATCGTCACGGAAAGCAAAACTTCTTCTACATCGTGTGGATTGTAAAACTAATGAAATTAGTATTATAATACTAAATTAAATGTATTTTTCAGATCACTGTTATTCATACCTCATCTGCGTACAAGAAAAACGAAGATCATTTTTTCGAAGATAAGTTTGATGAATACTACGATTCTGATGAAGAACTTGATTATTCCAAAGAAACGGAAATTGAAGATAAGTTTCGGCTTAATGACAAACATCTTAAAGTACTAGTACCAATTGTTAATGAAAATCAAGAAGATGAACAAACAGAAACATCAGAGCCAAAATATGAAGTAACAGAAATAATTGAAGATATACCTAACAATGCAACTGTTACAGGACCTGTTGTAACAAATTTCACTATAACCATACCTTTTAATAATGCTACCATCACTAATGTTACAAGTACAGATAATGCCGTTGAGAGTAATGAAGGAGCAAGTGCGAAAAGAAACTATATCAGCGTTTTCCACATTAGAGCTGAATATGACAACGATAAACCTGAAATTACAGTTATACAAAATAACAGGCCAAATATTCAAGCATTTCAAGGTTTAAAAAATTACATTAATGGTGTAAGACAAGGAATTGTAAATGGTCTTCAAAAATTTATCAATAATTATAACGCGCCTGATGTTCATAATATTGTTAATGGTCCTGCAGTGTTTTTGAACAAATTGCAAAGTAAGACATCTGCTTTTTCTGGTAGGAAAGACAAATCTGTCTTTGATCGTGAATTTGTTAATAATAATGAGTATGTCAATTAAAATTTGTAAATATGTAAGTTTGGAAATTAAATAATGCTGTTCGTGTCCTAATGATTTAAATTTTATTGATGACCTTTGTAAAAATGGGCATTTTTTTATAATTTCTTAAAGCTTCATAATGAATCACTTATAAAAATTGTCCTTTGTGCCGAATCATACTGTTATAGTTCTTGTGTCTTTAATATTGTGATAGATAAATACAGGCAATACTCAAAAAGGTAGCCAAATGTTCCAATCGTTAACCTTAATTGCCTCAATTAGTATAACACTACATAAGCCACACCGCTAATGACTCATATATATATGTAATGGATATACAGTTATAGTAAAAGATCCCTACATACGTGTACCGATTGTTATCACACGTAGTGCGTATTTCTTATACGTATGTTAAACGATCCAATGCGTTTATTTAAACTAAAAGCATCGACAATACACTTATTTGTATTTTTTCTTTACAATTATATATTTCTATTTTTTGTTTTATTGTCATGTTCTGCATATTTTATGTTTTTGGTGTTGTTGAAGTATGTTTATATTGTATAGTAGAGACTGATGTTTATCTTCACGATATTACTTAATTTATTTCCTAGTTAATTTCGTAAATACATTTCTGTTTCTCTTATCAAGTGCTTCAGATGGCGTATTTGGACGTACGCAAAAGTACTATTCTTGATAAGAGGCAATATTAACGAACATGGTTTAGCTTTCGACTGTTATCATCATAGTTCATCTAGGTAAGCCCGTATCAGTCAGTACCTAATTAAAACGTACTGAAGAATTGGATTAAGTACTTAATTAACGAACCCATTTGTGCACTTTAATCTATAATATTGCGAAAATGAAAATATGTAAATAAACAGTATAAATACAGAGAATTTTAATAATAAACTGATTTATTCAAAGCTCAACACTTAAAATGAAGTATTCAAAGCTTACTCTTGGATTCCCATTTTTGTAGATTTCAAACATTCATTACAGAGACACGCACACCTTATATGTGACTTTGTCATGTACTGTATGGTCTAAAATAAAACCCTGAATCTTTTATTTATGCAGAAAGTTAATTAAAAAGTTGTTAATTTAACGTTTATTTAGGTGTGTTTAATTTATCGTAAAATTATCAATAAATCAATTGTAATTTTTTTAAACAATAAGCGTAGTTTAAAATTAACCCGAAACACAAGGGTGGGTGGTTAGATGTTGTAAGTGTAAAAAATGTAAAACTCTAGACCAAAACTCACAATGATAAAAAACAGTGCCTGTTGTGTCATCTCTCCTATTAATTCTTTTTTATGTAACACGTCCTGTGAACTTGAATTCTCGTGTGCAATGATTTGTAAATAAATAAATAGGTAAAAAAAACATAAAAATTTCGCTAGAGAACTTTTGTTCAAGTTAATTATATTATTTCCTGATTGTATCTTTGTTAGATATACTTACATTGAAACTGGATTCCAATACATTCCAACAACAGCTAAGCCACGAATTTTTCCCGTATGCTAATACTACGGTGTCGACGAACTAACTAATGTTTATCCTGATTGGGACAAATATAGAGCTGCTATGAAGCTGCTGAGCACTACACGAAGAGTGTTGTAGAGGGTTATGTGGCAATAACCAGGGCACAGTCCGAAGGAAAAAAGGTATTTATATATTATAATAACTGACATGGAAAAATAGTAGAGAATAGCAGAAAAGCTTTAGGAATGTTCATCGGAGATCAGGACATGAAGTGAAGAATTTAGCAGGAAAAAGACAAAATCGAAACGTAAGAAATCTTAATTTGAAAATAGAATTTAAAATGAAAAATAAAACTGCCAGCAAGAAAGGTTGCCAATCATAAAACAAGAAAGAGGACGAATGCCTCGTTACAATTTTAAACAAATTTCACTAGTTTCTGAGGAGGTATCAATCATCATCTTTTTTAGTTCGTATCTCATGTACAATGGCCAGCAAAAGAGCATACCTAGTTGGCAAACAAAATCCCACGGACCAAGTAGGAAGAGGACTAGGCGCTATAAACATTTTCATACAGATTGAGTGTGACATCGCGCGGGGTCGAAGTCTGAGACGCGGGGAGGATGACTCCGCCTTTTTATCTCTTGCCACCTAGTGGCGAAAACCAGAATTAACAGTCACGTTCATATTGCGGATAGTTACACTATTCACCACTAGAGGGCGAAACATGTTAAAAACATACTTATACAGGGCCGTACTGAGATTTTATTTTTAAAAATAAGTACGTCCTCTCGCTCAAAGTCTTAGATCAAAGTACCTATATCGTGTACAGTGATGAACTTGGAAAAATTAGCGCGTGGGTCAGATTACAAACACATTTTTAAAACAAGAAATAATTTTAATAGGTACAAGAAATAATAAAGAAATAAGGACAATTCTTTCTTTCTTTCTTCCAAAACTTCGTAAAAAATGGTATTCCGTCGTAAACAGAGTTGAGAAAACTCCACCCTCTGCTTAGGCTACAATACAAGACATTTATGTGAAGATCATTTTGATGTAAGTACATATTACTAATTTACTATTTACTAATAATATGCATGTATGTTTGGATGTATGGTTGTTTGGTTGGATGTATGGATGTATATAGACGTTAATAAGCTACTTTTAAAACCTGTACCTAATTCATTTAATCACCCATAAATAGAACAATTTTATTTAACTGCTGTCTTTTCGTTTCTCGAATATTATTCTCACAAATTCATTCTCTAAATGCGGCCCGTTGTCGCAAGTGTTGCCTGTTTAGGGAAGGTTGGGAGATTTTGCACAGATTATAATTTTAAATTAACACTTCAATGAAAATGGATATTTCACTTTGAAATAATAATATTGTCTTTTTTACACTTAAAAACAAAAGATATGTAATAATTAAGATGAAAAACTAAGAAGATGAAAGTAAACAATTCCAAATAGGTATGACTGCACGGGTTATTACATAATTAACATGTTTACTTAATAAAAACGTGCGTCACACTAATATTATAAAATGACTCCACTACTGAATTTCGAAATAAAATTTATAATATATTTGGATGTTTAGATGTTTGTTCCGCTTTCATGCCTTAACCACTGAACGGATTTGAATGAAATTTGGAATGGAGATAGTTGGTACCCTGGATTAACACATAGGATATGGAAAAAAGTCTTATTCCCATGGGAAAATCTTACATAACGCGAGCGTAGCCGCGGGCGGAAAGCTAGTGTAGAATCAAAATCAGTAATACGTAACACCAATAATTGCGATTATTTTGAGAACCTCTTTTATCTTAGCATATCGACATTTTAGGATATTTACTTGGCCCGTGCATAAAATCCTCCCGACAAATCGGGAGAATTTATAACACTACCACATATTTTCCTTACTAGTACATTTTCTGCACGCTAGATGGCGATCTCGCGTCATCTGACCGCGGGGAATTTTTCGACGAATATCATAATTTAACAGAAAATCTAGTTTATAAATTAATAAGTTTTCTACATTTCATGATAGAATCTAATGAAATATAAACATCAAAGCTCACATAGTCGCAATTACACTTACTTATTAACCAATCTTTATTAGCCATCTAGTAGCACAAAGCGTAATTTACTCCTCGTATCAATTATTACAGAAAAGTTGGGATGAAAATACTGAAATAAGTTACTTACACGTGAAATTATAACTTTTCAGCTGTTTCTCCTTGCCTTTCAGAACAATTTCGACACATAGGTACACAACACTTCATATTTTTAGCATTATTTACTCAAATTTCAATAATTTTTGACCGCACGACGACAAGTGTTTTAGTCGCAAGTAAATAGCGTAATGGCCGCTAAGCCCCGCCCCCTCCGTGACGTCATGGCCGACTAAATTATCACGCGGCCTAGTTCATAGAGCCTAGTCCTCTTCCTACTTGGTCCGTGCAAAATCCTATATCACCATATACAACGCCATCTTGCGAGATTCTGACCAAGCCTAATATATCAGGGTAAAATTGTTTCATTAAATCTCACTAGATGGCGCTAGAATTGATTTGCAATGAAAAATGAAACTTACTTTGTTGTCTTAGCTAATTTTAATAATACTCAACTTCAGCTTGAAGCATCATTATTCGTAGCACGGAGACAAATACAAAGAGGAGGTGCCACAAGCAACTTAGTCCCGTCTCATAGCGGACTAAGTACTCTTACTACTAGCTATTAACCACCAGGCGTCGCTTCTGTCAGTGTTACTTTGGATTTTATGGAAACGACACGAATATGACTTGGTTTGATTACAACCATTTTAATTGAAATTAGTGACGCAAAAATTATATGCTGTGTTGTATCGTGCAACAGTACGAGTAATACAACTATTTCTAACGAAAAAAAGACATAATTCCACTCGTATGTATTTTTTAATGCAATTTTTAATGCTCGTAACTTATTCCTTCGAGAAAGTGCAACGCCATCTATCGCCAAGTAGAATAACTTCTTGACTGTAGAAGGTTATATGACCTGTTTCATTCATGCTCATTCATTTATGTATTTTGTATAGTAAGCTGGGTGGCCAGATATGGAATCTAAAAAAATATATTTGTATAAAATATTTAAAAATATATTTGTATAAAATATTACAATTAAATAATGCAGATAATATTGATGAACTTACTCAATATTTATAGTTGAATTCATGACAACAAAATATCACATTTTGGGCAAAGATGTTTCCTTATACTTGGTAATAAGTAAGTGATGATAATAAAGGACTTACGTGAAATCCCGTGTCAAAATTGAACAGATCTTTTTATATAATATATTCTTTATATATATATATATATATATTCTTTATTGCACACTTAAATTTACAGGATAATTAAGAGATCTTCTTCTTATCAGATCTTTTTATGTCTTATAGTTTCAGAGTTACCCATACTGACCCATTTAAATGGGCCATCATGTATATCACAATTGCTCATATTATAAGGTAATCCTACATTAAAAACGACTACATAATAAAAAAAAAGAGAGAGATAAATTTAAAAAAAATGGTCCGAATTTTTTGTTTTTTTTCACTTGCCTGGCAACATTATACAGCGTAACGAACTAACGAACAGAACCATCTTGTGTGTAATAGCGAAATTAAGTACGGTTTATTAGTGTCTAGCTGCAAAGCTAGTTTTGCTATTGACCGCTAGATGGTTAGCAGAACTTCATCTCCCCGCACCCCCTCCCAATGGCGACCCCCGCTATCATATAGAAAACGTCTTAGGGCAGCTCCTCTTTGTATTTGTCTCCGTGATTCGTAGGCTTGAAGCTATCACATAATATCTATGTTAAAACATATTGTAAAAATGAATTTGCATTCTTGGATTCGAACTTCAGTTGAGTCTAAATCGAAGCATTGCAATTAACCACTCGGCTATCAAGGTTTAAGAACTAGCGATGAAAATATGAAACACAATCGCCCTGTTATTGTTGGGTTGGCAAAAACTAAGTGCAAATATAAATAAATGGAGGGTAAAATTAAGTAACTGTGTTTGATTTACGAATATTCATTCATCCACCACTGTCCCGTTGAAAGACATTGTGCGGTTGGTTATCAAAGCCAGTTATATTTTTATTTTAGTCTTTGCTTTCACTTTACTTTGCGGTTTATATAATGAGTTCTAAGTGTAATATAAGTATTGTTACAAGAGCAGAAATAGTTTCTTTGCATAACCAAGGAAAAAACTATTCAGAAATTTCTAGGGAGTTAGGAGTAACGGTAAGTGAATTTAAAATGTTATTCATTGTTAATTAAATCGTGCAGCGTCATTGTGTTGAAAAAAAAAATAACTATTATTCTGTGCCTTAAGGAATTATTTTTTGTTTTCCAGATTAAAACTGCGAAACTATGGGTTCGCAGACATGCAGATGAGGGCACTTTGGATCACCGACCCAAAAGTGGAAGACCTACTATCTTGAACTTAGCACAGCGGCAAATGATGGTGACAGAGTATGAAGAAAATGGATTTACTGCGACAAAACATTTTGCTGGACTATTTGATACTTCAGTGGATACTATACGTCGTGCTTTACACAAAGAAGGACTACACTATCGCCGTCATGCAGTTAAACCTTTATTGACTGACGCTCACAAAATAGCTCGATTACATTTTGCTAGAACATATTTAAATTTCGACTGGTCAAATGCAATTTTTAGTGATGAAAAAACGTTTAAATCTAGTCAAAGGGGGAGATTATCATTATGGCGAAGGAATAACACACGATATAATTATAATCATGTCGTAACAAATAATGAATCCGGTCGAATAACTTTGAACATGTGGGGATGGATGAGTGCCCACGGCCCCGGAGAACTTGGTGTTATACCCAGTCGCGCTAACAGCGCTAATTATGTCCAAGTGCTCGACGAAATTATGTTGCCTACGACACGGGCTGTGTATCCACGGAGCGAGATGCCGAATATTATTTTTATTCAAGACAATTGCCAATTGCAATTCATCGATCACAGGTCGTTAAGCAGTGGTTTCAACAGCACTCCGGTGAAGTTCAAGTTATTCCTTGGCCCTCTAGATCGCCCGATTTAAATCCCATAGAAAATTTATGGGGCTTGATAGTTCAAAGGTGGGACAATAGAAACGAACGAACACGAGAAGCGCTGGAAGCACATTGCATGGAAGTATGGGAGAATATTCGCGGTTCCAGTTTGTGTGCTAATCTTGTTGGGTCTATGCGATCTCGAATGCAAGCTGTAATTGACCAAAACGGTGGACACACGAGTTATTAAATATTTCATATTCTATATTAGATATTTTCGTGTCACAGTGTTTGTATGGTTACAAACTACTCCGACACGGCTTGACCAATTTTTATGTCTTTTTTTGTGTATACTTACGATAGGTCTGAAAATAGGTCGTAAACTATTTTTATATTACTTACTGTTTCTTTATATTTTTTTTTAAAGAAATAATTTATATGACAAAACAACGTTTGCCGGATCAGCTAGTATATGTAAAAAATAATGGCTGTCGCTAGGAAGGGACGCTTCAATCCTCTTTTCAAATTATATTGAAAACGAACACTTAAGCTGTATCCTTCCTAGTTCGCAGTCTCTAATAAGAAACGTTTATAAAAATATACTAAGTATTTAATTTATTGTTTTGTATTGTTTTTTAAGTCAATAAAGTTGTTTTCATAGTTAACGCAATTTACTTATTTAAAAATAATTCAAACACCCACTTCTTTTTCCCGTACCGAATAAGAAAAGAAAAAATAGATAACGGTATAAAAGTAAGTTAATTCAAAGACAAAATATAATTCCTAGGCTGGGATTCGAACAGAGCTCTCATCATTTGTGAGTCAGACTGTGTGCACACTGCACTAAGGCTGCTTATCGATTATGTGTGAAATAGTGAATCGGTTATCACAATAATACTTTCGATACAAATATAATATTGCACGATCAAAGTGTGTAGGATAAAGAATCCAATTGTTTACTATATCTCCTTAAAATGATTTTATAAACGTGATCAAATTAGCTAGGACATTTTTTTAAATTATTACAACGCCATCTTGTTTATTTTGAATGAATTATTATGCTGTTTCGTCCTTTCGACGCTTATCGGCTTCAAGCGATTAGCGACTTTACGGTAGGTATGCTCTTATGCTGGGCATTGTACAGTCAGCAAAAAAAAAATGTTTACCACCTTTAGGTTGGACGTAATTTGAAAATAATAGAACAACCAAGATAATTTTTGTTTGCAGATTTTTACAGATACCGAGTATGAACCTTACTGAATTTTTGTTCGCTAAGAAACAAAACAAAAAGTAGTAAACATTCTTGGCTGACCATTATGATGTAGTTTTCCAAAAAGATAATTATAACTTATCGAAATTAAAGGTTTTTGCGTAATATATTTATATACAGTAAGTTTATCGGGAGTTTATGGGTTTGACTGGTAAGTGACATTGTTTCAGTTTTACTGACGTTTCGTTCACGTGCAATAGATGTTATACGTTTACGTAACACACTTAAAAAATAATATATTAGTCCAAAACAAAAATACTCTGAAACTTAAATAAATTTGCAGCATTTTGATAAAAATACTCATAAAAACTTCGAATAAAACACCAAAAACAAACCCGTTTCGATGGGTATCAACAGCTCTTTATAGATCTTTTAAGGCACAGAGGTCATTATCCCCGGGGGATGCTGTACGCAGGCAGTGCCGCGCCGCGCATCGACTCATGCGCACGCTGCGTGTGCTGTGCGCTTAAACGTATAATACGCTTTGTGACGCAAAATTCGTCGAGACATACAGTACGTACTTTATTTATAAAAAAATAGTAGCCTGAGATAAGCTTATTAGAATAAATAGAGAGAGTGAGCTGCTTAAAATATTGCCTTTCGATATTTTTATATTTGATCTTTATTTTTTGTGTTTGAGGATCTCCAGAAGTCAAAAACCTAATCAAGAGAGCATTAAACTTTTAATGTCAATAAATCTGGTATCGTAAAGCTAATGGTTTGTCAAATATTTGAGTGTTTAATAAAATAAACTTGTTTTTGGTCATTACAATTATTTGAATTATTTATTATCTTGATTTGAATTGGATCTTGCAGATCTGATTCAGAATAGGTTATTTTTTAATTATATTATTATTTGGAATGGATAAAGCTAGGTACGGATTTATAAGCAAAACTAAAGTCTGTGAATTTAACAGAATCTTGCGACTTTTTTGTATAGGTAAACTTTAAGGATTAACATGATATTCCATATTAAAAAAAAACATAATCCATGGACAGTAATTGTACCTATTTGGTAAAGAATAAATAAATTTGAAAATAAGTAGGTACTAATAATATGGGTATAGATAGATAAATTGTTTACAGATAGATGAAAACATTTTTCTTATATAAAAAAAAACAAATAAGAAAAGAAAATTTGAGGCAACATTAGCAATAAGGCCGCCTAACTGTACACGACTACCTGTTCTTATTTCCACTCTGTCATTTATTATTTCTGTGTTTGCAATAAAGTACATTCATTCATTCATTCATTCATTAGACTGTCTTATTTATTTGTATTTGCCGGTATTTGATACAGACGAAAATCATGTATTGTATGTATTATTTTCGTTTACCTGTGTCACAAAATTTATCTGAAACATAAAATTCACATATCTGTGATCCAAAATTACATTGTTTATACATTATTCTGTCTCCCATGGGAGTGTAGTGGATTTACAATGATGATAAAGTTTAAAAATAACCTGTCATACAAAATGTAAAGAATATTGGTTCGTTGGCTTGTTCTTCTTTGACAATGGAGCTGAAGCGATTAGGGATTTATACAAAATCACCAACCAAAGGTAGAGAAGCTGAAAAGTGACATAAATTAATACTTACCGCAACAAAAATCGAATCCAAATGAAATCCTCCTCAAATAAATTTAAGTAAGTAATCAAATTAATAAAAAAAATAAAAATATTTTATTTTTACTAGAAGTCTATAGGTATTTTTAAAACTAATGAACTTTTCCAAGAAGTTGCTATAATAACAGCAATTTATTTGACATGGGCCAAGTCAGTGGCCTTTGGCACTGACATCAGGGTTTGTAAGGTCGGTTGTTGACCTTACAACCTACACGATGATGATGATGATTTGGCTTCATAATGCACCCAAAGCAGTTAAAATCACAATAAAAGTTTTTGTAACTCGAAGTAAACTAAAGAAGTAGTTAACAATAAATCAGAAATACTCGTGTATGTACCACAACCTAAAATTATACATAATGAACATATTATTATACATACATATTAAATGTATTATAGACCAGAAGTACTTTTTCGTAACTTTGAAAGCATACTTGTTCTTTTCGGGTGAGAAACAATACACAAAATAGAAATGACCTGATGCTGCAGCCAGGATTATATTCTCAATGGGCACGATACCTTGAATGTCAACATATATTTTAACTTTTACAATGTCAGGATGGGATGATGGGATGGGATGAATGGGATGCGTGGGACGCCCCCCTGCCAGGTGGACTGATGACCTGAGGAAGGTCGCTGGTGGTGGCTGGATGAGGAAAGCGTGCGCTTTGTCGTGCCCTTGGGGAGGCAGCAGTCCAGCAGTGGACTGCAATAGGCTGATTGATTGATTGAATGTCAGGATTGATTTTTCACGAGAGTCACTCCTCAACAATTAGTAGCAAGCACTCCAAATATTGATTTAACATTTAGAAGTCTAAATGAAAAGGGTTTTTTAAAGAAAACTTACAAATGAACTATCAAATGAACTATTTACAGAGGATTAAGATATAGAAATGAATGGATGCGCTAGTCTAATTATAACCAAGTAAGTACCACAAACAACCTATATCTAAGTATAACACGCGGAGAGCCCGGAACCGTTATTTGTTGCTGGTGAATGTACCGACGTAAATACTAGTTCAATTCCTAGCTGCGCGTGCGACTGCCAGGTACTATTTGAAGGCTAAATGAACTATCATCAAAGTTGCAGTGGGTTGATGTGGGTTGAAAATTATGATTATGTATGACTATAGTTTGTAATGTGAAAGTATTATATTAATTGGAAAAAAACTGTATTAAATAAAATTATTAATTTGAACTATTCATTATTAAAAACATTATCTTAAATAATAAAAGTCTTTGGACTGAGGTAATGACTATTATTATTATTGTTTTTAAAACAAACCAAAGTGAAAGCCGTTCTGTATTTTTCATTAAGAAAAAAATTAATTTCCTACATGAAAAGAAAGTCAATAAAAATAAAATTAATTTGGATACCATCCTAGACTTTGAAAAGTAAAAATATAATATAGATTTTTTTAATAACATAATAAACGTTCGTTAACGTACCCTTCATTTCTTGAAAAAATAATTAGGACTGTTTTGAGAGTTTTGAGACCCCACGGCCTCTGATTATATTTGTTTCTAATTCAGCATTTTATATTCTGCTTTCCAGGATATAGCCAAGATGCTTCGTCACGCAATCTTTATCATCTTTCTTCGTGCTGTTTTGGTAAGTTAAATAAAACGAATTAAAAGAATAATAAAGATAAAGATAATATTCAAGATTATCGTGGTTGTTCATTACACTAATATTGTCACAATTTTCGGGTTTTTTACTCCGGTTATATCAGTTAGTCTACTCGCGACCATGGAGCGTGTAACCGTTCCGAAATATCGAGGTAACAATATTAAATATAACCGTGGTGATAACCCGAAAAAAAAAACTGTTTTGCCATTTCTCAACCTGAAAATACTTCCGACCCCCGCTAGCTAATACTAATACTCCCTGAAAACAAGACCTTATATTTGGCAATTGGCAATTAGAACTTCAAGAACGGCCCTATGCGTTCTAATTTCAAATTTCAATTCAGTTCATTCCGCGGAACAAAGGCTCTATCGGTAGTGCAGTGCAGCCAAAGAGATTGCGAATGCACCTTTACAATAGAGTGTCAATAAAATGGCTTTGATGTAGGTATAACGTTTTAGCTAAATAACGAAAAACCTCTCAGCTGGCTGGTAAGTATAACTTTTATTCCAGAAGTACAACATAACCTCAAAAAAATATGTTAACTTTTCATATAAACTGAGCAGCTGATCGGGTCAATTCTCGGAGGAAACAATTTGTATAAAAGTAAAAAAAAATATATTTATGTATGTTTAAAAGTTGTGGAATAAGAGTTGTCCAGTTTTACGGGCTGACCTATAAAAATAAAGATAAAAATGTCTTTATTCGAAGTAACATTTAACAAATCATTTTTCGACGTCAATGCTAGGAGGACAACAGAAGTTTGTCCCTGGTTGGCATGCTCACTACAAGTGTACGCTCAATGTGGAGAAGAACGCGCTGAAGAAACTCCACAGGATTCGTATCTTCCGCACTTTTTTTTATTAATTGTATTGTTTACAATAGTCAGTAAATATTGTTAATACATTTTTTATAACCACGATATATATATATTTAAATATTATGAATGTTCCCTGTGCCGTACTGTAGCATCCGAACACCAACGAATTTTGTAATAGTAAACCTTATTACAAAATTCTTAAACCTTTTTTTCTGGTAAAACTAAGATCTCATCTGGTATTTTATTTAATATAGCAGCGCACACAGAGCCCCACAAATATAATTAGTTTATTCTTATTTCTTGTATTACGACCGTAAATTTCAGAATATTTACTAAACTCATGGATATTTTTCCTAACAAACATAATCATGGAACCGTCAAGATAGCATGAGCGGTTTTGCATTATTTTGCTAAAACGATGTAAACCCCTTTACTCGTTCCCATACCTCAACTTTTCATTGTACACCTGCTTGTTTATCTCACAAGGGAAGAAAATGATTATGTTTGCTTGTTTATTCCTTATAATCTTTGCACTTCGTTAAACTTTGATCAAAGAAAACTGGGGAAACAAACAACAAGTCTGTAAACAGCTTTTCCATTGTTCCTTAACCTTTATTCTGGTTGGGCTTTGTTAATAGCATGTACAATCAGCTGCAGATAAATCGGACTCTTCTGGCAAAGCAAGTATGCTAGAGGGTCTGACTTCTCTGCAGCTGACTGTACCTTTTATACTATTATACAGTTATTTATTAATATTAAAAAAAATACAAAAATAAATATCAACCTTACAATTAAATTTAGTTTGAATAAAAAAAAACACTTCATTCGAGTCAGTCAATCACCCTTTTATAGAACAACATAACAAAAATGAAAACATATTTTTTTTCTGACTTCCCATAATAGTTCCCACGTCATCATCATCATCAACATCGTCATCATCAACATCGTATCAAGTTGTTTGAAAATTGAAAAGTCAACGATCATCCTTACACACTCTGGTCCGGAAGCTGTTTTACGAAGCTACAAGTTACAAATTACAAGTACAATTTGATGTACATTGCGTAGACAATGAGGTAAAACGATAAGGGCTTCCAGTTTTGGCGAATTGACCTCGCAATGAATATCAAATTGTAACTTGTTACTTGCGAATTGTTGCTTCGTGAAACGGGGCCCTGGTGGTGTCCACTACTCGTACCTACTACGTGTAAAGGAAAGTGGGTAAATTGGCTCAAAAAATTAAAAACGTGCTCAAATTTTTTTTTTTTATGTTATGAACTTCTTCACTTCTCTACTCTAAAGCCTATATAAATCACCCACATTACATCCTTTATTGTTCTCTGCTCAGACCCACACCGTACCTTTAATATTATAACGAACTAAGTTTTAATTAAATTTCGGTCTTTGATGTAGAAGCAGATATTGTTTTAGTTGAACTAGCGACACGCATCGAGATTGTTGGAGCGAAAATTATAAACTGAAAGTCATTTGAAAATTTGTCTTGATGTTTGATAATATGATGTCATTTTGGTCCCCCCGAGGGACTAAAGCCTGTTCTTTTTCTTCTCCGTTTGAGTTGGCTGGTGACATGGCCAACCGACATGGCTTGTGCAATTGTGCAACGACCACTTCTGAACGACTTGAGACGAATGAGACTTCTGACGAATTGTCTCTCTTTTCTGACAATCAGGAGATTTAGCCCACAACTCTTACTCTACAAAACATTGCGAATATCATGAAAATAGAGAAAAAAAATACGATATTGGTTTAAGTTTCAATTTCTTTTTCAGATAGCCAAACTTCAAAATACACTAAATTTAAAAAAAAATATATATTTTTTTTGTTTACTTTGGCTTTTTTACGCTTTTTAAGCTAAAATATAATAGAAATAAGCTATGCTGACACTACGTAACGTAACATGTATTAGAGAACATAATATCTTCTTGCTGACTGTACTTCACGCATGTTTTTTTTTTTAAAGAAAACCGTGTCCAAAGTCCTTCGAAAGTTTTTAGCAAGGAAACAACTGTCCATATCTAATTAATATTCTTTTGTAAAACGCTTTCATTTGTAGAAAGACGACCTACAAACAAAAGCAAACAAAATGTAGAATGTATGTATGTATGAGGTCTTTGTATGTATTATAGTAGGTAAATATATACTATGTGGATTTCACTTTCATTTCGTTCTGATGTCACTTGTCGTGTCTGGACACATTCATTAATTAATTATT
Source organism: Carpatolechia fugitivella (assembly GCA_951230895.1). NCBI lineage: Eukaryota > Metazoa > Arthropoda > Insecta > Lepidoptera > Gelechiidae > Carpatolechia > Carpatolechia fugitivella. Next base: position 1,416,795 of record OX579666.1, on the reverse strand, counting down.
TTTTTAATTATAACACATTTTATTTAAAAAAATAGATCGAAAAAATAGTCAATCTTGAACTTATATAGCCTTTGGCTGGGCCACTAAAAGCGCAAATCCAGCTATCAAACACATTATAAAAGAGAAATTATTAAGTTTTGGCCATCCGTTTAATTACTTAGACAAACGAAAAGGATGGTACAGGTGAACTCAATTTGTAGTTAAGATCGTTACCACTGCTTAGTACTTGCTTGAAAGAAACTGCTACCTTAGCATCTCACTTTCTTGTAACATATACTAAATATAATATGTTAATTTGTGTCCGTGACAAAAAAAAAAAAATTCATTCATTAATTTCTACTTACAAATATTTTATCTTATTTTCTTCTTTTTTTTTTTATAAACGATAAATGAAAAACACACCCTGCACGATTCATTACGCCCTGAGTTCTTTCAACAAATTGTATTTAGTCCCATTACCACAACTGCCAATTATGTTTTTCAAACGTTTTCAAACATTTTGTTATTTTGAGCGTGAAATCCTTTTACACATTCGTCTGTCCCTCTTTTTATAAATGCTTTTGTTTGGAAAAACCAAACAAAAAGCAAGCAATTTAGAAGATCCCATTATAGCCAATGATATAAGTAATTAGGGTCAATATTCTCGTTTAAATAAATGTGCTGATTTGGGTCGCTGTGTCGTTATCGCCACAAATATTACTCTCAATTTTGACAACAAAGATACTTGCATACCTACTTTGAATTTTTTCTTTGTAGTCAATTTCTAGTCTAGGATGGGTTTTAACAAAGATTTTTGACGCGCGTCGCCTCGCGCTAGCGAAGCGATCGTCTTTTATTTCCTCTGAGGGTTTTAAGAATAACAACAAAAAAACAAAAGCAATGTCAATCAGTCTATCAGTCTCAGTTATCAGTCAGGTATCCTATTCTTAGAAATTCGTCTAAGATTTTCGTAAATTTTATTTATTTATTTATTTTAATTTGACAGAAAATGATCACATAGAAAAACGACACAAATTTTATTCGAATGATGTTTGGGTAAATGTTGAAATGTGAGAAAGTTTAATTTATTTCAGAATAAGATACCGGAAAAACAACTTAAACAACCTCAGAAAAAGTAATTTTCACTTAAGTAATTTATACGGATCAATGCAAGGAATTGCAGACTTTATATTTACTTAGGTTTCGAAACTTTTTCCCTTTGCTAGCAAATAAAATAATACAGGTAGTTGCTCGATTGTTTGATAAGATTAATTTCATCAAATGTAATAACTTGTTATGAAAAAGAAAACAACAAACTATTCGCCTCTAAAATATTTGTCCACTTTTTCCAGGTGGGAGCAGCAAAACAGCAGGTCCAGCTCTCCGACTCCTACCTTCCAGTAGCCATGCAGGTCATCGCCCATCTCACAGATCAAATGGCATTCGAATCTAAGGACGAACCTACTCCAGCTCCAACCAAGCCCACTTCCAGGCCTCCGATCAAACCCATCAACGATCCAGTCAAGCCAACCAAGCCAACCAAGCCTAGCAGCTGGCCAAGTTTGGTGACCAAACCACCAAGCCCGAAACCGACAACACGAAGGCCGTATGTGAACTTGGCAGACCAGACTCTTCAGAAACCGCAGAACGGGTGGTGGATGAGCTATGGTACAAAGGCTAGGTGAAGGTCTTCTGCTTGCTTTTCTCTTTTCTTCGCTTAGAACGGAACATCAGCAAACCTTTCTTTCTTACTATTTCTTCAAATACTTTAAATTACCAGCATCTGAAAACAATAATGCTTTAATAACAATCTTACAACTATTTTACTAAACACAATATAGCTTTTCTTGGTAATATTATAAAAATAAGTGGGAAAATTCGTAAAACTGACAGCTGTTAGGTAAAGAACATCTATTATCATCTTCTTATTCTTATTCTTATAACAACGTAACAGAAGCCTGCGTGGTGGACAAGGCCTAAGGTTAATAGACAACCAAAAGCGCAGGACCAGTTATAGTAGAGATTCTTGGTCGAGACTTTTTCCAACAGTAAACTTTTCCTTAGCTAGGATAATCAAGCCCAGAAATTATATCAAAACCAGAGATAATCACAATAAAAAGCATGCTACATCTTGTACTACAGGATCATTGATGAATTACAAACTTAGCAAAATTATTTTTCTTTCTAACTTCCAGGATACAAACCACACCATTCCATAGGCCCGGACTCTTCGCTCCGGTATCACCACCGAAGCCTTCAGACCGCATAAGTCCAAACGCGAAATCTGGCTTCCTCCCACCCTTCGACCACAATACCCAGTACACTGTCATCGAACCCCAAGAGAAACGAACTGAAGAACCTCTACTAGCTATACAGGAAGAAGAAGTCAAACCTTTGATGGAACCAGCTCAAGATGCACCCTTGCTACCACCACATTTTGAATCAGAAGTGTCAAGTCGTGCTGGTTACGATGATTTCAATGAGGAAAACTTGCAGTACTTGTCTCAGAATGTCAGGGATTTGATTAGAATGGCCCATGACCCTGATGATGAGAGGGTGGTGGATGTGTGGGAGGGAGTGAGGGCGAACAATCAGGAAGTGACGCCGAAAGGAAAGCTGTCTTCGTCCAATCTGAGGTTGCTGCTGTTGTATGATCTGCTGAGCAGGGAAGCTAAGAGGCAGAGGCTGTCGGACTATAGTGTGAGTACATTTTGGTAGATTTTGTAATCGTTTCATCATTTATTATTAACTGTTTAACAAGTTATTTCATTAAAAAGCTGGAACATGCCAAAAGCTACTTACGTAGTAGTTACTTTCGTAATTTAGTCTATGTAATAAAATTCATGAAGACCCGAACTTAGAATAACTTTGGGCGTATTGGAGTAAAACAGATTTATAAATTTTCTTTGGAATGCAAGGGACATATTTTTTCAAACGGTATAACCATACTTCTTACAACAGTCAGCAGCGAAGAAAAGAATCATTTTGTACATTTCTGAGTATCCATAAAGAACCATTAATAACATACCGTTTCGGACCTAATTGGAATTTTGAGATTAGAAATATGAATTGATGAATTATGTTTAGGTATAAATCTCTTAATACTCGTGAAAATTGCCTCTCAAAGGCTCACGACCACTTACACCCAGATCCCTTTCTCGAAGCCTCTCAGAACAAATCACAATCAAATAATCACCCTCTCAACACAGTCCTCATAGTAAGACCTCTTCACCACCCTCTTAATTGCAGAAACACTCAAGAATCCCTTAAGGCAAGGATGCATTGATTTACATACGACTCAACTTACTTGGATATAATTCCAACGATGTTTATTATAGATAGATTCAAATCAAATTGTTAGAATTCCAATCTTGAGACATGATTCAAATTTAATAATTACTATCAGTATTTACATCTTCGCCCTTTATACGGGTCTACCAAGAGGATCGACTTTGATATTATGATGACCTGACACACGCAAACCCACAATATTTTCGAAGTTCAAAATCATGTTCATCTCACGCTTTTAATGATAGTGTAAAGTTGAAAAAAAAAAGTTTTTGTTGTTATCAACTCATATTCGTCCCCACCTTTTCATAAAGCCTTAGTCCTCGTTGGCTTAGTGCGGGTTGATCCTCTTTACACTCAGCCTTTGAATTTCTTCACAGACGTGTGCAAGTTTCATCACATTTTCATCAACAGTCATCGAGTGTCATCACAGCTCATATACGTCCCCACCGAGAGACTTGAGCCTATCCTGATTTAGGGCGATTAGGCCTTAGTCAACCACGCTGGCCCAGTGCGAGTTGATTGACTTCACACACAACCTTTGAATTTCTTCGCAGGAGTGTACAGGTTTCATAGCGATGTTTTCCTTCACCGTAAGAGCGTCGAATAAACGTACATATGAATTTGAAGAAAACATATTGGTGCGTAGTGGGGATGAAACCCGCGTCTCCCGGACGTGAGTCAGCGGCCCTAGCCAATAGACCACCCATGCTCTAATAATAAGTGTATTCTAGCCTAATTAGGAGGGTAGTTCGTAGCATCTGTAGCATTTATAGTTAACATAATCCAGACAGAGCCAGCTCGGGTCCATCCGGGCAAACCTTCTCATGGTTTGCGTTGTCGGGTCTATTCTATGTTAATCCCGCAGTATTTGCATAGGAATGGTTCGTGGGAATCGCAACAGGTGGATAATAATACAGATATTATTCATTCATATAGCAACTACATATTACTATACAGGTTGGTTCAATTAGATTGGTCAGTATGGGTAACTCTGAAACTATAAAACATAGAAAGATCTTTTCTAAGGAATTATGACATCAATTTTAGTGACAAAAAACTGCGCACGCATAGATTTAAAAAAAACATACTCAGTTTGGGATTCGAACCCGGTCGAACAGCTGATCGAGTCAGAGATGTGGAGCGAAATGTGTTTAGTTTTGTGGGCTAACCAACCACCAGAGAGCTTAATAATAATTGAGGTAAAGATAATATTGGTAGCGATTCACACAGTCACGCTCTAATCCTTAACTTAAGTTTACTAGTCCTTTTCACCTATTGAAGATTAAAAAGGGACAGGAGATGGCCATTCTAATATTAAAGCTGTCAAACATCGAATTTGAACCTTATAGACGCGTCGATTGCACAATTTTAGAGAGCACGTAAATCATCCGACTTAATAATCTCTTAATCTGACAGCTATGCCCTTATTTAAGGTTAACGTTCATTCAAAATAATATCATTCGTTCGCACTGATTTCGGTTGTAAGTCAATGTTCGTTCGTCTGAATTCCCAGTCCCAGTCTCATTATAACAACAACTACAACTTATTAGTCCCACACGTTACTAAGTTTGATAAATTAACCTTGTAAAGGTTTAATTTAAAAAGAAGACAACTCACGAAAATTGGTCGTTTCCGAGTTTTTACACTCAGGCCCGTTTACGATCACTGAAATGGCCCCAGAGCCTCCCGAGTCATTTAGTTTGGGGCACTAAAGCCTTAAGATGACGAACTGTTCGAATAACAAGGAGGAATCGTTTCCATTGTTCAGGACGATACGATTTTTAGTAACATCTACGAAATATGTTAGGTGCTGGTTAAGTTTTTAGTTTTTTGGGTTTTAGTGTTTTATTTATAACGTGTATGCTTAAATTAAACAGACGGCGTATAAAAAAAATCCATAGGTACACAGTATATTTATTTTCTGAACGAAAAAAACGACGTTTTTCATTCATAACAGAAGCCAGCACTCCTCTTATGTTAGATTGACATTAAAGAGTTTTTTTTTTTTTTCAAAAGTTCATGAAGCTAAATAAAACGGAATCTAATGTAAAATAAAATATTATTTTCGAAAAACATTTCAACATGTTACCTAAAGAATTACCTGATGAATCGAATCTTAATTGTGTTTGAAATAAATTTGACCTTTGACACTTACTTTTAAGCTTACTAAGATGAGCTGTTCATGATGATGATAAAAGGTAAGTAGCATTTAATAGTCAAAGATCCATTAGCACAGCTTTAGTTTATCACCGTAAGTTATGATTGGAAGCGCAACGTCACAGAAAATATAGAGCATCATAATGTTACTCTTTATTACCTAAATAAAAAAAATCTTGAGTTAGACATAAAAGTGAACGTTATCACTTGCTTAGGGAGCAGTAAAGCCTCAGAATATACCTAACCCTTTGGTGCAATAAACTTTTTTTATTATACAAAATTCGCGTTGTCATGGAAACCCGTTCTTTGAGTGGAGGTGATAAAAGTTTTACTACGTCCTCGTAAAGTCGTGTTTCATTACGCTTAGGTTTCGGGGTGAAAATTAAGTTAGGCCTAAAGGTACTTTGGTCGCGATTCTTTCAGTAACCTAAGATAATGATCCTTGTTTTGTTTCTAGTCCATTTCTCAGAAAAAAATAATAGAAGATGAACGAACAATGTTTGAAATGCACAATAACTCTACATTCTTGGTGGTAGGTGAAGTAATTTTTTATAGTTGTCTTTACATTTTACACATGCTTCTTTGAAATTAGAAACAAATAAGTTTGTGACAAAATTACAAAATTCCAGTGTTTTAAGCAAATAAAGATATTTATTATTATTATTATAAAATGACAAAATAAAATTTAATATTCACTTGTGACCAAATTGCATTCATTATACGTTGCACTGTGATCTTATTACACTCTTTAGCGGCAGTTATCCAATTCTTTCTTTAAAAGCAAAAAAGAACAGCGCGAAGCTACCCAGTTTTAAGTTAGAGGAAAAAAGACAGAAGTTTAGAGGTTTACGGTTTATGATCTTTATCTTTTTACTGCGAGAATCGGGAGCAGAAGGATATCTTAGTTTAATTTCAATTTTATTGTAACCTGTTTTCAGTTCAATTTGTAAATGGTCTCTACTGTACCTATCTACTGTGCAAGCAGAGTTTATTTTTACTGCTGGCAACTTTTGACATCACACCTTGTTTTTCGCGATGTTTGAAAATTCTTGGAAAGTTTATAGAAGTTTTTCTTCGCAATAATGAAGCGAACACGAGTAATAATAATTTTGAAAATTGGCAACACTATTGTGTTCGAATCGCGATATCTCGTTCCAAATTCAAATACAGCTCGGTATTGAAGAAAATATATTGCGAAAATATTATACATAACAAGATAAACATCGGATGATATGCGACATAAAATCTTTGTGATGCTTACACGAGTAAATGTACGCCCCGATGTATGTATATCGGGATATCAGTATCGTAAAAGTGACGTGCCGGAAAATTTCGTATCGATAAATGATCTGATATCGTTAAATGTTACGAGATCATTTTCTTTTTTTATGGCGAAGTTAACGTTGAAGTTACGTATCTAATTTAACGTAACTTAAACGTTCTGTACTTTACTTACATTAGATGTTTAAGGCGACGCTAGTTAAAATAAATATTTAGTACCTGGGCGACCGAGCTTTGCTCGTGCCATCTATTGGACAACTTTCGTACCTCGAAAAAATATACAAGAAATTTTAATTTATTTAATTTTTGTATTTAAATAACTAAATGAAAAAAGAAAATAACATAAAATAAAAAAAGAAATGTCTGTCAAGATTCGAACTTAGACTTGAAAACCAAATTAGTCTTTGCAATCTCGCGGTTTCCCGTCTGAGCTATTGTGGCGTTACGAATGGTAGCGAAATTACCTTTATATTTCAATGATATGGCGTATCAATTCTTTTAAGCCTGAAAACACGAGGAAATCCTTTTTTACTAAAAATGGAACCTATATAGCTAGATCGATTCACCGCCCCCGAAACCCCCTAAATGTCATCAAAATTGTTGCAGCCGTTTCCGAGATTCTTATTTTAAGTGTATACCTATATACAAGAGTTGCCCGTTCAAAGTTTTAAAGATTTTCTTTTTTAATGAACATTTAATTAACGTAAAACCTCTCAGTTGGTTTCATTCAGCGCATGAAACATCATGTTGTTCTACATCTATTGTTGTTTTTAAAAATCTTTATTTTATTTCTAATTGAGACGGACTGATGGAGACTGATACAAATGTATAAAATCAAAATATTATTTGGAAAAGTTCTAGAACTAAAGTTACTCAATTTCACAGACTACATAACGTGAGAAAATCGAAAACATAATATTGGTGGGGATGAACCAGTGTCTTCTAGACTCATCCACTACACTACCAGCGATAGTTTGTCTTTAAACCATTATAAGTCTTATTCTCATCTTTCCAGGGTTTCTCTTCAGACGTGATGCGGAACCTCGTCGAGTCGTCGAGCGGCGGCGCGCGCGCACAACTCAGCTTCGCGCTTTCCAAGATGGTGGAACAAAAGGACTGCGAACATGAGTACGCGAACAACAGGGCCAAAGAAATGGTGGAAGAACTGGCCAAGGACGAGTCGAAACTTTCTCACGAGCTGAGGTATCTTCAGCCGTTAGTGTATAAGTATTAGGAGTTAGATTTGAGTAGAGATGTCGAGTTTGATAGTTATGTATTGAGACAGAAATGTTTTGGAAAATGGAGTTTTCCCGTAAGGTGGAAAGATAAAGGTGGCAAAGAAAAAACTATTGAGATATTAATCATATGTACTTAGATAAAACGCGAAGCCTTCTTGGGTCTTCTTGGTTCACAACTAAAGTATTTATTATTGTTATTATTAAACAAATTAATTGTCGCGACGAAAAACCAACACTTACTTAATTATCTGACGTAAGTAGAACGAAAAATTAATATTATATTATTTTATTTGTTTTTCTTTTTGTTCTTTAAATTAAAATATTGTCAATGATGAAATTTACAAGAGTAACTCATCATTGAAGTTAACATCAATAGAAACATTTAAAGGATTTGTGAACGTAGTGTATGTCCCTGCTAAACTAAAAGGAGTTCATAATACTTAAAACTGTACCGAGCATAATATCATGTTGTCATAAATTAATACATAATGACGTGTCATAAACTGCCATGTTAGTGTTAGGAAGCATTTAATTTTACCATTTATACCTTAGCTTACGATAAATAAACGAATACTCGAACTAATCCTTGTATCTCTCTTTTAGCTTCATCGTGGAGGTTAACGGCAAATTTCCCCAGTATGATTTTTTATTTTCCCGTGGGAAAACAGAATAAAAAGCCTCTATCTTTTTCTTCTTCTTTACCGTCAAAAATTGTGACTACTTCACGGGATTTTGACTAAACTTGCTTTCCGAAGCACGGAATCATCTTACTTTTTGGTCAATCAAGTCAGCTTGTAAAGTTCTATGCAAACTGGGGCAAGTCTAACAAATTTTGTTTGACAGTGACTCGATTGGGATTCAAAACCGAAACATCTGTAATCATCATCATCATGTGGGTTGTAAGGTCGACAACCGGCCTCACAAGCCCTGGTGTCAGTGTTATAGACTCCCATAGATCCCCATCGGGAATCGAACCCGGAACCTCCGTAATGGGCGTCGAAATCTCGACCACTCGACCACGGAGGCTGTTAATTTCTCTGTAATGAGAGTAAACCACAGATTCTACCAGCTTGATTTCCTTACTTTTCTGCGGCAAAAAGAAACAAAGCCTCTATCCTTTTCCAACTTCCCATTATCTTCATGCCATTTCTCAATTTCGTGCCTGTAAATGTAGATTTGTCAGAAATATTCCTGAAAATCTCAGCGAACAAAAATGATAGATCTCACGTTTTCACATATTGTGTCGTGAACTCTTGAGCTGAGTCATATATCAAAAGAGTACGAGTGTTTTGCTAAATGGAGTAGACATCTAAGTAGATTTTTCATGACAGAAATGAAAAGAGCTTCTAGACTAGAGATACATTTACATTCATTACTCATCTTGGGTTTTTATCAGATCAGCTTATGACAAGACAATATAGACATAGGTAAGACTCGATTCGGGAAGTCATCTTCTAATTTTAATTTTAAAATCCAGCTATCCTTTTCGTTTTTATGACCAATGAAAGAGAGGTGATCGATCAATTCAGACGAGCGAATGATATTATTTTGAATGAATGATAACCTAAAATAAGGGCAAATAAGGGCATAGCTGTCAGATTAAGAGATTTTTAAGTCGGTTGTTTTACGTGCTCTCTAAAATTGTGCAATCAACGCGTCTGTAAGGTTCAAATTCGATATTTGACAGTTCTAATGTTAGGATGGCCATCTCTTGTCCCTTTTTAATCTTTAAAAGATGAAAAGGACTGACGAACTTAAATTAAGGATTAGAGTGTGACTGTGTGAATCGTGACCATAGACAACCTATCAGTCTGCCCTAAATTGGTGTTAAAACTTTGAAAATGGCCAGGACAAAGGTAGTTTGGTCCGCTTCAAACATGTACACGTGTTTAAAATTAGATTTTCCTCATGGACCAATTGAGTATGCACAACTAAAGGTGCCATCCAATGTGTTCCCAATAGCACAATCGTGATCTTAGACAGTTTTTTGTATGGTCAAAAAAGAAATACTTAGTTTTTCTAGTTACTAAACTAAACGCAATAAGTTTCATCAAAATCGGCCGATAAACTAAAAAGCTTGACGCCATCTTGGATAATGTATTATACCATTTTGATATCGTTTGTGTGTGTACTTTGACAACCTAGTGAATAGTATACTTTTCAACATGCCGACCACCTGCGAGAGCAGACATAACTTACTTTTCGAAGCACAAAAAACGCCAATGACCCTAAAATGGCAAAAGGGTAACTTTGAAAATAGCGTACTATTAATAAAAGGGCTATTTATAAAAAAACATGACTCCGGCAAGCAAAAAGGAGGGTAAATGTCCATGAGCCTGTATGTGAAGGCCTTCTACTCCATTAGCTTGAAGCACCGATATAATTCTCTACACTGACCCAGTAAGGGACGGCGGACATCAGGGAAAGGATGTGATAAAAGATAAAAGTTCTTTGGGAGATTTCCAGCGACCTACCTAGCAGAAAACAGCCTTTATAGCAGCAGGAAGTAAACATTTTTCTTTTATTTCATTAGTGACCTCTCTAATTTCGTCGGCATCGTCCCTGTCTCCGTAGTCTACGAAACTAAAAGTAGCAGGTTCGTATCTCGTTTAAAATATATATTTGTTTGATGCGTACACAATATGTATATTATTTTTATGTATGTTATCAGCTGTTTACAGGCCCAGCGGTTTAGATCGCATTGTTCCGACATATTTCAAGCCCAAATTACCACTTTGGTAGAAATAGCGTCCGTTAGAAAAAAAAGTCCCGACCTACTTAAAATACACTCCTACCAAGGCCTTTTCTAGGCACTCGGAATAATCGACTTCCTTTACAACTTTTGCGCTCTGAATCAGGTTTAGTCTGCTGAAAGATGTTTCGTTAGAAATAAGCAGTACCTGTCTTGACTATATTATAAAAAAAAGACCGAGTTTAAGAAAAAATACCCACCATTTAAAAACCATTGACAAAACTAGTGTGATCGGGCTATTTTCGGAACTACATCACAAATCTAATACTTATCTCACTCATTATTTTTGGTTTATTAGATGCAGGTGGCTGAATGGGTTTTAGAAGCAATTTTGGTAGACATTTTGTAACTTGAGATAAGATTTAGAAAGCGAAAAACTGTTAGAGATAATTCTAATTCGTGATAGAAAAGATTTAGTTAATATCTATACGAAGAACTGAATCTATTTAATAAGACAGCCAAATAAGCGAACACTATTTTTTATGATATCTGAGACAGCCCGAAGGTTTTAAGAGATACTCATATTTTCTTCTAATATTTACTTAAGTATTCTCATTTTAACACAATATTTGTTTTCAATGAATAAAATTTGAATAGCACCCGAATGGTAATCGGCCTATTTGTTCTAATTTGACATGCTCGAATCAAGGATTCAATTCCATTGAATCCCAATTTTAAATCTCATTTTTTTTAGATATTAATGTAAAATTCCATTTTGAATGGCATCCGAGTGGTAAATTTAAGACGTCATGCTCTCTAACTTTTAAATCCCATTTTGCTGTTGTCAGATAAAGATTGTTCTATCCAGGTTAATCCTAGGCGCAAATAGGTCACAATATAACAAACCAAAACCAATTTAAAAATACACACAGAAAGAATACTTTATATCACGAAGCACTTTTCAAGACAGAATTTTTCTATTTCTCTAGTCATATTTCATTCAATTCCATTCTTCCCCAAGGATGAGTCTTTTACATAACTGAATAGCGTCTCATACATAGGAATAGCACGTACAGGCACACATTCCGTTTGAAAAGTATTTTCTAAAACATGTAATACTTACTACAGGGTGAATTTAAAATAGTTGTGCTTTGCCCAAAACTTTTGAAACATGGGCACCTTCAGTTTCCCACAGGGCGTCACAGAATCACACTTCACACTAATATTATAAATGAGAAAATATGTTTGAAAGTTTGTTCCGCTTTCATGCCTAAACTACTAAACAGACATAGAAGAAATTTGGAATGGAAAAAATCTTATTCCCACGGGAAAAATCTTAGTAGGCGGACAACAAGTATGATATAATAGTGGATACGCTAGGTAGCGGTATACATTTCACGTTAGTATTTTAATATTGGTGATGAAATAGTTGATATTTTGTTAGAGTTTAAAGTTATCTGGGAAAGATCTTTTTTACAAACGATAAGGCTGCCTTTGCGCACACAACCCAATGTCACATATTAACACGTGCATCCTTGCAAAGGTTTTCAAACTGAACCTCTTTTAAAATATATGTTGAATAGAAAAGAAAATAGGGACTTTATGTATAATGTTTTCAATTTCATCCTGTAGTGATTTAGGTTTAGTTTAGTATACATCCTGTCCAGACTGCCATTAAAGCTCGTCTAGACTGGATCTAGATTTCTTTGTGTCTGGCTTATCTAAAAATAATAAATTTTAGTTGTAATTTTCACGTTTCTCTTTGATGTTTTTCCGATAGAAGGACTGCGAAGGACTATTAGATTACCCACAGATAATCTTGCTTCATTAAAAAAAATTGGTCGAACTGGAGGAATGGGTTTCAAATGCGTACTGTGGCAACAGAAACTTAAAAAAGAGCTTTACCTGTCATTTTATCATCATCAACAGCTCATATACGTCCCCACCGAGGGGCTCGAGCCTACCCTGAAGAAGAGCGATCAGGCCTAAGTCGACCACGCTGACCGAGTGCGGGTTAGTTGACTTCACATACAACTTTAAAGTGGCAGTGGGCTGGCCCTGTCGCAGAACTGATGAGCGTTAGAGCAGACGGGTTCTCGAATGGAGACCACGTCTCGGGAAACGTAGTGTAGGACGCCCCCTGCCAGGTGGACTGATGACCCAAGGAAAGTCGCTGGTGATGGCTGGATGAGGAAAGCGGGTGATGGTGCGCCTTGGCGTGCCCTTCGAGAGGCCTACGTCCAGCAGTGGACTGCAATAGGCTGATTGATTGATAAATATACAAACTTTGAATTTCAGGTTTCGTCACGATGCTTTCCTTCACCTTACGGTGAAAAAACGTAGTGCATATGAATTCGAAATTTGAAAACGTTTTCCGGACGGAAGAAAGCGGCCCTAGCCACTGCATACTTGTTTTAGCCGAGAGTTGCTGTTGTTTATAAATAGGAAACAAAAACAATAGGTCTTAGTTGCTTTGGTACATAAAGCGTCCAGCGTTATTTTTACGTGATAGGACCTTAGTACTCCTATTTCTGGTTAAGAACTACCAGCTTGTCACTGTATGCAATCTTCAACTCCTTTTTAACAACATCGAAAAAAGAAATTCTCAATTTGACGATTTTTTTAGGGTGATTTCCTGATGTTTTGCTGATTCAGTAAGAAAAGAAATAAACTGGAAATATATGTATTAAAACATGAAATGATTCACATCTTAATCACAACTAAATTGCAAATAATGTGGAAGCAACACAAACCCAGAGTGTGCCCAAAAAAAGTAGTATCACAGTACATTTATTGACAAACTTCTGTAACATAAATTAAATACTCTGATGTGACTAATTTATAAATGGCACATTTTTAATGGTAATAAATTATAATAAGTTAATAAATTGCACAATAATTTTACAAAAAACAAAGTAGTGGTTTTACAGGTGGAATCCCAATATTCACCGGTGAGATTTTGATATGGACCGAATTAAACATAAAAAAAATTACAAGCACTAATTGACTGACAGTGCCCTAAATATAGCTTAATTAGTTTGTTCAGTTTTGCTAGTACTAGAAGAACCAGAGAATGAAGGAAATATAGATGATATTGCTCCCCAAGCAAGCTGGATCAAACTGCCTATCAACTCCAGTATAAATATAAAAGGCCCTTCTCTTGACGTCGGCTCTACATCATCAAGCGTCAATTCGTCTTCAATATCATCATCAATGCTATTGACGCTATCATTGATGGTGTCGTTCTGATTAACCTGTTCAATCTTCTGACTCAAACCTAGAACAGGCAAGTAACTGTTGTACAAGGTAATCTTTTCTGGTTTCTTAGTTCGTTTTTTCAAAGCATCTGTGCTGAGTTCTTCAACGTCTCGGCCTATTTCATTGTCTTCTTTGAACTGGGTTGGTTCGGGGTCGTCTAGAAGTTCGATCTTACTCCAAGGTTTCTTGGTGATTGGCTGGTCTTCTGTCTTGTTTCTGTCTACTCTGAATAATCTGAAAAAAGTAAGATAATTTTTTTTTGGTCGGAGCTATCAGAGTATTGTTCACCCAATGGTCCAGTGCGGGTTTATTGCTTCATTGATTGACATAAACAAACGCGCCTGTGACGTAAATTTGTTTGGTTCGTTATGGTATTCGAACTGTTCGACGGCTTCGTAGCCCAGGTGGTAGTGTATCTGCTTCCAACGCACTGAGTCGCGGGTTCGAATCCCGCCCAGGACAAACATTCGTGTGATGAGTACTTGTGTTTGCCTTGTGGCTGGATGTTGTTTATCTACACTCACCGGCACATCTAATCGCCCACCCTTGTATTTCGGGTTAATTTTAAACTACGCTTATACATTACACATTACAATCATACATTAAAATTGATTTGTTGATAATTTTACGATAAATTAAACACACTTTTAAATAAACGTTAAATTAACAACTTTTTAACTGACATCAGCTGTAACTAATAGAATTATAAAGAATCACGAGTATTCCCTGAAATGAAGAGTGGGCGGTTAGATGTGCCGGTGAGTATAAATATTTAATTCATTCATAACTATGTATTTATGTAATTTATATCAGCTGTCTGGTACCCATAGTACAAGCTCTACTTAGTTTTGGATCAGATGGCCGTGTGTGAAGATGTCCCCACATATTTATTTATTATTTTTTATTGTTATCAACTTGACATCGATGACATTCCTTGTCTGTGATTGGTCATACCTGTAGAAAGGCGAGCTGATCTTCTCAGCAAGGTTGTTGGCGATCTGCTGGTAGATATCCAGGCCAGACGTTCCAGAAGTAGTAGCCTGAGTGGTGTAGACGCTCACAACTGAATCTTCTTCCGGGAGGGATTTGCTTAGGCATGAGTTGGCGACCTGGGGAGAAGAAAAGATGGATAAGAATGACATTAAACAAGATTATAAAGGAAGATGTCATAAAAATATTTTCTAAAACAAAAATACGTATCTACTATCTTTTATTTGTCACTCTTCTCGTGGGTGTCGTAAGAGGCGACTTAGGGACTACACATTGAACAGGGAACGGGCAGCAGCGCTCTCTGATACAGTAACCTTTTAATCTGCGATCTCCAACCCGCCTGCCAAGCGTGGAGATTATGGCAAAACCAAACACTTAAGTGGAGGAGGCTCATAGTCCAACAGTGGACTGTAACGGGCCGTTGTATTGTATTGTATCTTTTAGGTATTGCTTTTTCAAGAGTCACTCTTTTACGGTTTCTACAGTACCATTATTTTCTTCCGAACCATTTCCAAGCGAAGTAGTTTTAAGAGTACGAGCTTGTTCAAGACTTTAACTTCGATAGTTAAGTTTAAAATACACAAACGTGCTAAGAGTTTGGACAACAAGACAATAACATTATTTCCTAGGTACTCCGTCTAGACAAATCTCAACGATTATTGCAGAGTTCATGGTACAGTCAGACTCAGTGAAAAAGTACATACATTCTTTTGTTTTTCAAATATTAATTTATTTTTCACTTTGTTTACTTTCTACTGACTGTCATCATCAACAGCGCATACATGTCCTTTCCGAGAGGCTCGAGCCTACCCTCAATTAGGCCAATTAGGCCTTAGTCAACCACACTGGCTCAGTGCAGGTTGGTCGTAACCTTTGACAGTAATTTCTTCGGGAGAATGTGCAGGTTTCATCACGATTTTTTCCTCCACCATAAGAGCGTCGAATAAACGTACATATGAATTCAAAATTCGAAAACACATTGACACATGGTGGGGATCAAATCCGCGTCTCCCGGACGGAATACAGTGGCCCTAGCCACTAGACCACCGACGCTCTTCTGACTGTTAATAACTTGCTGCTGACTGTACCTCTCGCTGATCTTAATAGTTTTCCGATACTTTAACAATAGGCTCTATTGGAGACTGATTTATTGCAATAACTGAAATTGAGGGCGAATCTATTTCATTATCTTGGGCTTCAGTAATCAAAGTAATGAAAATAGGCCAGAACTTTGAAAACAAAAGTCGCATATCTGATTATTATTTATACAGCTGCGCAAACGCGCAACCGAAAGTTTAAAAAAAAAAAATCTCAGACAGGACTAAAATTTGCATCTTCTCAGAAATTCGGGCCAGACTCAGGCGCATTATTCCACTTATGCATATATTAAGCTCTGTGAAGCGTCAACGAAATCTTTTTTTATTTTTCAGTGTTGTAAGCGGAAAACTTTATGAAAGTGACCAGAGCCAACGACATTGAATATGGGGGTTTTCTCAATATAATCTTTATTACACAACGTGGAATGGAATATGGGGGCTTTCTCTATATTAATATAATATCTATTCAAAAACGTGTAAACAAATGGCTAACAAATCTAAAATATAACACAAAACCTCTTAGCCCAAATTTTTGCAGATTTTTACAAATTCTAAGAAACAAGTTGTGACTTTTCATACACACTATTTAAACTTATCGTAGACTAGCGGTCCGCCCGCGGCTACGCTCTCGTTGTGTAAGATTTTCCCATGGGAATAAGATTTTTTCCCGTAAAAAGTATTTTATGTGTTAATCCAAGGTACAACCTAGCTCCATTCCAAATTTTGCTCAAATCCGTTCAGTAGTTTAGTCGTGAAAGCGGAACAAACATCCAATCATCCAAATAATATTTCCACGTTTATAATATTAGTGTGATTCCACCATTGTTCAGCTGAGTATTTTTTTTAGGTTGTGAGCAAAAGATAATCGAAGACTGAACAATCAATTTTGACTTCGCACTATTTTGCTATTACGGTGTTCTGTCTGATGATGAATCATCATTCTCCTGCCCTGTTCCCTTTACTTGGGGTCGGCGCAATATGTTTTTTTCTTCGATTCATCCCTGTCAGACGTCACACCACTACACTCCCTCCTTACACATATCATCTTTCACGCAATCCATCCATACTTTTCTGGGTCTACCCCTACCTGCTTTTCCATTCACTCTCATATCTAGCGTACGTCTGGTGGTATGGGATTTCTCTCTTCGCATCACATGTCTTCTCTGTCTGATGATGAAGGTGACACTAAAATTCGTCACCTTCAAAAACTAGGTATGTTCGTTTAAAAAAGTGCCCATTATTATTCTCTTCGCTCGTCTCTTCAAAGGTAAGTACAAAAACGAGAACGTGACCGAAATATCCAACCGAAAATGACATTGGTCTGAGGATATCGTTTATCAAGTAATTTTGATCGTGAGCATACCTTAGATCTGTTGACATTGAAGCTGTAAGTGGTATTTTTATTATTCTTCTGTTCGATTAGGTAAGTTAAGCATCCAGTACAGGCTAGGTATCTTTCGAGTTTAACACAATAAGAAAAATATAATTATGTAATCTTTAGAGATTTAGATTTAGCCCGAAAAGTCCCACTGCATGGCAAAGGCCTCTCTCCCTCCCTTTCTTCGATTCCCTCCTGTCTTGGGCTCTTTCGCCATCCGTTATTATAGATGTCTAATTTGTCACACCATCTCCTCTTATATTAAAAATCATCCTCTTAATCTTAATTCGATTAAAATATTTCAATATTATTTTTGTTACTTCTTCTTCTTCTTTTAAGTAGGTTCTTCCGTATTTGCTTTTAACGAGAATTAAATTTAAAAAGAATTCAATTTTCGTTGACGAACGAAAATTGAAGCGTGTTTTCAAATTTAATTAGTGAGATACTTTAGCTAAGAGAAGCACTTAAAAGGTATTAAGAGGTGTTTCGTTCTTAAAACTGTAAATACTTTTATACGTCTTGGTCTTATTTATAATAGCAAGCTAAGGACCAACCCGCACTGGGCCAGCGTGGTCGACTAAGGCCTAATAACCTTAATTCTTTTTGACGGCTCCGTAGCCCAGGTGGTAGTGTATCTGCCTCCGACGCACAGGGTCGCGGGTTCGAATCCCGCCCAGGGCAAACATTTGTGTGATGAGCACTTGTGTTTGCCTTTTGTCTGGTTGTTGTTTATCTATATATGTATGTATTTATCTATTTAAGTAATGTATATCAGCTGTCTGGTAACCACAGTACAAGCTCTGCTTAGTTTGGTATCAGATTGCCATGTGTGAAGATGTCCCCACTTATTTAAAACTCAAACTCAAACTCAAAATATTTATTTGCATTTGTCATTATACCTAACGATTACTGTATTGTACAATGACGCCCTGTTAGAGCTCAGCAAACATGACATTATTTATAAGAACAATTTAAGAAAAATATATAGAAGTCTTTTCATACTTATAATGTAACTTAATTATTAGTTTTTATTTCACATTAAAACATAAGATGTAGAAACTAAAATAGGAACTTATTTTCTTATAAACTAAAGCTGGTTGTTTTTTTATTATTTTTAAGATCTAATTTATTACATTTAATCAAATATTATTTTATAACATAATAAGTAGCTATTACATATTTATACAGTAGCTATTAATACAGCATGTATCTTTATATAATGTAATATTATATGTACATACATTATATTTTAAGTGTGTATTTTATTTAGTTGTGTGTGTATGTGATATATTACTTACTGTTATTTTTTTTATTTTTTCATTTATTTGTAATAAAAAATTTTATTAGTTTAATTTTGTTTTGTATTAGTTTAATTTATCATTCAAATAATAATTTATTGTATAGTAGCATTTATCAATGAGAAATTGTTTTATATTTTTAATAAATTTATTGTAGTTTGGTTCTTCTTTTAATTTTTGGGGTAGTTTGTTGTAGATTTTTATAGACATTACAAAGGGGCTAGATGAGTGGATTGTGAGGTTAGAAGTAGGTAGCATCAATCTATCTTTATGATTCTATATTATTTATCTTTAGAATCAATATTATTTATTTATTTAATTCAGGGTAGGCTCGAGCCCCTCGGTGGGGACGTATATGAGCTGTTAATGAACAGCAAGTTTGTTACGTAATAAAATTATAGAGAAGTAATAAAATTTATTGTAAAACAATGTGTGCATGGTCTCATATCGATAACATTTTGATACATTTAAATATTTCATATCTTGTATGTCTCATGGATATCGTGGCATAAACACGTCATGACGTCATAAAACGTGGCGGTGGGTAATATATCCCACATATTTCCTTACTAGCCGTGTGGTGACGGCAGAGTAGAATACACTTGTCACAACCCCTACTCTTCCCGTGGGTGTCGTAAGAGGCGACTTAGGGACTACACATTGAACAGGGAACGGGCAGCAGCGCTCTCTGATACAGTAACCTTTTAATCTGCAATCTCCAACCCGCCTGCCAAGCGTGGAGATTATGGCAAAAACCCTCCACTTAACTGGAGGAGGCTCATAGTCCAGCAGTGGACTGTAACGGGCCGTTGATGATGTTGATGACGTCGTCCTTACTCTGGCCGAAGACTATTCCTGATATCAAATCGTAAGTATAGTGATATAAAATCAATTTTAGTGGAAAGGCAGTCGATGAATCTTCATCATGGATATCGGTAGCTAAATCTCAAAGGCCAGATGACCCTCGATCAAAATCTGTCATCCTTGGCTGCGATGTTCCAATGCAACTACTACTGCAAACCAAGCACGTAATTTAGCGGATGTGCACAGGAAAGGGCATCATAGCAATGACATGGTTTTAGCCAATTTTGAGGACGGTACGTGAATTTTGGTGAATAAGTTGGTAGGCAAGAGTATTTTACAAATGTAGTTATTTTCTTAATGTGAAATGATAGTGTAAAAGCTGTTACCGTGAACGAATCAACCTGAAAGGATTTTTTTACAATTATTTTAGTCCGCGGCTACGCTCGCGTTATGTAAGATTTTACCGTGGGAATAAGACGTTTTAATCCAGGTTACAAATTATCTCCATTCCAAATTTGATCCAAATCCGTTGAGTACTTTAAGCGTGAAGGTGGAACGTTTGTTTATCTAAATATATTTTTACATTTAAAACCACGCACTGACATCACATGGACTTGCTACGATCCAGACATATATATACCTTTCGCTTTTACATATTATGTCAGAAATAATCAGGAAAGCAGTTTGTTTTTAATCATCTTTTTTGTGCTAACAACATTTTCTTTTTTAACAAAATTCTATAGTTCAACGAACCATCTGAAGTTTTTATATATTTAACCAGAAACGAAAAGATACTAACTTTTTAAAGGTCGTCTGCTTTTGAGCTAACAGAAAAAAAAAGAAAGTAAATATATCAAATCAACACATCATCATCATACACACACACAACACATACACACACACACACATCATCACATCATCGCAATTAGTAGCAGCTGATAAGTCGATGGTTAAAATGTCAATTGGCGTAAGGGATTTTGACAGGTTTTCAGGAGGAGCAAAATAAGATTTTTTGTACAAAAATAGTCATAACTTTTTTGATTCTCCACCTACTGCTTTAGTATGAGAACACATTAAGAGTATTTTTTAAGCTCTTGCGTTTCCGGTGGTTTGCGTTATCACACAACGTATAGTTTTCAAGATAAGGTCCCTTACGTTTTGCATTTGAGATTATATGCTCCTTACGACCTAACCTATTTATGATTAATTGGGCAATACAGGTTTCATAAAAGCACTTTAAAAGTTGTAAGTATATAAATTATATTGAATTTATGGCGTAAGAAACAACATATCACTCTTAAGCAGATGCTTAAAATAGATACGTTGCAAAAACAACTAGACTGCCCTAATGAAAGTTCTTCTACTATCTTAAGTTTTGATGATGATGAAGATGATAATAAGATCAATAGTAAGGCTTCGAAAAATTTACAACAAAACTCGTCTAACCAAATTTAGATTTATGGCTCACAGCAATGCGCCGGTTTAGCTGGTACTGGTAGGCTAGCCCATTCACAGTCAAATACACAGTATGATCTGTACAGGATTTTAGCTGAAACTAAGCCCTATGCAAACAGCGCAGATGTAATAAAGAATATACTCAACATTGTAATCTAAATAAAAATGACAAACTTGTGATATGCTTAGGGGACAAAATAGCAGTTTTCGTAATGTAACAACATTTAATAAGAATGAGATGTGTAAACTTATTAACTTTACCATTGATTGCATTGACTATACAAAAACTGCCATTTAACAAAATAGCAGTTTTCGTAATGTAACAACATTTAATAAGAATGAGATGTGTAAACTTATTAACTTTACCATTGATTGCATTGACTATGAAAATAAATATCTGAACCCGAAAGAAATTGCAAGGCTTGTAGTGCGTGGTGGACCTGGTATGGAAATTGCTACTACTCTCTCTCAAGTTTCTCAAACACCCTCCAAAGGCACGATTCCTTACTATTTCGCTCGAATGCAACTAGCACAGAATTCTCATAAATGCCAACCTAAAATAGGCACTATACCCTTCTATTTCCCAAAGACAAAAAAGAATAGTTTTTTTCATGGCAGAGTGGAAGTAAGTAAGTCAAAATAATTTTATAATGCTTCACCAAAATGTTGCTGGTGTATTGTCAAAGCGTGAAATATTACAATTAACTATTCAAGATTTAGCTGAACAAAATAAAGAACCAGATGTCATATGTTTAACGGAAACCTTCATAAAATCAGGATATAAGCACTATTTAAAAATCCATAACTATTACTTAGCTGCCAGTTTTACCAGACAGAAAAAAACAGAGAGGTGGTTCTAATCTACTGGTAAAACAAGAACTAGTATCGAAAGAAATTTCATTTATTAAAAAATATTCTGTTGAAGAAGTCTTTGAGTGTTGTGGTGTTGAAATCAAACTACATAAAATGGTTATTGTGTGCGTTTATAAAACACCTGCATCAGATGTTAATATATTTCTTGACAAGCTTGATAGGTTACTGCACGATGTCTATAATAAGTACAATAAAAATACTAAAATTATTATTACCGCAGATTTAAATATAAACACATTGAAAACTTTATTTATAAGAGAGACTACAGCCCTGATAATGTACGAAAATTTCGTGAATGCTTAAGCTGTTTGTCTTGGTCGGAACTTTATGAAGAACCGGACTTCAATGTGGCTTTTAACAAATTACACGAACTTTTTTGCTTATTTTAAAAATTATGCTTCCCTAAGATAAAAATAAAAATGAGTAATGCCAATAATCATAATGAAAAATGGACATCGTGAGGATTAATAAGTTGTAGAACTAAGCGTAAACTTCAATACCCATATTATACTAAAAAAAACTAATACTGCTAAAAAAAATACAACCAATATTCAAATATACTACAAAAATGTATATATAAATCCAAAAGGCTTGCAAATATTAAGACCATAAACAGAAGCATAAATAAAAGCATAGCCACTTGGAAGATTATTAACAGTGAAATTACTGGTGCTAGTGTTAAGAGTGGTATCGAATGTATTATGCTTACTGATCCGAATAAAACGCCTTTAACACTCATTTTATAGATTCAACAAATGATGGAGTTGATAACTGTAGGTCACAAGCTACTACACTTTGCTTGCCTAACACGATGTTTTTGAAGCCAACGTCATAGAAGGAGGTTAAATGTGAAGTAATGTCCCTAAAAAATATTTACTCTGAAGGATATGATGAAACTAATACAAATATCCTAAAGAGTATTGATGACATAATTGCTATTTTGACTAATCTGATTAATCAGTCTTTTGCAACTGGGATATTCCCTCAAGCCTTGAAATTGTCAATAGTTAAACCCATTCATAAAAAAGGAAATAAACAAGACATCAATACTGGCCCATAACATTAATCCCTATTTATCAAAACTATTTCAGAGGTGCATGCTAGATTGATGGACTTTTGCAATAAATTTTCTATTATAAACAAAGTGCAATATGCCTTTCAAAAAATAAATTAACGGCACTAGCAATTTTTTCCCTAATGAAAGCGGTAGTAAAGAACTTAAATAAAAAAAGCCTAATAACAGGTCTATTCTTTGATCTAAGTAAGGCATTTGACTTTGTGCCTCACTATTATATAAATTGGAAAATATGGGGATTAGAGGACCAACACTAAAATTGATCGTACTGTTGGAAATGAATCCACAGCATACTCTTCCAAACGTAGATTTGTCTAAAAGGGTGTCCCTCAAGGAAGCGTGTTGGGACTTGTCCTTTTTCTTTTATATATAAATGATATAGCTAATGCAACACACCACAACTGTACTCTCTTTGCTGATGACATTTCTATTATAGTAACCACGAATAAAACAAATAATACTATTAAAAACCATGAAGCTGACATTAACAATACAATTTTGGAAATAATAAAATGGCTTCATGTGAATAAATTAAAAATTAATCTCGATGAACCCAATTACATTTAAATTAACAGATCTAATCATATTCAATATAATCTTAACATGAATATTACATATAATGACATAATAGTTCAGGAATGCAAAGTTACAAAATTTCTCCATTTAATTTTAGATCAAGAATTAAAGTGGAAATTACATGTAGTGAGTGTGTGTAATAAAATTAATAAGTTTGTATATGCCCTCAAACGGATAAAAAATGTCACAGATATGAAAACTGCCCTTAGTGTTTACCACGCTTACGTTGAATCAATTCTACGCTACGGTCTGATATTCTGGTGAAGCAAGGAGAGCATTTGTAGCACAGAAGAAATGCATTCGAACGATGTGTGGAGTCGCACCAGACGTGTCTTGTAAACCGTTCTATATAAAACTGGGTCTACTACCTTTACCAGCCTTGTACATTTACGAAACGGGTCTATTTGTCAAAAAGCACAACAAATTATTTAGAAAATCTAGTCAAGTAAATTTACGTGTACAGAGAGATCCCCACAGGCTTGTTTTTGATGAAAATTATGAAACATAACAAAAGCTGTGTTGCAATGTGTGTCAGGTTATACAATAAGATACCACGTGATAGAAAAGTTGCAACAATAAAACCGTTCAAGACTAAATTATACAAATGGCTCTTACAGCAGAATTATTATGATTATAGGGAATTCTTTAATTATAACGTATTTTGACTATTATTTAATTTATTAATTGTATTGAATTGTTATCTGAATGACTATGAATTATTTTATATCTGGGGGCACGGCAGTGCCCCCGCCAAGTTGAGCAGAAAAGCGGCCGTACCATCCTTTTCTCGAAGCAGTTCCAGGTCAATCTATGTATTTATTTAAAACATAAGAGATTTTTGATATTGATCTGGTCACTATAAGATGTTGTTAGGTGAGCTAATTACGTATTAACTTAAGACAGAAGGACTCTTAAGTAGGGACTGAATAAATTAACCGATTTGGTATTACATGGATCTCACAACTTTTTACGGTGGACTAAGTTGCGTGCGAGACTTGGTTTTTTTACAAGTTATGTTTTTGATGGCATTTACTTGACATATACCACAATTGCAATATTTATTTTATTTTTTTGTTTAGATTTAGATATTTAGATTTAATACACTTGTACCTAAACATTTGCATGTTGACTCTAACGTTAGCAAAACATGTAAGGACTTTAATTATGTCTGTTACCTATCTTAACCATGTTTTAAGCAAATACATGAATTATTATTATTATTAAGAAAATAAAACACAGTTGAAGTAAAAGACTAATAATTGTAGAAAACTTTGAAAGAAATGATGTAAAAGAAATTTATTTATGTCTTTCGAAATGCAGCTGGGGTGTAAGAGACTCACTACATCAGTATGTACATTTTTCCGTCTCTTACGATAAACACAAATTTAATTTCAATTTCAATGTGAAGGCGTAAGAGAATTTCATTTTATTGAAGAGAATACACCAGTCTATTTTTTTGTATCTATAGGTTACACCGTAATTTTTTTTATATATTTTATATATTTGGATAGTTACGACAAAAACTGAAAAATGTACATGTTTTTTATTTATCGATATCTCTTCAAATACAAGGCGTATCAAAATGTTATTTAGACCATTCGATAGAGCGCAGAAAATGCTATAGAATGAGTCAATAAAAAAAAACGCCAAAAGTCCCTTACGCCAATTGACATTTTAACCATCGAAGTGTTAATCACGAACAACCGTTTTATGTCATACATATTTTTTTCCTTTTTTCCATTGTTATTTGAAATGAAGTGTAAATATAATCATTATTTTCTTAAACTTTGGTTTAACATAAAGTTTAGTTCACGACTGTAACATTATTGTTATGTTTACCAACTGTAGTACTTTACATACGCTGATAGTGTTCGCTTAGTGGTACGCAGGTGTTTAGCAAATAGTGGATACTTTACTGGCTTTTGTATCAACACAATGATATTTTATACAATGCTATAATTTAACGCTGTCTGTATCCCAAAATAAATAAATAGTCTATCAAATTTTAAAACTGGTCTTAAATATTAAAACTTGAATAACAAACAAATGGATATAACAACACTCTTTATCGGGAAATCAAAGCACTATGAATAAATTAATTGCATAATACTCCATTGTCCCAATGGTTTTGTAACACCACAAGATAGATTAATGTTTGTGTACGTCAGTGTGTTGTATTGTGACGGTGCTTAGTACGTGCCTTGGTTTAAGATTTGTACTCAAAAACGTCAGAAATGCAAAAACAACACAATATAAACAGCTCGTAATATATGTCTCTACCAAAAGGCTTAAACTTATTCTGAAAGTGTCTGAAACAAGACATAATCAGGCCTTAGTCGACCACGCTAGCCCAGTGCGACTTGGTCGATGTCACACACACCCTGGAATTTACGAGTATTTTTCATCCCATCTTTCAAAAAGTAACGATTGGTTCGCAAATTAAGTGCGATCAAAGTAGGTCTTAGAAGCCCACGGGCAGGAAAGTGTTTTGATTTGAGTTTGAAACATGAATATTTGCTTACAATTCCTTCAGTAAAAAAAAAATAGCTCGCGTTTCGTATTGTTAAAATAACACTTGAATATGTTATAGCAGGTGCATTTAAATGTAGAGTTAAAAAAAGGTTAAT
This sequence comes from Carpatolechia fugitivella, assembly GCA_951230895.1. Lineage (NCBI taxonomy): Eukaryota > Metazoa > Arthropoda > Insecta > Lepidoptera > Gelechiidae > Carpatolechia > Carpatolechia fugitivella. Next base: position 1,390,726 of record OX579666.1, on the reverse strand, counting down.
GAGTTGTAGGTAAAAGCATTATATAGTATTTTTTCTCATAGAGGGGATGAAAAGTAGAATGTATAACTCGGTCGCAAATATTTTTTCCTCGGGCGATGTACTTTGAATCCCTCACTGCTCTCAGGGTTCAAAATAACGCTCTCATCGTAAAAATATTCCTTTGCGCCCCTGTCATAAAGTGTATTGCAGGTTTCCTCACCTTTCCTCACCTTTACGGTAAGAGCGTCAAATAAACGTAAATAAGAACATAGTTCTAACTCATCTTGAAAGGTCATCATCATCAACAGCTCATATACGTCCCCACCGAGGGGCTCGAACTTACCCTGAATTAGGGCGATTAGGCCTTAGTCGACCGCGCTGGTCTAGTGCGGGCTGGTAGACTTTACATACAACCTTCGAATTTCTTCGCAAGAGTGTGCAGGTTTCATCACGATGTTTTCCTTCACTGTAAGAGCGTCGAATAAACGTACATATGAATTCTAAATTCGAAAACACATTGGTACGTGATGGGGATTGAACCCGCATCTCCCGGACGGAAGGCAGCGGCCCTAACCACTAGACCACCGACGCTTTTGAAAGGTAAAAAAATGCATGTTCTATTTGATTCTATCAGGTGGCCGCGTGCGATTTTGTATTAAAGTGCCAATTCAGTTTTTCATCTCTAGCCACGTTCCTTGGGAATTGTTGTGGAACTTGTACACAAAAATATTGGTTGAACCCGTGTCTTTCGGGAGTTACCTGTTTAATTTGTTTTCAAGTTTTAGAATATGTACTTACTTTAGCGTAGTGAAATTAATAGTCCAGTCCTCTTCACGCCTAATTCGCTACGCTTCATGGCACGTTGTCAAACCTTGAGTTTGGAATCCTAGCCTTCAAGTCAAAATCATAAGAGCATAGCCAGCTAAAAATATGATAAGTAATAATAACATGTTTATTTGCTCTTGATTTTGGGTACATAATACATTTATGGTTGAAATGTCTTATTTTGGCCCGTACATAATCCGCTTGATTTAAGCATACTAATATTTATATGATAAAGATAATGATTTACAACAGCCTCCGTGGCCGAGTGGTCGAGATTTCGACGCCTATTACGTAGGTTCCAGGTTTGATTCCCGGTGGGGACACTGTCAAGCATAAATCTCTTTGTGAGACTTTTCCCAGTTTGGTTAGGTTAGGACACTGAAGGCTGAATCACCTGATTGTCCGAAAAGAAAGATGATTCCGTGCTTCGGAAGGCACGTTAAACCGTTGGTACCGGCTACTATCTAGTCGTTACACGAGCCAAGTTAAGGGCTTTTGGCGGCTCTATAACACTGACACCAGGGTTTGTGAGGTCAGTTGTCGACCTTACAACTCACACGATGATGATGATGATGATGAATGATTCATTTACTAAGAAAATTGTACAGGTTTGCAGGTGTACAGCATAATAAATAGTGAGCACATTTTCAGTCACATAAAAGCAACATGCAAATTATAAATGTCATAATATAAAAAACAAATTTACATTTAAAATTTCCAATAATCTTACCAGTCATGCAATTTTTACATTAAATAATAATCCTTAATTATTATTTTGAATGCATCTAAAATAGACTGATAGGCTGAAGAGAAGTAATTCCTGTCTAGTACTTTATCTGGGGGCACGGGAGTGCCCCCGCCAAGTCGAGCAAAAAAGCGGCACGACCGTACCATCCTTTTCTCGAAGCAGTTCGGGCCCTATAACTTCGTTGTGGATAAAACTAGAAACCTGAATTTTCAGTAACCAAACAGGCATTGTATAAACACGGTATATTTGCCAGGTCAATCTATGTATTTATTTAAAACATAAGAGATTTTTAATATTGATCTGGTCACTATATAAGATGTTGTTAGGTTAGCTAATTACGTAATAACTTAAAACAGAAGGACTCTTAAGTAGGGACTGAATAAATTAACAGACTTGGTATTACATGGATCTCACAACTTTTTACGGTAGACTAACTTGCGTGCGAGACTTGGTTTTTTTACAAGTTATTGATGGTATTTATTTTTTTGCTAAATAAAAGTAGATACTAGTTTGTTAAGTGAGGTTGTCTTCCTTTTAAAAACCGACTTTGAACGGTTTTTATTTCGATAGAATATTTTTATTCGCGTTGTGTTGGTATTGGTCGATTATAAAATTATTCTTTTTTTCTTTTTCTGAATGTTGGTAGTCCTCACCATAATCGTGTGGGTTGTAAGTGTAAGGTCGAAACAAACCCTGGTGTCAGTGTTATAGAAACGCCAAAGGCCACTGACTTGGTTCATGTAACGATAGATGTCTAGATAGTAATCTAGACATCTATCGTTACAACGGCCGGGACCAACGGCTTAACGTGCCTTCCGAAGCACGGAATTATCTTTATTTTCGGACAAAAAGGTGATTCAGCCTGCAATGTCCTGACCGAACTGGGGAAAGTCTCACAACGAGATTTTTGCTTGACAGTGTCCCCACCGAGAATCGAACCTGGAACCTCCCCCATACGGGCGTCGAAATCTCGACCACTCGGCCACGGAGGCTGTTAATGTTAGTAGTTATTTCGGGGTCTCATATTTTACTAATAAACTACTATACTTTCTATCTTCTGTACTTTCAAGCTATATCCTTGTGTGCAATAAAGTATATTCTATTCTATTCTACTTTTCCAGCATCCGCACGATCCTTGAAGTAGGCCTTTGTCCGCAGTGGACGCCTTTCGACTGAAATTTATGACGATGATCACAATTTGCAAGACATTAAAAATTAGGAAGTTATTGAGTCATCCCCGGCAAACAAATAGATTTATCAATTCATAAAATGCATTATACGAGTATTAGCTGACCCGGCAGACGTTGTCCTGCCATTTTGCCTACCTCACTTACCCTACCCGGCGAATGTTTCTTATTATTTTATTTTGAACTCTCTGCATTAAGGGGCTACCTGACTGCGCACTAGCGCCACTTCGAAAAATAATCATAACTCTGTTAAAACTAAATATATTAAAAAAGTGGACGATCATTTTAAAGTGGGTAGGTGAGGGTAGGTACTTTAGTATTTTTAGAAATACTGAATTTTATAAAATCTTATACGGTGTAGTAAGAGATAGCGAAAGTGCTAATAACGGCCGTTTTTAGCACTTTCGCTATCTGTTACTACAATTAACAATAGATAACTGAATTTATCAATTCTAAAAATACAACAAGACCAATGAAACAATTTGATCGTTCATATTTTTGATATTTTGTGTTTTCACTAAGTTATGATTTTTTATCCAAGTGGCGCTAGTGTATTATAACCAACCAGTGACCCACTTAGCGGTTAAAAATAAACAAAACACTATCTTCTCGTAACGACTCGTATAATTAATAAAATGGCATCGTCGCCGCCGGCTTCCTCAAAAAAAAGTTAATCATTGAAGTCAGTAACCGCATTCGACTGGTAAAACTGGTTAAAGGTAATTACTATGACAAGATTTATTAGCGTATTTAGGATATTTATTATTATATTTTGCGAGCGTCGGTGGCGTAGTGGCTAGATCCGCTGCCTCCCGTCCGGGAGACGTTTGATCCCCACCACGTAACAATGTCGGTTCAAATTTCGAATTCATATTTAGGTTTATTCAACGCACTTACGGTGAAAGAAAACATCGTGACGAAACCTGCACATTTTTGTTGAGACATATTATCTATAGAATATCAAAATCAAATATTATTTATTTCCATAAGATGTTATTACATCACTTAGATCTGTCATTACATTTTTTTGGGTGAGTTCACTAACACAATGGCGGAATCTGTGGAGAAGATGCGAATCCTGTGGAGTTTCTACCGGCCGTTCTACTCTAGTGAGCGTACACTTGTAGTGAACGGCCACTTTACTTTGACGTCGAAAAATTGTTTTGTTAAATCTTACTTCAAATAAAGACACTTTTATCTTATCTTGTCTTTATATGAGGATGTTTTTTTGCGAAACAAAAATGCTGTTGTTGTTTTTTGTTTTTTACTAAGCTGTATTGTATTGTATTGTAACTGTTGCCACCGTGTTAACGCCGTGTGGTGACGGCAGAGTAGAATACATTTGTCACCAACCCCTACTCTTTCCTACACGAAGAGTGTTGTAGAGGATGATAAAATAAAGCGTGGCAAATAACCAGGGCGCAGTCCGAAAGTATTTATTTATGTGTTTATATATTATTTACTATAAATTAAACAACTCACGTAGGAAATAGTAACATAGTTAAGTTTACTGTTGGAGATCAGGACATGAAGTGAAGAATTTGGCAGAAAAAAGACAAAATCGAAACCAAGGACATCGAAACGCAAGAAATCTAAATTTGAAAATGAATTTAAAATGAAAGATAAAACTGCCAGCAAGAAAGGTTGCCAGTCATAAAACAGGAAAGAGGACGAATGCCTCGTACAACCTGATTGTCCAAAAAGAATGATCATTCCGTGCTTCGGAAAGCACGTTCAGCCTTGGGTCTCGGCTCCAACCTACGAAAGTAGCGTTACATGAGCCAAGTCCTGTGGCCTTTGGGGGCTCTATAACACTGACATCAGGGTTTGTGAGGTCGGTTGTCAACTTTACAACACAAGATGATGAAAAAGAAGTTTAACGGATGAACTCGCTTCGCTCTTGTAGAAGAGTTCATGTTTATGCTGACACATTTTTTTGCACGATTCACGTTAAAAAAAATACAGCGATAATTTTTTTCACCGTGAAGCAGTTGACTTCATTGACCGACTTGATCAATCACTCAAAACAAATTTTATAAAAATGTTTTTATAAAGCAAGATAGGTAGCTAGCAAAATTTGTACAAATAATTAAAGTAGTTAATAAATAACCACAATATTTTATTGAAATTGTAACTTCAGAAGTTTGTTTTCATAAAAAAATCTATTAATATTATTATTATTTATTTCAAAACAGACTACTCGTACAAAGGTTCATTTGATAGTAAAAAAACAAATGAGTGTATCCTACTAATATTATAAATGTGAAAGTTTGGATGTTTGTTACTCAATCACGCTTCAACCACTAAACAGATCGAGATGAATTTTGGCACACATATAGGTTAGGTCTTGGAATAGGACATAGGCTACTTTTTACCGCGATAAAACACTTCATTTCCACGGGAAAACTCATTTAACGCTGGTGAAACCACGGGTGGAAGCTAGTAATGTAATATTTAAAAAAATGTTAAAGAAATATGACGTAGATACAACAGATGTACCCAGCGAAAACATCCTAAATATATGGATGTACCGAGCGTGCTTTCTTCTCAAAGCAGTACTTGGTTCATCGGCGGATCATAGATAAATTATGGCTAGATTGAAGGTTTTGTTAATGAACTTAGTAATTATCACGTCATGATTTATCTGCCCGTGACTTCGCCTGTGATTAATCCAACAAAAAGTGGTAAAAAATAAACAGAAATCACTCACCAACACCAAAACTGCAACTACGAACACTTTCTCCATATTTACTTTTAACACAAAAACGTCCGAAAAAAAACCTATGTCAATAAAACTTGGACTACCGAAACAGCTTTCTGAGACCTCTCAGCCGCTTTTTGTTCCTCCACGCGAAACACCACAGTCTGTAGCGACGAGTGACTCCCACGCACATTGGATCTATAGTGATCTGCAACCAAACGAAATAGTATACGTGATGCTACTGTTATGTATTCTGAGGTGATACTACGTTGCGGTCGGAACTTACTGCTTCCGATACAATGTTAGTTGGTTACGATCTTTATAGAGTTTAAATTACTCATTTAGAAATTACGAACACGAATGCCCCGCCAAAAAATGGTAGCCATTGTCACTCGGGCTGATGTAAGGATTCTAATGATACCCCATACATCCAAATCAGTTCAAGTATTTAGAAGTTATGGTGGAATAAAGAAACTCACAATACATTATAAAATACTCAAATTCAAAATTCAAAAAGTTTATTTGCGTAAACAGTCACATACATAACCATGCAATCAATCTAAGTAAAAAACATAAGAAAAAAGATCAGAATAAATTTGATAGAATTCAAAATTTGGTAATCAGAATAGTTTTAAATTCAACTTTAAATGCAAAATGTAAAATCAACGTAAAATTTTTTAAATACAATTTTTGATAAAGTAAATATGTAAGATAGTATAACAAGTTCACGGTGCAATAAAATAACAATACATTTACATTTCTTTTTACCCTGTTTAGAATTATCTTAAAATTTAACATCAATGTTAAATATAAAATAACTATAATTATATAAAAATAATGTTAAAAGCACATAGTTAAAAACTTAGTTTTACGAAAAATTCTTTCAAATGATAATATGGTTTACTCCTTATTACACTCCTTTTTTTGGAGCTTCGAGATTTTGCCGCTCATTAGAATGTTCCGGGTTCGATTCCCGGTGGGGACACTGTCAAGCAAAAATCTCTTTGTGAAACTTTCTGCAGTTTGATTAGGACTTTGCAGGCTAAATCACCTGATTGTCCGAAAAGAAAGATGATTCCGTGCTTCGGAAGGTTCGTTAGCCGTTAGTCCCGGTTACTATCTAGTCGTTACACGAGCCATGTCAGTGGCCTTTGGCGGCTCTATAACACTGACACGATCCGGACCGTAATGTTGAATTTGCAAATTGTTGAATTCCAAAATGTTGAAATTTCAAAATGTTGAATTTTCAAAATGTTGAACTTTAAATCCCATAATGTTGAATTTGCAAAATGTTGAACTGTAATTCCACAATAATGAATTTGCAAAACTTTGAACTGTAATCTCAAAATGTTGAATTTGCAAAATGTTGAACTGTAACACTAGGGTTTGTGAGGTCAGTGGTCGACCTTTGCCAAACGTGGTTTTAGTGTGTGCTCTTTGGAAGCTAACTAAAGCCCTGATCTCCATTTGGAGAAGAAAAGCGTGATCTCTTGTATGTACTGTCAGCCAAGAAAGTGGTCTAGCATTTTTCATCCATTTTCCTAGTTATCGAAAATTTAAATAAGGTTTATACTCGGTATCTGACAGATTGATCTGCAAACGAAAGTAATCTTTGTTGTTCTATAATTTGTAACTGATAATCAACCTTAGGGTGGTAAACCAATTTTTGGCCGACCGTACACCAAAACAAAGTTGGAAAGGGACTTTTTATGATTTTAGATTTGCATTTGACTCCAGTCTCAACTGACGATAAGTGGCAATGAGGTCGAGGGTTGAACACATGGGTTGGACAGTGAGGTCAAGAGTTGAACACAAGGGTTGTACAATGAGGTCAAGAGTTGAACACATGGCGCATGGGTTGGATATGATTAAAAAGCCTAAGAACAATAAGAAGCCCTAATTTTTTCATTGTTCCTTTAACCACAACTTTACTTTCAACAATCCTGACAATTAGTTTATTTTTTGTATCTCTATTACTCTGTCTTAATAATAAAACTTAGTTAGGTGCTGTTCATCCCAAAAAAATATATCTAAGAAATGTAGAATATAGACTATGAAAAAACAACGTATTCATTTTAATTCAGTTAACATTTTAAATTAGCCGTGTGGTGACGGCAGAGTAGAATACATTGCCGCCAACCCCTACTCTTCCCGTGGGTGTCGTAAGAGGCGACTTAGGGACTACACATTGAACAGGGAACGGGTAGCAGCGCTCTCTGATACAGTAACCTTCTAATCTGCGATCTCCAACCCGCCTGCCAAGCGTGGAGATTATGGCAAAACCCTCCACTTAAGTGGAGGAGGCTCATAGTCCAGCAGTTGACTGTAACGGGCCGTTGATGTTGATATTGATGAACATTTTAATTTTATTCTACGAAAAGTGCTTCGAAACAAAATTAAAGTTTATCAGGGTTACATTCCAATACAAATAATATACAAAACCAACTAATACCATATATTACTAAGTAAATGAAATATAAGTTCTTTATAATTACCTTCCAAAAGAAAGACAAGTCTACACAGTCGGATGCGCGGACGCAATGAACGTTAGTAGAAAATCTAAATCAATTAGACACAGATCTACTTTGATATCTACTAATAGACCTATTCATTAATTACTGATCAATAATATTTAAAATACTTACAATAGAGCGTTAGTTCACTAGACCATCTTAAAAAAATCGTTATGTTTTAAAAAACAATTAAAGACTATTAATTGTCCCTAGGCAGAGTCCAAAGGCCCCAGGTTATTTTCCTAATCTGTGAGTGATCTGTATTTTTTAATCTCACTGGCAAACAAATCCACGAGACCAACACTGTATTATAAAAAGATCTTTTAGTAACCCGGTTTTATTAAATTGAAATTTTAATTAAACATTGATAACAATATTTCGGTCATACTTCGAACTTTTCGTTAGATTTTATATAATATGGGTCTTACTGGAATGTATAAAAAAAACATTTAATTTTTAAACAATATTACAATGAACATTAAAAAAAATTGATGGAAAAATATAAAAATATTAAAACAAAGCAGCCCCTTGCAGGTAAAGAGACGACATCTGTTATCTTGCAATTTAACTCTCACCCAGGTAGCTCACTTGCCCAACTTCACGCTTAACGAGATGGTCTTGGACATCGTAATTCTGTTGCTCTCTACAAGAGGGCGCTTTTCGTTTTGCTGTGGTTAGAGTCAGGTGGAGTTTTTCAATAAAATTTATAGACTTCAAATCTAAAAAAAATATCAATCTAAAAATACATTAATGTATTTATTTTTGTAACATAATCGTATTATTTTTACAAATGCAACCCTCCAAGAATGCAACTGACGGCGACGCAGTCAAACGCGATACAGGTTTTGTTTGTCTATCAATCGTTGTCATGACGACATATTTTAATTTTGTTGTTTCTTTAAGCCGGCGAATTTATTTCTCTTAAAATGCCGAACCCAGATCAAACAAAGCAGAAGAAATACAGTTGCGATCGATTCTACAGAAGCACAAACTCAAGTTTAAACGAAAAGAAAGTTACAAATGGAAAGAAAGTGACTCCAAAGAAAACTCCAAACAAAGATCCAAAAGACGCAAAATGTTCTTCAGCGGGAGCTCTCAGCAGTTATTTCAAAGGTCCTCCAGTTAAACCAAAGAAAACTACTAAATCTGATCTATGTTTTAAACACAATAACGTTCCTAAAATAACTGTGATAGACTATTGCAAGAAATGCGGAGATCACATTGATAATAGTGCTAAGAAAGATAAACTTACTGTAAAAAGTTCTGCTGATTCTAACACTTTACAAGTAACGTCAAATTCTTCAAGTAAGAGTGGTTCGAACAGTGGTCACAGTAGAAGCGTTGAAAAAATCGTAATAAGCTGCAATAATAGAACTTCCAAAAATGGACCCACTACGAGTAAAACTAAAGATACAAATAAAAAAGCCAACACAAAGCCAATACTCATAAAATCTGATTGTGATGATAACTTATTTGTTGATGGTCAGCCTGTACAACAATACTACAAAAACGAAAACTTTCAACGATCATCAATATCTGCCCAAGAAATTCATAGATATTTGAAAAGAATATCATTTCTGGATCCAATCAAGGAGCTACCAGAGTCTATAATTGGTGAAGATTCAGATATAGACTCAATTTTTAGAATATATTCCGCAGATTCAGATGACTCTTATTGTAGTGAATGTTCAGATGAAGACGATAGCGATTGTCTCAAAAAACTGAAGGATTTCAGAGATGATAATTACTTTGAAACACATTCAGTTCAATCCAGAGTTAGGAGCAAAGGAAGTGTCACTAATCTAGGAGATCATAAATGTAATTATAGATTCTATTTGAACGATAGACTATTTCCGGTTCCCTTTAATCCTGATCACAATAATACTATCCGTTGCACCGAATGTCATCTACCTCTAGATGCAAACAAAGCTGCTTCTAATGACATCAATGGAACTATTCAAGCAAAAGTAAGACTTGGTTCTGGAAGCGACGCCCAAGATATGGTGTTGATGTTGCCAGCTAAAGAGCCTTTGATAATAAAACAAAAGAGAAAAGAAAAAGTAGAGGAGGATGTTGTGTACTTCGGAATAGTTAAACTAGATTCTTATGGAAATTCTATATTAAATCAAACTTTACCAACAGATTCTTTAGCTTTGAAGTATCAAAAAGGCTACAAAGAATTGAAGACACCTTCAAAAAGTTACGAATATAAAAAAAGTGAGGATTTTGAAGTCATTGTAATATGAATGCTTTGTACAGAAGATGTGTTGTTTCGTGTTCAGTTAATTTATCAGAGGAAGATAAAGTTTATTTTGACTTTTTCAATCTTTTTCAATTTATTACCTTTTGCAATAAAATACTACTTTTAAACAAAACTGAATTAAATATTATTTATTACTAGCGGTCCGTCCGTGGCTACGCTCGCGCTATGTAAGATTTTCCCGTGGGAATAAGACTTCTTGGTGAAAAGTATTCCATAGAATAAAAAAAAACCAGGTTACAAACTATCTTCATTCCAAATTTCGTCCAAATCCGTCCAATAGTTTAGGCGTGAAAGCGGAATAAAGATCCTAATATATTTTCTTATTTATAATATTAGTATCCGCCGTGTGGTGACGGCAGAGTAGAATACATTTGTCACCAACCCCTACTCTTCCCGTGGTGGGTGTCTTAAGAGGCGACTTAGGGACTACACATTGAACAGGGAACGGGCAGCAGCGCTCTCTGATACAGTAACTTTTTAATCTGCGATCTCCAACCCGCCTGCCAAACGTGGAGATTATGGCAAAACCCTCCACATGGGGAGGAGGCTCATAGTCCAGCAGTGGACTGTAACGAGCTGTTGATTGATTGGTTTGAATGTTAGTATGATTCAGATATCTAAGATTAAAATACCATGCTACGAGTGGGGTCTCTATTATATATTAAAAAAAAATGTACTGAATCATTTTAAGTAATTGGTAAGTATTTTAGTTGTAAATAAATTTACTGTTTTAGCTACTCTTCTTATTATTAGTTATACTCACATCTTTATACTCTAATATGCTAAGCACTTTCAAAGCGTCAAAAACAATACTTACTATACGTACCGTGAAAAGATAATTCGTTTCTAAATTACATTCTACTTTGAAAGTAAAGCTCAATAATTGCATTTATTTTACCATATTTTTGGGACAAATCATCTCGTTTCCCTAGCTTGAAACTCATGATTTATTTGGATCGTAGTTTGGATCCCTGTTTGTGTAGAAATATCCCCCGAGGTCCACCTCTCTCCAAATAAATACAGCAGCTGACTCGCGCGCCGCTCAGTAGTAACCCAGTAAACCACACGCGCGCACCTTCACTTTCTATGTGATTTCGTCTTCAGATATTTTCGGCAGTATTCGGAAGTTCAGTGCAATGTTGAGGAGTTTCTTCTTTGTCGCGGTCGCAGGAGCTGCGCTTGGGCAGAATTCTTTGCGTAAGTTATGTTTTTGTGGTTAAGTTTTATGTAGGTTAATGATGATGATGATGATTTTATTGCAAGACAGATATTCACCAAAATTATGTCACTTGTTGATATGGAACTACTTTTTATACTCGTTTTTTTTTTTTTAAATCAATTTATCTTTAAGACTATTATATCATCATACTTGAGCAAGTATACCTTTACTTTGGAACGATCGAAGCCAAAAGTATAGACGACAATATCTTATTTCGGGTTGTTAAATGAAAATTGAACATAGCTATCAATATTAAAATAAAATAAAACACTTATTTGATACTCAAAAGCTCTTTTATATACCAGTAACCACACTATTGCAACTTTAAATTACTTCCCAACGCCCCATCTTGTGGAACTTACACAACAAACAAACAAACGTGAAAAGTTAAATTGCCAGTTGGTTTATAATCTTAGACAATTACGCGGCAATTTTGCAATACCAGTAAAATAAACCCACAACAGACCCTACAGTTAGATAACAAAGCAAAATCACAACATAAGAGCTGTAAGACAAAAGAAACTGTTGCCAAGTAATATTTGCGGCTAGAAGTAAGTAGGCTATTAGCTTAAATAATTCATAAAATCTTTTTTCCTAAGCTGAAATGGTTAGTCACACCTGTAGGACTGTATGTGGGGGCGGGGGGGGGACCACATACACACGGCCATCTGATCTCAAACTAAGCAGAGCTTGTACTATTGTATCAGACAACTGATATACATTACATAAATATATAAACACATAGTATAGACAAACAACATCCATACAAGGCAAACACAAGTGCTCATCATACGAATGTTTGCCCTGGGCGGGATTCAAACCCGCGACCCTTTGCTTCGAAGGCTACTCTAGACTAGGCTCATGATCATCATCATCATCCAGCCGGAAGACGTCCACTGCTGACCATAGGCCTTCCCCATAGGTTTCCAACGTGAACGGTCCTGCACTATTTGCATCCACCGGCGCCCAGCGACTTTCACCAAGTCATCTGTCCAGCTTGTGGGAGGCCGTCCAACACTACGCCTTCCGGCCCGTGGCTGCCATTCGAGAACCTTTCTTCCCCATCGGTTATCGGTTCGTGGAGCTATATTAGCTTAGCCATTGCCACTTCAACTTGCTTATCCTGCAAGCTATGTCAATGACATTGGTTTTCTACGTATTACTGATTCGATTACGTAGTGAGACTCCAAGTATAGCCCTCTCCATCGCACGCTGAGCGACCCTAAGTTTATTCATGAGACCAATAATACCTAGCGACCACGTCTCAGTGCCGGCTACGGAGCCGTCAAAACTGTGGATCCTAATAGTGAACATTGCCTATCATCAAAGGTGCACTATGTTCCGTGACTAGATGTCATAATCATCGCCTCAGCCGGAAGACGTCCACTGCTCCCCCATAGGTTCCCGACGAAATGTAGTCATGAATATTATGTTCGGCTCTCATTATTACTGTGGTTCTGAGTTCCAATCCCGGTGGGCCCTGTTGTCAAGCAACAAATAAATACTTTATAACATTTCTTAAATATCAATAAAAAACTTTTCATACAAGATGATCAGCATGAAAACTTAAAAAAAAATTGAGGTTTTTGTTTCATGAGCAGTAGCGGTTCTACCACTAGGTAATAAATAAGCAGTTAGCTACTAGTTACTGTACTTTATAACCCAAAGGTGCAATGACACAGCCCCAAAGGTCACTTTTAATCGGTCAGATAAAAACCAATTCTTAAGGTCAGTACACACACTACCTGCATTCAAATATGTGTTTAGTGCACAATGGAGTAATTTGCATGCCACAAATCGTAGACTGCACTAAAGGCATTGGTTATCGAAGGTATAAGCTGTACATGTGACATTGATCAGAAAATTATTAAAATTTTCATATAAATGCTATACTTAATTTATATAATTTATTATAAATTTGAGCTCTAGGCTTATATTAACCAATAGCAAAGAAGGAAAACAAGAAATATTGAATTTCAACAGTTATGTACCAAAAAATGATTATATTACTCAGACATGTTCAGATATGGTGAAGGAAAACAGCGTGATGAAACCTGCACACTTCTGCGAAGTGATCAACTAAGGCCTAATCGCCCTAATTCAGGGTAGGCTCGAGCCCCTCGGTGGGGACGTATATGAGTTGATGATGTTCAAGGCAACCTCTAAGTTCAATGCTCTTTTTTTTGAATAACGAACAGTAAACACAACACAGATTAAATTTAAAAACTTTAATTATGCGTCTTACGTTGATTTATTATGAATAAATCTCATGATTCTGAAATTCTGCTACGAATCGGACGGAAGGCAGTGCAGTTCTGTTGTTTTTTATTCATAATAAATATTCACTTTGCAGAAAACTACAAAAACTTAAATGTAGTAAACGATTAAAATTTACCTCACAGCACTTTTGAAAAAATAAAATACAAGGTGAATACAGTGCGAAACCACATACGCATAGAGCGAGAGTGGTCGTTATTGTGTCCTCGGGGGATGCCATTGTCCAGTAGAGGACTTTCGTTTGGGATGATGATGATTTCTGAAAGAATTCCAAATGCATTTTTTGTGACGAATGTAATTATTCGTGTCAATAAAAGCACAAGGCAAGGCTGATTTTAGAAATATTTTAGAAGCATAGGCTTCTGATCATACATCCATGAACATGTTTAAAATTCTCAATTAAGTTTAGTTGATCTTCATTAAGAATACGAATAGGAAGATAATCGTCATTCGTTTCTTTATTATCATAATCTTCGAGTCTTTCTGGAAATTTACGTTTTCCACCAAAACCACCCACCAACCAACCAGCCAGTCAACCTTGGACCCATATGCGTGCATTTCCTGCCAACGACGCACACGTATTCAATTTTGTTCAACCTTTATTATTAGTATAATCGACAAGACGCTTACGAAAACAACCAATATAGATAGATCTAAGTATGCTGATATGAGCGACGGCTTTGTATGCCAGATTATATTGGTAATCTGCAACCAAAAACGTTTTTTCTTTCCCTTTTAGCTCCAATATTACGCGACCACAACCAAGCAAAACCGCGAAAAGTGATTATAGCAAAGAAGACAAGTTATCACACTGATATTATAAATGTGAAAATATATGTATAAGTATTTGGATGATCTGTTAGACAGATTTCGCAAACGCATCAATTGGGTGTTTTGATGTTTAGATTTTTAGATGTTTGGATGTTTGTTCCGCCTTCACGCTTAAAGCACTGAACGGATTTAGATGGAATTTGGAATGAAAATAGTTTGTAACCTGGATTAGCACATATTTTACGAGAAAAATCTTATTCCCACGGGAAAATCTTACACAACGCGAGAGTAGCCGCGGGCGGACCGCTACAAGTAGTACAATAGTACATTGTTATACGAGGGGTGAAAGTAACTTATTTAGCGCCGAGACGGGGTTTGGGGCTTGAGCGTAGCGAGGGCCCTAATAGTTCGAGGCACTAAATAAGTCTTTAACCAGAGGTAAACACTGTGCTTTTTAAAGTAAAAATAAAAACACGAATTAGCTAAAGAAAAAATGAGTGACTTCCATATCTGAATCAGATGAACTCATTGTAAACAAAACCCTACAACTCGAGAAACAAATGATAATCGGATTGTTGCTTTCCCGCCTATTTTTTATTTTTTGCTGTGGCCGTGCCGGCCAGCTTTTGTGCCATTATTTTTAATTTCCATCATTGAAAAATGTTAAATATTTTGCCCAAATCTATTTTATTTTAAAGAAATATGTAGTTGAAAGTTAATTATAATAAAGTCATTTAAAAAATATATATTCTTCAATTAATACTTAACTTTATGTTATTTCAATTTAACATTGCGCTGTAATTGAGTGGCTATATTGAAAGATCGAACATAGTTCAATAGAAATGTGAAATCAGAACCAGTTTTTTTTAAGAATTTGACAGAATGAATGACTACTTTCAGAGTATGAGTAATGAAAAATAAATTAAACTCATGCATAATTAGAATGTTTTTACACCGACATCAGAAGTAGGATTTTTAAAAAAATATCTGGAAAAGTTAGATCAAAACATAGGAAAATCATTATTTTAATAACAGGAGTGGAAATTATATAAAATCTCGCAATAAGTACCTGAATATTAATGTATTTTTTAAATTTTCATTAATGGATTCTGTTTTTAATGTCAATGCTAGAATTTTATAGAAATTACTTGGTTACAAAAACGATTAACATTTATATTCTAAAAAGATAGGCACGTAATGTAATATATGAGCCTGATAAAAACAACAAAAGTTTCATAACACAACTGTAATGTTGTTTTGATTGATTTAATCTTTCCACAAGAGTGTTTTAAATGTGATGTAATGGTCAGTTCCTGTAATATAACGGCTTTGGGTAAAATACGAGCTTGTTTCATATTACATCGCGATTCTGAATACGTAATAGGTTAGGTTATTGTCGATATCTCTTATAACTGCAGTATAAAGTTACGCTACCTTTGATAATTTAAAATATATAATTATGGTTTACGATGTATTAATTATTTTATATATTTTCAGTTTTATATTTGAATTTTTGCATATATTTTCGATACTACTTGTTTGCGATATTTGTAACTGTGTTTAGAACAATGTACTTCCGAAAAGTCTTTTAAAATTATAACGAATTCCTTCGGTTTTTTCCTTTTTTTCTAGGTGTAGACTGTAGAGAGATCTACCTATACATCAGGAGTACCTATCTCTGATTGCATCACCATCTCTTGTTTGCAGTCGGTATGCAGTTACACAAATATTCAAATAGCCGGCAACAGTCACTGATATGCGTTACAAGGTCTCCGAGGTTATTGCTCGATGGATTATGCAAACATGATTTGTCATATTTTTATGGTTCTTCCTTATTATTGTCTTCTTTGTCAGCTGTCCAATGTTTCGATCATCAGTCTACTATTTCAGAAGCAGTTTGTTTTAATTTAACATTAGCTTTAGTTTCTACTAACAAAAGGATTTTGGGTTTGGTCTAATTTTAGTGTAAAGTCAACTTTTATATATAATTCTCTATGAGGAGGCATCACATTGCATAATGGGCTTACTTCGTACGAAAACACAATAAGGAATTTTTATCAATTATTATGGTAGTGACCACGAGCAAACCTTCTCATTTAATATTCAAAAATTACAGTGTTATAAATAAAACCCCTCATCATCACATTGCAGCCAGCTTCACAGCTAGTTATCCAAACAATAGGCATTGATAGCCCAGTCCATAATCTATGCGTATGTGTTACAAGGTCACAAAGGTTGTTGCTCGATAATCTAAGTACATGGTGTTGCCTAATGCGCGTGGCTTACACCAGAAGAACCAGAATCAGAAAGGCCAATAGAACAAAGAATTTGGAAATCGAAGAAATTTGTTCTTGGAGTTACTAGAATGTTCCTTTGGATAAATTTAACAAGACAAATGAAATTACATTGGTGTTATATACAATACTTCATTGACTCCAAAAACATAAAACACACAGAACAAGAGTTATTGCTAGGGTGGCAATCTGTTCCATGCAACCAATACAGGTAACCAATGTTGGAATTAACAAAAATTTGAATAGTTACTGAAACGGCTTTTAGCAGCAAGGGCCACACTGGGTATACGAAAATGTTTAATAGACAAATGTAAATTTTTGTATAATTTCAAATTAAATAAACTAATAATTAATGGATTGTCTTGAAGTGCCGGTCGCACCCCTCGCCACGCGTCCCTTAATGACGTCATACGTCGGGTTCTTGCCTCCTCGAACATTCCAGCAATGTTGGAACCAAATGGAATTGTTCGGTCGGATGGCTAAAGACCCGACGACCGGAGTGACGCTTATACTATGGCAGCAGGAGAGATGTTTGGTGTGGGATGTGACCTGCGTGGACACCTTGGCGCAGTCACATGTTCGTGCCACGTGCTCGCGGGCGGGTGCTGCGGATTCTGAAGCGGAAAGGCACAAGACACGAAAATACATCGACATTCCCGGGGGGTACATTTTCTCGCCGATAGGTTTCGAGACGTTGGGTCCTTGGAGCCCGAGTGCAAAAAAAAATTAACTGAGCTCTCGGTGCGTCTCAACGAAGCTACTGGTGACTGAAGGGCTGGCAGCTTTCTCTCCCAGCGAATTAGCCTGGCTATTCTGAGAGGAAACGCTGCCAGCATTTTGGGAACCATGCCTCGAGGGGACGCACTGGAGGAGATATTTTAGATTTATATGTATATTATATAGTAAATAGTTATTTTTATTATTATTTAAATAAATAAATAATTACCTATGAAAGTATTTTTGTCGATGTTCTACATACTTTACTAAATTCAGCAATCTAGAAAAATACACAACTGTTTTATGGTTGTAGTTCGGTTGGTCAAGTTGACCCAGCATCAGTGCTCATTTGGTACCCTCGTTCGGTTAAGGACACATTCGCGATATGGCAGATTCGGAGGCCTATTGTTGCAACATTACGAGTGCTCACGTATGTACTACAATAAACCTTCAGTGGTAACAATTTGACCTCAAGAACAGTAAGGGCAGCATCTGCAGATTCTGAGTTTAATAGTTCACGATCTGTTGGTCATATTTTATCTTTCTTATCAGCAATTTTTTTATTTATTTTTTCCATAGCTAACCATTGTCTCTGTTACTTCTGTTCACAACGACTTAACTATGTTTATTTTAGTTTTGGTCATGACTTAGACTCATTGAGGCATTATTACTTTGCCTAAGATCTCAGTTTCATCTGAATCTATTTTTAGCTGTTTAATTTAATTATTTCGCCCGTGCATGGCAAAGCTCTCAACATGCAAGCTTTTTTCGTGGAAATGACACTTTTTCTCGTAAAAAGTAACCTATGTGTTAATCACACACTATCGCATTTCCCAGACCAACTATACGGATCAACTAGTTGTTCCGATCGGAACTCAGTACGGGTTTTCTTACTATCGAACCAACTATACAATATTTCCATATTTCAACCAAATCTGTTCAGTAGTATAGGCGTGAAAGCTGAACAAAATCCAAACATCCAAATATATCTCCACATTTATAAATATTAGTGTTTAGTGCGATGTGATGAATAATTTACCATAATATAGGTATATATCTTTTTTTTATTTTAGCGGAGGAATTCACAAGATGTCGCCAGAAAGATGCAAAGCTCAACGACTGTTTAAAAGGCGCAGTCCCGGATGCACTTCGGAGGATGAAAAAAGGTATTTCCTTATGATGAAAAAGGGCATTTAGAAATATGCCAGTCGCTATTGAGTTCGAAGTTAATGTGGACAACAGAAAGGAAATTATTGAATTCCCAATGTCCACGTTAACAAGGACAAAATGTGGACCACGGGAATAGACCAGGTTGAAAGTATCTCGTTTTCTAAAAAGCGTTGGTGAGGTTATATTTTATTGCATGCAGAGTTAGGCATTACTGAACAGCAGTCGTTATTTAAAAAATAAAATCGCGAGATTCGCTATTATATATTTATTGTATTGTATCTTCTTCGATTTTTGTGCCATTTCAATATCTGATTCCAGGAATCCCATCATTGTCAGTGCCACCATTAGAGCCTCTTCTAGTTTCCAGCATCAATATCGACTCAGGCGCAGGGCCCGTCGTTATCACGCAGAACTATAGGAACATCAAGCTCCATGGGCTGACAGACTCCGTTCTCACGACTTATAAGTAAGGAATTATGCAAGTATATGAATATAGAAATAATGGTACAATTCCAAGCCGTACTGAAAGATGCGAGATCAAACATCGTGGTTCAAATTCAATCCCATTACGTCTATTTTTGAATTAGGAATTCATGCATTCGTTCGGTGTCGTTACATAAAAAGTAAAAGGAAAGTAAGAAAATACCAAAATAACAGATAATCTTTACTAATGTTATAAACGCGGTAGTTTTTAAGTATGAATGTATGGATATATGGATAGATGATTGTTACACGCAAAAACTACTGAACGAATTGGAATGAAATTTGGAATAGAGATAGTCTGTACCCTAGATTAACACAAAGGATACTTTTTACGGGAAAGTCATATTCCCACGGGAAAATCTTACACAACGCGAGCGTAGCCGCGGGCGGACGGCAATTTCATATATAAGTACTTCCTGGTAGAGACATGTTTTCGTCAGTAGAAGATAAAAATATATTTTGAACCTAGACACGATTTATATTATTCTCGTAACACAGAAAACTTAGAGCTCCTAAAAAAGGCATAACAATAAATAAATGATAGCGTCAATACATATTACAAAGCACCTCATTGGGTTGTGAATATTTACTCACGAGAATTCTTTAATTTTCAGGGCAGATCTCAAGCACTTCCGTCTAAGAACAGACTCTGTCACGCCAAAAATGGAGTTCATTGCTGACTATGTGATGAAAGGCAGGATCCTGGTACTGCCTATACAAGGAAAGGGAATAGCTAATATTACGATGGGTAAGAAAAATATTACAATCTTCAATAAAATACGACATTTTTTATATTATCTCTTTTTATTCTAATTAACTTGAGCGGGATTTGTGAGGTGGTTCGTCTACATAATAATGAGGATGATGATTATTTTTGTTACTATACTACCGTAGATGGCCAAAACGGTAAAAATGTGTCAATATGATTTTATAAAGCAGCGGGCAAATGCAACGCTATGGAAACCTGGCACCCATTTTTTTTAAATAGCAGCGGGTAAATGCAACGCTATGGAAACCTGGCACCCATTTTTTTAAAATGCCGATCTATAAAGATCTCTTAATATGATCGTTAAACTTGTTTTCAGTGAACCTGGTCGTAAAACACGACCTGATTGGCGAGTCCGTCATCAAGAACGGCCAAACTTTCATGCACATCAAAGACTACAAGGTGAAGTTTTACCCTCAACGTGTCATACTTCACTTCACCAACCTCTTCAACGGCGATAAAAGACTCGGCGATCAAATGAATTTGTAAGTCTCTACCTTATATTATGGTCTACCCCTTCTCTTCCCATGGGTGTCGTAAGAGGCGACTTAGGGACTACACATTGAACAGGGAATGGGCAGCAGCGTTCTCAGATACAGTAACCTTTCTGTAATCTCCAACCCACCTGCCAAGCGTGGAGATTATGGCAAAACCCTCCAGTTAAGTGGAGGAGGCTCATAGTCCAGCAGTGGACTGTAACGGGCCGTTGAACATTTTTAACAGCTTATATTATTTGAGCACTATGACAATTCTATTCCGGACCCAAGGCACCCCTGGATCTAATGCATGCTAAGAAACCGCTCCAGACCTACCATACCCCTGGGGTTAGAGTGGAACGAATCCATACCACCATAGAAATAGAAATAGAAATATCTTTATTGCATCTTTCGTTTTACATTATCAATAATTTTTAAGTCCGGGACCAGCCTAGTAAGTATACAATGTTATATATAATGTTAGAGATGTGACCTAAGAACTTCCATGTATTTTTAAACGGCTTCTATTGCTGGTTAATTTTTGAGATCTTATAATGTTTCAGTCACATTAAAAAATAATACTTACTTGTAGTCTTTGATTCAAGGGTTTTTAGAAACATTATCAGTACTCAAATATAATATCGATAACTTTAAAAGATGAGTTTTTCTGCTGGTTATCAACAACATGAAAGGGGTAAAAAATGAAATATTATAGTAAGGTATTAAAATGCGTAAATGGTAATTGTACCAAGTCATATTATCCATATAAAAATAAATATCAGGTTCTTTGTACCTAGCGCATCATTCATCAAAATCATTACTTACATCACAATCATCATTAGTATTACTGAAGAAGTTTCCCCGTACTATAACTAATAGTAATTATAATAGCATGAATATTTTTAGAATGATGATGACCTTTTTCTATTACTTCTCTCATTAGTTTCTTCTGTCCAGGTTCCTAAACGAGAATTCTGACCTGGTCTTCAACGAACTCAAGGATTCCTACGAGAAGAGTCTCAGCTCCGTCTTCCAGGATGTCACCAACAGGATCTTCGACAAGGTTCCCATGAAGGATATCTTCATTGAAGAATAAACTAGTATAAATATAATGAGTTGTGTCCTAAAGAGTTTATTTAAGATTTCACAAGAGCCGGGTGAAACTAACGATTCTAAAATATGAAAAAAGTGCAAGCGAGTGATTTATTTATATTATTGTTAAACAAAAACCTATTGGCCTTAACAAAGAAACATCAAAATTGAAGTATTGAATATTGGTGTAGAAGATATTAATGTACAAGTTGCTCCGAATTATTTGTACTTGTAAATAATATAAGAGTAGGAATTCACTTAACTTTCTAATTTGAATTGAACACTTATGATGTGACAAAAATGCGTTCTTCTTTGTCCAACCCTCGTCCTAAGTTCAGCAGGGTTTAGGTCTCGAGATAATAATGTTTAAAATAGAGTGATAAAAAAATGGACTTCGTTAGGTAATTATACTACGTAGGTAGACAAGTTACTTTGTAAGAAATTTGTAAAAATAAGAAAACATCATGATAATGTAATTTATTAAATTGTCCTGATTAAACATTTACGTAGATAAAAACAAAATTAGTTTATAAAATAAAATTTAAGTTACCAATATAAATTGACTCTTGTTTCGTTTTTTATTACTTTTTATTTTGAGAAAGACAAAACTTTTCCATCCGTTTTTATGACGTTAAACGGTTTTAGCCGTTAAATATCAAAACATCAGGAATATATTAATATTTTCTTCTCAAAATTAATTTCATGTGAAAAAATACAAAACAAAAACGCCATCTGTAGGCGATGATCTAAAGTAATTGAACGTTTTCGTACATGTAGTTCATCTGACGTTCGGTACCGCGGTGGTGGCGCTGGGGCGGTGGTGAACTGGAAGTTACTCTAGATGGCGATCTTTCATTTAGTTCCACATCAGGAGGATCCTGGCCGCTGATCTGACGCCCTTTCTTCAAACAGTACGATTTACAGAAAGCTTCGTTAATAATCACCACTGTAAAATTAATGAGAAGCTTCAATACCTACATTACATCTTCAAACATTACGTGTACGGCCACGACAGGTTGCAATAAAGTCGATCTGTCTGTGTCATAGAAAATTTATCTCAGTGGCCATGTTATCGACGATCATTACGAAGGGTCCGGGTTCGAATCCCGGTGGAGGAAAAAAAAACAAGCAAATACTTTTTGTGAGAATTTCCCCAGTTAGCAGGCTGATAATCACCTGATTGTCTGAAAAAAAGATGATTCCGTGCTTCGTGCGTCCTAGGGCACGTTCGGAAACGATTAACTGCCGAGTAAACATTCACTCGGAAAAAGAAAAGAGAGGAAAATAATAGCAGAAAGAAAGATAAAATGTGGCTCTCAGACGCTGGAGAATGACTGCCACAAAAACGGTTTTCGAACGACGTAGTTACATGTTATGTACATCACTGTGATCGTAATTAAATGATTGCTGTAGATCCAACCAAAAGTAGATAATTCACCACCAGTATCAATTTTTCTTAAATACTTTTCAAACTTGAACGTTAATCACCCTCATGAATAATTTTCTAATAAATAAAACCGTCTAATTTTCTCCGTCATCATTTGACATAATAATACGTCAGGTTATTTTTAACGAAGCTCAAACAACTTGATCTTACCTCTACCCTGTCCTGTCTTTTCCAAATTATTCCATTGATATTATAATTGTTTAAGCGCGTTTAGTTTCCCAAACTTGACACTGGCACAAAGTTAATCTAGTGCCATAACAAAAAAAAACAGGGAGAGATATCGCCCTTGTCAGTGCAAAAACTACTCTCTGTCAGGTAACATTTCGTTTACCCTTGGACTCACTCGAGCCATTTCTAAACGCTCTCTGGGTAATTTTTGCATTACTCGGAGTAATTTTTAACGCCCGATTTCGAACGCACCCCTACTAGTACAGACCTACCAACTTATCTGTGAAATGAACGGCGGCGCTAGTAGTAATATAAAATAGCATTTTTACCAATCACAACTACTAATGGTCATAATATGTCCAATTTTGGCCATTTCACAGATTCTGTGGTAGGTCTGTATAACTAACACATTACACAATAAGGCATCGCAGCTTGGTTGCCAGAAGAAAATCTTGCCCCTACTACCTTTAAATGCTAGTAACCCTAGTGTGGCAGCTTTTAAGCAGGCAACTTTAACGTACCGTGTGCAAAAATGTAACATCTTCAATTTTCGAAAATGCTTGCTCGAAAGAATGCTTACCTATTCCAAGGAGAACCGTGTAAATCACTAAGCCCAATATCCATGCGTGCTCCATGTTAACTTTCTGGAAAATTCAGGCCGAAATCTGAAAATATTATAACAACATATAAGAAAATATAGATCATTAATGTATAGCACCTAGTGACATAATAGTGTCATATATTATATGGCCATCTCATCCATTGCCGAAAGAAAAAGTACGTGAAGCCGTCTCTCTTACTCAGTTTTACAACATGCCAGAAAAGTAAAGGAAGCTGGTACAATATCCAGCACATGCTTAGATTCTGTGACCTTGAGAACGCCTTTATTCCTCAGCAGTAGAGGCGGTAGTGCTGGCTTCTGTACATTCCATGATTGTTCTCTCAGATCAGCAATAAGGAAGAAAGAAAGGAGGGAAAGGATTGAGAGGAGAGATCCCTCTGTACTTTAAAAGATACATTTCGGAAAGTGTACAAAGGAATTATGTACTCGATTCATTGTCACATAATGAACACTCCTTATATGAAAATATTCTTACGTTAGAGGAAATATAAATAAAGCTTCATAAAGTTTACTATTGGAGAAATATTTACTTAAATAATTTAGTAGGGATTTGCAGAACAAAAAAATATTAACTAAAAACGCAATTACGTCACCTTTCATACCGGTTACGTTTTATCTGAAATAAAATTTGCAGTAATTTGATTCAAAAATTAAAACCAAATTAAAACTAGATCTGTAGTACACTTTCCGAAATGTACAGTTTCAGACTCTAAAATCTAGAGGCTAGGTGAGACCCACGAGTTTTTTTTTTCCGAAACAGCTCATTTACTTTCATTTACGTAAAAACGTATTCAATCCCCATATCCCCGCCATTTTGGAAAATTTCGATAAACTGAATTAACAAGAATTGTATCCTATATCTATCGAACCAGCTCACAAAATTTCATGATAATCGGTTGGGAAATGCGACCTGTAGAGGATAACAACCGGACATCCGGACATTAACGATATAAGCATTTTGCCCAAGCTGAAACGCAGTTACTTCGCGCGCTCGGTCAATAATAAGGAAAATGTGTTTGCCCAGCATGCATTCCACCTTCACAACATAAAATTGGAACACCAGATTCCACGATGCAGTCTAAAGTTCTATTTCTGTGTTCAGAGGTCTGTGCATTGTGGTCAGGATTCTTCCAATCAGGACTAGGATCAGGATTAGGATTTGTCTCAATCTGAACTGACCTTTACTACCATTTTTAGCGGTGTATAAAACACTCTTAGGCTTACTCTCACAGTACTTTGAACTAAATGGTTGCCGTGGGGGCAACGCCTAAAACGCCGGGACAAGGTCTAAATAATGTTTTTAAGGCCGGGTTATTGCAAAAATTAGCAACTCAACGCGGTTTAGTTGAAAGTTCAACCGACGCATTACTGAAATAACGTTCATATTAGCGTGCGATGCTTCACGGTGGTTACGCCCGACACTGCGCAGGAATCGTGCGAAAAACTCGTTTTCTTGAACTCTTTTGCTTATTAACAGAAAATGGCAGAGTTTATGAAAAATGTGAACGATTTAAAATCTAAGTCAGTAATTGGCAAGTTATATTTACGAAAAAAAACTATGGTTATCGCTTTAAGTTACGAGATCTAGGACGTCAAAAATTTTTTTTGCTGATTTTTATTTCTAATTAATTATAATGTATTTAAAAACTCTACTCGATTTAAAATTTAATTAAGGATATATTCTGTTAGCATATATTTTTTTACATTTATAGAATTAATAGAAGTGCTGGTATTTGATCGTCAAAGTAGCGACTATGGGCGCTATTTCCACATAACCCCGCCTTAATTAAGAATATTTTTTCAAACAATAAGCGTTTTCAAATGCTAAATGCATTATTTCATGTTCATACCAATAACCGTTGTGAAGTGCCCTTTGGAGCAGACGACCCTGACTCTGTTCTGATCATCAGGACCTGATTACCAGATAAATGTATTATCACTTGATTTTTTTACATAGTACAATAAATACAAGTATGTCTGGAAAAAATTTTGTACCTACAGTATGATGAAGGTAGGGTTAAAGTTCAGATGCAAGATTAAAATTTGACCCATAGCGTACACTAACAAGTTGTCGGTTTGTTTATTTTGTCTCGGATGATGCTACACGGAATAAGTCAATTTTATCGCCAAATAAAGCATTTTCAGAAAACCTAAAAATATAGTAAAATATATCTCACCCACTCTTCTAGTAGACGAAGCAGCTGGACGAATTTTAAGTATCTCCCAGTAAATGCCTCTAACAAATATGAAGAAAGCTAGCATGATAATCGCAAATATAATTGTATCCACAACAGCGATAAATAAGGATTTTTGTTTTTGTTTTTTCCCCATTAGACATTGTTCAAGTATATGATGTCAGCAACTCCACTATTTCTTGCGGATAAATGACGAAGTAATAGTAATCGTATCATGAACTTTTTTGACTTTGTTGGGCATTTTTTGTGTATGAAAGGTGACTGTTCTGCTCTGACACATCCTGACAAAATAATGTTATGTTTAGATCTCGAATGGCGATAAAGTGAAAGACGCGGCCTGTGCAAAACAGGACATAGTGGAGATCTTTGAGAGATGCAAAAGCTTTCAATGATTTTTCTAAGGGTTGACGTCTTCTGATGATACAGTAAAAATACTGTACCTTCACAGTAAAATCGAGTGATAATTCCTTTTTGTACACTTCCAAATACATATCGAATAAAATACAAAAATCTCACCTATATTCAGATGATGTCCTTCTTGAAGTTATCTTTGAGAATGTGTATGATAGCTATCATCAAATCAGTGATCATGGCGGCATCGAGGAATTTGACTAACAAAGAATCTAAGGAACACAGCACAACAAGCCATGATCATCAAAAAAAATATTGTTTCCGGAAGATAATGGCAAAGGAGACCCTCCTTTTTTTTTTTACCCATCGATGGTAGAACTTGAACTTGTCAATTTAGGTGCTCATCTTGAACGAATACTATATAATCATTTCGTTGTTGAGAAATATTTGAAGTTTTGTTGTTCTTTTCACTGTAAACGGATGTTTTTCTTTACCATCAAAAACTAACAATGCAAAAGGGAGGTAGCTGAAGATTTCATGAGCCTATCATTGTTGTAGCATAAGTATGTAATGTCATTCATTAATTACTATTCACACTATAACCATTTGCCATCATTACTAATAATGACCGACGCTTTCTTTCTCAAATACTTAAGAGAAAATAAAAGAAACCTAATTTAATATTTTTATCTGTAAATTACCTAGAACTGTAACATAATTGTATGTATCAATGTTTGCAGTTCTGACTGTGTACCCTTTAACATCCAACTACATTTTTTTTATCATGAGCTTTTCAAAAGGCAGCAGTAATTTTGTACTTTGAGCGATGACAGAAGTCAAGCAATCACGAGGTCAGGCCTGGCCCGTGTGAATAATTAACAATGGTAGAGGTTCCAGGTACAACTCTCGATAAGGACACTAAAGTTATAAAAAAAGTAATACTGTCTCAGGTTTAGTTTGGATATTCACTTGATTATCCGAAAAGCCACATGATACTGTACTTCAGAAGGCAAGGTAACCGTTGGCACAGAATAAATAGTAGTATCTATTATCTACGAAAAATAGTCGTTACATGAGCTGCATCAGAAACCTTTGGTGGCTCCATAGCCTGAAGTCAGGGTTTGTGAGGTTGGTTGTTGGTTGCACTAACATAGACGATAAGAACACGGAATTGGTGTATCCACCCAACGTTTTAGCAAATTGATAGGTGCGGGACTGTTTAAAAGGTGTGTTAAAATTTAAATTATTTATTATTTAGGTTTAATTTATGGCTAAAGCTGAAATGTTCTTTTCATTACATACTTACGCAGTGAACAGTGAGGGTGACACAATTAATTAACCGTTTTTGTAACTTTATCAAAATAATGTATTTTGCACTATTATTTAACCCAATTAAAAGAAAAAAAAGAAGACATTTGGCGCCATGACAACTCTTTGTACAAAAATAATCACCATCATCTATCTAGATGTCTACTTGCACTAAACTTGCCACAAACTTTGATATGGATTAAAGCACTCCTAAACGTGTCTTGTATAGGAAAAGACGTTAAATGCAAGGACGTTTAAACGTCCTTGGCAAAATGTATATCTTACCTAACATCTCCTTCCTCGAGAGCAACGTATAGCCCTAACGATACCTCTGATAGAAATGTAGGCTGCAAACAGTATAAGAACAAAAAAACAAGTTTCCCAGAAATGTGCGACCAAAAGTCTCGGTTTGACACTAGCCATACTAGTCTTGGAGTGGTCACCTTAGGGATCCATGGATCTTGGGGTATTATTAGAAATATTGAGAAAATTGCCCGTTTTTCTCAACAAATTACTGACATGTCTAATCTGACAGATTTTGAAAGATGAGTTGACAACTTTGACGATTTCGCAAGTGCCACAAAGAAGATATTTTCTACGTTAGGCCTTCTTTTTATGAACAGTTCTCCTTTTCAGTGTTCAACCTCGGAGGAAAAAGGAGTTCAACCCTCGGAACAAAATATTCAAACAGTTCGGTACAAAAGAGAAGTTAGTATTATTAACACGTTTTTATTAACTCGCTTTCTTGTCTGTCTGTTTGTTTGTTTGTTTGTTTGTTTGTTTGTTGGTTCGGTCCGAATCTTGCAAACCATTTTTAGAGCACTTGCTGTCGTTCGATTGTACTGAGATTTGGTACACTTATGTAACCTCGATGACAATGCAATATTATGGTACCATGGAGCTGGTCTGATGATGGAACCCGAAGCTGACCATAGAAACACCTTACATATGCAACATAATCTTGTCATGTTTGGGGTCGTTGGATTTGTCTTGATAAGATCTTTAGTCATACGTAATGTCTCATGATGGAGCCGAAAGGTGGCCATAGGAACTCCTTAAATACACAATATAATCTCGTCGTGTTTGGGCTCGTTGGATTTGTCTCGATGAGATCTTTAGTCATACGTAATGTCCAGGGTCTCATGATGGAGCCGAAAGGTGGCCATAGGAACTCCTTAAATACACAACATATTCTCGTCGTGTTTGGGCTCATTGGATTTGCCTAGACAAGATCTTTAGTCATATGTGATGACCAGGGTCTGATGATGGAGCCAGAAGACAAAACAAACGAGCCAATAACGACTAGGTTATGTTCTGTATTTGAGGAGTTACCATTTCCATGTTCTGGCTCCATCATCAGACCTTGAACATCACTTATGATAAAAGGTTTTGACAAGACCAATCAAACGAGTCTAAGCACGACTAGGTTATGTTGTGTATTTGAGGAGTTCCCATGGCCACTTTCCGGTTCCATCATCAGACCCTCAACATCACTCATGACAAAAAGTATTGTCAAGACCAATCAAACAAGCCTAAGCACGACTAGGTTATGTTGTGTATTTGAGGAGTTCCCATGGCCACCTTCCGGCTCCATCATCAGACACCACATTGACTAAAGTTCTTGTGAGTTACATTTGATACTGTACAATACTTAAAAAGAAGAACATAGACGACCGACGAAGACACATCAAAGTATCATGTCTAGAGTCTGATGATGGGGTCAGACAACAATGTAACAACATAATCTTGTCGTGCTTGGGCTTTTTAGTCTTATCAATTTAGTCCTACGTGATGTTCAGGGTATCTTGCAAAATTTTACATACGCGGGACTATAAAACACAAAATAATTTATTAAAGTAAAAATCATTAATAATAATAATAATAATAATAAAAATATTTATTTCCACCCATACAGAGAGTACAGTTTATATTACAATAAAATTGACAAGTAGGTAAATAGACATTTAGATACAATTTAGAATAAAGTAAAGGTGGCCAGATTAGTAGCTGAAATGTAACCCTGTCTCTCAAACTAGGAAACCTGTATCTTGAGAGGCAGTGTATAATTGTTGTCTTAGCGGCAAGTGGACAATGTGTATCATTGAATTAAATAACAAAATTACATGGGACCAGTCGGGTAGATAAGTGTATGTGTAATGTTCATTTTTTAACATAACACGTTTTTAGTGTACCAAAAAGTATAAAATTATTTTAATTTAGATTTTTATTGGTGTAGTACACTTGTAGGACTTAAAACGAAAAACGTGGGGTGCATGGAATAGATTTTGAGGCATAATAAAAACGTACAAAACTGTGTTTCTCAAAAACTACAGATATAGAATTATAAGCTTAGCCCTATTATAAAATAAACATAGACATTTTTTAGGCGCGCGTGGTCCATCTTGCACCATATAAGTATAATAATCAATTTCCATCAGCTATAAGTAGCTGAATAATGGTGAAATGCAAGTCTTTCCAATATTGAAAAATACAACAATCCAATTGCACTGCCAGTAATATACTAATAATAACTATTTGTAAATTATAAGAATAAGAAAACATTTATTCATTAAATTAACAATATATTATGTATCAATAAGTAGACATAGACAAGCACAAAGCAAACAGACATGAAAATAAGTAAGACAATGAAAAGGTAACAGCGTCAGTTATGCTGTATATCAGTCATCACCTCCTTCTCTACTTCTTAGAATATCTATTCCATGCACCCCACGTTTTTCGTTTTAAGTCCCACAAGGTTACTACACCAATAAAAATCTAAATTAAAATAATTTTATACTTTTTGGTGCACTAAAAACGTGTTATGTTAAAAAATGATTTTTACTTTATTAATTATTATTATATAAACTTGGTTTCAACTTAGACCTTAGACCATCTAAACTTAGAAAATACAGCTGGTCTAAAGGTACAAGTTGGAAGGCGACAGCAACTGCCAACTGCCAGCAGTCGCTGCTGCATTGCTGCCATAGACAAAAATTTTTAAACACACTGGATTGCCGCAGCGTCGAATGTGAGGGTGACGCCCGCCGACTGTCAACTGCACCCGCAGTAGCCGCCGTTTGCACGTACAGGTGCAGCGGCATTTGTTAATAATTTCATACAAATACATACAGACCAAGTCATGCCGCCACGGCCGACTGCCTGCACGTGCAGTCGGCAGTTGGCAGTTGCAGCTTGTTTCGAACTTATACCTATAGACACACGGCAGTGTGTCCGCTAATAATTATAAGATACTTAATATAGACCCAAAGCTTTGAGTATTTATACTCAAAGACCCAAAGAGCAATGCAACCATTTTGTTCGTATAGACCATGTTCATAAGCGCTAACCTTGAGCGCCGGTATATTTATCTTTCGCTCTGACTAGCTCTCACCCATTTATAAATTACTACTACCTTTATTTTTTTAATTAAAAAAAAGAAAGAACAGAAGATGCGATTCTAATGGAGTTTCTTCATCTCCACAGTGAGCATATACTTGTAGTGAACGTGCCTACCAAACTGTTTCTTCTTACTTTCGATGAATGCTTTTTTTCTTAAAGAGAAAGACTTCAAAATAAAATACCGATTTAGTCTAAAGTTTATTCAGTGAAATATAACAAGGTTTCTATGGCGTTGTCACTGGTAACGTTAAGTGATAAGGTCAACTTAAACTTAGCTTAGCCTCTAAACAATATTGGTTTACACATAGAAAGACAGCAGTGTATAGCTAACTTTTATTATAATAGGGACGAAATATCATCAAAGGAAAGCACATGATAGGATAAGAATTGCATTGCTCCCGACAACTTTATAATGCTCTACGTCAAGTAATCCTTGTTTCTTGCCTTAAAAAAAGCGACTCAAGAAAAATCTTCTAACCCTTTCAATTCTTAAAAATCAGGACACTTCTTAATTTAAATTAGTTGGATCGTTTTATTGTCTCTTAAACATTGTGCTTCGAATATTTGATTTGATATTTAGTCCATGTTATAAAAATTAGGATAAGGCCTGCGCAAGCTTTGATATCTGTGTAAGTATTAGATTTAAATTCAAATTAGATTATATTCTCGGTTGAAAAAGAATATTTTCTGAAAAGTATTCCGAAATTTACGACCAAAATAACTTTAGTATTGTATTTGTCGCGTAATTTTGACGGAACTATAAAAAATAGGTAGCTGGTACCTAAGTTTAATTGGGATATTGATTACATTTTATTTCTTATAATTATTATTATTATTATACGGGCAGAGCATTATAATTTAAAAGTAGATAGAATTAGCTTACAAATAGCTAAAATATGAAATAGCTGAAGTACATCGAAACTTAATAACGTTTAACTTCTAACATTAATTTAATTTAAAATTAAATTATTAATTTAAAATGATTGAAGTTTAATGAAGTCATGAAGCTACTTGGACGGCTATTATGGCAATTATATTCTAAAATCGACCTATCAGAAATTTTCGTGAAAAAATATTTGATTTCTTTAATATTTTTCTCGGTATACTAATTTGAGGTATGACGATGGATGTATGTATACTGTTGCAATTATTTGCTATATTACTATTAATTACTTATATTTATATGCCAAAATACCTTTACGGCTCTGAAGTAAGGCATCAATACCTCTCTGCCTATTTTTTTCTTGTTCAAGAGTGATTTGCGCAAATTTCAGAGCCGCTAACTTATTTGACTTTATTTAGTTGTGTTGTTATACACTACATTTTCATTATAAGCTCTACCACCTCTCACAACCTTTCCAAAATAATGAGATTACTGATAAAAACGAAAGACAATTGCCAAAATCCCGGCGTCAAAATGGAATGATACTATTTTTTGTTAAATGCTGTCCAAATGCGTTACTTTTTTAGACACTCGTATCTTTAGTACATTTTCTGAAGTATAAAGTAAATTAATATAAAAAAAACTTCTATTTAACAATAAACTGTCATTTCAGACGTACAAAATGTAACTTGACACAAAATATAAATTGTTAAACTTATAACTATTTGATTCCATAATCAAGGTATAAAAAAATCTTATTCTAAGAAATAATGTCCTTCTTAAAACAAAATTAACTAAAATTATTGTAATATAAACTAAAACTCTTTAGCACCATCTTTCAAAATCCATCTGAACTTTGATCAGTCCTCTAACCTTTCCCTTTTCCAACTTTTTAAAACCTACTCTAAAAGAGTAATATTTTTAGTTTAGTAGTGTTATGATCATTGTTAGTATATTTTCTAATCTAATATAAAAATTAGTAAAATACTAGCTAACACTACTGCAGAAATTTCAAAACCTACCATAAAACTTTGTCATTTTTATCAAAGATTAAAAATCCAAAAATGCTATTCTACCATCACATAAGTGACATACAATCTAATTGATAAATACGCATATTTTAATTGGACTCCTCATCCTGTCTTTTAAAGAAACCTCTTTCTATGAATCATTAAACTCTAAATTCCTTCGAAAGTTCTTTTCAAAACAATCAAATTAT
Organism: Carpatolechia fugitivella; assembly: GCA_951230895.1. Classification (NCBI taxonomy): domain Eukaryota; kingdom Metazoa; phylum Arthropoda; class Insecta; order Lepidoptera; family Gelechiidae; genus Carpatolechia; species Carpatolechia fugitivella. The sequence continues at coordinate 1,357,650 of OX579666.1, read as the reverse complement.
TGCCAGCATACACGGAACTTTTCTATCACTTATAGGTTCAAAGTCTTTTGTGACTCTTATCAACACAACCTAGATAACTTTCTAGATCAACAGGTGTCACTTTGATTCCTCACTCTCCTGTGAACTGCCCTGTCATTGGAACTGTGAAGTAGACGTCGATCTTCTGCATCCAATGGACACTGGAGCTGGTATTCTGGAAGATCCGTTCCTTGGGTCTTTCCTCGGAGCAGCCAGCTGCCTGGTGCTAGTGGACCTCTCTAATTTCCCGTCTGACATCACCCACGCTGATGTAAAGTCGGCATAATCAGAATCTTTAGAACTAGTTCTTGATAAAGAATCATCCCCTTTTGAATAAGTTCTGATGATTTCTTTCATTTTCTCTAAAACTGTAGCGTCGTCTTTTGCAGTTTCAGCAGATCTCAAAATTTGTTCTAGGAGTGGGCTAAGAGGTTTCTGATTTTGATTCGGTGGGGAGGATCTCAATGTGACACTGCTCGCTCTTAAAGGGGAATTCCTTTGGAAAGCCTGATTTTGAGGGGCTACTTTAGGTTTTGCTTTGGGAGATTTGTTAGGATTATCGAAAGTATCAGCACCTAATCCTGGCCTGGCCTTAGCTTTCACTTGTGTAGGTGCAGTTCTTCCACTCCAAGTGTTTCGAGCCGTTGGTGGTAATTTCGGAGTTAGCTTTGGAGATGTCTGTGGGTTCGGCGTGTGTTTAGGACTTGGTGTATTTCCACGACTAGGGGTTCTATTTCTGACTGGTGAATGAGGAATCCTACTTGCTTGCCGACTTCGTATAGTTTTCGTTGGCGACTCTGTTAGTTCTTTAGCCGATGCTTTTAGGCTTTTGCTAGGAGAGTTATTATTGTCAGTGATGACAATTCTCTCAGGACTGCCTCTGTTGGAGATTTCTTCTCTGGAGATTTTTCGTCCGCCGTAGAAAGCGTCGGAGAAGTCGGTTTTGCGCAGGCCAGTGTTGAGGCTCACGTGGTCATCGCGTTCAGCTCGATCCATGTGACAGCCATCATCTTGGTCGAGACGCTCTGAAATAGATAGAACGATATAAATTAATAAAAAAATACTTCTATAAGATTAATTTAGTGATAATCACCTATTGCCAAAGATCTAAAAAATATTGTAACCATTTGTAAGTGTAGTGTGTGTGAGTAAAGTGATTAAAAATTTTGTGAAACTAAATTATGTATGGCTACTTTTATATTTTGTTTGGGATAATAATTCTATAATAAAACTTAAAAGGTTGCATTAATCATTATTTTGTCAGTTAAATATGAATTTTGTTAAAAATATTTTGAAATCTAATATTTTGAAATTTAATCACATAGTTACTTATTTAAATGTCAGCTATAAAACCAAATTTTACAGCTTGCATATTATTTTCAACGTCCATTTTTAGTGTTTAATTGGCGAATTATACAAGTATTGAATAAGTCTTTCCTGATTCCATAAGGCTCGTCTATCGTTTATCTCCTTATAAAGATGGTCATCGTAATAACTGACTTCCTTAAGCGTGTAGTTGATGTAAAAGATGATAGCTGCCTTAGATCATAATACCTTGCCTAGGTAAGTAGTTTATGATCCTGCTTTAAGAAATTTGATAGTGAAGGTTAAAAATTAGCAGATGAAAATTTATCTATACAATAATAAAATGAGTGAAACTCGGCATGACCTATCCACAAGATCCTACTGCCATATCTGGAGTCGAGGTTCAGGCGACATTCCTAACCAATACGGCATAGACCAGATTTGTACCACTTTATGGTCGCCCACATGGACCAACCATGCCAACCAATCCAGGTTGGTTGACATGATGATGATTGTCTGATTTATTGGGCAAGAAGTTGATGATACAAATTTTGATATATTAATGATGAGAGCATTGATCTATGATTATAGATAATTAATATGAATAAATCTTATTCACTGATCTCACAGAACCAGAATCTTAAAATTGCACATTATAAGACCGAAATAACAAATGTGTCAACATTACAGTTTCACAGTTGCCACGGCAAATATCCCGTTTGCAATCACAAATATTCAACTTTGGAAATAGTTACTCTAACTTGATAGAGTGTTCAATTTGCTCTACATAATTTATCAGGAGATCAATTTATCCAATCTGATAAGTCGGTAGAATCCGATCTCTATTCATATCACTTCCATGTACAATCGCACCATTTTTGGATCAGCCTTGATCTTCTTAGAGTTCGAGTCGTGTAAAAATGCACCACCCTATATTTGGGTTTGCTCTTGAAAGGCAACAACGTTGAGTCATGTTTTGAAATGCTCTCACGAAGTCCTGTGTAAGCTGTTGCTTTTGAGTATTATAGACTTTGGGTCTTTAATTTTATAACTCTCAGTGAATGTTTTACTTGTTTTGTTTTAATGTTTCCATGTTCCTTGTTAAATGTTTGGTTGAGAAAAGTAAAGGTGTAGTGCTAACATTATCGTGGAGTAGGTACTTGAACAACTTTTAGTGCTTTTGTATTCCTGAGTACTGCCTTTTGTTTGGACTGTTTAGTTTTTGAGCCTATTTAAAAAAACGTACATAAAATTTTATATACAAAAACCCTTAATCATCGTAAACTAACAACGAGTCATAATTTCATTTTAGTTTGAGGTCTTCATCACTATTTGTGGTAACCCCAAAAAATAATAGATAGAGGTTTGAGGGCAGTGACTCTAATATATTCGTAACATTGTTTGCAAATAAAACAATGAAGTTTGATACCAAACTCGACTGAAAATATTCACGAAGTGCTGGCTCCAAAAGTGTAGCGAATGTCACCTTTGAAACTATTATATTCTGTGCTTTAGGTTGCAAACTTAGTTATGACAATTAGAAAACGTAATAAGATTAAGCAATTTAGTAAACAAACCATATAAATTCGATTTAATTTACGGGAAACGTATTAAGAATTAAATAATGTTTTGTATTACACCTGAAATTATACAGCTATCAAAACATATTGTTTGCATTCCAAAACAGTGATCAAGCAATGTTTGTTTGAAAGTAAGTCATAATATTGGGACTACGTTAGGAATATTTTGAATTATGAAATTATTTAGGTAAGGGATAAAAATATAAGTAGAGTTAAAGAAGTCCGAAATATAACAAAATATCAATGATGCAAAAGATATGCAATTTACCTACGTCATATAATGCGTAAACTTATTAAATTGAATTGGATTGAGATACTTAAAAGACATCAGAGCAGAAGAGAATGGAAATTATTACATCGACAAGATCAAAGTTTTAAAATCTATAGATTTCTTAGCCGCTATGAAAGACTTTCTTTCTAGTGATGAATGTAATGATGATAATAATGTAAACATTTCGGTCAAAAATATGTAACTAAAATAGGTTCAAAGTAAAAACATCCAAGACCTTTATCAAGCATACGACCTTATTAACTTTAGATTGTCCATTCAATTAAAATTCTCAAATTCGATCAAGTTAACGACCTTCCATTTCTGATTCATTTGACGCATTTGCTTCGCTTTTGGTCAGCTTGCGTAACAATAGCACGTCCACCATAAATCTTATTGTTGTCTCTATAGAGTACTTTGCATGCCAAAGTACGTTTGACATTGACCGAGATATACCAAAATTGCTTAGGGACAAGAATCTTCTTTTGTGTATCTAAAAGATGTTGATTTCTGCTAAATCTAGGAATCTTATTTACTGCGATAGCTTGTAACCCTTAAATTGAATAGCCAAATTGATAAAATCTCACTGGATTTTTATATATAAGTTATAGAGCATTTATGACAGCAAATAGTAAGGTAACAAAAATATAAAAAGTCGTGTTTTCAAAACGGACTAACAGGTATATATAATTTTGATCGTAATTTTTTATTGCTGTATGACATAAAACTAAAAACGTGGGGCGTATGCAATCGATTTTGGGTGCAAGATTCCACCCAAGCAAACAGGTAGATAAGAAACTAGGGTGGTTGGTCCGAGATAAGAAAGCTAGTTTATCATAGAAAAAAGCTTTCTTGACTTGATTTGAATGAGAGCTCTAAAAACAAAATCATTAAAATAAACATTGAAAAAAAAACAAAAAGTTCAAATATTTTTTAAATGACAGGTCAATAACTGCGGCACATCCGCAACACTTGCAAAATGTGCGCGCAGGAGCGTAACGAACATGCGCAGGAGTCGACGGCAATTTTACGGAACACCGCGTTTGTAGCATTGTTGGAGAGATAGGAATACCTATTATATTCACTAACGTGAGAAGGTGACAGACAGGTAGGGTAAGAAATAGGTAATAAGTCTTCCTTTATAAAAATAAGTGCAATTTTCAATTCTTCAATCAAAATCCAAAAAGATTGTAAATTTTTTCATGTGTTGTTTAGTTTAATTTTCAATGCCGTTTTTTTATAATACTATGAATTCATTTCAAATTGTAATTTATTTTAAATATTTTAAAGCATTTATCCCCCATGTAGCATAGCATAGCCGTAGGACTGCCTATTTACAAACAAAGTTTCTTTATTCTTTTTTTTATTCGAGAAATGCACTGTTTATGGATGAAGTTTAGTTTTTATGAAGAGTATATAGTGTAACTTTCGATTAAGCTTAATTCGAGTAAAATTGAAACAAACTGACAAATACACAAATGGCGAACACCGCAGCTCGTCGATTAGGCACGCGTATTCAGTTACCGAACTGACAGTGTTGCTGAAACGCGACATACCATCAATTTGGTACGTGGCGAAACACAAATCCGAACGGAAATGACTGCAATATCCACTTTGGCAGGAGCAATCACAATGAATCTACAGACCAAGGCTACAGAGACAGTCAAAATATTGTTATATGGTTACCAGGTGCGCAAACGAGACATAGGTTGAATATATTTATCAGATCAAATGGCCTTGAGCAATTTGTAAAGACGTGATTTAGACATTATCGCGATTCGAGTAGTATTTACCCACGATCATGAACTTTACGGAAGGCAATTATTGTGAGAGAGATAAAGTTACAAAATCTTTACTTATATGCTGCTTTGATTGACTGTTTGATTAGTAATTCAAAATTATTTGTTTTGCGTAAAAAATTAAATAAGATATCAATAAACGGCGTAGTTTGTTAGATAGAATGGAAATGGGAAGAGCTCACCGTTAAATTCAGCGTCTTCGATGGAGTTCTGGCTGTGCAAGGAATATCGGTTCGTTGTTTTCGTAGATGGAGATCCTTGTGTTGACCCAGCTACCACGCCCAGACTCCTGTACCCTTCATCAGATACTTCTGAACCATTATCCGAAGCACTTTCAGCTTGAGGAGCTGGAGATACCGGCCTTGGACTTTTATTTCTAATCCCAAGAGGAGTTGGCACCAAGTGATTGGAAGGTACAACTTTAGCTCGTCTTTCAGGAGATGATGACTTTCTTCCAGGACTGTTTGCTCTGGGAGTTAAGTGTTTCCTGCTTGGAGATGAAGATCTATCCAGATCTCCTAAGTAAGGTAAACTGGTGGGTTCGTTCAGTCTGTTGTTAGATTGGTATTGCATTCTTGGTTCATCTTTGGGGTTGTATTGCAACGATATAGGTTCGTAAGAGTCTTTCTTGTAGGGGAGTGAAGTTGGTCCTGACGTCGATCCAGGGTCTGGGCGTTCATATGTAACCGTAGCTCCGGCGAGGTCTTGCTTTGGACGAGCCAAGCGGGCAGAGAGCGAAGTCCTGTGCTGAGCGCGACAGCGGCAAGGGTCGTGTTTGTCCAAATAGTGGGCCAAGGTATCCCAGCCACCACCAACTCGGACCATCACGTGAGAGCGGAGGATCTGAAAACGAGATTGAATTGGTATTAATTTTATTTTTAAGTATTGCTTACTTTAAAACTTCTAAAATATCTCTAATTCATTATCAATTGTCAGCAGACTGTTCATTTTTGTATTTTCTAGACACCTATCAGCTGTAAATACACACAAGTGATAATAAAATTCATAATACATTGTTTTATTTTGCAAGAATCAAGTGTGAAGTTTCCTTTTCTGTCCTTGTAACGACTTCCTCGTAGTTTTCTTAATCAAAGATGACCATAAAAGGGCCAGTGTGTGGTTTCACTTCTATTTTTATCAACAAATACCTTTAATTAAAGGTCGAATAAACGCCAGTCTAATTCCATTAAACTTGCCGATGATTCATTCGCTGTGCGAATCCTTATTTGGTCAAATTGATGCCGATTTGCAAAGATTGACTTTATAACGCAGAAAATTTTAGTTGGCTTCTAATTTCTAACATTTAACGTCAATTCGGATACATTACACTTAGTCAGGTTTATCAATAACTAGAGATCTCTAAGGAGATACGTGAGCTTAGAAGGTAGAGGTCATGTACAGCTGGTATGTTTGGACCTCTTGGACCATATAAAGGGTCGCAAGGCTAGAACCTAAGCGAAGGCGAGGCTGACGATTGAATAGAAACTGCCATGGTTCTGGAACTTTCCCACGATGTGGCGCTTGATTAAGAAAGGTTGAAGCCAGTTTTTGCAAATACTAGGCTAGTATGTCATGAAAATAAAAATATTAGTGGTCAAGTTAGTCTTAGTACATGGAAATGCTGCTTTAATATCAGACTGTCTTCCAAGTACAAAAGTCGCGGATTAACTAACATGTACCAATGCATTCGTATTTTCAAACTTCGATTCCAAATAATTACGAAAACTTTATTAATTGACGCTTTGCGGTGCAAAACATATAATCTGAGATTTTCAAACTGAAGTTCAATACCAGTTAATTTGGTAAATTTTATTAATTGATGCTCTGCGTGTAAAACAATTTGGTTGGTTTTTTGTAATGAAAAAACGTCCAAAATTGGTCCGCTATGATTTAATCTGATCACCTTGATTTAAGGTAGACTCAAACTGCTTGATGAGGGCATATTTATATAAACATAATACCGGATTTTGAAATTCTAAGGATTCCATTTAGATGTAATGTACTCGATCCATAAACTTTATCTATGAATGCTTTTAGACCCAACAAGGCGGTTTGCTTTATTGTACAACTATTTTATTAGCGTTAAAACAATATTTTATATAGACACACTCATTTTACTTGCAAATCATAATCTGAGATTACCAGTAGATAACGATCCATTAAAATGGTAGTTACAATTTACTTTAATGTAATAATAATAGTCATTGTAAAACGTGTAAATTTTATGGGACACGTAAAATTAAATCGCACTCTTATCTTCAAAGGTGTAAGAGAACTTGTAATAGGTAATATATCAATCAAATTAATACTATACGTAAAATTCTTATAACATCAAATAAACAGTTACATAACGTAAATTTAATAGGCCAGTTTTTATCTTGTATGTATAATAATACCTCACTACAAATAAATCTTTAAATACATGTTCATAAAACAATAACGAACGTTAGGGATAACGTTGAAGCATATTTTATTCTAATCAACACTTCTATTTTATTTATTATTTTCTATATCAATAGAATAGAATTCCTTTACTCCAAACTTTCAACAAAAATTTCGAAACAAACACCAATATATAGGTACGTACAATAAGCAGCATCAAGTCCCCACACCTGTTAAATCGTATGTCCATATGCGTAAGGTGAACAGGAAGCGTGTGCGTAACATTAATGCGCTTTTACATACATTATGCGGGATTAGCAAGATACTTGGCACCTTGTACTGCAATTTTATTGCTGAGTAGCTTAGCGTTATCTTTATCTTTGATCTTGTTAGCGGCTGTTATATTTTCCAGTTTCATTCATTGATATTCTATGTGAATAAAGTTGTGTCTTTCAAAGCAGACTTCTCATCTATCATAATAATTTCTGAGTTTAAATTAATTAATGTTAAACCTACAACAACAATCCCAACTAGTATATTGGTAAAATAATTTTTATAATGATGTAAAATACTTACCCTGACAAATATCAGTATTCTTGTGTCACCAATTCTGTACTTCCCTTCAGAAACCCTCACCATCGGAAACTGTGTGGGGCAGGAACATCTTTCCACCAGATCTCTTACTCTCTCATCAAGACTTCTCAAATCATTGGTCACCAACTGCGGTTGAGGACCAAGTGGCACCAGGCCAAGAGCTGAATCATCAGGTCTGAGTTCTTCTCCAGCTAATTCTCTTTCAATCTGCCTTTCCATTTGAACCAAGAGCGGAGCTGGCATTCCAAGGACTGCTCCTTTCCTTGCCACTTCCAGAAGGCACAACACGACATGCTTCTCATTCTTGCGGAGGCAAAGATCATCAGTTTCAAACAGAAGACATTCTAAAATTCCAAGGGCTTTGCGACACCAATCAATGAAGTTGGAAAGGTTGTCTCTGGCAAAGAAGGTACCAGCTTTTGCTGCCGGCAACATGTTCACGGGAGATCTGGAACGAAGAGCTTTTGCCAAGTTAAAAGCATCTTCAGGTTCCGGTGCTAGTGACTCCAGGATGAGGCGAGCTGAGTCACGAACGGCATTTGCGTGCTGAAACAAGAGAAAACAATGTTGAAAATAATTATGTAAATATACAAAATCTTATATTATTAAAAACGTCTGCTGCATAGTGTCAACTGTCATGTATGCAAAACGTGCAATTATTCGTATAAAAACTACTTTAAGAGTGTAACTCATCTAACATTATCATCTATTACCATCACAAAGGCTTCCCGGTTTACCCTGTCCAAATAAAAGCTTTCCTTATTACCATGAGAAAGATTCATAGAAATCTCTGTCTTTGGATGGAAATGCGTTCCAAATTAACCTATCCTCTAATAAAGTAGTTTTTAAGTTATTATTCAAAAACAATTTTTGCTCCAACAAAAGTATGTTTTATTACCCGACAGTAGATTTAATAATATATTAATAGTGACTATTTTATTGAAAAATATCCAGCCTTACCAATCTCATACGTTTTTTCAGTAAAACCAAATTGCACTAACTGATGATCAGTTAGTGCAATTTGGTCACCAGTAGGAGCCTACCATCACAGTCTTAACAAATCAAGACAATTTATTATCATGTATTTGCGATAGGCTCCTGAGCGTTGCTTTGCATGTGAAAGTCCTGACCATCTTGTGAAAGAGTCATTGTGAACAAATACCACATGCTAATCTTGAGCAGCAGTTGCACACTGTATTTGCATACTATTATGTTCTTATTGGTTGACATTTAACGTTGTTTTTGAGTTTACGGTTGAAATATATATCTATATAGTTGGCAATGTGTGAGAAGGTTCTACTATCTAAGGTTCAGAATGAATATTAAGTTTATAAAAAATAAAGAGGAGTTCTCTCATAAATTAGTCAATATACTAATGCTAATAATGGTTTCGGAGAAGACATTTTTGATAATAAGAAAAAAATTGTAATGTTTTTTTTTTGCTACCATCATATTTCTCTAAATCTAAAAAAATGTTGAAAAACAACTAGATTATACTATTACCAAGATGTTAAAATGTTACCACCTATGACTTACTTAGTCTAAACAACAAGATATAAAACGAGATAATAATAATAGAATTATTATTTCTGCCTAAATAGATCCATTCGTAGATACAATACTTTGACCTGTAATAACAATGGTGAAATAGTAAATAATTTCTGTACTTAATAATGTTGTAACGGATAATACCTACAATAAAATTGTAGTAAAGCTCAAGCTTAAACTACCAATTATGGTGTAGTAGTTACTACGTTGCTAATAAGTTAACCACACCAGATATTTAAATACATTGGTGTGTGAAACAGTTGTAGACCATAAAATTATAGGTTTGGTTGATAACGTTCAATGTGGTTACGTAATAGACTGTAATTTAATAATAGAAGCTAGATTAAAGAAAACAAACAACGGCTTAGTCAATTATCAAAGATCGTTTAGCCTGAAGATACAGCAACTAGTAATTGGTACCCAATATTAAAACTTAACCGATAATATAAATATTACACTCAGTTGGTTTGTTTGTCAAACATTCTGAACAAATAAAACAAAAAATGTCACGAAAATATAGATACATGATATCGTTATTTTTTAAATACTCGTAGAACCATAATGACATATAATTTGTTTAAATATGTTCTGTTCACACTAATTAATATTATAAATGTTAAAATATATTTTGATGTTTAGATACCTATTTGGATGTTTGTTCCGCTTTCATGCCTTAACTACTAAACGGATTTGGATGAAATTTGGAATGGAGATAGTTTGTACCCAGGATTAACACATAGGATATGGGAAAAAGTTTTATTCCCACGGGAAAATCTTACATAACGCAAGAGTAGCCACGGACGGAAAGCTATCTTTAATAATAATTCGTAAAATAAGGAGTTACAGGCACATTTTTTCTTTTCATCTGACAACTAAACATTCTTTGAAGAAAGTTGTTCAGTTTCAGTCTCTTATAGAGATTCAAACGAATGTTTCACGGTGCATTACAGACAGCTGTATAGAGAAAAAAAAACAAAACGTGGAATAACATTAGTCTAAATCGCACGCGCAAGTTAGTGCCTATCAAATGGAGTGATAAATTTCAGTCTAACTAGACCGAGTCGAGGCCTGTTAATGATCAGGTGGATAAACGTTTGATCTGCTGATTAGCGGCGCTGACTTGATTTATTTCACTTAATGGGCTGACGGCAAACATGTAGTTATCCGCTTCTAATTTTTAAATAAGTAGTAAGTGTTTCTAAATCAAAGATGGAAAAGAGAGAAACAAACAGACCTATATCCTAGAAGAAATGAAAGCAAAAAATATATCGTGCAGCGATGATTTGCACAAGTACATTCAATCAGTCAAAAATACCTACTAGAGTATTAATAGCATTACCAATTTATCATCATTAATAAATTTGTAATGCTCTCATCCCTAACGATGTAATCAGAGCTTTAGCTGGTTCACCGGGAACATAAAGAGTTTATCTGTCTAAACAAATAAGGTGTGTTCGGGTAAGTGTTTACAATAAGTTCTATTAATGACTATGTTTTATGCAAATTAACGATTGAATTGAATTGAATTGAATAAGATCAGATTTGGTAAAAGATCGTATCTTGCCAAAATCTGGTGAATTAAGGGATATTTTGTAATGCTGGCAACACAAAAAGCAGCGCCATTACATTCCACCCCCCTCTTTAGTTCGCGTTTGTCGCTTGGAGCAATGGCGCGGACGTTAGCCACGAGTTAAACAAAAGAAGTAATTTTTCGCGTTTTGGGTGGTCATCTGCACGTTTCCCATGCTAAGTTTGTCCGATTGTACGATTTTCATCTTGTATCTATAAATCAATAAAATAAAAATAAAATAACTAAAATATCTTACCACGACTCATAATGACTCATAACAACTCTAACGACTCTGCCCTCTCCTTGCTGCGTTTTAATTTAACTTAAAATTGTTTATGTAAGTATCTTTATTGACATTTCACGAAACTGCCAAAGCTAAAGTTATTTCTCAATTAATTGTAATTCCTATCATGATCGTACATTAATTTTGATGCCAGAACAGACATCAACTTTAATGTCCGACATGTAACGACTCGGTCTGACCAATGTTGTCATTTTTGTTGATTGCCGATTGTTTATTATTGTTTTAAATTATCAGTGTTATCGGAAACAAGACATCTTTTTCAGAGGCAAACATTTGCAAGTTTATTCTACTTGGTACCTGGTTCAGTTGCAATGTATTATAAGATCAAATTTATTTTGAAACTAAAAAACTATATTAACAACAACATCAACAACAACATGAGCTGTTGAACATCAACATCAACATCCTTTACTTTAACAAAATCTAATTTACGAAAGAAAACTCGTTCAAAAATACATCATCATTCATAAATCAATCAATTTTCACTTTTACTATTCGAAACATTCTGTTTCAACTAATAGATTGTACATAATACAGAGAGTGAGAGCGCCCTTGCCCTAAACCAGTATCGAATTGATATGGCAATGACTCCAATTAAAATCAATGGTAATCAAAATAATCAAAATAACTGTTTGACTTTCACTAAGAGGACAAGTATTCTGTTTATTATACTTATCCGAAGTTGATTTTCTGAAAAAAGTACTTAATTATTCTAAAACGTTAATTTTATTTTGTGGATATGAATGTTTTACAAATCGAGTTTTGCGGGTTTCTTTTAGTTGGAACAGAGGAAGATGCGGCCTTTGATCCGGAAACAGTCAAGATTTAAAAAACATAGTATATAAGTGAGTGCTTGTTTAGATAAATACAAAAAAACCGAATGAGAACACCCTAAATATATACATCTATTCTGAAAAGAGAAATCAATATGTGTCACATCAAAGCAAAGACAATCTTAAAATTATCATCTGTTTAACCAAGCTTTAAGTAGAGTCCACCATTTCGCATAATGAAGCAGTCACAACAAGGCTGAGTAGACATTTCATTAACTTTTAACGTTTCATTATACGACTTAATGTTTATATTTCGACCGTGTGCCGGCATTCGGCATATCGTTACATCACGTTTGTATTCCGTCCACGTTAAAATTAATGAGTGGTTTACACGAATTGCGTTTTTGGGCATTTTTTGTGTAAAGCTGATTAATAATGTTGTTTCGCTTGAACTGAAGCGCCATGCGCTTGTAAAGAAGCCCATTGGAATAGCAGCACGAAGTAAAGAGTCAGATTCGTTTATTTTTTTGTGTAGATTTAATTCTAAATTAATAAATGGAATAGTCTAACTACAGTTTTGTTAAAGATTCGGGTACTAAGCTATATTTACGTCAGTTAGGTTCTTTTCAGGAGTCAGGTTCTTTTCAAGTATTCTATTTCAAACAAGGATGTTTTTGTTTACTCCATTCTTAAGAACCCTGAAGCATTTTGTTGCAAAACCCTATCCAACTGAATCATTAACGTGGGTGAAGAAAAATGATCGGATTTGATGCAATTTCTAAAATGATTGTTGAATAATATTCACTTCACTATCCAAATCTTTATAGTTTACCAAAAAGCTTCAAAGCCTACTTAACTTAGCTCCTTCTTGCTTAGTCAATACTTGCGTTCGCAATTGCACACAACTTACGCACGCGTTAGAATACAAACTACCACAAGGTATTATTTTAGGTCTTGCGTTCTTCCTAATAGATACATCTGACTTGTGGGTTCAACTGTACCGGCCCACACGCCGCCTTTCATGAATTCGTTATAACACTGCCCACCGAGTGTATGAAGCCATTAATATCTGTTCGCTTCTAATGTTTGAGCAGATGATTCATGGGATGCGCACGCGACTAAGCTTCACTAATTTGATCTCGAAAATAATTTATGAAAATAGAGAAAATATTATTTGATTTAGAAGTATAAAGACAAAATTTAAAGATTTTAATCTATAATTTAACTTTACCCACACACCCAATAATAAGTCGTCGAAGACGGATACTTTTAGTTTTAAATCTATCATATCTGATTTTGTATTTGCAAATTCACACAGTTTAGCTACCGCATTACTGCCCTAAATAGTCGATGTCGTACCTGTCGTGGAACTAATTTTATTGTGACTATTGGCAGTTTTCTAGCACTAGGTTTAGCAACTAACCGACCAAAATGAAATGTTGTTTCATGTTAATTAATTCTCAGAGTCTAATGAATATTCAAACTAATATCATTTTGTTGCAACGGTTGCGACATCAAGTGGCGCCGATTCTATCGATCGATTCACGACCCGATTCAAAATCGATTTTCGAATCGACTCAATTGGACCAAGGGCGTCGCCTACATCGTTATTGTTGTCTATTTGATTCAATTAGTAATTTATCTTATCAATATTGATGATTTGTAGGTCGCTTTTCAATTGAATCTTATTAACTTCTGCCAAAGAAGTAATCTTTAGCGGCTATTCCATACAAAATAATGAAGCTATTTATGTAATTTACGAGATATTTACAAAACGCTTATTGTATAAATTGTAAATCTTTCTTTAAAAACTAAAATGGACTTAGAGCGACATTCAGAGACCGAATGTAAGTCATGCTTATCCGAACTTAATCGAATTTTCGTATTTAGAATCGGTTTGGCTGTCCATGCTTAGATCAAAGAATAATTAATTTTTACTACATTAAATAAAAAATTTCAAAAACCTAATCGCATCATACCATATTAAATTAACCTTCAAATAAAAATGATATTTGTAAAACTATCTAAGTTAACAGACATTTAGATAGTTTTACAAATAAAATTTTTATCAGTCGACTATTTTGGCGACTTGGTTTCTGATTTCAAAAATCACTTGCAGTTTTGACATTTCTAAGAAAAATCTTGGCTTAGTTCGTATCTGAATATCACTCTCAAACCATTTATTTTGATACACCTACTAGGTATGCTTCAAAAAGAAATATAATAAGTATGCATCACAACCAAACATTTCTTCTGTACTACAAACTACAAAAATATCCACAAAACCTGTTACTTACCTACTTAAAAGCTTACATTGGATTGGATCCAATATTAATGAAACAGAAAAAATACTTCGCAAGATTATAAGCCCCGATTCAACAGACCATAAATGAAAAATAAATAAACAAGAAACGTGCCAAAGATAAGGAATTGATGTTAAGTATGAAAACAAATAAAATTTTAATTAGCATTGCAACTGCGATATCGAATATAGTTAATAGTACGAGGACCGCAAGAGAGCAAGAAAATTATAAAATTAAAGATGTTTTACACTGTGGGTGGACATTGCTTGATAAGAGATTGTGAAAAAATAAAGAATACCTGAATAGTTTACAGACTATCCAAAGTTTTTATTTATATTAAATTTTTGGAATAAAAAAACTCTTTTTGGTTACTGCTCTCAATATTTTAAACATAAATAATAAAAAGTAAGACTTACAGCTAAAACTAAAATGAGTAAAAAAATCACGAAGGTACTCGTATGTCACATACCCGTGAAATACGTGTTGCTCGTGTGTCGTATTGACTACCAAAGTCAAAGTCAAAGTCAAAGTCAAAATAATTTATTTCCATAGGATGTTATTACATCACTTAGATCCGTCATTACATTTTTTTTGGGTGAGTTCACTAACACAATGGCGGAATCTGTGGAGAAGAGCTCACCGAAGAAACTCCGTACCGTACCGTATACAACAACATGTAAATGTCTAGAAAGGGAGGACTATCACGATTGTAAATGCAAAATAGAATAAAAATATAAAAGTCGCGATTTAAAATGGATAGAGAGCTTTTTATAGAGCGCCGGCTGCAATTGTAGATAAAGTGGTATAACATAGATTTTAAAGAAAACAACATTATTGTCAAAGTTGTGAAAACTGAATGGAGAATACGCAAAAATAATTACCAAACATACCTGTACAAAAAAGGTGCACATGATAAAGATGTTAATGTTTAATCATCGCACATTCAGTTTCAGTAAAAACAAAATACTTGAACAGTTAGTCAGACTCATCTACAACCATGACCTACACGTAAAAATATCGATAAAACTCTCGGATGAAAGCGATTAAAATTGGAAACTTTATCGACACCTGGCAAGTTCAACAAGCACTTGACACTATTGAGGTTCATTCACCTGCGGGTCAAATATTGAAGGGTCTTGTTAAATTCGATTTCATTTTAAAGACAATTTAATTGTGCTGATTTTATCTTCTTCATCTTGACATGATATTTTTATCATTTGAAACCTAGACTAATTGCTCTTTAACAAAAAGCTTTTGGTTTGTTTTTAAATTAAACCTTGAAGGAAGGTACTTGAACGTAAATAATGAATGCTTACTATATTTTTACTACGAGACTCATTTTTATGAAGAACTTAACAATGGCCAAACCTGTCAAAAATAAGCAAATTTTGGTATTAAAAATAATAAAAAAAAATTATACTGGATTAGCTACTAAAAATAAACACTTAAGCTGATGTGTCATATTTTCATTGGACATACATATTACATACATAACAGCATCAGAATAAAGTATTTTGTTTACTACAGATACCGTACCAGTACCACTAAAGGAGCGGAAAGATCGAAGCGTTTCAAGGTTGCGGGATGCAGACTCAGAAATTTCGATTTCAGGCGCAACTGGTTTGGGGAGTGTTGATGAGAATGAAAGTAAAATGTAAAGATGATAGGCTTTATGCATGGGTTCAAAAACAATAAACATAATGAACATATTATACAAGAGTGAAAAAATAAATTTAAGAATATAGAAAGCTAACAAAATAACTCAAATAGACGAAAATAAAAGATCAGCTGGTAAAATAAACACCGATAATGACCGATATTGTTAACAAAGTCGGTGCACCTGTCAATGAATTTATTTAAAAACTCATACAGGAACTAAACGAGAATGTAATAGCCTTTGCACGGTGAATGCGCAAGCAATGTCCTAACGACGATTGTCATTTGTCTAAAATGTCACGAATTGAAGCATGGGCTCAGAGCAGGCATGGAGCCATTGAATTAGCAACACAATCAATCATTATAGCTCTAGATTATTGATAACTATAAACTGCTATTGTTGTTTGGCTCTCGCATGATGTATAGTTTGTGCAACGTCGTGTGTGATTTAGTATTATTGGATGCAAATTTTGTATTACGCTAGCTTTGTACACGTTGCAGGTAATACGTCATTGATTATGATCATCGTTTCCTGCCATTCAACATCGAAGTACGCTTAGACACTAATATTTCGAATATGTAGTTTATAAGTTTGATTTTATTAGTTGTTCTTTCTTTTGAAGCATGGGTATACGTAGAAAATTAACTCAATTTAGATATGTATGCATGATACCTAAATTATACCATACCATTGATGCTCTTGTTAGGAATTTCGCAAATTAGCATTTGTGGAGGAAGCCTAACTCAAGGTTAAAAAAACATAACCAAAACAACAAAGTGAGTACTTGCTTCTTCTTATTTAGCATCATTAACTTACATGAGCATAGAAAACGATTCTGACTCAAAATATAACCTCCACTCTAGGAAGTGACCAACTGTATCCAATCAATGTATTCAACTACGAACAGTTTGAATCTCCTTTTAAGGCTAGCTAACTTATCACAGTATCTTGAAGCGAGATCATAGAGTAGAGTTCCTGTCAAAGCAAGGTAAATCATAACAAATGTGTATGGACAGGCAATGTCAGGGCTGTACCTTATATGGTGTTAAGAGTCAGTGCGTTATTATTATACATCATACATGGTGCGGTACTGATTGCAATATTTATGGAAGCAAGTTGTTCTGAAATAATTCTATTTTGAACACTTCCGGTTACTTTTTGTTGTAGCCTATTGTTAATATTTTACGATCGATTGAAACATATTATTATAATCTATTGACACTGCTTATTCGTAACCTTTTTATTATTTATCTGATTAACATTCCCACGTTTTCAACCACCAACTCTTTCGCTCAACCAATCAATTCTTAAGTGGTTATCATAATATTATTATCGTCACTAATCTCACAGTTTACAAGCTGTTCGAAGTTTTGCTGCAAGGCTCTGGCTGCTTTTCGATCTTATCTTCAATTAAGCCTGAATTACCAGTAAACTCGCCATCGAAACCTCCGGATCAGCTGTCGGCAGCAACTCCATTCATCACAATTAAAACGGCCCATCTACTTGTCACATTAAGCCGTACTCTTCCGTACTTACTCCTTAAAAAGGTATCGGAGCCGTAAATCTCGTAGATAGTGTGAATTTCTGTAAATTTTTTTAGGGATCTGTGATGGGAAAGTAGTTTAATTGGAGCTAGGTTTACTTTGAATTCTTGAACATACTCCCTAATTCCTAAGTTCTTAAGTTGGTTATCATTAACAAATTATTTCGAAGAGTGTTAGAGTTTGTGGTATGAATTAATACATGTATTCACTTTTGTATTTTATTAAGGAAAACTGTCTCACCAATGAATATTGATCAATATCATAGGTAATAAATAACATTGTTTTCAAAAGACTTTTATCGTTACCAATCTAAATAGATTTTCTATATTTAAGATCTGCAAGGTTTGTTTCATTGTTTCACGTCTGGATTCACGAGGCGATCCAGAATATTCAGGAATATCCACCAGGTGTCCTGCAGAACCTTGTCCCTCTGCCAGATCGTACACTTGACATAAAAATTTTCGTATGAGTCAGTGAGTCAATAACCCCAGGAAGGCGGTCGCCGTCTTCAGCCTTGCGCCGGCGCCGGCCTCGGCGGGACCGGTGGACGCGCCCGTATATGGTACAGTTCGCGCCTGCGCGGTACAAGCTTCCACGTCACGTGGGCATTAATTGCTATGTCTAAACTGGGGGTGTTGTTTACTCCGTTGACGTCCTTCAAATCCAGGATCCTCCAATTAATCCAAACATGGACAAACTCCTTTGGGTACATAAACCATCTTTAGGTGCACCAGCGCCCGACTGACTGGGAGTTGAAGGGTTGGAAAGTCATCATTAGCTAGCTTTGACTTCAAAAAATTATTCAGAAGAATCATACTTTGAATAGAGATTTATTATCTTTTACCTTAATCTGATTGCTATTGGTTGACTTTCTTGACAGACTGGCTGATTTGATGTAAATATATCAATTCCTTTCTAATTCCTGCTGACGGGTTCAAGCTTATGTTTTTCTAATATCTATTGGTTAGGAAGTTTTATCCACTTATATTAAGACGCATTTCTTCGTCGGTTTCAGCTTGAATGCAATGAGTTCAACAGAACTTTCAGATTTCACATTTTAATAAAACACAACCCCTAACACTCCATTATGGACAACTGGAACCTCACCACGCATCAATAAAAATCTTGCTTATTTATTCCATTATAGAAAGATCATTAATGTATTGGCGATAGTACGTTTTCCGTCGTGTTACTAAAGTATTATTTGTCGACGGTGTGACATTCGTGTCGTGCATGATACACTTGCTAAAGCATGTCATTAAAATTAATTTAAATTGAATGACAATGACAACTGACAACAGCTCTTCAATCATAGTGTGCCAAGTAATGCTATGTTATGAATGATAGATCATGTCGGAAATATATTAGAGTACTCAAACTTCACGCGGTAATATAATTTATATACACAGTAGTGGTATGTTTCTAGGCTAAGAATAAGTAAGAAAGCTAAATAAAAGCTATTCAAGAAGCCAAACATCCGGTTTTTTTTTTATTTAACTAATTATCATAATACTATGCAAATCCATAAGACTGCAAATCCTGAACAGAATAAACTACCCTTGAACATTAGCCATACGTACTTCAGATGCATTAATCTAATCTGGTTCGGAAGGTTAGGTTGCCGACCTTACAACCCAACCCAACCCTTATTTATTTATTTATATCAATCCAATCTAGTATTCGCAACAATTCATCGCGCCTTCTTGCGAGAAGTCATCTTTCTAAACTGCATTTGTTTTGACGTGTTCTCCACTGTAAGACTCTAGAATAATTAGGTTCTTTACTTATAATACCTAATATTTTTCACAGACAGGTAGTGAAGCAAATAGAAAGATAGAGGGAATGACGACGGGACACGTACGACAAAAAATGAGAGTGGACTTAAACTTTGCAACGGAGGGTTGATTGTGAAATTTTTAAAATTTACCTTATTAAGACAAAGACGCCATTCAGGTGGGTAACGAAATTCCAAACAACGACAATTCAAATGAACAGGACGCTTCCCACTAAGATCATTGATTAATTAATATTTCATCATTTTTACCTTACCTAACGTGTCACGTCCTGTATATTCTATAGCATTATTTTCAAGGTGTTATAATAGTATGATTGACAACCAGAACGGTGATAATTAATTTCACAGTATGGCAACACTGCATTGTTTCAAGGCCAAAGATAAAGTAGGACTGAATACTAATGTCCAAAAAAGGAAGAAAAAACTAAACAAAACAGATCTTTTAATAACAAAACTGAATAAAAAAAAAGAATAAACAAAATCAAAGATAAAACGAAAAGTAAAATTACAAAAAGGGATGTGCGATGGCCGGGAATCGAACCCGGATCAACTGCTTGGAAGGCAACTATGCTGACCATTACACCACCATCGCTATGAACCAAGCGATGAAATAGCGCTTCACTTTACTTCGCGCTCTTATCGTGCCATTGACCTCTTCTGACGTAATGAAGTGAACGTTAGATTCGTTCGCGTCACGTGAAGATGCGGCACGATAATTTTACGTTTTGTACATTTTTTAATTTTATAAGTACTTACTTCTTAGTCGTTCCTTAATTTACGAGTATCTATGGTCATATTAATTAACCCGTGGGTTTCCAATCGAAAAAATAATAAATTTCCCGCGGTAAAAAGTCACCCGGTGTACTTATGCGAACCATTCAAAAAACACAAGAGAGCGTTGGTGGTGGTGTAGTGGCTAAGGCCGCTGCCTCCCGTTCGGAAGACGCAGGTTCGAAACCTACACTACTAATGTCTTTTCGAATTTCGATTTCGTAAATACGCTTATTAGCTGATGCCCTTAAGTAGAAGGAAAATATCATAAGGAAACCTGCACACTCCTGCGAAGAAATTCATAGGTTGTGTGTGAAGTCGATCAATCCACACTGGGCCAGCGTGGTCGATTTAGGCCTGATTGCCCTAACTTAGGGAAGGTCAGCGTGGTTGAATGGTGAAATAGTGATGTAGTGACAAGTGGCCAGCCATATCATACACACACACACACACACACACACACACACACACACACACACACACACACATATCCTGCCTACTTTAGGTAAGTATTTTATAATCTTGTTTGTAAACAAATGTCGTTACATGATGTTACAACATCGCATTTCAATGATGCTTCTAAAGGCTACATAATAAGCAAGAATATGATAGTATCAATCATAGCGGCGACATCATATTACATGAAAGTCGATACTTCAATGTGCATTGCTGTGTTTAAGGAAACTGTGATGGACTGCACAAGACTTCGATGCTACAGGCAATTTTATTTACAAAATTTATATAGAAGAGCAAATTTTTTTTTTTAGTACGACACTTCCAAGTACCAACTTCCTAAACGAAAGTGGTTCTGGTTAAAGTAGGGTTACTTGCTCCATTGCTCAAAAAATATTACCTTAAAATTATTATGGAGCTTTTTTTTAAAAATAGAAACTCTTTAAAAACTTTCGAAAATAATAAATACTAGCGCTCAGCCCGCGGCTACGCTCGCACTACGTAAGATTTTCCCATGGAAACAAGACTTCTTCCCGCAAAAAGTATCCTATGTGTTAATCCAGGTTACAATCTCCATTCCAAATTTCAACCAAAACCGTTGAGTACTTTAAGCGTGAAACCGGAACACACAGCCAAACATCCAAATATATTTTCACATTTATAATATTAGTGTGATTTATAAAAATTCTGCATCAATAATACAAATTGGCAAGGAGAGATCCCTTTTGACACAAATTATACTCTAGACCCAAAATTAAACTGAGAAGTGAGAATGAGAAGATTTAAATTTTTAAGTTTATTTAAAATTTTAAGTAATAATTGTGGGTCTACTGGAAGATATTTCCTTGGAAGTAAGTAAGCCTGTTGTATCGTTTTTCTGTATGTAATTGCCTTCTTCTTCTTGTTTATCATCACATCACACTAATATTATAAATGTGAAAATATATTTGTATGTTTAGATGTTTGGATGTTTGTTCCGCTTTCACGCCCTAACTACTGGACGGATTGGGATGAAATTTGTAATAGAGATAGTTTCTATTGAACTAACACATAGGATAATTTTTACTGGGAAAAGTTTTATTCCCACGGGAAAATCTTACATAACACGAGCGTAGCCGCGGGCGGACCGCTAGTGTTTGATAAATTGTAAAAAAACCGCCATGAACGCCGAAGTTTCACGGCCGCGTCATGACTGTTCTCAGCGCGCGCGCACCGTTTTGTTGTCGCACAATTACTTTAGCTTTGTTGATCGCCGCCGGTGGATCGTGATCGCCGAGATTCTAATGTGGCCATAAGATCCCGCACATCTGGGACACTTTTTTGACACAAAACGTTGAAATACAAAAATGTTTTTCTGTATAAATCATACATCGTGAACTAAATAGATATTATATTAATACTTCTTACACAAAAAAACGGCTTTTTGTAGATTTTTTTTTACTAATAAATAGTCTGCGCTGTCTTTAAAGCAGCAGTTTTCAAGCTAACTTGAGTCGAAATACAATAGTGTGCACTTGTGTGTGTGTGTGATTCAAATGAGTTTAACATTACAAGTAAGTAAGTACTACATACTTACATTACACATATACACACTTATATAACATACTTATGTTTAACTTTTTGTTCAGGTGAACACGCTAAAGTTGTCTTGGTTTTTAAAAAGTTAGCTATTTCACTTATCAGCTCAAAGAGTTGAATCTATGCTTCAGTTCATTAATTATCTCTATAGCAGTAGTTTATACGGTAAACTTGCACTATTCTATTCCATGTATCCAACGATTGCCTGGAATAAATTGCTATGAAGCAATAAGGCCGCCTAACTGTACACGACTACCTGTTCTTACTTCCACTCTGTCATTTATTATTTCTGTGTGTGCAATAAAGTATATTCATTCATTCATTCATTCATTCATTCATTCTATGCAAAAATTACGTCACTCTGTTGCTTTGTCGCAACGTAAAAGAAAAAAATCAAATCAAATCAACGTTACAGACAAGACAAACCTAAAACCACTTTTCTGTATTTTTTTCTTTTAGACTTCATCGTATGGTCACCCTAACGCTCGCGGCGCACTGTCACAGAGTGCCCGTACACAACTATAAAGGAGTTTGCTATACTACACACTCCAGACACCCTATGACCCCGGTAATTGGTCGCCCGGTCCCACATTCCCACGAACATTAAAATCACTGTTGGGACTCAAAGTAAAGGATAAGCTTTTTGGAGCTTTAGGTGCTGTAAAGTAGATAAATACAATTTTTTTTTAATAAAGCTAGATTAGAAAGCTTACACTCAAAAAACATAGTTCAATATAATAGTGAACAGGTAGCTAGCCTTATTGCTTAGGTTAGCAATTTCTTCCAGGCAGCCTTAAAAGAAAAACTTCTAACAAAAAACAACAAACAACATTTTATGAGACTTGTTTCTTGAAATAAACGTTTATTATTATTATTATTATTAAAGTAATATTAATAATATACCAGTAATTTATAGTAATTATTAGTACTTGAAATAAACTACCTAGCTAAGGTAAAAGAGTCTATCGATAATTTTTTTTTCGCCAGCACCAAGTCAACAGCAACATCAACGGCCCGTTACAGTCCACTGCTGGACTATGAGCCTCCTCCACTGAAGTGGAGGGTTTTGCCATAATCTCCACGCTTGGCAGGCGGGTTGGAAATCGCAGAATTAAATTACCAAGAAGAAAGCACCAAGTAAATTCTTCCAAAAAAAACTTAAACCATCACCAAATATTTTCTTACGTTTATAAGCCTTTATCAGAAATGTAACCCAAGACAGCTACAAGAGAACTACTCCTAAATAGGTCTTGCAAAACCCGTCCCAGTAGGCGTCGGTGTAAATGCTGCGAGAAACAGCTCGACGACGCTCGACCATTAGTGAAATGACAAATATTCAATCGGAGATGCCATTGTGTAAGTACTGAATACTGAACTGCAGGAAGTTTAGTTTTCAGTCCAATACGTGAAGCAAGAAGAGGGTTATCTTTAGTTCGTTGTAAGGTCAGGCAACATTTATGACGAGTATTATATCTGTCCCGTGCCGAAGAGCGTCGGTGGTCTAGTGGCTAAGACTGCTGCCTCCCGTCCGGAAGTCGCGGGTTCGATCCCCACCACGTACCAATGTGTTTTCGAATTTATAATTCTTATGTACGTTTATTCGACGCTCTTACGGTGAAGGAAAACATCGTGATGAAACCTGCACACTCCTGCGAAGAAATTCAAAGGTTGTGTGTGAAGTCGACTAACCCGCACTGGGCCAGCGTGGTCGACTATGGCCTAATCGCCTTAATTCTGGGTAGGCTCGAGCCCCTCAGTGGGGACGTATATGAACTGTTGATGATTATATAGGATCAGGACTTTTTGTCGTAAAAAAATCCCACGAGCTTTCAAATTTCAAACACAATACTACTCATTTCATTTTGTAATAATTTGTCAGATTGTTAAGATAAATTAGCAGAGCCTGTAGCTTCAGTGTTGCAATACCTAGTCAAATAGTTATTTCGTGATGGCGGAGTATTATAATGTTATTTATTACTTCATATTTTGAACGTTAAGTAAGTAAAGTGGATTGCAAGAATAAATCAGAAGCAATGAGTGAGATAAGGATTACTTAGCTTAAGAGCAAATAGTACAAAGATGCAGACTATTATTTTTTAAAAAGGTTGTTTTTTTCTTATTGCAACTGCAACAATTCTGCTAAACTCCTAAAGATAGATAAATTATAAAGCTACTTTTTCATGAAGGTATCCTTTGTTGTGTTTATGAAAATAATGCAGGCAAACATTGGTTGGCTGGTTGGTATCTATTATAGAGCTCGCATTTACCACGTATTTTCTATTGTCACATCTCTGTGTAATTGCAATATTTTCATATAAGTTTCATTCTCCCCCATTGTCAAATACCCCCATTCATCAATTTTATCTACACTAAGGAAACCCCATATTCCTTTTTAAAAGTTTTTGCATTCTATTTTTAAATATTGAAGACAAACGGTTGACAACGATTTGTCAATAGATATCAAAATCACCCACATCAATTCCAAGGCAGCTTATCACGCAAAACATGCTGTACACACAGTTTGGATCACGGACCGACACCATCGCTCAAGCACGTTGCAGCTTTGTCTTGTACAATTGGAGAGAAAAGTGTTTCAATGGAGTTTTGGGTTGAAAATAAACACCCAGGAGCGTTGGCGGTGGTTAAGGCCGCTGTCTCCTTTTAAGAATATGCGAATTTGAAACGAGATGGGTTTACGAATTTTCATATTTATGTACGTTTTTTAAACTTACCTCTTCAAATCTATTTCCGATGTCCACGTCATTTTGACCCTGTTAATGTGGACAGCGGGACCCGAACATCATATGACTCAAAAAGTCCTAAACATTCTGTCGGGACCGAGACGTCGTGGTAGACCCCTACTCTCGTGGATTTCGGTTGTACATAAGGACCTGAACGATCTTCAGTTAGCCCCATTGACGACCCAGAACAGAGAGCGCTGGCGACGTGCGATTAGGAGAGCCGACCCCAAGTAGACATGGGAAAAGGCCGGAGACAGAAGAAGAAGAATTTATTATTATCTTTCTTGTTTGCTAAATACCTATTTAAAGATATTTAAAATGTTACCGACGTGTTTATTTCATTCATTCATCTACCAAACTAAATGCCAAGATATAAAATTATGCGTGAACTGGCTATAAACCCAGACCTCTCAACCTTTGACCAGCGATTGCTTATATTATAAAGTTCTGAATTAAAATGGCTGACTTACAAACAGTAAAACAGGGCCAGAATATTAATTATTCATATTAATTAACTTCAAATTAGTCTCTTATAAAATAAAAAATAAATAATTCAGTTATTTTTTAACAGTTACTTAAATTGTCATAGATACCAAGATTGGCAGAAATATCTAAGATATTAATCTTAAATACTTTTTACATATGACCTACTAAGCTATTATTAACCTGCTCACAAAATTTCACGAGAATTGGTTGAGAAACGCGACCTATAGATGAAAGCAAACAGATCGACAGATGGACAGATAGACATAAAAAAGCAATTTTGGCCAACCTGAAAAGGAGACGCTTCGCGCCGTGATTATGAATGTATTATAGGTATATAGTTCAAAAAATTTTATATACCAACATTAACGTTACTTTGATAAAAACCTTGTAGTAGGCTGTAGCTACTACAAGGTTTTTATCAAAGTAACGTTACGTAGCGTTCAAACGTTACGTAGTTATTTTAGTCCTCAAGTGTACGAGGTAGATCGCCGCACGGGGTCGTATAATTCAATAAAGGTAACACCATTTATAATCTTGCGCAACAAAGTAATACTAATGCCATCTAAGTTGATCCTGTTATTCAGTTCTAAGAAGATACCTAGTATTATCGATTGATCGAGATATAGACAACCTACTTTTATTTTTACATTTTGTTCTTAGAAATACTTGATTTTTCCATCAGCCGAAGGACATCTAGGTACTGCTGGACGTCCAAAATTTTAATGCAGTTAAAGTCACGGAGTTAAAGTAAGTACATAAAATACTACAGATTTTTTCTTGCCGTCTACCCGCAATTCGAACAGTAGCTTTTGTCCAACCTTGGATGTCAAACTAACTAATTTAGTCCGACATTTCATCAAAATGTGTTTAGTAAATTTAAAATGCGAAACCGAAGTCAGACGAACTTTTGCATTTAAGTAAATTATTAGTAAAAAAAATCTTATGAAAACAGAAAAAAAAATAGGGCAAGTGCGAGCAAGCACCAAATCCATTGTTTCAGAACAAATCGACAGCATTGCAACATCTACCGGTCTACTTAGCAATGTGACAGTCAATTATTACGATATTTTAACGGTTTCCCTTCATAAATTGCGGTAAATATTGCCTCCAGCTCCCGGGTGTCAGCAGGAAAATCACGACAAATCGGTCGAGTTAGACTTACCCAAACAGTTTGCGATAATTAGGGATGTCTTGACGAAACTATCGATAAACATTTCAAGATGCAACCTAGCTCTCTGAAATACCTTTTTACTTTATAATAAACATATTTTTTAAATTAACCAAAATACCCTACGATGCGAGTAAAAACAAAAAACACTGAAATGTGCTCTGCTATGTCTGTAGTTTATTTTTTGGTGATAACATTACATTATAGACACGGTGATAGGTTGTTAGCCGTGTGGTGACGGCAGAGTAGAATACATTAGTCACCAACCCTTACTCTCCCCGTGGGTGTCGTAAGAGGTGACTTAGGAACCACGCATTGAACAGGGAACGGGCAGCAGCGCTCTCTGATACAGTAACCTTATAATCTGCGATCTCCAACCCGCTTGCCAAGCGTGGAGATTATGGCAAAACCCTCCACTTCATAGTCCAGCAGTGGACTGTAACGGGCCGTTGATATTGATGATAGGTTGTTCTGATTTGCAATTTTAGTATGTCTTATATTACTATTTGAAGCTTTCATTGATAAAAAAAACTAATAAGTCAATACTATCGATAGAACTTTACTTTCAGCAGCATACGTCTATACTTGTACGCGTAGGCGCAACTATTTGGTCTTGTTTCGGAACCGGAACGGTCTGACGTTTAACCTACGCACGGCCTTTCCTGTCTAGCACCTTCTAATAAATGTGTTAATTTCTTTACGAATTATGTTATAAATTGTTGTTCTGACCAGAGAATTTAGTGAATTGCGAATGATTCAAAAGGAATTACCAAAACATTATCAACATGACATTCAGATGGATGGATTAATGACATAATGACGAGATATTACAACTACCCATGAATCTACCTGAGTATATTGCGGAGCTTGAAGTTGGCATGCGGAAAATTAATCATCAACAGCTCATACACGTATACGTCCCCACCGAAGGGCTCGAACCTACCCTGAATTAGGGCGATTAGGAGTCGACCACTCTGGCCCAGTGCGGGTTGGTCAACTTCATAGACAACCTTTGAATTTCTTCGCAGGAGTGTGCAGGATTTATCACGATGTTTTCGTTCACCGTAAGAGCGTCGAATAAACGTACATATAAATTCTAAAACACATTGGTACGTGGTGGAGATCAAACCCGTGTCTCCAGGAAGGGAGGCAGCGGCCTTAGCTACTAAACTACCGTCGCTTTTCTAAAAAAAAAAACGACGCCCTTCGGAAAATTTATACTGAGTCAAAATTTGTTTATCTTTTTCAGATGGAGCGTCAGATAGAGAGAGAGGGAGAGAGGAGACACAGCAAGCAGTCTTATTATTCAGAGCTTAGTTTTCAACTTATAGACAACGTGTTAGCTAACGCAAAGTTTTTCGCGGGGCTTTGTTCCACAAATTTTTATACTACGCAAAAAAAAAAACTTTCATACAAATTGATTCGATCAGACGACCATTTTGTATGAAAAGTATTCATTTTTTTTTTTTTTGTGAACTTCTAGAACAAAAGTTGTTCAGTTTGGCCTGAGTCACCTCCTGATAGGTTCTGCGTTATTTAACTAACTATAACACGTTGTATATAGGTAGGTAGGTGTAGGTAGTGTTACTTACTTACTTATATAAAAAAAGCTAACTATCGGCTTGTTAGCCACAATTACTCTAAATATATCTGTCGGCAGTTGCCAAGACCTCTTAAAGGCAAGTCTACATCGTTACTCAGAACCTACAGGCCCCGATGCCATGTGTTACGTGTGATTTAGTTTTATAGCAGTTTCTTTAATTAGGACCTGACTGAGTTGTAAAAGAAGCCAGTTTTTGTGCAATTTTTCCAGTGAACGTAATTATTGTGAGAGGTGGTCATTTTGCGAGTGTTTGTAATTATTGTACTAATGAATTATGTTCAATGTGCGATCGATCTTGAGATCGTTAGAGAATCAGGAGACACACTCGCACTGAGCCAGCGTGTCAACTAAGGCCTGATCACCCAAATTCAGGGTAGGCTCGAGCCCCTTGGTGGGGACGTTTATGAGCTATTGATGTTGAGAGAATTGGTGGATAATGCATTATGCTTATAACGTATGAACTTAAAAAATAAAGGTAAATATAAACATCAGTTGTTACAATAGAAAATGTAAAGTAACGGACCAAAAAAATCCTAAAAAATAGAAGACTGATCAAAAGTAGGACATCATAGCTTAGGTATAACTTACTCATATATACGTAAGTATATACTTTTCGTAGAAGTTCTAGAGAATCACAGTTTAAGAGAGAAGTGAAGATTACCTCTCAGCTCTTTTAGGCTCTAGAGATCGACGCTAATAGGGGATCGGACTGTTCACCATATTTTATGAATTTACAATATTTTATGATATATTTTTAAAATATAGATTAGTAGCAGACGATTTGCGAAGAAAAAAACAGAATCGGTTGAAAAACGAATTTACAGTGATTTTTCAAAGTTTCAATATGTCTGTCTTTTTCAAAACGATTTTTGGTATGGAGATTATATGGCGTTACTAACAAATGACGTCACAAGTGGGTATGTGCCTCTCTGTCTAATCTTGAATTTCAAACCTTTATAACTCGGCCAACTTTAAAGATAGAGCAAAAATTCTTTTAGTGTTCGATAGCAGAAACTAAGTAGTATGAATTTATAAAATAAAAAAAAGTAGTCCGATCCCCTATTAAATATGATGAATGCAAAACTGTTCAAAAAACTTATTTTTATTTCGATACTAAACAAAATACGTGTCATTCATTCATTCATAACCTCACCATCCTGAAACGCTTATCAGCATTATAAGTATTTCGATCAAAACCTTATATAATTGTAGGACTACATACTTGTGATATAAATTAATATTAGTCATGCAAGGCCATCTTTCCTACACAAAGCGGTCAGCTGGGCATGGCAGAAGTAACAAAGTCATGAGTTTCGGTGGACATGGTGTGTGACTTGCGCACGATTCGATTGATGTACCCAAAATGTACCTACAATATATGCCTTTAATATTGTGTATTTTGTAAAGGTAACTTTTTGCTTCTCTCCCAAGTGTTTATTGTCCTTTAATAAAAAAAAAAAAAATGTGTATGGATACTTTGTTTGTGACCAGGCTAGACTAGACCAACTTGCATTAAGACCCGAGTGGCGACGATCAGGTGCCTTTTGAAACGCAGAAGACGCCTTAATTTAAACTGCTTACCCATCCTAATTCGCAGCGTCCCATAAAGAGGATACAGCTGTCTCATAAGATCTTTCTAGTTTATAAGGGAAAATTGTAGTGAAGGACACAATTTTAAGTATATTAGATAGGGTTACAATTTTTCCTGGGAAATAAACTAGAAAGATCTTATGATACGAGTATGACACAGCTGTATCCTAACAGTGGTATGATAGAATTATCATCATCACAATATGTGTCCCAGTCCCAGATAACCAACTTTTGAAAAATTTATTTAATCAGCTAATCAGTTTGAATGAAAAGTTTTTTTTTGTGTTTGTGAAACTTTTGGAACTATTTTTTTATTGCTTATGTGAAGAATGTAATGGACTTATAATTTTATTGCAGGATAATTTTTGTAAACTTATTGTAAGTGCTATTCAGATAATGCATTCTTCCAGCAGGTCAATATATTATAATCTATTAAAACTTAAAAAAGCGTTCCAAATTTTTTTAAATGGAAATACTACTACAGACAATAATAACACCACGTACTCTACAGAAGACAAAGGCGATTCAACTATGACACCCAAGACACGACAACCAGGCGACGACGACGCCTTGACCAGGTCAACCCAGTTGACTGGTCACGCGTCCACAATCGGAGGATGTCGACTCTTGCGTCATAGCTCACTGTTGGGGACACTTTTCTCAAAGGAGTTTTGGTGAGACCAAAAGTAGTTCGTATCAAAAGGTTTCGGTAAATCACACTTCACATCTTTTTAGAGACTATCTTTTTAGAGTGTGGAAATCGTCACCTAAAAATATGAATAAGAGACTGGAGTATACTAGGTTCAGAAATAAAGTAAATAAGTTGATAAATGAGGCTAAAAATAAATATGAACAAGCTGAGATTAAAAAATGCAATGGTGACTTTAGAAAAATATGGTTAAAAATTAATTCCTGGCTGGGACAAACAAAGGGTAATTTGGATAATGTAATACTGAGATATTTAGGTAAAAAAGAAAGCATTTACGATATTTGTACTAATTTTACTACAACATTTACAAAGGAGATTAAAAGTGTTAAACATTATTGTAACTCAAACTTCTTAAACAGGCAAACCTATGTAAATGAAAGTATTGTCAGCTTTAGATATAGTGTAGTCGATCCAATAGAAATAGAAAAAATCATAAATAACTTGGCATGTGAAAAAGCACCTGGTTTGGATGGAATAAGAGTGAAAGATTTAAAATACATACGAAAACTAATAAGCCCTATTATAGCAAACTTTATTAATATGTGTATAAGTAAATGTGTATATCCAGACGAGTTAAAGCATGCGATAATTCGCCCTATTTATAAATCCGGAAACCACTTAGAGTACGTAAATTATAGACCTATTGCTATACTATCTGTGATAGACAAAATTGTGGAGAAGGTAATTGTTGGTCAAATTGGTAGGTTTTTAGAAAAAAAAATATAATATACTGTCGGATGCACAGCATGGCTTTAGGAAAGGCCGCAGCACGGTCTCGGCGCTGACACGGTTTGCGGACTACGTCAACGACAGCCTAAACTCAGGGAAACAAGGACCATTTAAATGTGACAGGGCATTCATATGACTGTTAAGATAAATTGTAGTTGCACTAAATTAGAACGTGTTGAACAGTATACATACTTAGGTTTGACTGTAGATCGAAATTTTAGTTGGAAACTACACGTTAATAACGTTTGTAATAGATTAAGGTCTGTGTTAGGAAAATTTTATCAGTTAAATAAGGCGCTTGATCAACATACTATGTTAGTGATTTATCATGCCTTAGCAGATTCTCTTCTCAGCTATGGCCTCAGTGTGTATGGACGTACATTTTCTTCTTACCTACATGATATTAAAAAAATACAAATAAGACTTATGAAATATTTAGTAAATAAGAAAATAAAAACAATGTTAAAAAACGAATATGAAAAACTATTTACTGCTGGTAAAATTTTGCCTGTGGATAGTAAAGTGCAATACTTAATAGGACTAGAACACTATTATAGTGACGACTATAAAATAAATATATATAATACACATAATACAAGAAGCGTAAGAGAAGGGAAATTTGTTCAACCTAAAATTAATAACAACTACGGAGAAAGAATGTCCAAATATATAGTGCCTAAGATATTTAATAAGATCGAACTGTTAAGAAAATGCCCTAAATTAAGTATGAATCTGTTAAAATCAAAGCTGAAGGAATCATTGCTCGGTAACGCTGACTTTATCCGAGGCAGCGTCATCGAGAAATGAGACTATTATGAAAATGTGGGTGAGTGACACTATACTATGATACTTCGTAGTGTAGTGTTACTTACTTATATTTATATATTTATATCCCTTCGGCCTACACCAATGTGTTTTGGCAGATGGCGTCTGTTTGCGTAAGATATAAGTAGACAGACGTTATCTGTTAGAATACTAATAGGCGTTAGATAATGTTTTTCTTTCTTATTAATTTTTTGATATGTTAAAAAAAAAAAATTGCATATTTTGAGGCAAGTAGGTGGGGTCAACCGATAAATTGGTTTATCACTCTAAGGTTGAATGTCAGTTTCTAACTATAGAACAACAAAGACTATTTTCGTTTGCAGAACGATCTGTCAGATAACGAGTATAAACCTTATTGAAATTTTCGATAACTAGGAAATTGAATGAAAAATGGTAAACCACTTTTTTTTGGTCGACCTTACAAGTGTAAGTACTCGAAAGATAGGTACTACAAATAGAAAATATAAATAAGTAAAGGTAAATGTGCGAAAACGAGCGCGTCTCGCCATCAAACTGTGAAGTTTGGCGAGTTATCTAAGTTAAAAATGTAACCTTACATTTATTAAAATAATAAAAAAAAAAAAACATCACATCACACCAATATTATAAATGTGAAAATATATTTGGATGTTTGTTCCGCTTTCACGCCTAAAGTATTGGACGGATTTGGATGAAATTTAGAATAGAGATAGTTTTTACCCTGGACTAACACTTAGGATACTTTTTACCGGGAAAAGTTTTATTCCTACGGGAAAATATTACATAACGCGAGCGTAGCCGCGGGCAGACCGCTAGTATTTTTATATCACTTCTTCTGTATTGTGCGGGTTGTAAGGTCGACAACCACGCACAAAAACCCTGGTGTCAAAGGTTATAGATAGTTTTGTTGGCCGTGGTCTGCCATTTGGATTTGGAGGGCCTGCATTTGAATCCTGGGGAACATGGACATAAAAATTACTTTGCTAGGCTATTCCCAATTCAGGATTACTGAAAGTTGAATCACTGAAAAGTTGATTATCCTTACTAATATTATAAAGGCGAAGTTTGTATGTATGGATGTTTTTTACTCTTTCACACAAAAACTACTGAACGGATTGGTATGAAATTTGGAATAGAGATAGTTTAAGCCCTGGATTAACACATAAGATACTTTTTACGGGAAAAGTCTTATTCCCACGGGAAAATCTTACACTAGGCGAGCGTAGCCGCGGGCGGACCGCTAATTCCGTCATAATTCCATCATGATGATGATTCTCTACGGAAGTAGACGTTAAATTAGCCATGTCAGAGGCTTCTAGCGGCTCAATAATGCCGACACCAGGGTTTGTTAGGTCGGTTAACGACCTTACTTCTCCCCACACGATGTTAATAAGTAATTGAACCAAGATAAAACAAAAAATGGTTCATGAATTTCAAATACATTTACAAGGAAGCACTGTAAATATAAAAGCAATATTTAGTAAGAAGATATAACACTTTCTCTTTCTAATTATCATCACTTAGACGTGAAATGCAAACGATTAACATTGGAAAATCGGATATTGATACTTTGTTAGTTATAACTAAGGTTATAACAGGTTGGAAGTGCCCTAAACCGGTTTCCTAGACTCGGTCACCCACTGATTACTAGGTAAACATATACATTATGATAAAATATATTTAGCTTTTGAACAGGTAGACTTTTATACGGTTTTCGAATTTATGAATTTTCTATGGCTGCTCCGTTATAAGAATATCATAAACGTTATGTTTTTATTATTTAATTCATGCATTAATTGACCCAAGAGTTAACATTCAAGACGTTTGAGCGTTTTTCATGCACAACAAATAAATGGCGTTAAAAATACAGTCGGCTGTTTTTACTAATTTTTATTTAGGTGCGTAGTTAACAAAATTATATTTAAAAGAAAAGTACAAAAGATACAATTCCCTGTGGAGTTTCTTCTGGCCGTTCTTCTCCACAGAGGGCGTACACTGGTAGTGAACGTGCCATCCATGATAGCTTTGACGTCGAAAAATGATTTGTAAAAATCTTAATTCGAATAAAATATTTTTGATTTTGAACAAAAACTGCAATAAAGTTCATAATCAGTTCAGATCAATCTGCAAACGAAAAAATTTTTGTTGGATTATAAATTGCAAATGACATTCAAGTGGGAAACAATTTTTTGGTTGAATATAATATTACGTAAACACTTTATTGCACTATTAATAATGTTTCGATCATAAATGGTAAATAGCTAATTAAATTTAGTAAGTACCTTATGTACCAATCATGATGTTTACACCTACGTTTTAACTAACCTAATTAATTAGACTGTCTATACTTACTTTGTATGGCAAATTTAACTCCCATTTAATTCCGATAGCACGTCAGTTTACACATCCATAATAATAAATAAACTGCGATAATTAAATAGTAATTCATATTTGTATGCCTTTATTGTATTCTTGAGCAACAATAAAGGCCTAGGGCATTGAATACTACAAAAGGTGGACCTCAAAATACTTGGACATAAGTACATACTCTTGGCCCCGAACATTACCTTTTGTATAGTCAAAATATTGTGATGATGACATATTGCAAATCATAATTACTTATCTCTTTTTGGTAGGTGAATCTATAGAAAATATCTGATTGAAGATAATAAGGTTATCGTCAATTTTCATCATCTTTGAGTGACAGGTGTTTTTTTTTTTAATTTGAAAGACAAGAGTTTTAAAAGCGCGATTTAGTTGTGGCTTAACGTAGAGTCTAATTTGAATAACATTGTTGTGTTTTTATTGTACTTAGAATCATGTTGACGACTGAACGACGACCTTACGAACCCTAGAATGGTGGGAGTCGTTGAGGGTCTCTTACATGGCTCATGTACTAATTTACGGGGAATAACCGGGACCAACGAATTAACGTGCCTTTCGAAGCACGGAATCATCTTACATTTCGCCATTTAACTCAACCAGGACCAACAAACAAACAAGAGACTTTCCAAAAAGTGCTATTTTTGTTCGCCCACTGGGATTAAAATTATACTTAGGCTTGCACTTCTCGAGCGCGGAGTTTGTTGACGATCAATCGTGTTGAACGCCGTGTGGTGACGGCAGAGTAGAATACATTTGTCACCAACCCCTACTCTTCCCGTGGGTGTCGTAAGAGGCGACTTAGGGACTACACATTGAACAAGGATCGGGCAGCAGCACTCTCTGATACAGTAACCTTTTAATCTGCGATCTCCAACCCGCCTGTCAAGCGTGGAGATTATGGCAAAACCCTCCACTTAAGTGGAGGAGGCTCATAGTCCAGCAGTGGACTGTTACGGGCCGTTGATGATGTTGATGAATCGTGTTGAAGACAAGCAAGCAGGCAACTAGACATACTGTACTATCGATATCTTTTAAACACACGTTAAAATAGTGAATGACATAGTACAAGTGAGCGAGACAGTAGGTCTTCAGTGGGCGTCTACAGTTAGGCCCACTTGTCTGTCTGTCCGAAAGTGCCGGGACATTGTTCCAGATGTCAATGGGACTTGTTCCGTGTGTATTCAATGGGAGGAGACCATGACGACGTAACGAAAGGAATCTAGTTCCAAATTTGAATCTAAGAACATTTTCTTTTAAAGGTAATGTTTGAGTATTTTGGAAGGGCAGTGTTGTTGCGTATGCTACTATCTATATTTGCTATGTGCCTGCTATTACACGATTAAGAATATTTCAAAGCAATGAGTCACATCACACTAATACTAATGTGAAAATATATTTGGATGTTTAGATGTTTGGATATTTGTTCCGCTTTCACGCCTAAACTACTGGACGGATTTGATTGAAATTTGGAATAGAGATAGTTTGTACCCTGGATTAACAAATAGGATACTTTTACCGCGAAAAGTCGTAATCCCAAGGGAAAATCTTATATAACGCGAGCGCAGCCACTACTATCGCGTACTATCTATGATCTAAAAGGTTGTAACAATGTACGTAGCATGAAAAATATTGTTTTCTATATTATAACCTTGTTTAACAGTTTTATCAAATCAGTTCCGAAAATTAGTATCTTCTTGACACAAGGTTAAGAATGTGACCTCGTTAATGTCAAATATTAAATTATCACTCGATTGAAGGTTGTTTTAAATTGCTCATCGATCGACCTCTAGAGATTCGCTAAGGGCCCTACGGCATTAGTTAGTTCCGGGTTAGAAGCCCTGGTAAAAATATATTAATAAAATTGTCCCTCTTGATAAATATTAAAATGTGGGGACATCTTCAGACACGGCCATCTGATCCCAAACTAAGCAGAGCTTGTACTATGGGTACCAGACAGCTGATATACATTACCTTAATAGATAAATACATACTTGTATTGATAAACAACATCCAGACACAAGGCAAACACAAGTGTTCATCACACGAGTGTTTGTCCTGGGCTTCCCAAAACGTCCACTTCTCACAACGCCCACTTCCTATAACGTCTACTTCCCATATAGTCCACTTCCCATTACGTCCACTTCCTGTCTATGATATGAACGTAGCTAATTAATAAAAAAAACATCGAGAATATGAGCTAAGTATAAAAAACATTACAGGTAAATTCAGAGATACGACTGTTGGAATTTTGTCAGCTGCAAACATCTTCAGGCTAAAATCATAGTGTTCTTTCTAGAGTTTTATTTCCAACAAGCGACGTTCTCAATGACACAGAAATAGAGAAACATTTTCTCGGCCCAAAATAAGACAATCCATTTGTTTTCGACCTAAAAGGTGAAATATCCCTTGAGAAAAACGCCACTACGAGAGAAACAAAATTCGTTAAAGTTTGTCCGTGACAACTTGACAAGGACAAATGACCATTTTTGTCCGTAAGTAGGGTGAGATGAGAACATAAGGGGTCGAAAATGGAGATGAATATAGTAAAAATATGTATAATAATTGAACTTACTCAACACGTTTTTTTTTGCAGGTGGAGCTGCAACCTTCACTAATATATAATCTGATAGAATTATTATATGTATTACATCCGTCCATTCCATACAAAGAGTATAGAAACCATATGGGAACCTACAACTTGAACGACTCGTATGGCTGTGTAGACAATGTTTGCATCTGTCAATCATTATTTTAATTTAATATGCTAGTAAATGTTTTATTTTTTGTCCAATCTTTTTTGTTTAATATTTTAATAACTTTAGTACAATATAAAAACAAGAATGTAGAAAAAAAGTATGTGAAAAAACAGGCCTAACCCTGCAGACTGATAAAATGGTGATGCATTCCAAAAAAAGATGGGTCAGAGGAACATAATATTGTATAATGATTTCTACCCCAAGATTTTTCAGGTCAAAAATAGGCGCTATTAGAGATTGCCTAAAGTCATCACAGAAACAAAAGAAGCAACCATTTTTCTTTTATATGAAGAATTATTGGTGAATAGAAGAACAGAAAGAATTATAAATACCTATGTCTGGATCGCGAGTAATAGAAGGAAGAGATCTCTGCCTATCCCTCTGGACAAGAGACGTGACTGTTTTTACATGCCAATATTACTATGGACTGTTTACATTTCTCTTTCCGTTTTGTTGGTGCATCACATGCCTAGACAACACTGAATTCTTGATGAGTCACCACAACTTCTCTAAACATCAACACAATACTCGTATCAATGTAAGGTCACGACCACACAAGACAATCGTCCTATTAATTGCTGAATGATAAAGGCGTGTTCACTATGTGCGACCCGCAGCGCATAATCGTGACTAAGAATGCGCGCGCGCCGATTTGAAGTTGTTGACGGTTTCGTTTGAATTTCTAGAGTATCAACAATGAGTATGGGTCGCATCAAATGATATTTTAGTAAAGATGACGTAAAATTATACTGTTCGGTGTTCAAATTTGATTCCTTTTTTATATAGGCAGGCATTTTACGCGACAGTTTTTTATTTCGTCAAATTACGACATTATTGTCTTAATTTGACCACCTCAGTTTCCGGCTAATGCAACATCTACCTCACTTTATAATACAAATATAACATCATTGATCGCGTCACATAAAAGTAGACGCTTGAGCAAAGTGATAGGAATGAGTTTGACAGTCATCATCGTCATCGTATGGGTTGCAAAAAAAATGTTAAAATAAAATTGAAATTCCTCTCAACAACGTAGTTATTCGAAGAAAATAATTAAATACCATAATTTGAGTTTTTTGCCTTTAATTTGGTGAATTTAAATTTAATAACACGGTAATTATTAAAAAAAAGTGTAGCAAGGGTGTTGACGGCGAGGTCAAAAGGAGTCAGAACACACATTTAGCTTTTTTACCAATGGTACGCGTGATCACGTATGAACCAACGAATTATACCACTGAGTAAATTACACCTTGTCACGAAATCCGATACTATTCAACATTTTAATAAATAAAAAACTGGCTAAGTGCGTGTCGTACCACGGGTGTTAAGTCAATCTATAAAACTGATTAACTTTTGTTCGAAAACTATACACAATTCAATTGTTTATATACAGGTATAATTTACCAATTCTGCCTGTATGATAAGTGTAATTACACAAAAAGTATTTAGTTCAGATGGATCAGATGGCCGCAAACATTTGTAAAGGAAACAAATATGTGATGATAATGGATGAATCTCGTATGTAGAACATTTTCAATGTACATTATTGGGCAGATCGATGTGACGAAAATTATAAAGAGTTACCTTATACCATATAGCTACGGAACCCCAAAAAGCACAAAGTATAGTTTTTTACGTCTATAACTAGCATTATTTAATTTGTAAAATAAATAATTTTCTTTAGTTTGGGTTACTAATGGACAACATCTTTGTTAATCGTTTGTGTCAAAGCAAAATATAAGTGTTTATAGATTTATTTAATGATAAAACAAATAAACTCACTTACTTACGTAATTTCTCCCAACATTTCAAATGCAATGTTACTTCCACATTTTGTAAAGACGAAGAACTTACCTGAAACAAAAGTTAATAAAAAGTTAGTTTTTAATATATTGAAGCCATAAGAACGAAAACAAATTAACGCCATCTAACGTTAACTCGGTATACTGCATAAGGTTGCCTGTAAGAAATTGCTACATTAGCAATAAGGCTGGACTGTATTCTTTTCTGTGTCTTTCTTGTGTGCAATAAAGTATATTCTATTGTACTTTGTATAATACTCGCAAAATGATCAACGCATGCGTCACACGGATCGATATCTCGATAATTGTACGTCTCGAATCGATTCAATGTCGATCTACAATCGATTTGTGTTCTGTCTTCATTGTTATTGATCGATGTTTACGTATTTCGTCCTTTAGTTCACCCACGATGGTGATTTTAAATATGTTTTAGCTTTGCGTATTTGCTATTCACTCATCATCAACAGCTCATATACGTTCCAACCAAAGGGCTTGAGCCCACCCATTCGCTGTTTAATTAAAGTAGTTAAGGTTGATATAATTAATACGAATTTTCTTTCAAACTTTTAAAAATTTTGATATTTCTGGATTAAGGTTCCTATTTAAGACTATGAGTGTTAATTCATCCATCTTGACATTATAATATATATATTTTTTATGAGACACTTAATTTAAAATTGAATTTCGTATTTCTTTTTATCGTTTAAATATTTCTGATTAAAAATTTCGATTCAAGATCGTATGGAAATATAGTAATCGTTTGAGAACGCTACTGAGTCCGCCGTTGAGTCCTTTGAGTAGAACGCTGGGACGTTACACGCGGAAACGAGCAATTATGTGAGATACATTTGTTGTACTACATCGGTGATTCATCCAAGGTTACAATAGTTAGGAGCTATGATAATTCAATAAACTATTTTTTCGACAAATTCGACAAATTCGTCTTAAAGGGATTGTATGCTACTTTGCAGGTATATTATGCCTGAAATAAACAGATTTTAATTTAATTTAATTTAATTTAATACGATTCTGACATACTACGCCCAAAGGCACGTTTTTTAGAAACTAACGTTTTAACCTACCGATTTTTTGCAGCGCTAAAATACACAAAATTACTGAGAGTAAATATTGTAAACTTTTTGTAGTACAAATTGTGTAGATGGATTTCGTGCATTTTTTTCTTTCGTCGATTTCAGTAAAAGACGGCTCCGTAGCCCAGGTGGTAGTGTATCTGCCTCCGACGCACAGGGTCGCGGGTTCGAATCCCGCCCAGAACAAACATTAGTGTGATGAACACTTGTGTTTGCCTTGTGTCTGGTTGTTGTTTATCTATATAAGTATGTATTTATCTTTTTTATGTATGTATACTCGTATCAGCTGTTTGGTACCCATAGTACAAGCTCTGCTTGGGATCAGATGGCCGTGTGTGAAGATGTCCCCACATATTTATTTATTTATTAACTAAAACGAATACAGCGTCCACAAGAAGATGCTTCCTCCTCATCTACAGCAAAAGCAATATTCCCTAACTGCGCCGCCGGTACAGCCATTAAGTCACAACGAAATGACAGACAAGTTTTTCTCAAAACCGCAAGTCTATTCGAAGGTCGTCGGGCATGTGGGCGGCCGGGCCGGCTGGTCATGCCGTGTGGGCGAACACCTTTATACAGTAGCATGACTTACTAAACGAGTGCGCTAATATCGTCAGTTTAGTTTGCTATAATATGGACTGAGATTAAGATAATTCTCATAATTAGGT
Source organism: Carpatolechia fugitivella (assembly GCA_951230895.1). Taxonomy (NCBI): domain Eukaryota; kingdom Metazoa; phylum Arthropoda; class Insecta; order Lepidoptera; family Gelechiidae; genus Carpatolechia; species Carpatolechia fugitivella. Next base: position 1,316,876 of record OX579666.1, on the reverse strand, counting down.
AGCCGGCTAAAGGTGGTTGCAAGTCGCAACACTGAAAGCACTTGCCTACAGTGTTTTAGTCAAGAATCTTAGGCAATGTACGAGTATTTCGAGCTAGGCTTTCATTATGATTTAAAGGGTTTTCCATACTTTAAAAAGCACATTCACGGTAAAGTGTCGTGATTATTTCATTATAGGTATGTATAAAAAAAAGAAAGTGCGTTGTCTCGTCAAAATATATTTTTGATTGCATGTACCCAGCTGAATTAGTTTAATAAAATAAAATTAAATAAAGATGCAAGTCATCGTTGAAACCTAACTAATTACTACTACACCATTGACGAAATTTATCGTCAAAGACATGTTTGAGAGTTTGTGACTTCTTCGAGAAATAGGTAAAAACTCTCATAGGCCAGTTATATGCAAATCTGGATTAATACTATACAGGTGGACCCAACCAACATACCAAAAGAGCAAGTTTACCGCAATTATGTCTATTTCAGCCTTTTTATTTGTACGATATGACTGGCCTATCATGTGCTTTTGAAATTCTCATAAAGATTTTGTCTTGTGAAATATTTAAATCAATTTCACTTTTATCGCGAAATCAAAGATGAAATCAAGTTAAGTATGGACGTTAGTCTGTAGATACGAGTAAATATGTGAGTCAATAATACTTTTATGGGTTTTAGTAGTTTTTAAGAAATAAGATGATCTATCTATAGTTTATTTCTTGCAAAATAGTTAATGGAAAGATAAAATCATTACTTCACCTTGTAATTTTAATTAGCTGGGTTTTGAAACATTCTGATGTTTTCCGTAATGTTATCGAAATTGTTTTGCTGTTATTCTTCAAGAGGAAAAATAACATGAAACTACCGATGAGCCTAATGAAACTATAGATCTAAGGTGGACGTAGTTAAGAACATGGGACATAACCACTTATTTTAACCAAACACACACACATACACACTAGAATCTTAAAAGATATACTTGAAAGAATAATTTCTGGATTAGAATTATGGCTTCTTCCTATTTAATCTAAAAGAGAACAATAAGAAAATAAATAACAGCCATGTCCCCCTGTGAGGGGCTTGAGACTATCCTAAAAGTCCGCGCCCGTTATTTTCGTGGAAATAGTGATTAGCTCCGTTAAAAAAAACTTTATTTAGTAACATCAAATTATTCTTATTATAATTTGATAACATGTAAAATTCTACCGAGCTTGTACTTTCATCGATTGTTACTTTCATAACACTAATAATCGCCAACAACGTAATCGAGCGAAAGTGTCTTCGAAGACACTATCTCGAGATAATCCGAATGCATTTAATCGATTCTAAACGATTCGATGCGCAATCGATTACAGATGTTTGTCGAGTCGGCTCATTCCGGTTATCTCCAAGATACACAAAGTGGGGGTGGGAAATGCAAAAGCAAATACGTAATTAAGAGTAGGTTAAGGATAGACATAAGCTATTATGTTATTAATAATGGATAATAAATGAAAAAAAAAATACGCATAACATTCGAATTACTTTATTTTCTTAATTTGCTTCTAGTAAGTATACTTGTACCAGAAAAATGTTAGTAAAAATTATTATCTTTTGGTTGATTATGTTGTTTTTTAAACTGATTCCTATAAAAGTTTAATGAAAAAGTGATTGGATAAACAAAACACCAGGTGCAATTCTAGGAAGCGCTTCCAAGTATCCACTTTTTGTGATTTTGGGCAGATATTTATAAACGGAATAGCTGAATAAACCACGTACTAAATAAAACAATTAATATTGTAATGAATAAGCATAAAAAAACTGACAGTGGGAAGTCTTTATGGACGAAGCAGGAATGAACCGAAAGTTCATTGGCCATGAAAGTGGCCTGAGGGCAAGTTTAATAGCAGCAGTAAAAGAATTCAAGACGAATTTATTCTCAACTACCCGCGGTGTGAAATTGGATGTATAAATGAATGTACTAATGAATTGACAAGTCATTGCGTCCTTGCATACCATCGAAGGTAGATTTATAACCTCATACATGGTGATATGGTCTTAAATTTTCATTATTAATTCTTATGATACATCAGCGTCGATTGCTATATCCACAACCTGCCCTAAATAATAATAAAAAAGAAAGATGGTAATCATTTCGTCACACTTGATCTTTAGGCCAATGTAAGTATTTAAATTTAGTTAGGACATAGCAATCTCAGTGTCGGTGGTCTAGTGGCTAGGGCCGCTGCCTCCCGTCTGGGAGACGCGAGTTCGATCCCCACCACTTACCAATGTATTTTTGAATTTCGAATTCATATTGTACGTTTATTCGACGCTCTTACGGTGAAGGAAAACATCGTGATGAAACCTGCACACTCCTGCAAAAAAAAATTCAAAGATTGTGTGTGAAGTCGACCAACACGCACTGGGCCAGCGTGGTCGACTAAGGCCTAATCGCCCTAATTCAGGATAGGCTCGAGCCCCTCGGTGGGGATGTATATGGGCTGTTGATGAACCTGATTGTTTGAAAAGTAACATAATTCTGTGTTTCAAAAGACAAGTTTATTGGCTTTAGGCTATTATCAAAATCAGATTTAATTTCTAAATAACTTTGAGGGTTTGTGAGGTCGGTCATTGACATGACTTTTTATTTACACGACTGCCCAAAAAAAGGAGTGTAAAGTGTTCACGGTTCATGTATGTATGTAGAGCCCCTTTCAATAGAATCCGGCAATAATGTAAACAAGATAATTTTTTGACACTAACTTTCCAAAGACAAACAAGACTTTGATGAGTAAACAATTAATATGGCAGTTTTACAAATTATTGAAAGTTTTGTCGTCCGAGTATTTTAAAGAAGTTAATAGGGGGCGCAATGATGGTAAAAAGAATGTTTGGTTCCTTGAAAAGTGAATAATTATGGTCAGGATTGATACTCAAATGTAAGTAATTACGGAGTAATCGTGTTTAAATTGGTGTGTTTACATTATTGACAGATTCTATTGAAAGGGACCTTATGTATGCGAGTTTCTTCGTACCACCATAACTTCTAAATGCCTAAACAGATTTGAATGTGTGAGCTATTGTTAGAATCCTTACATCACAGAAGGAGAAACCCAAGTGACACTGGCTATATTTTTTTGGACTGACAGACGTGTTTTTTTAATTTTAGATGGTTATTTGTCCTTTCATTAATCCTTCCTGTAAGTATAAACACAGTCAAATAAAATTCTAGGAAAACAAACTAGTTTTTGTTTCTTTATTATTTCCATCAAAAACAATAAAGCACGCTTTTTCAAAACAAAAGTCCGAATTGATTCATCATCAAGACCTAGGTTCAAGGTCATGTTCAGGCTTCAACCCGATTGATCAAGATTGATGGCGCTCTCGACACTAACATTCAATCATTATGATGTCATTCACTCATTCACTCTTGTCAAGCCGGAGCTGATTGATTAAGTAGCATCTTGGATGCGGAAGAGGTTTTTGAATATGAGTAGGTGTAGTTTCGTTGTAGTAAAGAGAGGGTTCTGTAATCAAAATTAGGAAAAAGAAATGATGAAAAATGTGTAAACAGTTCTCTGTATTTATCAGCAGTATACATAGCATAGGGATTCAAACATTTAACAATATAAAAATATTACAATAATCATAAACAAAATGAAAATAATAACTTAAAGAATATTCAAACGATTCAAAAAATATCTAAAAAATATTCAAACATCTAAGTAAATCAGCAATCTAAAGAACTCGATTGTTCATTAAATAATTTAATTAAAATCAATACAATACCCACGAATAGTAACTGTATAGGTATTCGTAAAGGTTATAGCTAAAGTATTAATACAGAAAAACACGATTCAGTTTTAAAAAGAGTCGCTGCTTTAACAAAAAGAGAAGTAATATTTTTAAACCAAACAGAACGCTAATCTGTTTAATAAAATGAACCAAACCAATTCCAATTTATTCTGGTTAATTAATTTGACCAAAAAAATAATAATAAGCAAATTCACAACATCATTACTTCTGTTACGCCTTTGTTATTTTAATGAAATAACTACATTACCCTAACCTTGTAATTTATGTACCGACTTACTGACAATTCACTTAAGAGGACCTCAAAAATTTGTACAATTTTCCGAAGAATTTGACACAAGGGCGAAGGAAGGTCGTAATAATCTCATATTAAGAAATAATGTCCAAAAAAGGCAGTTAATTTTGTTAAATTGCCGAATCCATCCGTAGTTGACTTTTGATAATTGGGTCATAAAAGTTTAAGGAATGTTAGACATCTTGTTGTCCCTTTTATTACAGTTTTAATTGTAAAAATACTGCCAAGAGCATGTCGGACTCAAATTAACATGGGTTCTGCAAAACCCATACTCAAAAACTTGTATTCAGAATAATGTTACATTTCAGTCTAGGCAGTACAGAGTAACAAAAGCATGTGGCATGCAAAACCAAACAATAAATTAATGATCATTTCGTTTATCTAAGATAGATCTTGATCCTCAATCTTCTCTGGAATCACTGTCAAATATTATTATCTTTATTATAATTGGTACTTGTAAATTCACACAAGTGAGATCTATATACAACATTTACAACTAAAACTAACTTCAATCAGTTCTTGTTCGACCCGAAGTGGCCAAGAAACGTATAGCTATAAACAGACTCTTTGTAGTGCTAAATGATCAGTGTAAATATTTATGAATGCATTTTAGTTACGGAACCCAATTACGTTAAAAACTAAATGGACTTTAATAGCCAGAATCCACAATTAAAGAACAAGGACCACAGAAAAATAACTTTTTAAAGTATCAAATATATATATTTATTGAATGCATATACCGAGCTCATGCGTTGCCTCAAAATATATATAAAACAATTTTTATTAAAAATACTATGATAAACGATATAAAACGATAATTATTAAATTAAAGAATAATATTTTTCAAATTGTCACAAATTATCGGAAAGGATAAACAATAGGGTAGGAGTGCCAATTGTAGCCGCGCGGAAGTGCGCTCGGAATTCGAATCACGCGCGCGTTTCCGCAGAGAGTTCACGGCATCATCGCACGCGCAAGTGAAATTGATTGCTACGCCTCCGGTTCATGAAGTAATTTATTACATAATGTATTCCACATCTAGGTAAAGGTAACAAAATATGAAATCAGAACGAAAAATCAGAACGAAATATTTTTTATCGCTATTTCTACCAGAGTGGTAATATAGCGGCTGCAGACTTGTTTGTTGTCACTTTGAATTTCCTGCTACTTGATGTGTTATAAATATTTAAGTAAAGGAGTTTTATAGCAAAAAAAACTCATTGATGCACAGCACTTCCTTATTTAAAAAACATCCAATAAAAATTGAAAAATGTGTGTGAACCAGACCCAATAATAACTCAGCCTTATTGTAATCAACTGAACATTAATTTTAATCTCTTTTTGAAACAAGAAAAATTGTGAGAACACGACGAGAAAAAACACAATGAGCTTTAAGTACTAACCATGTAATTAAACGATCAAGTTGATGACTAAGAAATGTCTTCCATTAGTAGCAGATAAAAGATCAGATCTTTGAGAAAAATTCTCTTTCGAGATCTGAAAATTCTTTCGAATCACCATTATGTTTCTAATTAAGTCTCGGCGAATTTAAAGACGGTGCTTAATTTGTTTATGTTGAACTTACAGTTGATTCTCACGATGTTCGAGTTGAGATGAAAGACATGACAGATGTTGGTTCAATGTTCGAGTGCGGTTGCAACTAAGTATGGCGTAATTCAGTTGAGCTATACACTAGGTTATGCCAAAAAAGTTTAAATTCTCTTGCAACTCACAGTATCACATTTAGTAAAAAAGGGAAGGAAGGAAGGTAGTGGTATCTGTTTACCCTTTTTAGGGAAAAAGGTGTGACTTTATGTTAATTAAGTTAATGTTTATTAGGTAAAAATGCAATGGCAAGTACGTCAATTTTGTCGCAAAGTGTTGACAGATTACATTTCAAATTAAATCGCACTGAAACTTAGAAGTAATAAAGCAATTAATGCCGGATGTGTTCAAAATTAACAAAGGTGTTAAAGTGACTGAAATGTTTAGACAGTCATAATCATAAACTTTCCAACGTTGTCTTAATAAGAACTACTAATAAAATACGAAAGTCCAGTCGTTTAGACGCCAATACGGTAACGCCCGAGGCGAGGCCATTCGCAGCGCCATCTACAGGTTATAGCGTATTGTCTTCACAACAATAAACTGACGACAATTGCGACATCTACCCCACTTTCCTGAAGATAGAATCTGCATATCATTATAAGACCTAATGAACAGTAAGACGCGGAAATCTCTTAAGTGTCAACACTATTTCAACAACATTCTTTGTTGTTCCTACATAGTAATATGTGGGAATTAGTATTGTGCAATTTGTTCATGTTACAATGCAAACACAATTTTAAAAGCCCATTAAGCTTTTGAATTGTGTCGTTAAACAATTTCATAATTTGTTCGTTATCTGATGGCAGCTACTGGGTTTTTGGCTGCCGTATCATTTGGAATGACTTTGTAGATTCATTTGACTGAACTTTTCACTTGTGAAAAAGAGACAAAATTGTTTAGTCACTCAGCAAAAGTGAATTTAGATGTTTATCAGTTCGTTGTGTTTTCACGCAAAATTTGTTTTAAGAACCCATGAAAATGTTATGCAAATCATAATAGAAAATGAGAATTAAGACAATATTATAATTAAACTCTACGATGATAGACAATTTTATTTTGTGCTCTAACTTTAATTTCTTATTGATTTACAGTATTGTTTATTTCGTTATTTACTTTTCCACTGTTCCAAAGTATTGTATTAAGGTAAAGTCCCGTATTTTCTTAAATTTTATTCCCAGCATTAGCACCTAAGTCCAGTTACAGTTAGTCCTAACTCCTAAGGCGGGTGAGATAACGAGCGGCGTGTTTGCGTATTATCGGCTGATTTGCACGCCAGGGACGCGTCACGCATTTCCGTTCTTTAATTCGAATTCTTATGAGTAGAGCTATAAATTGCATGTCCATGAAATGCAACTACTCATCAGAAGAAATTACTTTTTTTAAGTTTTGTATTATTCTCAGTCATTATTATTCTAGTTTTTAAACAACAATCTACGTAGTCTATTTAGCTGTCAGATTTGACACTTAGACCAGAATTTCTACGTTCCAATCTCAGACGAACAAAAGGTCGCTTTTACACCCTTATCTTAGCACAAATCCCGTATTTTCTTTAATTTTGTTTCCAACATTAGTCCAGTTACAGTTACTCCCAACTCCAGGTGGGATAACGAGCGGCATGTTTGCGTATTATCGGCTGATTTGCACGCCGGCGACGCGTCACGCATTTCCGTTGTGGACACACCGCAAGCCACGACCAGACCTGTTGACTGTTTCTGCTACGAAGTACTGTCCACATATAATGTTTTGATACATGATAAATTTATTATTATTAAAAGAGATTGTAAAAAATGCATTCCAGACAAATAATAATAAATTCTACATTTATTAGATGAGCAGAGCTACAAACTGCATATTTATGAAATGCAATTGATGATAGTTAATGTTCTAGTTTTATCTAGCTCTCAGATCTGGACCTTGGTCCAGAATTTGAAATAGATCCGCATTCCAATTCGGGGACATTTTCAAACAAATCATTTTGTAAAACTATTCCCAGTTTGGGTAGGTTAAAATGTTGATTACCTGAAATCTTGATTTTTCGAAAATTAAAATTATGCCGTGCGCCAAAAAAGCAAATCAAGCCGTTAGTCGGAGCTATGTCAACGGCAGCGTTGGGCTTAGGCGTTTGATGACTGAATAATTCTGGTACCAGGGCACACCAGTATTTGTGTGATCAGGTCATCATCGACTTTACCATCCCAAGACATTTTGTGTATCGTCTAACCTATCTAGCGATATTTAATATTATATTTTCCTGTTGCAGACCGTACCGGTAACTGCCTCACTCACCCTTTTCTTTAACGATGTCTTTTTAAATCAATTACCGTAATAGTTAATGTTCGATTTCACAGTTTGTGTTGAAGAATTTATCGTAATTTTCTTTCTGTTACATTTTCTTTTCTTCACTCTAACAAGCTTTCTACGAGTACGTCAACAATGTCCGTGACAGATCTGTACGGCGGCGACGGCGTTCGTTACGGAAATTCCAGGTTTGAATCCCGGTGGGGAAAAATCGCTTTGTGGGAGTTAAGTCGTGTTGTTTTCAGCAATTTCATCTACGGAAATAATCGTTACATGAACCACATTAGAGGCTTTTGGCGGTTCGATGATATTCTGTCTGACAAAGGATTTGGAGGGTCGGTTATTGACATCCTTGCGAAGAAATATACTTCTCATCAAAAAATCGAAACACCTTGCAATTTTATGTTTTGTAAGGAATAACAGAAAAATGCGTAGGTATATTGTGTGTGTATTCCTAAATATACATATTATTTTGTTATATTATAAATATTCCTGAAAATACACATTTTTCTATTATTCCTTACAAAAGAAACTTACAAGGTGTTTAGATTTTTTTGATCAGAAGTATATAGCCAATTTATTGTGAGCTTTCATCTACAACATAGAAATTAATAGAAGACAAATAGTCGGTGAGTACGTAAATGGCTACCTACCAGAATAAAATTTGGAACTGTAAGTTTTCCAAAAAGTCTCCTCAGGTTTCACAATTATCGCACACCGTTTTAGGCACTGCAATTCACATATTATTGTATAAAAACTTGGCCAAGTCGTTGAAAGCGAACGTGTCGGCACCAAAAGCTTTTATCTACAATTAGAGGGATAATAAAAATTTAAAGTCCCAATTTACTTCTTAAACCAACATCATTAGAGTCCATAAAAGTATAATTGTAATTGTGTTTTTATACGAACGAGTTCTTGGCTCCCGTTTTCGTTTCCTTTTAGGGTTGCGATATTTGTGAATGAATGTTGATACTATAGGTACTACAGAGGTTTTCACTTTTAGATAACAAGCCATCTAGCCTATTATAAAAAAAATATCATCGATATTAACTTGTTTATGTATAAAAATGAAAAAGAAAATTACTCTGCTTCTACGTAGCGTCTCAAGATAAAACATGCACCAGGAATTATAGCTATTCTACTTCAGTTACTTTCATAGTCTAATGACCTATGGTATTTTATTGTGGGGTCACGCTGCGAATGCTAATAGTATATTTATTTTGCAGAAACGGGCTGTTCGTGCAATTTATAGATTAGGGCCTAGAGTGTCACTGAGGGAAAAATTTAAAGAAATCAATATTCTGACATTTGTGTCTCAATATATCTATGACAATCTTGTGTATATAAAACGAAATATAAGTAATTTTCAGAAGCACAGTGATATACACAATTTTAATACTAGAAATAAAGACAAGTTGGTTGCTTATGTCAGCCGACTACATAAAATTAGTAATTCTTTTAAAGGCAATTGTATACGCTATTACAATAAGGTCCCTACTGATATTAAAAACTTGCCTTTAGACAAGTTTAAAATAATTATAAAACAGAAATTGTATAAAAAAGGTTACTATAGGATATCTGATTACTTAGAAGATAGGTGTCCATGGGAATAGATTGTTTGAGTAGCAGGCTTTTTCGATATGTAATAAGCATTAATTTTGTAATTGACAATATTTTATTTAAAAAAGGAAACGCAAAAGATGCGACGACTGTGGAGTTTCTTCGGTGAGCTCTTCTCCACAGATTCCGCCATTGTGTTAGTGAACTCACCCAAAAAAAAATGTAATGACGGATCTAAGTGATGTAATAACATCCTATGGAAATAAATTATTTTGACTTTGACTTTGACTTTATTAAAAGCGCGTCGAATATCGTTCAGTAATTTTTGCGTGATTTGCGTATAAACATCCAGACAGATAAACAAAAAACCTTATTTTATCAGCAGTGTACAAACAAAATAATAATAATACTTATATGTATTTAGTCTATACACAGCCAGCGACAATGATCACAGGCTAAATTTAAAAAAATAAAAATAAAGTAAAAAGTCAGAAGCAGACAAAAACTCACTAAAGTAGGTTCAAGAAGTAAGCAAAGAGTAAAGTACAATATTTGGTTTCTATTGCGTCTATGCTTGAACTCCTCGGTGGAGACGTATATGAGTTGTTGATGATGATGGCTTTTATAACAAACCCTTTTATATTACTTTCTTAAATTATCTTTCATGTACAGACGTCGAGCAGTTACATTTTATTTAGATTATGCGTTTCATTCATGTGTCAGTAGCTTAATAATTAATTAATTATACCATGTCTCACAGGGTTATTCCACTCTTGAAGTTTCCTGTTGTTAGACTTTGGTTTTCCTTTTGACACGTACGAGTATTCAAATTAACCACACCGGCCGCGTTTATTATTATGATAGCTGTTAAATTCGTTCATAATAATTAATTATTATAATTTTCGTCTATATTTTCCTACGTTTACAATACAATACAAATATACAAAACACGTACCAACACACAGATAAACGTACACAAACACAGAGAAAAATATTCGTATTTTTTTGGTACCGAAATTTATACCAAAGATATTCTTTCTAAAAATGGACGATGACGACCGTAATCGTAAAAATATTTTTTTAAATAAGTATCAACTCAACACTTGGCTTCATTTTTTTGTCCGGTACCATACAAAACAGCCGTGTGGTGACGGCAGAGTAGAACACATTTGTCACCAACCCCTACTCTTCCCGTGGGTGTCGTTAGAGGCGACTTAGGGACTACACATTGAACAGGGAACGGGCAGCAGCGCTCCCTGATACAGTAACCTTTTAATCTGCGATCTCCAACCCGCCTGCCAAGCGTGGAGATTATGGCAAAACCCTCAACTCAATTGGAGGAGGCTCATAGTCCAGCAGTGGACTGTAACGGGCCGTTAATGTTAAAAAAAAAAACAAAACAACCCAGAAATTGTTTTGTACTGGACAAAATGACCAAACTACTGGGACTAGACTAGCCTAGACCGAATCATACTTGTAACTTGACAGTTCGTTTGTATAGATCCAGGTCGTACGACGCATGCGCGAACAGGATGCGCGGGCGACGACGCGCCGTGAATGTTTATAGGTCACAGATTAATCATTTAATGGCAGGATCTGATTCAGGCTGAACAGAGTTTTATATGGTAGGTACTTAAAATTCATTGACATGTTTATTAGGCTTTTGATGTGACGAAATATTGAGAGATCTTATTTATATTAAAGAAGAGGAAAGTTAGTTTTAATTAGTTCCAGAAGTTTAAGTCCTTGCTTGGGTTGAGTTGCGAACGGGACGGGTAACAAAAGGGATGATTTGTGACAGCGAGACGAGTTTGCCGATTTGGGACGAACTGCTACAAATCCCTTTATTTTTATTGCAAAATGGAAATTTGACTGCAAACCTGATGTAGTCAGTCCAATAACGACGAGGCTGAAGGTAGGACACGCTTACCCAGAAGACGCCTATTTACAGATTAATATAAGAAGACTTATATTGTACGATTCTGATAATACCAACGTAAGACAAGCCTATTACTTATTGCATTGTCATCAAAGTTACATAAGTTGCCGACAAATAAACGCAAAATCTTATATTCTACTGTGAGTAATGAAATTCCTCTGTTTATATAAAAGACATCAACGCGAGCGGAAAAAATTTTTAAAGAAATGTCAATTTTAATCACATATTTTTGTGTAAGTGCAGACTTTGTCTCATTGTATTATGAGATGTTTTTCAGCATTTTTTTCCTATTCTTTTACACTTTTGATTCTTAGAAAAAAGTAAATATAATTTTTACCTCGTCATATCTTTAAAATAAGAACAACTTGCTAACCTTCAAATGTTAATTCGTCATTCTTTCAAGAAGTAATATTGCAGCTAAAAGTCATATAAAGCCAACCGTTCAGATAATGGAAACTGACATAATCCATTATTATTATTATGATGAATCATACAACACTTACAATGTAGCTTTGGGAGATGATTAAAATAACTTAGTGCTGAATAATCATATTATATTTCACTAAATTCTTAAACTTAGTGAAGTACTGACCTTACACAACCCCTACGTAAATACGTAAACTATTGGATCTGTGAGCTGTAGACGTGTTTTTAATGGCTGATTTATGTATTTTTTTACGATTTCAACCGCATATCTCCGCCATTTTGATAAGTTTCGAAAAACCGACTCGACAAAAATATTTTATATATTATATTTATAAAACCTGTTCACAAAACTTCACGAGAATCGGTTGAGAAATGCGACCCGTAGAAGAGAACAAACGAACAGATGGGCATACAAAAGCAATTTTGGCCAAGCTGAAACGGAAACGCATCGCGCTCGCTCGGTCTATTTCTTTTTTTTTTATGAGAGCGTCGGTGGTGCAGTCGCTAGAGGCGCTGCCTTCCGTCCAGAAGACGGTGATTCAATCCCCACCACGGACCAATATAATTTCGAATTCATAATTATGTACGTTTATTTGGCGCTCTTACGTTGAAAGAAAACATCGTGATGAAATCTGCACACTCCTGCGAAGAAATTCAAAGGTTGTGTGTGAAGTCGACCAACAAGCACTGACAGGTTGGTTGACTAAGTACCAATTGACCTAATTCTGGGTAGGTTCGAGCCTCTTGTTGGGGACGTATATGAGCTGTTGATGAGGATGTTCATGAATGGACCGTGTCAGCGCATCTTTTATTGGCCGTACAGACGTCACATAACGTCATACCATTCACAATTTAGGTGTTGTAACTATTGTGACGCTTCTATTTACGTTCCAATACTTATTATGGATCTGTGGTTTGGAGGTATTGTTTTAGAATCAACAATGTTTGCGATTTCAATCGCTGTTTACGATCCTTTTTGAGATAGCAATCAATCATAATTTATAGCACGTTCCGTGGTGTAAAATCAACCGCAAGTCAAATTGAAATTCTGTCTGGAGACACTAAAAATTGATTGTTCGTTTCGCATAGAAATTAGGACTTTGTTTACACTTTCTATAGGACGTAACTTTTAATAACAAAATGTGGAAATTATTTAAGTACTACTTACTCATTGTAATGCTAACAGACATATTGATATAATTATTGCTTTAGGAAATTCTAGCATCGTTTACTCTTTCCTCTTTATGAGATGCAAATGATTGCTGTTGCAGTACTAGTTTACCATACCAAGTGCGACCCAAATTCAGCAATGTAATTAAAATTAGAAGCAAGATCTAGAGAGGTGTAATCGAGGCTTTTTTTATTGAGCAGAATCCAAATTCCGTGAATCAGATTCAGCGTTTATCAGATCCTTTAGAAAAATACAAAAAGCAAATACAAATATAAAATATAATTTATTTGCAAGAATACACATTAAAAAAAAGCTTGCTGTGTGTCAAGCTGCTAAAGTCTAAACTCAGTGAAATTTTCAACTTTTTGACATCAAGTTTTTTTTATGTTAGAACTCCCAAGTTAAACTTAAAACGATTAAAAAAGGAACATTTAACAAAGAGGAGTTGGCTCAGAGGAAATAAAAGACGATCGATGCGACGCGTGTCAGTTATCTTTGGGAGTTGGCGTGCCGTTTGACATAGCACATCATAACTTCACGTCAGACAAGATGTCATGAATTCCAACCTACCGCTGCGCAATCAAATGCATAGCTCAAGGGAGCATAAAAGAAAAATTGCCACGAAAAATCTAAATTTATGATAGTAAATATCTCTTTATAAAATAACGCGTTAGGATAAGATGAAAATATCCACTGGTACTAAAACACTCCCAAAAAATAAATTTTCATCATGCGCTGATTAACAAGCACAAAAACCACAAAATTCTACATTAATACATATTATACAAAATCATACCTTTATCCCAAAAGGGGTGAACAGATCTTTTGTTGACTTCAAGGGAACATGGAGCCACTATTAAAACAAAGTTTGGCAACATTAAGAATAGCATTATAGGTATTTTCAACACCGATCTTTACTTTGCCTAAAATTTGGTATTTTTTTGTTTTGTAAACACTGAAAAATAACACCAAGAATATCACATTTCCAAAAATGTGCCATCTTTAATCATCCGTCTGTCAAGGTGACAGTTAACGACGACAGCATATGTCAAGCAGCTTAATACGGGTTAATGAGTTGTAAGTGTAAGCTCGAAGTAAGTACGAGGGTGTTAATGATGGTACTACTCATTTACACCTGTCAAAGGTTGACTAAAGGGCAGACTGTATTGAAAAAAATTGAGATGTTGTTGGTAACATTTTTTTTTATTAATATGCTTTTACTGCATATAAACTACATTAATGAAGTCGATATGTACAAAAGCTAACAAATTCTAACGCTATTTGCTAGTGTACATTTAATTTTATAGTATTTAACCATGTTTTTTAAGCATTAATTTATTTTCAATGAGCTCAAATGTTAAGCGGCTACGGCGTTATGTGACGCCATAGCTTATAATATGTGACAAATATTTTTAATATCACCGTCATTGAAAATATAGGTACTATGTATTTAAAAAGATCATAAAATTGTATGTCTGATTCTACAAGATCAACAAGTTTCAAGATAAATATACATTTTAAACTTCATCTATACTTAAAAGTCCTCAAAACTCATCCCACACGAAGACCACCTACTAACATAACTTCAATATTATAGCAATCGAACAAAATTACGAACAAGCCCGAAATACATAATAATATAAATATATTTATAATTACTATGTAATTATGGAATGATTATAGAATTAAGTATAATAATATTTTGATTGTATTACGGTCATTATAAAATGGTGCCGAATACGTAAAGTTCAAAGACATATAAATGCCACTAGTTCTGATATATCTTTCCATATTAATTTGTAGAAAGACTGTAAATTAAATGTATTTATTTACATTCTAATTGGCTTAATTTTGAAGGATTTTGCTGTACATTATTTTTACTGTAAGACTAAGTTCGTAAGCGACATATTTTGTTAAAATTTGGTTTAGATTCTTAATTCCTAAGAATCAGATTTTATGAGAATTGGCTGCTGTAATTATTTTTACCATAGACAATAACCGAGAACAATAAAATTGTTTAAAGTGCCTTCCGAAACACAAAATCAAAATTTGATTCGGGTAATCAGGTAATGTATCGCCTACAATTACATACTTACTTACTTACTTCACTTACAATGTCCTAACCAAACTAGGGACATCTCAAAAGTATTTTTTGTTAGACCACAATGCCTAACTGGTATTCGAACTCACAACCTCCGCAATGATAATCCAGTGCTCCACCACCACGCTACGGAGGCTGCAAGATCATTATTTATTTTAAAAGTTAAAATACCCTCAACGTACATTACCAAATTAAGACCGTATCAAAAAATCTCGCGATGTGACAGATAAAGTACAGAAGTATGCCTTGTTAAGTATTGCTTCTGTCATACTAAATTTGAGTTAAAGTGAAAAAAAGTAAATAAAACTGTCCATTTAGCATAATTTTCGTTGCGACCGTAATTACTGGAGTGACATTTATATTTATGTCATGATAACTTTGACGCGATCTGAGAATGATATGTCAAGTTCGTTTTGACGTTTAAGTAGATTCATTAAATGCCTGAAGAAGGTGATAAAAATTAAATGGAAATTATCGAATAATCGCCGAAATGGCGTAATGATAATGGACGCCTTTTGATGTGCGAGATAATGAATCTTGGGCTAAATATTACCGATTTTTTTTTTCTTTTTTAATATTATTAAAATTAGATCTAACCACCGCGTGACATTTATCGCTTTTGTCCTTTTTACAATGCCCCAATCTCCACATAAATGGCCAACCTAGGCCAGCACGATGATTTGGAGGAAACCTTTACTGTTCCTTGTCACGCTTGCGATTTTCCGGAACAATGTAATAATATAATTAACACGAATTATAACTTTCGAGTACTTAATTTAAACATCAGAAGCCTACAGAAGAATTTCGATGCGTTCTTAGTCTTATATGCACGTCTGAATATAGACTTTGATATAATAATTCTGACTGAGTGTCATTTGGGTACCTGTTCTGTTGTCAGGAGTCTTGACGGTTATTCACACTTTGCGACTAAAAACATTAAAAATCAGGCAGGTGGTGTAGTGGTGTATATAAAGTCGGCCTGGGCAGCTGTCGTAACCGAACCAAGCATCGATGACTGTGATAGTCTTTACATCAAGCTCTCTCATTCTCTGGCTGTCGTTGCCATTTACCGTTCCCCTTCTTTTTCAAATCCTAATAGATTTATAAAATCTCTAGATATTTTTTTGAAGTCCTTAAAACATCCAGCCACTATGATAGCGGGGGATATTAACATCGACATTCTGAGGGGGGGTGAAGCAGTGGATGATCTGCTTTGTCTTATGGCTGTGAGGGGTCTTATGCCGGCTATTACCTTACCAACAAGACTGACATCGTGTTTAGACCATATTTTTGTCAAATCTAACATTCAATCAGTTGGTTTGGTTTGCAAATCAGTTGTTACCGACCATGACATGTCAATGGCTGGAATCACTACTCAGGCAAAACGACCCCGTAGGAAAAGAATCGTAGAGAAAACTGATTATGATGGTGTACTGGCGGATTTAAAAGAGGTTTCTTGGTCTGAACTTCTCGATTTGTCGAACGCATCTGAAGCTGCTGCGCTTTTAATGAAGACGCTTGAAGAAATTATAGAAAAAAACACCAGGCATAAGTGTATAAGTCGCTCTAAGTTTACCTTAAAGGACTGGATGACTCCGGGATTACTTAGATGTGCTCGACATCGAGACAATCTTCATTCTAAGTGTAGAAAGTATCCCAACGATCCAATTCTTGAGAAATCGTATAAAAGGTACCGCAATTTTTACAATGACTTACTTTCTAAACTTAAGGCCCAAGATGAAAATGCAAAATTATTGGCAAACAGACACTCACCTAAGGGTATGTGGAAAGTCATTAAAAGTATATGTGAATTAAACCCTACTCGTCACCCTTCCTCGGAATTGCTTGCAATGAAGGACTCACCGGTTAATTCTCTGTCAGAATGTAATAAATACTTCTCATCTGTTGGAGGAAAACTGTCTCGTGACATTCTCAGCAGACTGGGTAAGTCGGAACAGGAACTTGCCAATGAAGTCACTGTGAACTGCAGCCCTTCACAGTCATTTTACATGACCCCCACAGATCCAGAGGAAGTCCGAAACATTATAAATTCTCTTAAGGCAGATAGCGCTCCGGGGGAGGATGGGATAAGAAACGAACTACTAAAATATATTTATGACCCGATTTTGATTCCGCTGACCCACATTATGAATCTTAGTCTCTCCACAGGTATTTTCCCGAGCTGTTGGAAAACTGCTACCGTTGTTCCAATTTATAAAAGTGGTTCCTCGAAAGATCCCTCCAACTATCGGCCAATATCACTCTTATCCGTGTTCTCAAAAATTTTAGAGAAAATTGTCAACAAGCGTCTGATGATCTTTCTTGAGTCCTTCAATATCCTGTCTGCTGCACAGTTTGGTTTTAGACAGAATAAATCTACTGAGGGAGCTATCAATGAGCTAATCAATAAAGTAGCTCTGTCACTTGATGCTGGGCAAAAGTGTGTTGGGGTGTTCTTAGACCTAGCCAAGGCTTTTGACACTGTGTCCCACCCAATACTCCTTAAAAAGCTTGAACGCATGGGTATACGTGGAGTAGCTTTGGATTGGTTTTCCAGCTATCTGTCAGACAGAAACCAACAGGTTAAGATGGCGGGTTATACTAGCACTACATCTCGAATTCATTTTGGCGTCCCTCAGGGTAGTATCCTCGGCCCCTCTTTGTTCATCACATACATAAACGATGTGCTTTCTCTTTTTAATCTCAACAAGGATACTGATATCTTCTGTTATGCCGACGATACTGCTGTGATTTTTCATGGTAGCTCTTGGTCGGAAGTTTTTGCCAATACGGAAGCTGGTTTGTCTAAAATTAATAAGTGGCTGGGACATAACCTCCTCACACTCAACTCAGATAAAACCCATTACCTCTGCTTTCATAAAACTGCTGCTTCACGACCTCCTGTCGATTGTGGCCCAATCCGAATTCACACATGTGACTGGCTTGTGCAATCTTCGACATGCTTCTGCAAACCTCTAAAAAGAGCGAACTCTATCAAGTATCTCGGTGTACTCGTGGATGAGAAACTTACATTTGCGGCTCATGTTGCGGCTCTCTCAGGAAGAACACGCAAGATTATACACATAATGAAACTTCTGCGACAGGGTGCTGATGAAAATATCCTTCTCTTGATCTACAAAGCTTTATGCCAATCTCTCCTGATGTACTGCATCACGGTCTGGGGAGGAGCAGCTAAATCTCATATTCTGTCTCTGGAGAGATCTCAGCGGGCGGTGCTTAAAGTAGCTTTTCGAAAGCCTTTCAGATTCCCTTCTTTCATCCTTTACAGAGATTACGAAGTTTTAACGGTTCGTCAACTTTACATTCTGAAGGCCTGCACCACCTATCACAAAATATTTTCATCATCTCCTGCGGCTTCATTATCTAACTCATGCCGTCGCTTACGTATTACAGTTCCTAAGGTCAACACTGTCTTTGCCCACCGTTTCAGTTATGTTGCTTTTCCCTCCATCTACAGGAAAGTCCAAAGATTCTGCAGTTGTCGCAATAGCTTACTGCATGAAGTCAAGAGCGAAATAACGAAGTGGTTACTGACGCTCAACTATGACCGCACTGAGGAAATCCTTAAAATTGTTAGTTGATATAAATTTAATTAGTAAAATTATTGTTATTTTTGACGCTTTATTACCGATTATTGTTTGCTTATATTACTGTACATTATTATTTACATACTTATAAATACTAGTATAAATATAAATACATATATATTATATCTATACCTATATAATAGTATGTACAAACAACTATGTATACATATAATTTTACAATTTATTTTAAATGTTTAAGTATATATTTACATTTATTACGAGTAGTTTATTCTAATAATTACACTGTATTTTATTTTAGTATAACTGTATCTCCCTGCAAGGGTATCGCAGATTTATTATAGTCTTTGTTTTGCCTTAATTTAGTTCTTCTTTTCTTTTTGCTTGTTTGTTTTAAATTAGACTCATTTTATACGTTCTCTAAATTAGTAAAGTAGTAGGTATTATATCAAAATTTGTAACCTGGTGTTGGTCGCCCACGATACAGGTTTTACCTAGTGTGGGGGCCACTGTAAATCTTTATTGTACTGTACTCAAGTTAATTTGAAATAAATTATCATTATCATTATCATTATCATTATCAGATCTCTAAAGACTAAAATTTTTAGAGAGATATAGCAAAAACAACATTGTCGTTTCCCGTCAGGTGAGACTGAGGTCAAACAAGACGAATAGAAGAGAACTACAGAAATTATCCCTGTCCTTTTCTAACTCATATTGGTAACTATCCCTTTTACCTGCCGTCACCCGTGAAACAGGCTAACAACGACCAAATTATGTTTTTCTGGGATCTATTCGAAAAAATATTAAAAAAAAAACGACTCCACATCAAAATCTCAGCCGCCCCTTCTCTGTATTCGTTAATAATAAAATGCCAAAACGCAACAAACATATTGATCAGTTTCGGTAGATCCCGCATACGAATCGCGATTCGGGGAATGTACGCGAGGACACGTACTGGCCATAAAACTTGGAAAAAAATGCAGAGGGCTTGGTGTTCGCACAAATCTGGGTCTTAACTGTTTTTTTTAGAATAAATTCAAAAGAATAAACCTTTATAAGGGTGATAGGAATTTGTGCAAAAATCTCAGCTAGGTATCATGGTGCACTTAAGTATCTCAAACTTAACACGTGCAGTGTTGAGTCCGTACCATAGATATATATAGATAAAAGTTATGTACGAGTATGTCACCGTTAGATTGTGAACGCCGGAGTTTCTTCGGTGAGCTCTTCTCCACAGATTCCGCCATTGTGTTAGTGAACTCACCCAAAAAAATTTAATGACGGATCTAAGTGATGTAATAACATCCTATGGAAATAAATTATTTTGACTTTGACTTTTGACTTTGACTTTGTAAGTTTATAATCTAACTCGCGATATTATAAACTTACGGAAAATTGTGAACTGAAACCAACCATTTACAATTTAACGTATAATTTTTCGTTAGTTTATAGTCTATCGATGTCAAATTGCAAACTGGCCCTGATTGGTCGGTTTTGGCTGCGGCAATGAATGAAAAAATTAAACTCTATGGGTACAGAACGAGCTACTGCCAAAACCGACCAATCAGGAACACGGTTCACAATTTTACGGGTGATAAAACCCGACAGATTACGAACTCTGCAGTTTTGTTTACAATTTGACGATTTGACATCGACAGATTATAAACCAACGAGAAATAATCGTGTAAATGGTCAACGATTATTTCTCGTTGGTTTATAATCTGTCGATGTCAAATCGTCAAATTGTAAACAAAACTGCAGAGTTCGTAATCTGTCAACTGCAATTTACAGTTTTACGTCAGTTTATAATATCACGAGTCAGATTATAAACTAACGACGTTCACAATCTTACGGTGACATATACATGAAACAACAAACATTCTTCTTTTTTAAACTTTTCAGGGCATATTTTTCTCGTAACTCTGAGTTGGTTCCGGATTCCAGGTCGTGCTAGAGTTTCCCACCCTCAAAACCTGGTTGATTCCAGCCACGTAGGGCACCTGGCACCTGGCACATTTAGTGCAGTCTACTACTGAATATTCCGATGATTGACATACTGGGTGTTCATTTAATGGTTGGGTTATAAACAAAAATACTTGAGAGTCACAAAAACAATTTTTACAGCAGAAATATATTTCATTCATACAGCAAAATTAATACGTATTCCACTCGGCTATGACAGAAGAAGAAAAAGATTAATGTGACTTGGATGTTTCTTGCTAGATTATTTGGTTTGATTGTTTAAAAAAAATACTTCGGTTAACAGTTTTCTTTCAAATCAAAGTATTTATACATGTATGTATTTTGGAAAGATTAAAGCCACTGAGGACAGCGTTATACCTATTATACTTTTTATTGAAGGGGCCAAGATCTACTTTAAATCGTTGAGCCAGCGGAGTAAAGTAAAAGAGTGTTAATCTTCGATCACAGAAGGGATCGAAGGTGTTAATCCACCAAGTGACCGTTCTGGCCGATACAAAGAGTTTTGTTTTCTAAGACCCTGTTGTAGGTTCTGTATGTCCAACGATTCGCTCAACCGCACTGAATTCCAAATTCAAAATGCAATCGACGCATTCTTGCGCTTCGATTGTGTTTTCAATGTTCGTGCGCTTATTCGTTTAGGTGACGTTCGGAATTCAAATTGTAGATCGAAAGTGAACTTTTGGGCCCGTTGTATTTTTTTTTGTAGACAAGCTGTCTACGCCGACCGATTTTTCTCGCGGGAATCAGTTTTTATTCGCGAGATAAACAAACCTAAATTTTATCTTTTATGTCACCTTCTAAACCATAATCTATTAGAAAAAATCTACATACAGCAACCGTGTCTTTAAAAAAATACAAACAAAGAAAAACACTTTTGTATTTAGGTATAATTCATTTAGTAACACTATTTTTCTAACCTACTCCAACGACTCCAAGAGGTTTTTAATTCGACCGTATATTTTCAACCAAATAGAGAAAACCATACGCCGATCACGACAACTCGATACTATCAAAACTTGTAATTATTACTCATTAAAAGTATCAAACAAGACAGATCATAGATAAAACGTGTTGTATGGTACTTAAGTACAGTTAGAAGTATATTTTCATTTGTCGGAAAAAATGTCTCCTTTGAGACATTTTATATGAATCGATGGAAATTCTTATAACATTCAAATTGTAATTAGGAACTTCCACAAATATTAATATATACAGAACACTAAAAAAATATGGTATTTGTTACAAAAATGAATGATTAATTTTTAAGCTTTTATTTCATTTCATTTAACGTCCTCACATCTAATTTAAAAAATAAATAAATGTGATCCTAAATCCAAATTGCTGAAAGTGATGAATGTATTTGTTTTTTGTAATCTTAATATTTATTTTTACCAGAATCATCATCATCATAATGTCTTTTATGTGTAATTTTAATATTATTTTTGTATAAGTTTGTTTTTTAATAAAAGCTTGTAATTATAGTAAAGAAAAAAAATATTGCGTAAATTTAAATTCTGATACCAAAACTGCAAAATTAAATAATAAATCCATAGTAATGTGAGTTAGACCGTCTTTATAAGTACTGAACGTGCGAGGGCGGAGGCGCCGGCGGCGCATGTGGCTTCGTGAGACAAACGCCCAATAGCTGCGAGTACAGATTTCATACTCAATTGAGGTCTCTACTTACCTTTTAAGAAGTGGGTAGTTTAGTTATTAGTTTCTTTGTGAAAATACGCAGACGTATATTATTTACGCTTACCTGAAACAAAACAAAAAATAAATAAATAAAAGTCTATAAAACAAAAAAAAACAGTCTTTAGATAGTTAATATTCTGTAAATTACGATGACAAACTATTAAGTTAACACGTGAATGCAAGGGACTATATTCTTTTCTTTTCAATAATTTCATTCATTGTAGGGCACATATTCATCAACACATGATGAATTTTGACATAAAACAGCTCACCCTTTCCGGGCTCTAGATATTATATTACCATAACATTTGCCCCATTGAAACCAGGTATGGTTTGTAACTTACCTTAACGAACTTGTAAATTGGTCAGAATCAATTTGATGCTAGATAGGCAATAAATCTGGATAATTACTAGTTTAGGCGCTTAGCGGCGCCAGCGCCCGCGCAACGCCGCGGGACGGGACTATAGTTGAGTTAGGCTAGAGCTACATTAGTCGACAAATATATCGCGTCTTTATATCGATTTTACAAAGCAGTCAGCAGTAAATCTTCAACGTTTATGATATATATATATATATATATATATATATATTCAAGTTTTAAAAATATAAGATCCAGACACACAATATTCAGTTTGTTTTAATCAAGAGATTTTTTTTAGGGTTTGCTTTTCAACGCCATAATTATCCATACTAATAAAAATATATATGTTTATTTTTTTATTAATATAATGGCTACTTTTACTACTACTAATATTAGTAATAAATAATTCCTTTGTATATCAAATAGTTGTCAATCAGTTGTGATGTTCCATCTACAACATCGTATTTGATTAAATATTGTAGGCATATGTACTTATTACTACGTTTTTTAAAATATTATTATTACTTTTTAATCGGGTGAGTAGTACTATTTGGGTAAGTTTTACTAAAAAGACGGGCTCTAGCCGCTAAGTGTGACTCCACCTTTACCTTGAATCATTGGTACAGATGGTATAGTGATCATTTGATTAATTATAGTCTTAAAGCCGACAACATTAAGCAACTTGTATTCACTTGTATTTATCTGTAATACTGATTATCGGTGATTATTGAAGTAAGTATAATTAATTTGTAGTAATATTAATAACCGCGAAAACCTAAGTGTTTGTAGCAGGAGGTTCTTATTTTCAAGTTAAATTTTAAGTAGTAACTTAATTTGATCATGGATATCTTATTGATTGTTTTGGATAGTTTAGTTAGATTTCGGCCATGAATAGAATACATAATTAATTATAAGTGTAATTAATTATAGTTTTAAGTGTTTTTACACTTATATTGTTCTTAGAGGCGCTATCCAAATGAAATCCACGGTCATAACCAATTTTGAACAGAACTAAGCTCTAGTTTAATCCTAAGTGATGAAAAGTTATGCTATCTTTGATAGCTTGAAGATCGTTAGTTTTTTGTTCAAAAATTACAGCATCTTCCAAATATTCGTCTCGTAATCTCATTTTAATATCTTTAGAACGAGACCAGAATTTATGACGCAGGCTACGAAACAAGGTGAAATTATATACCCTTCCTGAGAGCTACGATCTAAATGATATAGTGCCAAAGTTATAAAAAATCTCGAAACCTAAAATTAAGCACATCAAGTCAGTGTAGCTTTATTTAAAAAACGAAAAAGGACAGTAAATTAACTAATGACGTTTTTTGATTGTCTACCTATACACACGTAATTTGTTTTTATCTTTTTGCAAAGTACTCGTGAAGTGCTACATTAACGGCTCGTTACAGTCCACTGCTGGACTATGAGCCTCCTCCATTTAAGTGGGGGGTTTTGCCATAATCTCCACGCTTGGCAGGTGGGTTGGAGATCGCAGATTAAAAGGTTACTGTATCCGAGAGCGCTGCTGCCCGTTCCCTGTTCAATGTGTAGTCCCTAAGTCGCCTCTTACGACACCCACGGGTAGAGTAGGGGTATGGTATGGTATAGCGGGCTGGTTTCCGCAAACCGACGTCTGATGCGCCTATTTTGCGTGTAGAGTAGGGGTTGGTGACAAATGTATTCTACTCTGCCGTCACCACACGGCTCCACTCGTGAAGTGCAAACGGCAACAAAATTACCTATAGACTGTAAAAATCAAGACTGTCTGACGATACTACATATTTTTCATCGTTTAGACTTCATAGTTCGAAAATTTGAAATCTTTACATAATTAATACCTTCTCTGTCAATAAAATAATACAATATAACAGTAAGTTCTTGGGATATATTGAGCTATACAACTTGCAAATTACAAGAGCCGACTTTCCATTTTAAACTCTATATTTGCCGACATAAATCACACAACTTTATGGTTAAACAATTGCCTTTGCTACGCTGTTTGATTTTGAGTACCATTTTCACTTTTCTAGGTGGTCTAAGAAAGTCTATAAAACGGTAGATGACAGCGAGTGTGTTTGAAAGTCCATTCATTCATACTGTATGTAATGTTTGCCTGTGCTTTTACAGAAACTTATATAGGATTTAGATCGGTCAGTATGGGAAAGTCTGAAACTATCTGTTAGGAACCATGTTATCGAATTTAGAAACGAGAAAAATTAGATTCATAGATACAGGAAATGTTACTATGAAATATGATACCTAAAATGATTTAATATGCATTGTATATTTTAACTTTTTTTGTCCTTTTGTTTTTTTCTTCAATACGATTGGGGTTGATGACCGAACTCAGCTTTTCTTGTTACTAAAATTGATGACATGGTTCCTAAGAAGAACAAATCTTCGTATGTTTTATATTTTCAAACTTTCCCATACTGACCGATTTAAATGTTACAGTCCATATATTTCACCATTTATCTTTTTGGTTTACAACCAACAAATTGTCTTTGGCAAAATACGTCCAAACTAGACGTGAAGCCATTAAGAAAAAAAAGACAACCATTTAATCAGCTGGTTGAAAGTCTCTGGATACTATACCAATTTATGTACATTCTCCTTCATAGTCGACGACCGACATCACTAACCTTGGTATCAGAGTTATTTCGTTAAAAAATTCTGATATGGCACTTGAAGAAATTTTGCCCGTCCCTACAATAACCACATTCTACGCCTCTGATGTTTTTGTTTTTCCTGCGAGAATTTGATATACATATTTCGGCTACAAAATGTAACCGTGATTATTTATTTAAAACGGAAACACTCAAGTAAAAATGGAAACACCAAACGTTGGAAGACAAAGTTTCCATTTTTACGTGAGTGTTTCCGTTTTAAAAATAAAAATTTATAAAATCACGTATCGTTCAATAATAACCTAATTAAAATTATTCAAAGCATTAGTACAACAAGTATTTATGTCATTGAATCACAAATAAAGCTTGATTTAAAATAAAACTACCCTAAACGACCTTTTTATCGTGTCTATATATCTATATCATACTTTGAAATATCATAATTTGAAATATTGAAGCATAAAATATAAATTTTATATTATAAGACACTCAGTCTGTCCACAAAACATGATTCATGAAAACAATTTCAGTTACAGAGAAGCTGACTCAGTGTTGGTGAAGTATAGTTTGTTATGACTGCGTATGAGTGTGTAGATAGTAATTTATTTTTATCTAGGTAGGAAATACACACCTTTTCTTATTACGCCCCACTTTATTAAAAAAATAATAATGTTCCAAGTTTGAGCGCTAAATGCAACTTCAAAATGAAATCAATGTTTTATACAACACGCACGGTATACAAGATGGCCCATTTACTTATATATAATTAGGAGTGATATAGGTATAAGTCAGTATGGGTAACTCTGAAACCATAAGACATAGAAAGATCTGGTCTAAGGAACCATATCATCGATTTTAATGGCAAGAACAACTGCATTCATTGAATAAAAAAAAGTCCTACTCTGTTCGGGAATCGAACCCAGTCGAATCGAAGAGAAAATTAATAAAAATAAAATGTGAAATAGAAATAATGCAATTTTTATTTTTCAATTCGACCGGGTTCGATTCTGCCTACTGAGTAATACGAGTTTTTTTTCTAAACTATGAATGCAAATTTTCTTATCATTAAAATCTATGACATTGTTCCTTAGACCAAATCTTTCGTCTTATAGATTCAGATTTACCCATCTGACCATTTAAATCTATAAGAGTAGAATACATTTGTCACCAACCCCTACTCTTCCCGTGGGTGTCGTAAGAGGCGACTTAGGGACAGGGAACGGGCAGCAGCGCTCTCTGATACAGTAACCTTTTAACCTGCGATCTCCAACCCGCCTGCCAAGCGTGGAGATTATGGCAAAACCAAACACTTAAGTGGAGGAGGCTCATAGACCAGCAGTGGACTATAACGGGCCGTCGATGTTGATGTTGATGACCATCTAAATGGGCCAAACTATATTGATCAAAACAGAGACGTGACTCTTAAGACATCTTTTTTTTTAAGAATTTGCAAAACAATTGCAAAACAATTTTACTAGACTAAACAAACTAACCTAAAATTCTACTAACCACGATGAATGAAAATGAACTGAAAACAAATTAGAAGCTATTGTGAAATATTTACATAGAAAACATATGTGCCTGCGACATCATTTGGCGACGTATTTCTCATTATAATCATCATATCGTGTGGGTTTCAATGTCAATGACCGACCTCTCAGTCCTTGACCTAACCCTGCGCCCTTCTTCTTTATCGTGTAGGTTGTAATTTCGACAACCGACCTCACAAACCCTAGTGTCAGTGTTACAGAGCCACCAAAGCCCACTGATATGGTTCGTGTAACGACTAGAAAGTAGCCGGGACCAACCGGCTTTACGTGCCTTCCGAAGCATGGAAACATCTTTCTTTTCGGACAATCAGGTGATTCAGCCTGCAATGTCCTAACCAAACTGGGGAAAGTCTCACAAAGAGATTTTTGTTTGACAGAGTCCCCACTGGGAATCGAACCCGGAGCCTTCGTAGTGAGCTGCGAAATCTCGACCACTGAGGCTTCCTATTTACGAGTATATCCATCCACATTCAAGTTTGATACTCTTTTTTCTAATTCATCCATGATTATACCTATATTATTCTCCTCTGGATTACGTGTCTCCCAGAGTTCCAAAAATTGGTTACTATTTGTTATAATAAAATTTATCGGGTGCACTTGCGACTGGGAGCAGTTGAGCAGGGGGGAGCTGCGAATGGGAGCGTTGCTACGAACCTGTTTTACCAACCTTTATCTTTAACCGTGTTATCTAGTTTCCAACATTTCAATCCTTTATTTACAATCAATATCTAAAACCTTTCATGTAAACGCTTTGATTTAGGTACCTAATTTATCTCTTCCTAGGTCTGCTGGAAGACATTTCGTTAGAAATAAGCAGTGCCTGTTGTGTCGTATTTCTCTATGTTTGTATTTTTTGTAATGTTCTTGTGTACAATAAATAATAATAATAATAATTAAAAAAACCATCCGAACCTAGAAAAGTATCGCAAATAAACGCCATGTTACAATACGGTTGCGTACGCGCAGACGAAGCGACGCTAATTTTGTTTCAACACAAGGACGCTCTAAATAATATCTAGATATTTGCATATTGTCTTTTGGAGAGCCTGCACAATCATAATATTCAAGAAAACCACATTTTAGTTAAAATTTTGGAAATTTGTCGTTTCTTCAGTAGATAAGCGTTTATGCGACGCAACGAATTAAACCCACAGCTTAACGTGCCTTCCGAAATACGTTTCACGTTTTTGGCCAATCACGTGATTTAGCCTGCAATGACCTAACCTAGAACGTCGGTGGTCTAGTGGCTAGAGTCGCTGCCTCCCGTCTGGGAGACTCAGGTTCGATCCCCTCCACGTACCAATGTGTTTTCGAATTTCGAATTCATACCTATACGTTTATTCGACGCTCTTACGGTGAAGGAAAACATCGTGATGAAACCTGCACACTCCTGCGAAGAAATTCAAAGGTTGTGTGTGAAGTCAACCAACCCGCACTGGGCCAGCGTGGTCGACTAAGGCCTAATCGCCCTAATTCAGGGTAGGCTCGAGCTCCTCGGTGGGGACGTATATGAGCTGTTGATGACCTAACCAAAATAGGGAAAGTGTCACAAAATCTCATTTTATTTGATAGTATCCCCGCTGGTATTCGAACCTAGAACCACCTTAATGAGAATCCAACGCTCGACCACTCATCCATCGAGGCTGCAAATCGATTTATTCGAAATTAGTTTAAACAACATAAATTAAAATAAGACATTTATTTATTTATTAAATTTATCAGTCTGTGACTATAACAACTGCATTTGTTTATTGATAATAAGGAAAAAATTTGATGACATATTCCATACATAAATATATTGATTCATTGCTGTTTGACATGTAAATTATATTTGACATTGTTAGTGGTGTTATTATGGTTGTTTATTGCTATTACTCCTTCTCTGTTCCGAATATGACTGTTCGTTTTAATTTTTATATAAATAATTTAATATTTTTGGACATAGCTATGTAATTGTGTTGTTTAGATTTTTTCAATTTACCTGCTATCAGGTTTATAATGTAATGACAAAATAATAATTATTTTGTCATTACATTATTATTAATTATTGTACGCCGTCATGACAAATTATAAAGGTACTTCTGATATTCAACACCCTGTATTATACAATAACCTATAATTATGCAATAAAGAATTTGTGATTATGATTATAATATGAATTTTGCAGTATTTTCCAAATTGATTTTCCTCGGTCTAATAACGTCATTATAACAGGAAAAATGCTGTATATTACTCATCATATGAACAGAATTATTAATATAACACACTACTTACTAGTCATCATCATCTCACAAACCCTGGTGTCAGTGTTATAGAGCCGCAAAAGGCCCCTGGCATGGCTCGTGTAACGACTAGATAGTAGCCGGGACCAGCAACGACTTAACGTGCCTTCCGAAGCACGGAATCATCTTTCTTTTCAGAAAATCAGGTGATTCAGTCTGCAATGTCCTAACCAAACTGGGGATAGTCTCACAAAGACAGATAGTGTCCTCACCGGGAATCCAACCCGGAACCTCCGTAAAGGGCGTCGAAATCTCGACAACTCGGCCACGGTGGCTGTACTTACCAGCATAACATGCGCTTGAAATATCTACAGAATTCAGAAAGTTGACAGCGGATTCGAATATTTATCACACTAATATTATAAATGTGAAAATATATTTGAATGTTTAGATGTTTGTTCCTCTTTCACGTCTAAACTACGGGACGGATTTGGATGAAATTTAAAATAGAGATAGGTTGTAACCTGTATTAACACATATCTGCACAGTGTATCTGCCTACGACGCACAGGGTCGCGGGTTTGAATCCCGCCCAGGGCAAACATTTGTGTGATGGGCACTTGTGTTTGCCTTGTGTCTGGTTGTTGTTTATCTATAATAAGTATGTATTTATCTATTTATGTATTTATCTATTTATGTATCAGCTGTTTGGTACCCATAGTACAAGCTCTGCTTAGTTTGGGATCAGATGGCCGTATGTGAAGATGTCCCAACCCAACATTTGATACTTTTTATCGGGAAGTTTTATTCCCACGGGAAAATCTTATATAACGCGAGCGTAGCCGCGGGCGGAATGCTAGTGACATAATAATTGCCTTGACTGACGTTAGATTGTAATTAGACATAATATCCAAACGGCGAACTGAAACACTTTAATATTCAAATGGATAATTAATATTAAAAATCTAACATTAACATTTAGTAATTAAGAAGCCCAATTGGTATTAAAGTACTTACATTATTATAATCTTTTCCAATGTAACCGAGTTATTTCGCAAACCAACCTTCGAAACTTCATATCTTTGACAAGATTATAAATTAATCTGTCGAATATATTTCCCAATAATTTGATTGTAATTAATTACTTTTTAAATATTACTACTTAATTAGTTGAGTTAGATTCAAGCAACGTTAATGTGTAAATAAATATCTAATTTAATTTGAAAAGGCGACAATATTTTGCTCATATCAAAAGTATGTCTTGAAATGCTTATTTTGATTAGAAGCGACGTTAGCTTAAAAGAATCATGAATTTTGCTGAGATAAAATGAAAAATTCATTAACGAAACTGATTTTCTTCTGTTTTTAACATGATAATATCTTACAAGACCGTTAAAAAAAAAGTATGACGTCATGAATCACACAACGACACAGCTGATAATGCATACTAATCTCTGTCTTTATTTCTGACACCTGGATTTTTAGGATCTGTCTTAGATGGTACAAACCTCACAAACATACACAAAGATTGAGAAAGATAGTAAACAAACACAAAACTAGGCCAAACTAATCCATACCAAATCACTGAACAGCAAAATTAAATTTAAACGAACCCTAACCAAACTATTTACCTAATCCGACAGTCGCTTAGCGAAATGTCACCGGCTGTCAACTGTCAAACTGTCACTTGACAGCTTTCGAAACAGATTGGAAATGGAAATTACAAATACATGAATGGTGCATGAGTATGATTGCGTATTGTGATTAGAATCATGTTTTCAAGCACGTGAGGATATGGTAAACAGAAAACGAGTAGAGCAGGTGGACAGTGTTTGCGAGATCGTAATTTCCCATTTTCTTTCCCATCATTGAAATATTTTGATAAGCGCTTTGTCTAACAAAGTACAATAAAGAGGGGGGGCGGTAGCCAGATGGGCGCTAAGCTAAATTGAAGATAAAGCGAATGATATCAGTTATATTTGTTTATTTTTACTAGATCAACTCTCCAATATCAAAATATCTTCTACTCGGTAGTCCGTTGACGTCCCGAGTCAAAACAACAAAAAAGAACCATTCGTATTTCAAAATATTCAAATCCAATCGAACTAAACGAACAGCCAGTCACCTCAAAGGAGACCGCTCCTTACAATACTATAATGTCAAATAAGAGCATGAAATTGTCTAAAATAAATCATGAAAAAAAAATCTTAAAGCAAAATTTTGCATGAACCAAAAACACCGACGACTGAGAGAATATAAATTCTACAATAGTTTTTGTGACAACTTCACTTTTTAAACTTTGACGGTAAAAATTTAAATGTTGTTAAATACCCGAATCTTATAAATTCAGTTTTATCAGCTCGCCACTGAGTACAACATTTACATGCCATATCTATTTTGATAAGGTTTAAGTATACTTATTGATAGCAAACAAAGTACTTTCTCACGGTACCTTTGATCAATAACTGACGAACATTACTCATCAAAATAGTGAAAGCCGTTATGTCTGTAATTATGCGTAATTTTGCAAGTAGTGCAAGCTTATTTAGCAAGCTAATTAATAGTTATGAACTCATACATATCCCCACAGGGGCTCAAGCTTACCCCGAATAAGGCGATCAGAATTCGAATTGAAAAATATTAGGAGATTGGAACCGGAGAAAAGTCAAAACGGCAAAAAGCTATACAGAATTTTTAAAAGCGTTAATAAGAATTTCAAGCATGAAAGGCTTATATTGATTAGATGCGATTCTATGGCCACATTCTGGCTCCATCATCAGACCCAGGATACTATCTAGAAGTACTTGTCAAGACAAATCCAACCCAGCCAAAACACTATGTGGTTATGTCGTGCATGTAGATGAGGAGATGCTACAGCTTCCTGCTCCATCATTAGACCAGGTTGATAGTATTATATTATTGCAATGTCATCAAAGTAACTAGAGAGAGCTGAATGACAATAAGTTATCAAAAATTTATTACAAATTAACCGGAAAGAATGACGACATACAAACGAAGCATGTTAAATAAAAGATTGTAAAAGAGAATTACGAAAGAGTAAACAGACATGATACTAAGTACCCTCATCGATAGTTTCTCACGCCGATAGGATGGTTGGATCAACAAGTGACAAACAAGACACATCCGGGCGGAGAAAGCAACAGCCGATACAAAGATGGTATCTACAACAGGCCGGTTACTGTACCCGTGTGTAATTGTGGTTAGCTCGGTAATCTATGTAATCGGTCAGGTTGCTAGCAGGTGGTTAAATATCAGTTAATTTCACATTGACTTTAATTAGACATGAGAAAAGAAGCTTAGGTTTGTAGCCCAGCAGCTGCCACACGCTGCTGGCAGCACGATGATATATATTAGTTTGAAGGTGATGAAGATGAGGTAGAAGATGCTTTAGAGAGGTAGTGTGGTAGTTGCACACACGATTTATTAGTACTTATAAGAAATTAATATAACAGTTTAAAGGCTTACTTTCAAATAAAATAAAATACGGTTAATAAGATGATCACGATGATGATGATGAGGAAATTTGATGAAAATAACAAAACCGAAACAAATGAATTCGAAATTTGAAAATAAATTGAAAATGAATGATGAGACTGCCAGAACTTAAAAGTACTGAATTGCCAGAAACAAAAAAAATAGCTGAAGAAGGTAGGATAGCGCTGCTGTACCTACTGCTACAGGTTGTTAAAACTTCGCAGTTAGCTAGTTGTTTAGTCCGTAAAAGTGAACAAAATTCGAAACTGTTAGAACTTTCAGAATTATGAAATAATAGATAATTAACGACTTAATAGTCTAGGGAACGAGGAACTAGGGTAACTGAAATTGTAACTTGCCCTTACAATAACGAATACAAGGTGCAGACGTTCGGATGCTATTCATATTCATATTAGTTATATGTATACACATTTCGGCTATTAATTTATATTAATAAAGATAAATAGATACTACGTCAAATTGACACCAAGGTTCTCGTAGCAAAAGTATTATATCGTGGTGTTGACTTTCTGGATATCAGAGATATCATTGTGCCTGCAAGTATCAAATCATAGACCCTTTGTATAAAAAACCTTATTATAGAATTATCTTACTACTTAGAGGACAGATATCCATGGGCATAGATTTTTTTTGATAGAATGACAGGCTATTTTAATATGCATGAATTTTTAAAATGTCTATATTATTATTTGACAACAAAAGAAACGCAAAAGATGCGACGCATGTCGAGTTTCTTTTCCAGTGTAGTGAACTCACCCAAAAAAATGTGATGACGAAACTTAGAGATGTAACATCACTTAAAAACTATTAATTTAATTTCACCCGAAAAAGACTAAAATCCACACATGAAAAATTTTAAAAAAGGGATGTAGCCGTAGGCTGACAGCTAGTCAAATTTCCTGTGTGTTTAAAAAATTTTCGTCTATGAGTCAAATACTATAGTAGAAACTCATGGTGCACGTGTATGTTATCGGATACATAGCTCATAGACAAAGATGTTACAAAACTGGTTTATGATGATGACTAGTTGTAGACAAAAGAACTTGATGGTAAATGTCAATGAAATGAATAGTAATGAAAAAAGAGATGAAAGAAAAAAAAACAATAATAGCAAAACACTAGTAGCTGTTGTTTAAGATTCTTCTTGTAGGAAGAAAGGTTTTTATACATAGTTAAATATTTTCCTAAAGTGTATGAAAGAAATAGATACCTACCTATATTAAATCAAGACAATATTACCATTTGAAAGAGGCCAGTAAATTATTATCAGCAATGAGTAAAGGTATAAACGATAAATTTTCAGTACATTATTAAATACTTATCTGAAATAATACTAGTTCGAGATTAGCGATAAGGAAGGAAAATGATGAAGGACAAAATAGTTCATACTATTATGAATACATAGAAAATCTTAAGAACATAATGCTTGTGTTCACGCATTTATTCTTTACGGTGTGAGTAGACGCATGTAAACGCAATTGATCAAAGTTTTTCAGCCTGTACAAATTAATTTTTCTGTTAAAGAATATTTAAATTAAAGTAAATATAATAAAATCACAAATAAACATATTCATTTTAAAATACATACCCTACATTGATTTTATTTTTACAAAATCATACTTGGTTTAACCATAATGATGTATGTAATGTATAAATAAAAGTATGAACATTTAATAACGGGAAAAATACAAATGAACAAATATTAAGTAAATAGGTCATATTTAAAATGTTTTGTGGCTGTAATAATTTATATGGTGTAATGTACAGGTGCAATGAGCATAAATATGAGCCTTTATCAATTTTTTTTATTTTTTTTATTTATTTGTGTAAATTGTATTTGTTTTATATGTAATCTGTAATCTGTTCCTATGATTGTTGTATTGTGCTGTGTTTAATGTCAAATAAAATTTGTCTATGTCTATATGTAAGCACATTCCTAGATAAATGGCACTCATATTTTTATGACTTTAAACGTGCGATGAATGAAACATGGTTGCTCCAAGCATATAATGAAGGTCGCAAAAATCCCAATCAGTCGTTTGTGGAGCTCCTTGAATGTCCAAAGGATCAAATTTTGAAAATACCACTGTACTGACATTCAACTAAAGATTTATCAACACAATTAAACTGAAGGTATAGTATATTTCATTCATTTCATTTATTAATTCATTCATTCGTTCGTTCAAGGTCACAGAAAAGACTCTTACCCTGCACAAAGCGACGCCCGTATCCAGCCTGTCCAGGAAGTTATCAGCGTTGATCCTCAGCTCAGGGTAGAGGACCGTTAGCCATTCAGCAAGGTCCTCTTTCATGGCATACAAGTACTCCTCAGAAGACTTGAACGGCCTAAATGGCCGGGCCTCCAGGAGAACTGCTCCCACGGCCGCCATCTTGGGTTGTGGTGGACTTTAGTTGGACATTACTGGTTCTGGAACAAGAGAAATGGAAGTTTCATGAAATGAAAAAAAAAGATTCCAAAAATTACCAGGGCTTAATATATATTATTTTTTCCAACGAAGATGTTGATAAGGAAGGTGGCGGTAAAATGCTGTAAGGTTTGCGTCAAACTTAATCCATCTTTGTAATTTAATATTAAGTTATTTTAATAAGATACACACAGATGTATTCTCAAGCTAAGTAATGTGAAAAAAGAAAGATTCCGTTTTGTTATTGAAAGAAATCATTTAAAACAAATCGTGAGGAATTCACATCTGCTGCGAATGTAAAAAAAACAATAGAGTGATTTCATTCAGTACCTATCTGAGAAGTTTAATATAATTACTATAGTATTATACCTTATTCCCATTTTAATATCAACAAGACAAGTATTCCTATAGCACTTATATTTGAATCCAGCCTTTCAGTAGGTGAATTAATAAATGTAAAGATCGATGCACCTTCTATTTTGAATCATAACCCAAAAAATTTTTGTGCTCTTTGTGTGCTACCAACTACTGATCCTTTGGAAATATGAGCGTGATCTCTTTTATGTGTTATAACAATGACTGTATAAGTATATTCTTGAACTTTCTACTCTGCCTATATTATGGTCTTAGCCAAATCTTTTGATGAAAATGACCTTGACAACAATTCATCATGATCATCAGAGGCCAAACAAACAGATTTTTATAGCTGTCTAGATTGGACCCCATTTGATCTTGTCATACCATGATACAAGCTAATTCGTCCATCAAGAGCCATGTCTACAGTCTAGACTCAATAAAAACGTTCTACCATTTAACATTCTATCATTTGTCTTATTCAGATGTTGGCAGGTTATTGCTAC
Source organism: Carpatolechia fugitivella (assembly GCA_951230895.1). NCBI lineage: Eukaryota > Metazoa > Arthropoda > Insecta > Lepidoptera > Gelechiidae > Carpatolechia > Carpatolechia fugitivella. Next base: position 1,280,875 of record OX579666.1, on the reverse strand, counting down.
CAGTGGTTTTTTTAGTTCATGATTGAGCAGTAAAAATCGCTTCTCCTATAGAGATAGAAATTATATCTTCTTTTTTTATTAGGTCTACAAAACTGGATACAACATCCAAAGAAATGTACATAACATAAAACGCTTTATAAATATTACGGACTGTAACCTTCTAGATGTTGACACAAACTATAAAAAAAGCAGTGAACATATTATTTTTTTCTTAAAGTATCTAAGTGGTTACAACCAGAGTATCATCTGAAAGTTTAAGGATGTATGGGGGCAGAAATAATGCTACTTCCTTGATACTATCCAATGATAATCGTATTATGTGTGTCAATCTGTTGTCGTGGTGAACGATGAAATGTTTTTTTAACAATATTTTTTATTCTTTCTACTTTTAAAGAAAAAATATCCAAACTCAATATAAAAAAAACTGCTCAACCGGGAGTCAAACTCAAGGCTTTTGCAAAGAAAGCAAGCTAAAAGATGATGATGATGAGCATGATAATAATATAATCGGTTGTGAAGTTTATAAGAGAACAGTGATTGACACAATAAAGAAGAGGGGTATGTCTAGCATTAGGTAAATGATGTGGACTAGGTACTTAATTTTTCAGGTTAATCTCAAAAGGAAAAAGCAAAACAATAAATCCAAGAAAGGCGGCCATGTAAAACCATAATTCCTTATCGGCAATCAACTCCCATAACTTCGCGGTCGTAAGTTACGGTGCATAGAAAAGTTCATTTACCCTACACGCTTGGCTAGCCAGCGTGACGGTCCACTAATTGTACTGCTACCTCATTACCAAGCCCTGTCAACGAATGTGTAATTGGCAAACATACAGGGTGCGACAGGATATAACATACAAGGTCTATAACAGGATTTCCCATAAAAAGGATAACTCGATAAGAAGAAAATGAGTCATTTGGTTATAGGTGGTAAAATTTGGAAAAAGCTCATTACATCAGTGAATGATGTTGGTTGATTTTTGTAATTTATCCGTTTATCTGCTCAAAATTAGTTTTAATTATTACGTCCTTGTCGTAAGGGCTGAAGCCCAATATCAGCATTAAAAGTAGATATTTTAAATTACCTAAACGTGTATATACGAACGCCATGTCTTGCTGTTTTATCCTTTCCATTCCAAAATAACAAAATGTAAGCAGAAATGTTCAGTGTAATTAGGCACAGAAACTTTACGTGAAAATAATTGGCGGCTGAGTCACGAAGCTTTTCAGCAGATGTGAAAAACAAGTCTTTTTATGTGCGAAATAAGCTACTGAATTTGAAACTTTTTAAGACTGAATAACTGGAGGAGGCTGCATTGCATGTATGCTCTTGTTATTAACTGAAATAACGATCTAATAACACAGCATACATAACGAAAATAGTGTTGAATACAGTTGCAGTAGAAGCCAATAAGTAACTTAAATAAGTACTCGTATTTATTTCGATTCTTTCACGTCGCTTAAACGTAAATATTTATCATGGACATTAAAGCCTAAAACGGGTAGGCCTCAGTCCCTCGGTGGGGACGTATACAAGCTGTTGATGATGATGATGATGATACTAAAGCAATAGAAGAGATGTCAGTAGAATGTTGGTAGAATCATGAATACACAAAACCCGTAAAGAAAACACTTGAGCATCAAATCAAACAACATTAATAGACTTCAAACATGCTTCACAGATTCCGCAAATAGCTGTCTGGCATACTGAAACATCTTCATATGAAGATAATTACCGAGGGAAATATCATCACGTCAGCATGAACCAATTACGTCGACGCCCCGATTCCGATCGATTTCTTTCGCATCGTGATTGTTTCTGTATCATGCAATCATACCATAATCGAACTAGTTGAGCGTAAGATATGTATAAATCATTCTTATGGAGAATCCATTGGAAATTGTTTACTGGGATGACCTCTTTAAGCACGGCTCAACACAGTGTTCTTTGTTCAGTTTATATCTATGATTGTCACCCTCCATGACGTTGTTTTCGTGATTATAACTTTCAATTAGATTTTTCTATAAGCTCTAAGTTTTGCAGATCATAAATAATTTCCCAGCGAAATAGTTTTTTGCCATATGAACTACGTTATAGAAGCTATCACTTTGTTTCATGATTTGATAACCGTCTCCGTCAGCAGGAGTTTCAATTCAAATTCTCACTCCAGCGAAAGGGCTCAATCAACGAAATCCAATTATACCTTCCGCTTCGTTCCAAAATCGTTCCTCCCAACTAGGTTATTCTATTTCAGTTCAAACCGTGTTTGCATTTCGTTGATGAGTTCAACTGCTTTTTATCCGTGTTTGCTCTATGAGAATCCACCTGTCTCTACACTTGCTTATCTTGATTTGTTTGTTCTGTTAAATCATGTTTGGGTAAGGCTGTTAGGGGAATGAGTCAGAATGTCTTATTTTCTCTGTGGACGGAAAATTAATGGATTTTTAAAGTTTAAACTAATGAAACTGAGCTTACAATCCATACGACGAAGTAGAAAATTTATTTTCAAACAAAGAACAAGTAAAAGTAATAGATCGGAAGATACTGTATTTCGCCCTGCTGTCTCAACGACCTAGCAAAACCCAACAGTGTTGCTTATTATAGCTAAGAACACAAGGCAAAAGAAAAAATCTTAATCAGAAGGGATAAAAACGTCTACTTACTTTAATCGGGCAATTCAATTTTTACCGTAAAATTACATGTTTGCAATAAATTCTGATCACGAATTAAAGTAATCAGATATTGTCAACTTTAACTTAACCATACCACCGAGTGTACCATCCGCTGCTTATAAAAATAATCTTTACTTGGAAAGTCAGTGACAAATTGAAACAGATGATCCCCCACATGTAGCCAAATACAAAGTTGAGTTAAAACAAGTCGCATAATTTTCTTTATAAGGTAAATGACTACAGAATACAAGTGAAATATCTGACGCAATACGGTAATGAAGATGACGAATGACTTCGTTATTATGATGATACTACCCTTAGGCATGCCATCCTTCAACAAAGATAGCTGGAAAACAGTTGGATACACTGTGACAAATTGTGATGTCATCTTTCATACCAAGGTTTACAGGAGAAAAATGAGTCTTGTTCATAACCATGGACTTAATAAATATACGTATAAACTTGAAAAGCAATAAAATAAACATTTACTATGAGCTGTAAGTATTTGTTTTTATGTGAATGAGTGGGTGTCGCAAAAGATTTGCAGAAAAATTAAATTATTATTGAGACCTTGACATGCTTTTTTAAGTAATGAAATCATAGCAATTTCCATAAAAGTCATAGGTTGTTTCATTGATTCTGAAACAAACATGTTTATTAGCTTCCAAAGCAGATAATATCACATTTTGATGTCCCATTTAGATTTTCGTGGTATTTATGGAGAGTGCTACAAGGACATTCATAAAAATATAAAATGTATGATGTTAAAGCTAAATAAAGAAGAAAATGTTGATGGAACGTCAATCAAAATTTTAATCCCTACATAACAAAAAGAGTGCAATATTGGTCTAGTAGACAATGCGGACTCGTACGGAGATTACACATCTGCTTAAGTAGTGTCAGCTGGAAATAAACACTGTGCGTCGCGGGTGATGCGCTGTAAACAGATTAGCCTACTAACTACAAACGAAGTACGGTTAGCAAACAAAACTATTCTCTTTAAAAGATGTTCGACGTATTTTTCAATCAACGAAGGTTAATTATTTACCTTATTATTGTTTTTTTAGTTATCTACCCGGCTACAAGTAAAAAGTAGTATATGTGACAATCCAGGACAAACTATCTCCATTCCAAACGTCCAAACATACTTTCACATAATTATAATATTAGAACGATTACCCAGATCATTTATTAGTTAAGTCCGTAGCATAAAACAATAATAAACAAAACTAATGTGTATATAACAGAGACACCATGTCGCTATAGTATTAACATACTGCCAATCATTCCCATTTTCTGAAGAGGGCTCTTGAAATATATCAAGATTATCAATCTTAGTTGATATTACCGCAGATAAATAACCGGACATCTGTCTGACAATATAACATTGCACATAAAAGTAAATATTGACGTATCTCCAACCAAAATTGTAGCGCTCCTTTTATATCTAAATGCTAACATACAATGGTAAAAACTGTTAGGAACTTTGCCTTTAGTGGTAATGGGACCCATTTACAAGGAGATTACAATTGACAAGGAGATTCGGTTTCAAATGCTCTACATATAGATTTTTTTTTAAATTGCGCAACTATTTTTAAAATCTGTCAAGGTATAATTTTCAAAATTCTTATTTTTATAAAAAACTAGCTGACCCGGCAGACGTTGTCCTGCCATTTTTCCCTACACCTACCCTACTCATATTTTTTACCGTTTAAACCTTCCCTGGACTTTCACGAATATTTCAAGACTAAAATTAGCCAAATCGGTTCAGCCGTTCTCGAGTTTTAGCGAAACTAACGAACCGCAATTCATTTTTATTATATAGAAGATATCAATACCACATCTTTGTTACAAGAGTGTTAGTTCTTTAATCTAATTACAATTCATTCATCACATGTCCCTACGTAAAAATCTTAATTTCTTATTGAAATTTTCTTAATTTTTGTAACCACTAGATCTAATGATTAAGTCGATAGCTAAAATCATTGATACTATCTATAGTAAATCAAAACAATTCATAAAGCTAAGGACACACACAGCTCAATATAAATGTAATTGCCATAACTTACATGTTATCGTTACCTGACATCGAGATTCACCAAAGCATGACATTGCGCAACGTGAAGCATTGTCTTGCTGACCTTACGTACTGTTTACAACCGCCAAGAACGGGAGAAATATTGCACCCGATTCAGACGAAAAAGGATTAAGTTAAAACTATTATAATATGCTCGTTTTTTTGTGTTTTGACGATAAATTTGGGTTTTAAGGACTATACAAAATAACATTCGTCCAATCCATCAAAATTTCAGAATGAATTATTTCTGTAATATCTGGACCAAAATTTTAGATATTATAAAATTCTTATCACCAACAATTTATATTATTATACGTCCCCATCAACGAGCTTGAGCTTACCCAGAATAGGCCACGCTAACCCAGTACGGGTAATTATAAAAATTCCAGTCAAAATATTGCTTTAAAGTTTACAATAAAAATCATAATAAGGCGTTTCTGCTGTCGCTACATCGCGACAACGGAAGTCACCAAAGCGTGTCGTTGCGCAACGGATGAGCATTGTCTTGCTGACCCTACGTACTGGGGATCGTTTCTCCAAGCTACGACTTGGTGTTCACTTACAAATATAGTTTGATGTACATTACGTAGAAGATATTAGGTTATGTGGTTCTGATGTGAGTGAGAGCCTAGCCGGGATGGCATGATAACATGTCATCAAAACGACACACACGCCTTTTGATAATTATTTTTGATGTTCACTACTGGTAGAAAGGAACAAATTCAGTTTACTGCCACTTTGCTAAAAAAACGATTTTGATACCCTCCGAAATGATTAAATTTACTAACTCCTTGAAAAAGAAAGGGGTAAACCCAGAATAGGGAGAAGTGGAAGAAGAAGATATTTTGCCCAGCACTGGACATTCCGGGCTAAATAAGATAAGATAAGACCGAGTATACCTATCGTTTAGATACACGCGAACATGTAGACTTTATATTGTAGACATGAGTCTGTTTGTAGACGTGGCCAAAATCTACGCGTCTACAGAACAGAACAGTTCATATACGTCCCCACCGAGGGGCTCAAGCCTACCCAGAATCAGGGCGATTAGGCCTTAGTCAACCAAGCTGGCCCAGTGCGGGTCGGTCAAATTCACACACAGCCTTTGAATTTCTTCGCAGGAGTGTGCAGGTTTCATTATGATGTTTTCCTTCACCGTAAGAGCGTCGAATAAACGTACATATTACACATTGGTGCATGGTGGGGATCGAACCCGCGTCTGCCGTACGGGAGGCAGTAGCCCTAGCCACTAGACTATTAACTCTCGCGTCTAATTTCAGAAAATTATACAAAGCGATTTCCTACTACACTCTAGGTAAGCAATGTACATCAAACAGTACATTAAATACAAAACTGTACCTAAATGAAAAGGCACCCTGTTTGTACTACGAGTAAAAACGGGGAAGATTTATCGTCGACCACACGCGAAGATTAAATACTTACACATTTATTATCATTTTGTGAGCTGTGGAGCTGCGCCCACGCATTGGGTTAGGTCAGGGAGCTTGCTTGAAATGTTTATTGAGATTGTGAATTTATTGTAGTACTTACGAGTGCAGTAAACTGGGATTGTCAGGGCATACTTTATGACTAATTTAAAGTTTTGTTTCAAGGAATTTTGACTGGTTGTAAATAAGCAAAATACCACACCTCATCAACGGCCCGTTACAGTCCACTGCTGGACTATGAGCCTCCTCCACTTGAGTGGAGGGTTTTGCCACAATCTACACGCTTGGCAGGCGGGTTGGAGATCGCAGATTAAAAGGTTACTGTATCAGAGAGCGCTGCTGCCCGTTCCCTGTTCAATGTCTTACGACACCCATGGGAAGAGTAGGGGTTGGTGACAAATGTATTCTACTCTGCCGTCACCACACGGCTAATACAACACATATAGGCCCTTAATAAGAAGCCCGGTTTACTAATGTTTGCAGTTATTGCCTATGATCAATCAATCAATCAGCCTATTGCAGTCCACTGCTGGACGTAGGGCTCCTCAAAGGTACGCAAAAGCGCACGATCACCCGCTTTCCTCATCCAGCCACCACCAGCGACCTTCCTCAGATCATCAGTCCACCTGGCAGGGGGGCGTCCTACACTACGTTTCCCGAGACGCGGTCTCCATTCGAGAACCCGTCTGCTCCAACGCTCACCGGTTCTGCAACAGACGTGGCCAGCCCACTGCCACTTCAGCTTGCTACACTTCTGGACGATATCAACCACCTTGGTCCTCTGCCGGATGATTTCCTATGACATAGGAAATCTATTCTAATGTCAATTCACATTATGACAAAGTTTATTTACTAGATTTGAAAATTTCATATCAATATCTGTGCAGGCGAGTGAAAACACCTAATAAAACATCATTCATGCAAAGAAGCAACCATGTATGCAAGTACATAATCACGCAAGCATGCAAGCAGGCATGCACGGATGCATTAACCTAACCTAACAACAAAAGAAGGGGTGGTTCCATCTTATTTACGCGATACTATTATCAGATTTAAGTAATGTTACAAGCCCTCTCACTGTTAATGTATACTTAAGGTGACCCATTACGTGCAACATTGTTCAAGTCAATATTAGAATGTCAGTGGGTCTTGCAAAAATGGACTTAAGTCCACTAAAAACTTACTCTAAAACTGAAAATTGGGACGTACTACTGAATAGAGAAAGGCTCATTGGACTTATATTATCAGCTGACTAACCAGCACACCTTACGACGACTGAGCTTCATACAGACTTCAATAACCCCTTTTCCACATTCATCATAATCAACATCAACGGCCCGTTACAGTCCACTGCTGGACTATGAGCCTCCTCCACTTAAGTGTTTGGTTTTGCCATAATCTCCACGCTTGGCAGGCGGGTTGGAGATCGCAGATTAGAAGGTTACTGTATCAGAGAGCGCTGCTGCCCGTTCCCTGTTCAATGTGTAGTCCCTAAGTCGCCTCTTACGACACTCACGGGAAGAGTAGGGGTTGGTGACAAATGTAATCTACTCTGCCGTCACCACACAGCTCATCCACATTAGGGAAGGAATTTCCAAAAATCCCTTCTTAGTGCATGCTTAGGTTCTAGGAACACTGTCCAATTTAGCATGATCGATGCCGTGTATTAAATCGGACTCTAACTGTGAAGAAAAACATGAAGAATTCAACACACTCCTGCGAAGAAATTCATAGGTTGTGTGTGAAATCGACTAACCGACTCTGGGCCAGCGTGTAAACTCTGATTAAATCAGGGCAGGCTCTAGCCCCTCGAAGGAATATATACGTTGTTGATGATAAATTCAGAACCACTGTTCAAATTCCTATTAAGTATATAAGTTGGTTATGTATGATATAAACTAGTTTATTTAGTGATATGATTCTCTTTTCCTCCTTGCGTCATGGCGTATGTGACCAGAGTCAGTAATTGAAATTGTCTGTATCCTATACCAATATTATTTTAAGCTGATATAGCCAAACAAATGAGAAATCTTTCTGGTACATCTAACTACACTAATAGGTATGAAGGCTTCATGTTAAAGTAAAATATAAAGTGTGAGAGAACCTTTGTCACATTTTCACATGACTGTCCAAAAAGGAGTGTTTTGTATTCAGGGTTCATGTATGTATAGTCAGCTGACGAACCCGGGGACCCCGCTCGAAACCGATGTTATTTTGTCAGGTGATTATTTACATTTTTACATAACATTTTATATACTCGTACCTTAGAGCATTGCTCTAAGACTCGTACAGTTTATTAACCTGCACAATACGAAATTTCATGATAAAGCAAAAACAATTACCCAATTCATCAGCTGACTGTACTATGTATAAGTGCTATATAATATGTGAGTTTCTTTATTCCACCATAACGTCTAGATGCCTAAACAGATTTGGATGTATGGGGTATTGTTAGAATCCTTACATCAGCCCATGTTACACTTGCTTTTTTTTTGCAGAGCTTTCGTGTTTTTAACTTTTAGATGATTGTTTACTCCGCATATGAAAAAAATGACAGTCAATTGAATACCGACAAGAGGCAATCTAAATAAAAATAAAAATACATAAATAAAAGCATTTTTTACATAACCCTACAACAACTCCTAAACCAGATAACGATAAATAGTACTTACTATACTATAGAACTCGTAAATCATGGCATTGAAACTGTCGGCACATACGGTAGCACGGATGGTAAGCCCGTTCGGTTCCGTGTTGACTTATCTGTGCTAGTGTTGCCACTCGATAGGCGTCTAAAGATTTTCTATCGATAGTCAACCGATGGAAGGATTATTGATATATCGATAGTATCGATTTATTTGGTTTATCGATGAAACTATTGATAGAATCTAATAGTACTGTTGTTGCTGATGACTAAGAAACCACACCGGAGCCGCCTATTAGACATAAATCCTTTTTTCTGCAATATCGTTCGTATATTTTAATTCATTCATTCAATCATTTATAGTTTATTTACCATCGATAGTTTCTTATCCATTAGCAACAATACTTTCGATACTAATGCACACCTTCGACAGTATTACCATGCTTCAGTACATTTTTTGGATCAAAACTATCGATAATAATACAGCACTTGTATTGCTTTGTATTAAAACACTAGTGCATATCGCTTCCAATTTAAATTTATTGACAAACGAGTGTGAAATGGAACGTAGCGACCATATTAACAGTGTTTTGGTTGTACAGTAAACTTTGGTTACCTTCTTCAGTATAAGTTGAGATACGGCACCATTGATATTGTTAGTACAGCGAGGTCTATTTTTATACTGGTTGTTTAGGTCATCTTGGCTTTGACTGTACAGTAAAAATTGTCTGAAGTTAGGGTTTGGTGAGTCAAAAGTTATGACGATTTTATTGTGAAAGATTAGGAAATCAACGAAATTTTCATTGATTTATAAAAAAATATGTAAACCAATTATGGAAACAAAAGATATCACAAAAAATAAATAACAAACTATAATACTTTAAAACTTATACATCCCAATCTAAATTAAGTAATCACCTAATAAAAGAACAAGAAATGTAAAATGAACCAAACAACAAAAATCATAACGAAGATAATAATAACAATGGTTTTAATGTGAAAGAAAAACATTACAAAACTAAACATACTACTTATACAGTAAAACCTACCAACCCTAACATAAACGTACTTGAGCGACCTTGCCGTCCGGAAGTGCGAGAACCGGCCTCGCCAGCAGGTGACATTTGTATCGAGATAACCCGCAATTATGCCGACACCTTACTGCACCAATATCGGAGAAAGGGCGTCGACAATAACAGAATCGACCAAATTGATCATCCATTGCAGCTCCAATGTGGCAATTATCGAAGTGTCGATGAGGGAGTGGCAATGGTTAACGAAATTGGCAAATGTCGATGGTTTCGATGATTTACTGTAATTAAAGAATGCTTTTGTATTGCACCCGGTAGTACAGGATGCGAATGACAAAGGTGAATTTGAGTTGAGATAACCTACAATTATATTGACACCTTATTGTATTGATATCACAGGAAGAGCGTTAAAGACAATTACAGAAGGGAAATTGATGAAATTGGTCATTCATTCCAAGAAAGGAGTTTTTATTTAGCAATGACATCTACGTACGAGTAATAATGAAGTCTTTTATAACATAACACTTGTTGTAATAGACGATTGGTTAACAAATCGTCGTGATGATGAGGTTTAATTTGCTAGCTTTAGGTAGTTATTAATATTTATTTAATGACAAATTTGATTATTTTCATAATCATGATTGTAAGAAACTTACCTAGTTTGTAATTATAGTTTTCTACTATTTACTTTCAAATAATCAATGTTTGGAGGGCACCCGTAACACAAGGAATCCTAGTACGGGTGTTGTGTTATTGTTAAACATGTGTATGTTTTCATCGTTTAATAAACATTTTTAAATATGTTAATTTTTGTATCAAATTATATTTCGATTGCTAAGAGGTACCAAAAATAACTTACATATCGAAAGCACTATGGTATAAAAATACTGTAAGAAAAACAAATTAATCAACCTCGTTTAAAGCCTTGCCAAAAAGGGATAGGTGAAAGATCAAGCTGGTGCGAGAAAGACAGCAAATTGAGATGTAGCAGGTAGTAGTAATAAGGTAAAAGAAATCGAAATTAATGATGTAAAAAGGATACCTGCTGAACGATACATTAAAAATTAATAACAATATTGGAACCATGAGGGGGTTTTAACACTTCTGGAAAATAGTTATTTATTATACTATATAATTTACATATAACATTTATTATGTACTTATTTTATAGAATATTGAGAGAAAGAACTAAGTATTAGAAAGAGTAATTCAAGAAAATATTGGTCTCAGGCTCAAATTACCAATCGATCTATAAAAGGAACAGTAAATTATATATTTAAATTGCCTTATTATACCTCCGAGTCAGTGATCTAGTACTAAAAAGGCAAAGCATATAACTCGCAAACAAAAAGTACTAAATATACTTTTTTTTTAAATCAACAGTTATAAAAGTAGCACCACTATAAAATAATATCGAAGCGATAAAGATAAACAACAATGGTAGGTTCGTTCCAAATCGAATTGATTGGAAAGTGTTATCAGTAGCAAATGGTGTTGTGATAAGAAAGAAATGGGGAGGTTAAATTATAAGTAGGACAACAACATAGATTTTAAATTGATCGATTAGGAAGTTGAAATTCCAATTATGTACCCATAATAAGCACACAAATCCAAAAGAAGTTTATTTTTATATTTGTTTAAGCAATCATTTCAGTTTTAATATGACACTTTTCAACAGTTTCTGATAAAATTCTCAGTACAATATTTTACTTGTTAATTAAGTCAACAAAATAGTTCATTTTCCAATAAATTAACACGTCGAAGCACTTCATATTCCACTTCATTAACAACAACTTTGATGTTAGCAAATCATCCGCCAGCCACCGACCATCACTTGTTTGCAAATTGATTTACAACCAATAAGTTATTATTATTGCACGTCCACAATAATATTCTCTTAACTTTATGAGCTACATCTCAATTTAACTACTCTTGTTAAAGTTTAAGGATCGACTCATAATGGCGCGATTAAAATATTAAAGTGATTGGGTTTTTTGGTATTGAGAAGTCATTGACTTTAAAAAACATTTTCTTCAAGACTTTAGTAAATAATATTCGTATTCATATTTGTAGATCTTCTTACTCTTAATCTGTCTCTCTTTCAAAAGCTGTATCACAAAAATCTCTATCTCTCTTGGAGTTCCCTTAATAGCAGGCATTTTTTAATCCAAAAATACCAGCAGAAGTGATATTTTCAGCTACTCTTGCTTCCTTTGACATAGCTGCTCTGAAATAGCCGTGTCGCTTAGTTCTGAATGTGCATCGAATGGTGTGTGAAATGTTCAGAAGTTAGTTAGTTTTTGATGCTAATCCTTGAATTTGTCCTCCGTTTCATTTATTTTTATTTTGTCACATATTTTTGACATATTTCTTTAATGATTTTATTAGGTTTTGATCCTATTAATACATCAATTAGGACTTCTCTTTTATAGAATGTAGTGTCATCTTTCAGCACAGTTAAATATTTATTGGTTTCTGTCATGTTAAGTGCCTGATTGTACTTAAAGTTTACTTTGCTCACTGGCTTATTGTTTGTAAAGTTCGACTTGAATTCCTTTTGATCGTTAAACATGTTTAATGTTTGGTGTGAAACAAATATTGTTTTCATTATCAACATTTATAGCAGTTTACAGTCATGGTCGATGATTCAATTAACTGTATGTACCACTAACATCTTTATTATTGTCGTGTTTTATAACTTTCGATTATGTTATGTCTTTATCATTGATGTCTTTTTGTTCAACTATAAATGTTTTTGCATTTTTTATGACAGTAAATATCCTTCGTGGTTTTACTTTAGTTTTTTATTTGCTTGTTTTTTAAATTAAGTTGTAAGTACTGTCAATTAAAATGTTATGCATAGTAAACATGTTAATATGTATGAGGTTAATGCAGGAGTACCTAGATCAAAATGCGATAAAATAAGGAATACTTAACATACCTAATCTATAATAAATTGATAAAGGACAATGAAGCGTAATTCAAGATGTTGTTCTATCATAAATTTTACAAGCCATCACGGATACAAAGTGCTTCGAGTCATCATTATCAGTAGAAAATAAAATCAATAGATTATGTTAGATTAAATTTTGTGACGTCACATATAGTGTCAGATATTTATGTTGGCCACTCGTGTAGAATGATAATATCTGCGACTGAAAATTGTTCCTTTTCTGATAATAAAAAAATACGCATAGATGTAGCTTCTAATTTTAGCTAGAAGAATTTATTGGATGAAAATTACCGTACCATAAAAATCTTGTTAGATTATATAGTTCTTGCTTACAATGTATTTCATAACTAAAACAGTATTTAAAATATTTTTATTAGCCATCTAAAATTAAGGCTAATTTTTTTAAAAGGAAACGCATCACTGACATCTCTGAGAAATACTTTTGACAATTCCAAGTCAAGGGTCGTTGCAAATTAATGCTACCTCCACATTACCATTTTTTCTATTTATATTATACAAAAACAAACATCAAATCAACTCACCTTAAAAATGTAAAGAAACGGGCAGGTCCAAATCATACCACAACAAAAATATCCTTTTATCGTTTCACACACTTTTCGCGGGCGTCGCAGTTATATCGATTGAACGATAGCGCGAGCGTGACGCGTGCGTCTCGTGCAGTGGTCGCGGGCAGACTAGCGGCAAAACGCGTCGCTCTGCGCTCGCGCATTCATTCAGCCTTGGTTTTGATGCAGTTTCCAGATTTGACTTAACTTCTTTTTCTTTCTTTTTTGTTTTTATTTTTATTTAGATTCCCGTTTTGGTGCCCTTGGGGTGATGGGATTTTGGTTTTGTTTTGTGTGGGCGAGTTTTGGTTTGCGTAAATTGTGCAGTCTTAAATTCTTATGTTAGTTTGTTTATATTTCTTTATTATTTAACAGTTTATTTATAGCCTGAGCAAGGGTTCAGTGAGGGTTAGTCTTTTCAATCTTATCATGACCTGTGATGTTTGATGAATTATTATAATTTTGTTGTACCTATATATCTATATTATGTATTGTTTTATAATATTTATATTCAAGTAGACCTAAATAGACCTATTTATTGACATTATAATTAGCACACTTTTTGTCTACTTTTAAATTATTCTTCTCTTTTACTTCATGAATAGGCTGGCTGGAAGAGATCTCTTTGTAGAGATGAGCTCGCTTTTGCAATGTAAATTTTTAATCGAATGTATGTTGAAATTGTGTGCAATAAATATTATATATGACCATCAACAGCTCATATACGCCCCCAAAAAGCTCAAGCCTACACTGAATTAGAGGATTCATTTACGACAAATAACTTTTGAACTTTGGTCACGTCACGAGTTCACGTTGCTTCTTTTTTCCGTAGAAACTTACTTAATGTAAGTTTTTTTTTCGTATCTGAATAAAAATAGTACTTTAGTATCAATAAAAAAGATACGTAAAGATATCGAGTGAAATGGAAATGACGTGCCCTTATCGAAGTTTACTAAATGGATAAGATAACTTTGTGTACACGCCTTTACGCGCTAATTTTCGTATTTCGTACAACTGTGAGCTCATTTTGAAGACCGACATTACTAATAGGAAAACATTTTATATAATATTATTATTATTTATATAAAAGTCCATAGTAACGATTATAATATTATTTCCTACAAAAGTACAGTCCGCTTTTATAGCATTTGGTTTTTCCGGAGGAGTATATGGTAGCCTATAGATTTTAACCGACTATTTATTTTCTATATATAAAAATCGGTTGAGCCATTATCAAATAGGAGCACCATAAGAAAAATACCACAGATATCTACTTTATACAGATATCTATCATAGGCTACTTACCCCCCGGGAAAAATCTCAATCCCACGGGAAAAATCGTAAACAAATCGAGCGTAGCCACGGGCAAACAGCTAACTGAATATACTTATCTATCGATCGTAAAATACAGTGCTATGAACAAGAAAACAAAGAGTCTTTGACTAGTGGTTCCCTGCGGCTTTCCCTGGTTTCCAATCGATGACAATGGTGAGGTAATGACGTGTCATCGCAGCAACTTCAATTAATTCTGGAAAAACATGTGCTATGTTCAGACATGTGTTGTATTCGTCTACTTATATTTTTTTTAAGAATAACATTGGTCCTTTGAAATAAAAAGATGAAAAAGGTCTCCGTTAAAGTATACGTATACAGGGTGGCCCATTTAGATGGGTCAGTACGGGTAACTCTTCTTCTCCTTCTTCTTCGTGTCAATGGTAAAAACTCATATTCTCTCGGCCCAGTACTTTGCCACAGCTACAGCGCTGGGCGATGCCAAATTTAGGTCTTCTTTAGTACAAGTGGAGGGACACAATGGGCAAGAGAGCAAGTGTTCCATGCTTTGAGACGGGGCTCCACAATCACGGTGGTTATGCGTCTGGTTTATGAAACCCCATCTGGAACCATATGTCAACGATTTTAGTAATAAGAAACACTGCATTGTTCCTCTTTGACTACGGAACCCTAAAAAAACTCATACCAACCCGCACTGGGCCAGCGTGGTTGACTAAGGCCTAATGGCCCTAGTTTTGGGTAGGCGCGAGCCCCTCGGTGGGGACGTATATGAGCTGTTGATGACGAAACAATAGGTTGATTGCTAAAATTAAAATTCACGAGAACAAACTTTTTAATAGGTACTATGGGACCAGGCGGCCACTTGATGACCTGGGCCGCGATCGCGTAAGTCGAGCTTGCTTCGTTCACTTGGCTTGGCTTCAAGCAAGTTGAACGGTATTCCGATTCCGATTGTAGGAATTGTCTAACTTTTGGGACGGTAATCGTCTTGGGGACAAAGAGTAAAAATACTCACTTGTAATCGTCTTCGTTGACTTGGCTTGCTCCTTACGCGATCGCTTGAAAGCCACTGGCGGTCTTCAAACCCGCCCCAAGCAAAGCAAGTCCGCTTACGCAATCGCCCGGCTGGAGGCGTATCTCACGAATAGGTAGCAAGCACTACATATTAAAGATCTTGAGTTTGATTTAATTAATGATTTAATACTTTATTTCCATCCTCAGAACAACCACTTCTTCTGCCGATCACTTTCATACTTCATACTCCCTTTTTCACCAATACAAGGCTTCTCTCGAGTGCCAGTAATAACAAAAAAGTATCAATTCAAAAGAAGTCAATATCGCGGAGTTTACACACAGAGCATACAAACTCCACAGTACTTCAGAAATTCTAATATCCATATGTTTTATGTATTTAATGTACTACCTAACCAATCATGCAACAATTTGAAATAATATTTTCAGATCAAAGAGCATTCGCCTGATATGAAAACGTACCACAAAAGCAAGCCTATTGTCTCCTCTTCAAAAGTTATGAGTGAAAATATCCCTTGAGAAAACTATTCTGTTTTTCTTTACATTGTTATAGTCACTCACCTACATAATAGCAGTTTTTCCAACGCTCATTAAATGTAATTATTACTTACGATTTACGATTCCATTACATCATGAAGCTTAATTTAGTGTTGCTAATCGACAAAGCTAAATAATCGATGTTAAACTATCGATAGAATTTATCAAACATTATTTACAGGCTTACCGTGGTGTAGACGACGACCACGATAGGTTTTGTTAAGATAGTGACCGCGAAAGTTTAAAATCATATATTGATAGTACTGTTGATCGTGTTGATAACATACTTAGGGTGTGTTCCGAATCAAACTGTCAGCGCCGTCAGTGATCAGAAAACCAAAACATTGTATGGGTTTCGCCTACTGACAGTAATTAGGTACGCGCTTTGAGTGCGCTAAAATCGATTTCAGCGCGTTTCGGAACGCAGGGTTAAAACCACGCTATTATCCCAAAAGGGGTGACCAGAGCTTTAGTCGGCTCCCAAGAAGCACGCTTGCACTAGTGGCAATATTTTTATTAAGATTCTCGTGAATAAGAAACAATCGATATTATCGATAAACTATAACAATCAATAGTATCGATAATAATCAACAGTCAAAATCAATCGACAGATATATCGTTCGATAGGATTCCATTTCTTAGATAAAAACTATCGTTATCAAAACTATCTATTATCTGGCAAGTGGCAACACTAGTCTAATTGCAAGCAAATTGATTGTAGGAAGAGGAGTATCAATGCGTAAAAGATATACAGGGTAGTAGTAATTGACCGGTTTAATCACTGTAGGTTTAGATAACACCTTGTATATAATTTTTTATCGACATTATATAAACTTGTATATTAGTGCTGTTTTATGGATGCTACCTATATAAAAAAAAATTACATGCATTCTAAACACATTTCTATGTTTCTTGTTAAGTATAACAACATCTATTTTTGTCCCACTAGTAGACCGAAATCTCCTTTGATAGATCACGTGACCTGTTATCAACAGCTGTTATGACCCCATCGACGGGCTCAAGCGTACCCTAAATTAGGGCGCTCAGGCTTTGTTCGACCACGCTGGCCCAGTGCAGGTTGGTCGACTTCACACACACCTTTGAATTTCTTCGCAGGAGTGTGCAGGTTTCCTCTACCTTGCCGTAGTAAGAGCGTACAGAAATCGACAGTTTTCAGTGCGCGTGAGTGAGCGAGTGATCGGCGGGGCGGGCGGTACGCGGAAGCTAGGGCGGCGCCAGATCACTCACGCGACAACCATGTTCACTACCATTTGCTTCAGGTCTCCTAAAACGTTGTTTTTGTGAGCACATGTCTGAGGTGATTGGGCCTACCCTAAGCCAGGGTGAACAGGCCTGGCTAAGCCTGGTACAGGACGGGTAGGTCCACAATCAATTACGACAAGCAGTGAATTTCTCCGCTGGAGTTTGCGAGTTTCCTCACGACGTTTTCCTTTGCCATAAAAGTGTTGAATAAACGTGTATAAATCATTAATCATTCTCAAATGAGTAGGTTGCCTAAAAAGGGGAAGTTTACCGCTGCTATCAAAATCTCTGTTTATGACAACAAATTGTCACGCATTCTGATAGTGTTATGCATTACGCAGACACGAAGACAACTCAAAATATTAAACTATTAAAAGCATTAAGCATAAACGGACGCATTCTTTTTTAAAAAGAATCTGGTCAATTATTTTTCCTCTTTTTATTGACTACAGAAGTCTCCGAAAAGTGCTGACAAAAAGCAGTTGAAACCTGTAGCTTTATTGAATAGATCGTTCAAAGTAAATATTCATTTCAATTTCAAATAGAGGTATTTTACAGTGTGTAAAATATGAAACCATGAGTAGGGGCGTGGTGAATGTGTGAAATAACGAAGTGTCGCGGCATTTCAAACGACTTCCCTGAATCATAGCGTGCAGTCTGCATCGATCCCGCTGAAAAATGCAGGGGTTTCTTATTGTTTACGGGTTTCCCCTCTCTGTTTCGTTACAGGTACGTTGAGTGTTATTTGATTTAGTAATGAAAGTTAAAGTGGTATAAATAAACAAATCAAAAGATTTAGTCAATCAAGCAGACTTGCGGTAGATTCTATAGTTAAATTAGTAAACCGAACAGTTTGGCGATGACTTTTGTAGCTAGTTAGCTGATAAGTAAGTACTTATCATTTCTTGAATAAATAAAAAAAACATGCTACTAAATTGCCGAGGAATTAACAAGGAGCCTGCATTTATGATCAACCAACCAACCAATCAACCATATAATGTTATCCTCCTTTACTACACAAGTACTCGTATGTTATGTTTTGTGTGCTGTAAACAAAAATATTTTTCTCTTATTACAAGCTTTTATTTAGCTTGCACTGTATGTGTGTGGGTATGTTCGGGCGAAATCTTGCAACTCAAATTTGAAGCACTTGCGGCCATTGGAATTTGCTGAAACTTGGTACACTTATGTAACCGCGATGACAATGCAATATTATGGTACCATGGAGCTGGTCTGATGATGGAGACGGAAGGTGGCATAAAACTCCTCTAATACACAACACAACCTAGTCGTGTTTGGGCTCGTTGGATTTGTATTAACAAGATCTTTAGTCATACGTGATGTCCAGGGTATCATGATGGAGTCGGAAGGTGGCCATAGGAACTCCTGTAATACACAACACAACCTAGTCGTGTTTGGGCTCGTTGGATTTGTCTTAACAAGATCTTTAGTCATACGTGATGTCCAGGTTCTCATGATGGAGCCGGAAGGTGGCCATAGGAACTCCTTAAATACACACCACAACCTAGTCGTGTTTGGGCTCGTTGGATTTGTCTTAACAAGAATACTCCACTCCACGGCTTTAAAAGCTTTTTTAAAAAGGATTTTTTATTATTACTTATTTTATACCTTACCATGTAACTTAAAATTACCAGTGAAATTTTCATAGATTATTCTACTTCAGCCACTACTTAGAATTTCTTTCAGAGTTATGATTTCTATAATGTTGTGTATGTATGGTTGAGCACCTCAGCATTTATCATGGAGTATATTATGAAGTTGAAAACTGAATTTGAAAACATTTTCAGAGGTAAAACATCATCCCTTTCTTTCTAGAGAATGGCGTCTCCTACTGATCAAAAGACCCCTCGTTGATCACCCTTGTTTTGTTACGTATAAATAAGCAGACGAACCTGGTCTTAAATCTGCACTTTAATGGGTATACCTCATGAAAGATTACCCATAAAACATAGCATTACCAAGACGTGAAATGTCCAAATGCTAATTAAGGGTAACCCCTTGATGCGGACATTGCATAACTTCCGGTCAGCGACCCCGCTCTGGACTCGAGTAAACATGTGGAACTTGGCTCCTTGCCAGCATACCTTGCAATTAGGGAGGCGTCACCGGTTGGACAACGAATTTCTTTTACAATTTGAATCTTGTTGTAGTTTGTTTTATGAGCTGCGCAAGTCCAGTTACGCTTGATACGTCGATTTTGTGACACTAACATTAGGTCAATTAAAAAAATCACAGATTTCATGCCTTACACGACAATCGAGCACATTATTGGAAATGAATCTGTCGTTCTTACTTTTTGACTTTTTTCAAAAAGGCTACAGGTCGTCTTTGTTTTAGGCTCAAATTGTAGCTGAATAAATTTTCCAGAGGAATTTTTTGTCAAATTTTTTATATCATTTTTCGTTTCCAAAATATCGAGCGCCAATATCAAAAATTCGGAAAAAATTGTTTTTTTTTCACTATTTTGACCATAACTTTTTTGTTTTTGACTTTCTTGAATAATTCTTTTTGCACCTTACAGCTCTTTTTTTGAATATCATATCTTCACAACTTTCTGAAATATAAGGGGATCGCACTCTTTCGTGAAATCTAAGCCTGTACTGGAGCGAACGAAAAGACATTTCCAATGTCAAAATGTTTAGTTAACTACTTAACAACTTAATACGTGTAAACCAGCCATTAGTGACCTCTTGTTGCTTTCAATTTGTATGCAGATGGCGGCCAATCAAAATGGTGACACGCATCCGCGGCGAATAGCAGCCAGCTATTTTGCTTGGCCGCTGTCTGTACATAGATTTTAAGGCAACGAAAGGTCACGAGTTCCTTCAGATAGTACTAGTTTTTCGCCCGCTCGCGTTGTGTAAGATTTTTCCCTCAAAAAGCCAGTGTTATCCAGGGTACTAACTATCTCCATTCCAAATATCATCTAAATCTGTTCAGTAGTTGAGGCGTGAAAGCGTAACAAGCATCCAAACATATTTTCACATTTATTATATTAGTGTGATTCGATGTCTGTGACGCTCTTAAAAGTCAGTTTCATTATACCTGAAAGTGTTCTAAAGCTTCTAAATATCAGGTAGAATTTTACGACAAATACAGTATTTTATGAGTCATCCAAGTCATATTTAAAATTAAGCTTGCAATATCTTTTAGTGATCTAGCGCCAGTGTATGAGGTATTTCGTCCTGGCTTGCTGCCAACATACTTTCGGTAAGTAAAATCGTCGAGAAGACATTTTGTCTTTCATAAACTTGTCATGGTAGATTTAGTGATGAGGGTTGAGTTATGGTACAGGCAATTAAGATTCTTCAAAAATCTATGCATTGAACCTTTATTTTATTTTTCTTAATCTTACTAATGTTTAAATGTTTGGATGTATAGATGTTTGGATATTTAGATGTTCGGATGTTTGTTCCGCTTTCACGCCTAAACTACTGGACGGATTTGAACGAAATTTGGAATGAAGATAGTTAGTAACCTGGATTAACACACTTTTTACCGGAAAAAGCCTTATTCCTACGGGAAAATGTTACATAGCGCGAGCGTAGCCGCGGGCGGACAGCTATTTATTATAATTATTGTTTGTTGCATTACAGCAACCGAGTCCTTATTTCTCATTTTCACTTGATCTAAGTTTTCACCACTTTATTTTTACGACAGTCAAATGCTTTCCTATATTTAAAAAAATGTGATTACCTATCTAAAAACCTGAAGAAGTAATAATTTGTTGTTTTAAAAAAAATATTTAGTCAGAATCAGGCCGATATTGCTCAAAAAAAATCTCCATAATGACACATTATTTAAAAAAACTTATAGTCCAATCACATACTCTAAACAGTTGTCAAGAGATCATTGACTCTTGATAAGATTCCCCTGGAGCACATGTGTGACCCATATTTGAATCGAATCAGTGACTGATAAAAAAAACATATACCGGATGTTGCGCATGAGTTTACCAAGTTAGATCTCGGGTAATATTTTATTCGTTAAGATCCTATAATTTTTTTGTCTTCTGAAGGAATTAACAAACACTACTGTGCGCAATGAATTCATAGTCTAATGACCTATGGTATTTTATTGTGGGGTCACGCTGCGAATGCTAATAGTATATTTATTCTGCAGAAACGGGCTGTTCGTGCAATTTATAGATTCACTGAGGGAAAATTTTAAAGAAATCAATATTCTGACATTTGTGTCTCAATATATCTACTTATGACAATCTTGTGTATGTAAAACGAAATATAAGTAATTTTCAGAAGCACAGTGATATACACAATTTTAATACTAGAAATAAAGACAAGTTGGTTGCTTATGTCAGCCGACTACATAAAATTAGTAATTCTTTTAAAGGAAATTGTATACGCTATTACAATAAGGTCCCTACTGATATTAAAAACTTGCCTTTAGACAAGTTTAAAATAAGTATAAAACAGAAATTGTATAAAAAAGGTTACTATAGGATATCTGATTACTTAGAGGACAGATGTCCATGGGAATAGATTGCTTGAGTGGCAGGCCTTTTCGACATTTAATTAGAATTAATTTTGTAACATTTTAATTTTTCATTTAAAAAAGGAAACTCAAAAGATGCGATGACTGTGGAGTTTCTTCGGTGAGCTCTTCTCCACAGATTCCGCCATTGTGTTAGTGAACTCACCCAAAAAAATGTAATGACGGATTTAAGTGATGTAATAACATCCTATGGAAATAAATAATGTTTTACTTTGACTTTGACTAACAAAATAATTTTACATAAAACATTATCTACTTCCTTACTAACAAAAAACTAACCCACCCACTATAAAAAAGTATTGGTTAAATTGAATATTTTGGTAATGTGTTCTATTTATAATATCTGATGCAATATTTCGGCTTTTTGTTCACAAATTGGCATAATGATGTGAACTATTGACTCTGTCTACATTAATACTGTATTGATACGTTTTTTGTTTAAGATCACATCATCATCGGAGGTGTCATACAATTTAAAACCTGAACAACTTAATTAATTTGAGAAAACCTCTATCGCTAGTATTTGTTTCGGATTAATATTCTCTACCTTAGAGATCTAAAATTCGTCATCATCATCATCTTGTGGGTTGTAAGGTCGACAACCGACCTCACAAACCCTGGTGACCTGGCTCTTGTAACGACTAAGATAGTAGCCGGGACCAACGCAATGGCTTAACGTGCTTTCCGAAGCACGGAATCATTTTTCTTTTTCGGACAATCAGGCGATTCAGCCTGGAATGTCCTTACCAAACTGGGGAAAGTCTCACAAAGAGACTTTTGTTTGACAGTGTCCTCACCGGGAATCGATCCCGGGACCTCCGTAATGGGCGTTGGAATCTCAACCACTCAGCCACTCCCACTGAAGGGCTCCAGCCTATCCTGAATTAAGGTAATCACGCAAAAGTTAATCACGCTGTATAGTATAATATTTTTTTATTTATTTATTTATTTATTTATTTATTTATATATTAATGTCCTTAAAGGTAAGACTAGCCACTTACGGACGAGCGGGTGCAGCTGCCGCGAGCGCCGAAATTCTATAGACCCGGAAATACGAGGAGCTAACCGGTTCCTACATGTTCTTTCCTCTGGGTTTTGAGACCATGGGTCCCTGGGGCCCCGATGCCAAGATAATAATAAGAGATCTTTCAGTGCGCCTCATCGAGACCTCTGGTGACCGCAGAGCTGGCAGCTTCCTCGGCCAAAAATAAGCCTCGCCATTCAGGGAGGAAACGCGGCCAGTCTGCTGGGCACCTCTTGGTGGGTCTTGGGGATACATACATACATACATAAAGTCACGCCTTTTTCCCGGAGGGGTAGGCAGAGACCACTTCCTTCCACTTGCTACGATCCAGACATACTTCTTTCGCTTCATTCACATTCATCAACCTCTTCATGCACGCTCGTCGGTTTAGGGTACTCCTGACCTGGCCTTTTTTTTTTTGGCCTTGTCTTGGGGATGCACTGGAAGATATCTTCTATTAGTAAATATTTTGTATATTTTTGTTTTACTTTTTATTTCTCTTTATTATTATTATTTTTTTACTAGCTTATAAGTTTAATGCAACGTAACGAAAAACCTATCGGGTAGTAGGTCAGCCCATGAAACTGAACAAATTAATTTTATTCAAATTACTGTATACGCTATCAGCTGTTGTTTCTCCATAATAAATAAAATAGAATTATTATTAAAATAAAATAAACTTTTGTTTCCGAAGTTCCATAAAATCTTTTTAAAAGATATTTGAAGTAAGTATAATTATAAAGTTTGTTGTATAAAGCTTACAACTATGAGTATTATTTTGTGACATAATTTACATACATCCAATTATTTATTAAAACACTCAAGAAATAGGTTAGTTCCGCCATGCAAATGCCATACAAAAACCATATCTAATCGATGCAAAATAAGTCTAATGCTTCATCCCACGCTTGTAGTGCTGTTTAGGTATATTATACAGGGTGTTTGGAAGATGGGTGCAAAGCTTTAACACATTATTAGTACAGGCCATTTAGAACCATTTTGGACTATATTTAGCTTACACGAAGTATGATTTAATTTTATACCAGAATTTAACTGTTTTTGTTTAAAATACCCAAAATTTTGCAGTTGGCTGCAAATAATGGCCAATCTGGAAGGTAAGTGAATTGTTTTTAATTTTATTTGAATAAAGTAATAAGTAAACAATCTAATAAGACACGATTAAAGCATCTGTGTCATGTGGCTATTTTTTTACAGACATTTGAAGTTAATGAATTTATTCAAGATTCAAAAACAGTTAAATTCTGGTATAAAATTAAATCATACTTCGTGTAAGCTAAGTATAGTCCAAAATGGTTCTAAATGGCCTGTACTAATAATGTGTTAAAACTTTGCACCCATCTTCCAAACACATTTTTTATAGATTGTTATTTTTACAGATTACGTTACAGTCAATGTGGGTAACTTTGTTTTATCAGGATATTATTGAACTACACTGATTTTACAATATTTTTCTGAATCATTAAAGAAAAAAGTATTGATTAGAACGGTCGGCTATTAATATTGTTTAGAAATACGACAAAACAATAATTAATTCATTAGAGCGTCGGTGGTGTAGTGGCAGCACATGTTCCATGAAAGTTGTACAGTTTAATGGACTCAACATTCCCTTTAATGAAAATCAACCAGTTCAATTTCACGGTGTATACAATTTTAAGTATGACCATTATGCTTAACAAAGGTCATGGGCTTAAATGTTACTTGGGTATAGAGTAAAGGCGTTTGCGCACTCATCCGTATCCGATTCTTATCCGGTCCGTTTTTGATCCGTAAAAAAACGGACGGTAAATTCACGTCTAGCGTTTGCGCACTCATCCGTATCCGATCCGGTTTTCATTCGTATTTGAGACGATATTGCATGATATTGTCGTAGTGATGTGCCGAGTCGAGCTGACTGACTGAGCTGTTCTCGACCATAGTGCTATAGAAGCAAGAAGCGTTCAAGGTCAAAGTGTTAACACTTTACTACTGACTGATGAGCAGTTGACTGTACTCGAGTATAGATTTCGGGTACTTATAGAATTCGAATACTAGGTTGATCTTTTTTAATTATATCTACTTATGTAATGTAGATCCCGTAATAAAGACGCTCACGTTACTCGTATAGTTCGTTTCACGTAAATAGAATCCTGGAGTCTCTTGTTTCGAGTGTGCATTCGATTATTTTTGTACCGAGTACCAAAATACTTGTTTATCAAAAAATTTACAATTGGGCACATCACTAGCAGCGCGAGCTTTCCCCTCCCCGTACCTCACTCTTCATCCGTAAAAAAATCGTGTATTGCGCAAGCGTACGTACAATTTGTATGGCGGCCACTTCGACTCGGTTTTTATCCGTAAAAAAACCGATCCGGAGTGAGAATTTACGGATCGAAAACGAACCGAATACGTATGGGTGCGTAAGCGTCCATACAATTACTAGGATGGCCAAACCGGATCAGAAACGGATAAGAATCGAATGAGAATCGGATACGGATGAGTGCGCAAACGCCCTAAGACCCAAGCAGGACCAGTAAAGTTCAAATGTCAACATTCGACATCTAATAATGAAGATTTTCCTGTTATGAGTAGTCTTGATTGATATGGAATTGCAAATACTTAGGAAGAAGATTTTAATAAGTACGTTATACTAACATAAACATTAATAATAATTCAGTACATACAGCATGATTTTGTAATCCCTAGCAAAATTTAAATATAATGTTCAGACCATCATAAGCAACAACTTTTCCCAAGGAACATGAGTTGAAAACCCCCAAAAAAATCTACTTGTCATACAAAATACACAATCAACTTTACTAATTTGTAAAGAAGGTCGAAATTTTTTTGGGGGTTTTCAACCCATGTTCCTTGGGAAAAGGTGTTGCTTATGATGGTCTGAACATTATATTTAAATTATGCTAGGGATTAGAAAATCATGCTGTATACGATTAAAAATCAGGTATCGCTACTATACGAATGTTACTAACAGTATCATAGCTTAAGTTATATTCGGAGGTTCTTTTAGCTACTATTACTGACTATTTTATGCCAAATCAGGAAGGATTGTATTCTTTGCATCATTCGTCACTTTTGGCTTAGGGTCGGGCCACTATTATCGACGGCGATTGACGAACAAACCGGCAAACCGTCGATCACCGTCGATAAATATGGCCCGACCCCGTGCCTTCAAAAGCTCGAATAAAACATGAAATACAAGTCCCATTCGGGCACCATTACAAAAAAAAAACGGAAGTATTGAATCTTCTGTTTGGAAGGCCAAAATTATGAATATATCCGGAAAGTTTCGGTCATCTGTTAATTTCACGAATGAGTTCATGACGATTTCTGAACCGACACTATGAAAAAGCTAGAAAACAATCAAAATTTGGATGAAAGCCCAGTCGGTGACGGTACAGCATGTGTTTGATCATACACTCATAACGATGACTCATACAAAACAGATTGACCCAATTCTAGCATAGACAGACCAAGTAAAATCTAAACTGAAGTTAATCAATTTTCATCTTCTACAGTTTCCGTAGCCAAGCGGTATAGCGATCGGCACTTATTACGAAAGTTCGGGCTTGGAATCCCGGTGGAGACAAGACACTGAGGTCAAACAAAATGATTTTGAGACTATCCTCAGTTAAGTTAGGACATTGTGGGCTGAATCATCTGATTTCCTAAATATTATGAAGGTGAAGGCAAATAGAGCTGTCGGTCCGGCTATGGAAATGGTTGTTAGCCATTGATGTTGTAAGCTATTTGCGACTCAATAATTCTAGTAGTACCTAATTTTTTGGGGTTGTTTGGTTTGACGGGTGCTGTCGCTGCACGGCGTGGCGGGAGCAAAGCGATGTAAATTTCAGCATGTATAAATTAATCATCTAGTAAACAACAAATGTAAAGAGTACGTCGCCTACAAACTACTCTCGTAGTTTGGCGGAGATCATTTTATGTATCTTAGATGTAAGCTTATATATCTCATCGCCTCCCATCTCTAGCTTTTTCAACGCCTGAATATATTATTTCTATAGGAGTCGTGTTCAACGATGCCGTCACACGAAGAGGGTGATTCATATCGTATTCGACTTAGCGTTTGACTGAATCGTATTTTCAGCTGCGATACATTTTCTTAAAACTGCCTTTAGGAATCACGAAGAATTTATAGAGATTTCTCATTTTAATTAGGGTGAGTCATCGTCTTTTATAGTGCAACTGTTAAAATGTCAGGATTATGTTTGTTTAATTTATAAAAGTTCAGCCAATGTTACAAATCATTATCAAAACCAACCTAGACCCGATTTCGAGTTTATTGCACATAAAACGGCGAAATTACATTGTTGATAACTTTGCGTAGGTTTCGATCTCGACCTATATTATGTTTGTCCACCAGACATCGATGACGTGGCCATTGTAATGATAAGACACGTCATCGGTGACCTTTGAAATCAATAGCAAATTCAAGTGAGTGATAGTACGTACGATAGTCTAGCCATATGAGATATTGGGACGAACTATTCGGCTTAAAAGGCGCATTAAAATATAGTTTTCTTTCTATTAAGTCGTTAAAAGTAATTTGTCAAGCCAAAGGCAGTGATCATTAATGGTGGCTAACTAACGATAGATATTTTTTTTAACTAGATAGAAGGAATAGAGCCAAAAGAGAAAAGATGAAATTCAAAAGACAAATAAAGATGTGTCTTTACTAAGTAAGCTAATGATCATGCTAATCATGAAGAAGATGATACCTTTTATTTACCTAAGGAAAATTGTTTAAAAGCCTAAAAAATATTAAGAAATAGCAAAAAAATAAGTAACGAGAAATAACTACTACTTAATTACTTTTTTTTTTACATGGACCTAATGCTTGTGTCGCAAAATCGACGTATCAAGCGTAACCGGACTTTTGGGGGAGCGGAAGGCACTTACCCCTAGATTAGACAATGTACCAAAGACTTTGCTCTTGGTTCTTGAACTAGCGATCTAAATGCGGAGGCATGGTGATGGTATGTGTGCGCCTGGATCGATCGTGGCTTATCTAATGCAAGCTATTTCCAGACAAACCCCTCTGTTCTGAGTTGTATTTCTAACAAGCAATGTCGGGATTAACTGGATGAGGAAAGGGAAAGAGGAATTTGTCGGGGTGATTGGAGATGAGAAGTCGATTAATACAATGCTTATTTTTAAGTTTATCAATTATAAAGTAGCGCTCAAACTTAAGAAAAGCTATCAGAACAAAATAAAGAACTTATTTTCACTAAACGAGGCGAAAAAATTGGTTTCTTTATTCATTAACGTCTGTATATATATATATATATAGTTCTATATAATTGAATTTAATAGCAATTTTATTCCTAATTTAAAAAGAGATTTGGTATTGCCTAAATGAAGCATGTTATTGTGTATAATAAAATAGAAGACATAATAGTGGAAAAACAAGATAGTGAAAAATAATAAATATTAGCAATTACTCCACAGATAAATGTAGGAATGTAAGGCTCTTAGTTAGATGAAGATCGATAGAATAATATCATAGAAAGTTTAACTCGTTACAACAAAACATGTGCACGAAACTCAACATCAAAAAACCCAGTCTCCTACAGTGGCATTTGAAATTCAAAGTCATTCCAATCATTAATTGATCCGTTTAAATCATGACAGTAATGATCGAAAATATTGAGTCTAAATCATCGATCAATCAGTAATGGTTGGTAGCCACGGCATAAGTCACTGTTGGGTCATCTTGTTTGATATTTGCTATACTTTCTCTTTTAATTGAAAGTTTATCTTTTTGGTAACGTAACTAACTTCTTAACAAGCGAAAACTATAGATTCGTTCATTCTCTGCTACATGTATTTTTCTTTTTAAAAAAGTTTTCTGTTTTCTTTTTTTTATTATAAATGTACATGATAATGATAACCTTTAAAATTTCATAGTGTACTCGCTACTGGTACATCATAAGAAATTTTAAAGGTTGCATTGCACAATGACCCATCAAAATCGGTGAAGTTGTTTTGGAAAAACAAAAACCTTCAACAAAATTTCACACTCGTGAATTACGATTAGAGAATAATTAATAAAATCCAGTATCAAACCAAAAGCAATTCTAATGATCATTTTAATTAAGAGCCGGAAGATATTGATGACTCAATCAAAACTGAGAAATTTAAACATTATAATGTTAATGCTAGAAATCCTTAATGAACCTTGACATTGCTAAATGACACTCGCCGTCCCACGGTGGGACATAGAATTCGAAAGTTAATATCGTGATATATGACCAGTCGTGGTCATTAATTTTCTCCAAATTATATTTGTTAAGATTGTTTATATCACTCGGTTTAACAACTTTAATTAAACCTTTGACAGCAGGATATTTCCCGTTTTATGTATAATAATGAATTCAAAATTTGAAATGATGACTTTCAGGCCTCACCCGCTACGTCAATTACATTATCATCATGTTTATCTCACCTTGTAAACATTCCAATGATCTCCACAATGACAAGTCTTGCGCTACCCGAAACACTTAGATTTCATCTGTAACATCCCACTGCAGGACAAACACCTCTCTCCTTTTTCCCATTTCCTTCTGTGTTGGGCCATTATGTTCAAATTAAGAATAATTTTATTATGCTCAAATTAAAAGGTTAAGACAATTTATCTTGTCTAATCCTCGCACTAGGATTTCCTGCGTATCGCAAGGATTAGGCCTTCCACTTAATGCAAACAATTTGATTATTGTAATGCAATACCACAAAAAGTATATCTATATGCGTTATCCGTTGTTATAGACGTCTAATTTGCTGCACCATCTTCTCCGTGGACGACTTCGACATGTTCTGTCTGGTATTTGCGGGGGACCCAGTGATAGTAATTTTTTCCCGAAACATATATACCAATAATTCTTGTTTTTTATCGTTTGGTTTGCATAAAAACTAGTCCTATGAACTCTCGAGACTATTGCTTTACAAATCAATAATAGTTTGTTGCGCAACGTGTTCATATCGATTCAGACTATTAACTGCTGACCCCTGATTAACATGACCCTCGATAAGGTTTAACTATTCGTAACACAACTACTATGCTATCTATTGTACCAATAAGACGGATGACAGATGTAGGTATGTTAAATGTTAAGTCTAACGTTACAATTAAGCTTATATCAACCCACTGATAAATAAAGGCTGATTAATATTATAAAGGTTTTTAGGCAAGTTCCGTAATGACGGTAGCATGTAGAAAGATGCTATGTACTAAACCAAAGACTTATTTATCATCATAATTTCAGTCAAAATTCGTCCACTGCTAGACAATAAGGCCTTCCCAAAGGATCTCCACAATGACAGGATGCCCGCATCTAGCAGATTACCGTGACCAAGATCTGATAATGACTAAGATGTTACACGGCTGCATGAAATAAGCAATCTTCTCAGAGTCTTAAGCCTTTTGCATCCAGTTTTATCCCATCAAATTTAAAAATTTAGTAAGCCTAGGCTGATAGTCCCACTGAGGCCCACTGTCTTATTATCTTCTTGCCCAGCGTTTTTGTTTGCTTTGGGCCACGAACTATTGTTTTTTTTTCTAATTAAATTTCTTCCTGCAATCAGTGCAATCACTATTTGCAGAATTTCTGTGAGCAGATGTGGCGTGCGAGACGGCTCCTCCCATTGGAGGGCTCTTCTCTTATTTAGCTGACTGATAGCGGTCACCGTCTTTCTGGTAGTTCGTCAATGTTGTGTCTTTTTAGCCAAACTATGCTAACTATTGTTAGCAGTGAACATGTCCTTCTAAGAAAAGGTCTTTCGAATACCAACCCGGCAGAAATTTTAACCATAAATTTGAACATCTGCTTAAATTTATTAA
Organism: Carpatolechia fugitivella; assembly: GCA_951230895.1. NCBI lineage: Eukaryota > Metazoa > Arthropoda > Insecta > Lepidoptera > Gelechiidae > Carpatolechia > Carpatolechia fugitivella. Next base: position 1,249,931 of record OX579666.1, on the reverse strand, counting down.
CCTTCTGACTTATGCCCATATTGCCTAATAGCTAGTTTCACTTACTAAAGCGAGAAAAGTAACAAAGACCAAATAAGCACAATAACAAAATCTAAACTCGGGCCCGTATGCGCGCGCGCATATGCTCCGTATCTCGCTCCCCTCGGCTTCTAATAATAATGTAAGCCACGGTGGCCGTCAATTTGTTTGTACAAGAGGGACCATAAAGCATAGATTGGATTAAAGTAAACTGTACAAGATGTGTTAGGCGAAGGAGAGATCAATGGAGATTTGATATTCGAAAGACATGTTAGTGGCTCTGGCGGCGCGATCAATTTGTAACTCCGGCGACCAAGAGAACTAAGTCATCGACTTTACAACCTACACTTTTTCGAGATAGAAAGCAAATTTACAAAATGTATTCGTGGTAATAAAAGTATTTTAAATCCAAAAACTTATTTTAAGAGGAAAAGCTATTTGATTTTTGAATTTGTAGTCCTTATGGAAAAAGTTTATAGAATTTTCGCGCGCAGACCATTGACGTCCTATTTTATTGATGCGTTCTGAAACTAATTTCACAGGAGTTTTATTCAACTTCAACTTGTCAGTTATAATCCCACTAATATTATAAATGTTAAAATATATTTGGATGTATGGATGTTTGTTCCACTTTCACGCCTAACTACTGGACGGATTTGGATGAAATTTGGAATGAAGATAGTTTGTAACCGCTAGTAATAAATAAAAAAATGTGTGTTCGAATTTATAACAAAATACCTAATGAATATAAATCTCTTAATTTGACTTTATTTAAAAGAAAACTATATGAATGGCTTAAGAAACAAAACTACTATAGTGTTAAGGAATTTCTTGATTAATACTTAAAGATAACCTGTGTGATATTTGCATGCTACTAAACTTTAGCTAAACATGTCTGCACTAACTTTCTTGTCAATGTAACACCCCTATACCATGTTTAAAGCAAATAAAGATTATTCTTATTCTTATCAATTTTAATATTATTGGCTATCATGAAAACCGTAACATTTTCATTTTGTATTCTATAACGTCACGCATCTACAGTTTCAGATGCTTGTTTAAACACAAGGGAATAGGAGCTAATATTGTATGAAGAAGGGAATGTTTATGGCGGTGTTGTATGACGTCGACGTTCCTTTTTTAGACGCATGATTTGTAGGTGCAGTTGGTGCAATAAATGCAGTAAGTGGTGAAGGGGTCGTAACTTTATATCGCGTAGTTAAGGAACACGTGTGCAATTGTATGGAGAGTTTTGTGATAAAAATGCAAAGTTGTTAAGGCTCGATAAAAAAACCCGAAAAAAAAAAATATTTTCACAAAAAGCTTTCACAGTGATTAAAAAAAACAGTTTTTTTTCCTTATCCATATAGATTAAACGAAAACGGTGTTTCCTATGGTTCCAATATTTTTAACGATACTTATACTCCATTGTATGAAAAAAATAACAGAGTAAAATGTACTAGGTTAAAGTAACTGTACATTTCCTTCACGCACTTACTACTCCGTTTCCGTACACTGTTCCTCTATAAAAAGAAAGGTTGTCTGGAAGAGATCGCTATTAGCGATAAGGCCGCCTTTGCGCACATTTTATAATAATGTTTTCTTTATATGTCCCATATGTGTTATGCAATAAAGTGTTACTTACTTACTTACTTACTTACTAGGTGAATGACGGTACTAGATATGTTATCCCTAAATTACTTTTGTGTGTGCAATTTCTCAATGTAGAACAACAATGACATGTAGTTAGCTAACGATTAGAAACTATAAAACATTAACAACTTTGTAATTTTCGTTGTGTAAAACTAAAATTTATAAATATAAGTGTGGATTTTCTTCCGTGAGCTATTTTCCACAGACTCCGCCAAAAAAACTATGTAACAACGAATGAATTATAACAACATCAAAAGAAAAATTAAATTTACACTAACACATGGTATAACATGCTTTTTCAAAGGGATCCGGTCACTTAAAGCCACTTGAAAGGCATCGTTGACTATATAGTTAAAATTGAGTGAATGAAGAATTGCATATGTATTACAGATAGGAATTTAATAAGCCGCGCAGCATACCACAATCGCCCTATTCTACTGACATACAATAGACGTCTCACTACCTGACTGGTTCATTCATTAGTATTTACCTCAACACCTCGTTGAGTAGCCATTCATTAAAACGAGACAGGGCTACATATGGTCTGCGCACAGTTAGCGGCGCCAGCGTAGATAACGATCGAATGAACCGTGTCTGTCATTGGATTAGAGAAAAAAATAGACAAGTAGGTACAGTTCGTTCCATACGAAAATACTACAACACAATATACTTTATTGAATAGTAACAGAAAAAAAATAAAGTATATTATAGAAGAGGCAAGAGGAGGCCTTATAGCTAAAATAGCAATCTCTTATAGGCAACCTTTGAGTATATACACAGCGTAAAGAAAAATTGAAGCGTAGTAGTAAATGGTAGCAATAACGTTAAAACTAAACTATTATAATATTATTTTTTACGCAATAGACAGCAGTCACCTGGAAGTTCAGGGTTCTAATATCGAGCAAAACTAAAATTTAATCAGTTTTAAACTGGAACGTGCTACGGCGTAGCAACCGTAGCAAAGCTACCGTCTGCTCGCGGCTACGACCACGTTCGTTGTTTAAGGTTATTTTTTTCGGCGCGGCAGTAACAATAGAGCTGGTAACAATATAAAACTATTTATGGTAAAAAGTATACCCATTTTATCAACATCAACGGCCCGTTACAGTCCACTGCTGGACTATGAGCCTCCTCCACTTTAGTGTTTGGTTTTGCCATAATCTCCACGCTTGGCAGGCGGGTTGGAGATCGCAGATTAAAAGGTTACTGTATCAGAGAGCGCTGCTGCCCGTTCCCTGTTCAATGTGTAGTCCCTACCTAAGTCGCCTCTTACGACACCCACGGGAAGAGTAGGGGTTGGTGACAAATGTATTCTACTCTGCCGTCACCACACGGCTAAGTGTGGTGACGGCAGAGTAGTACCCATTTTATACCTTAGTAAAAATACTTATTCAATTCTTGCGTGAAAGAAGGACAAATCAACAAACACACGTTTTGAACTATAATAGATTATTATTACGATATCAATTACTGATACTAAAACACTGGCAATTTTAATATCACAATCTGTCAATAGACTCATTTTCATGTCACTAATAAATATCCAATCTACGAGTATCAAAGACTAGAACATTAACTCTGTCCTACTAATATCATAAAATCCAACATTTTGTATGTTTGTATGTAATGTCTTATCAACAGCTCATATACGTCCCCACCAAGGGGCTCGAGCCTACCCTGAATTAGAGCGATTAGGCCTTAGTCGACCACGCTGAACCAGTGCGGGTTCGTCGACTTCACACACAACCTTTGAATTTCTTCGCAGGAATGTGTAGGTTGCGTCACGATGTTTTCCTTCACCGTAAGAGCGTCGAATAAATATATTGTGTTCGAAATCACAATAGTACGTGGTGGGGATCGAACCCGCATCTCCCGGACAGAAAACAGCAGCGGTCCGAACCACTAGACCACCGACGCTCTATGACTCAATCACGCATCTACGCAATTAGTTAAACGGATTTAAAATAATTGCAGCATACATAATAAAGCTACTTTATACCACAGGAAAACATGTTATTACTGCGGGAAATACTGAAAACACTGAAGCACATCTGCGAGAGGAATGCTAGTAAAAAAATATTTTATATAACCTAACTAAATCTGTCTAGTTAGGTCTAGTAAAAAATAATTCTAGGTAACCTAAGTAAATATGGCCAAGAGTCGCTAGTAGTAGCAGGTCAAGGTTTGATCGTATCGGTCTTATTAACTGTAATTTATTAAGTATACTTATGTCTAAGTATAGTTATTATCGTGTTTGTTGATAAATCAATGATCAATAAGTATAGTCATTTAGAATGAGAGTCATGCATCTACTGTGTGTGACAGGTTACACTACTTACTGTCATCAATAGCTCATATACGTCCCCACTGAGGGGCTCGAGCCTTCCCTAAATGAGGGCGATTAGCCCTTAGTCGACCACGTCGAGTGCGAGTTGGTCGACTTCACACACAACCTTTGAATTTTTCATCACAATGTTTTCCTTCACCGTAATAAACGTATACCTACATATGAATTCGAAATTCGATAACACATTGATATGTGGTAGGGATCGAATCCGCGTCTCCCGGACGGGAGGCAGCGACCCTAACCACAAGACCACCGACGACTATTTACTGTACGGACGGATACGGCGAAACTAAGGGTTCCTTTTTTACTACGGAACCCTAAAAAACTCACAATTTCAAAATCAGAGGTAAATTAAATAGCATAGTATCTTGTAGACTTGTAGTTTCGCATGTTTTTCTCATTGACAATGTGAACAAGGTGACTGGATGTGGTGGGTGGTTTTGGCTCTCCTTACCTGTCAAATCATGTTGTTATAGTGCTGTAGTTCGTTTATTGTATTGCGTAATTTTATACTCCGGGGAAGGTTCTACTTAGAACTTTTGAGATGATACTATTCGACGCCGAAATTTTGTATTTGAAATTTTAGCTTGCGTTTTATGATTGGCTAGCTTTCCGCCCGCGGCTACGCTCGCGTTATGTAAGATTTTCCCGTGGGAATAAGACTATTTCCCGTAAAAAGTATCCTATGTGTTAATCCAGGGTACAAGCTATCTCCATTCCAAACATCTAATTCCGTATCGTAGTTTAACGTCAGTTAGGTTCAAAATGTTCGTCAATTTATACAATTTGAACCTTTAGATAAATATGCAATTACCCACAAAGCTGAACAATCATCTAAACAACCAAATATATTTTCTCATTTATAATGAGTAGTTTATAATTAGTGTGATTCTGTAGGAATAATTTTACTTTGAATAAAGACTTTTACGTATTTTATATCAGAAAGGTTGAATGGCTAATTTTTTTTAAACAAGAATTAATAGACAACCCTGACGTCGACGAGCCACTGGTACAGCTTAGTAGAAGTGGCCTTCTGCGCAAAGATTATTATCTAATCTGAACTGGGTGTTATTTTTGTCGATTTCTATGCGGGGGGTTCTGAGTGCGATTCCTGATAAAAGACTATAAAGAATTTTGAATCCTCTAGTCTAGAACCTTGGACATGAAGGTCGTGTCTCGTTCCTGTGCTGCTAGTATGCAACTTGCTATGACGTCGAAAAATGATTTTGTTAAATCATACTTCGAATGAAGTCATTTTTATCTTTATCTCTTCATCTCCCTCCAAGAGTTTTTATCTTCAGATGTCGAATAGCGGTGATAATGGGCAGTTTAAGTACGACATAAATCAGAAATCAGATACATTTGCTATTAAAAAAATTACAACAATTCACACAGAATTCCCGAAGAATTCCCGAAATTTTTAGACCGAAGTGGATCAAACCAACCGGCTAAGGTTTAACAACCATCGTTCCTTTGCCAAATATGAGCCGGAAACCAACGAAGGTTGCTCGTGATTTGACGACTGTACCTGTACACTCACCGTCAGCGTCCGTTACTTTATCCAGTATAACCCGACACGCGACGCCTTCGATATGAAAGGTAATGCGGGGTCGACTTTTATACCGGCTGGTAAGTCGTTTTGATTTTGACTAAACCTGTACCTACGTAAATGTCCTTTACCATTTGACAATAAAATCTTTATAAAGGTATCAACAGGTCTTAATAGGTCGTGCTTTGGCAAGTGCAGAACATCAGGATCATCTCTTAAATTAGCTTGTTATGTACTTTCTACTAGAAGATGCATCTTATGATAATACCTACAAAGAGTGCGCACAATATGTATTTATAAAATTAAAATGTATTATTTTATGGTATTAACTAACTGTGCCACCATCATCGTTAACCACAGATTGAATCAGTATCATTACTATTTATTATGCTTTATTTATTTATTTCAATATTATATACATAACAATAATAAAGTCAAAGTCAAAGTCAATTTTTTTTATTCGAATTAAGATTTTTACAAATCATTTTTCGTCGTCAAAGCTATCATGGATGGAACGTTCACTACCAGTGTACGCCCTCTGTGGAGAAGAACGGCCAGAAGAAACTCCACATGAATTGTATCTTTTGTACTTTTCTTTTAAATATATTATAAAGAATCATACATGAGTCATAATTACAATATAAGTAGGTATATGATGTTCGTCCGTGCCGCGTGTCTGCAGGGCTCACGGAAGATCAGCGCCGTGGCGTACCTTACTAGGCTACGGCTTTTGCTGAGTGAGGCCCTTTTTGTCTGGGTGTCGCAACACAGGGGCAATTTTGTAAGTATGTTGTTTTTGTATTTTAATTTCATTTCTGTTGCATTATGTATTATTCTTTATGTATGTGTTTTGTGTTGTAATGTCCTACAAATAAATGTTTCTGATTTCTGAATCACATAATATTATAAATATGAAAATCTATCTGAATGTTTGGATGTTTGGATGTTTGTTCCGCTTTCACGCCTTAACTACTGAACGGCTTTGGATGAAATTTTGAATGGAGATAGTTTGTACAATGGATTAACACATAGGATACTTTTTTCGGGAAAAAATCTTATTCCCACGGGAAAATCTTACATAACGCGAACGTAAAAAATATAGAGAAGTGGTAGACTTAGACCATAAATATACTCAAAATTGGTAGTGTACAATTATTACAGACATAAAGTTGTTTACTTGAGGTTGTAGCGAGTTACGAACTACTCTAACATTAACAAGATAATTATACAGATCTTAAATATTAACCTCATGAAGTTGGTAAGCGATGGCTGTGTATAGGCCGAAGGAGGTGGGTTCAAATCCTGCTGGAAAGATTATGAATCAAAAATGTTTGGTACTTTGTATACAAAATCTGTCAAAAGTAAGTAAGTTATAAAATATGTAATATAAAATATAATAAAATTAATTATAACTTTACCTTTGATGTCATAATATAAATGGCCAAAGTGTAAATTGGAATTTTTTTAAGTACCTCTAGGAGGCTATACTGCAGATTAAACTTAAAGTTATGTGCATTCTTTGATTAAAGTGGACGAATGTGAAATGTCCTAACTTGGGCAAAGACAGGATCATTTGAAGCCATTTTGAGTCGGGTTTTTTATTGCCTTCAATACAAATACGAGGTGACAAAAAGTGATAACAATATCCGAATTTGGTATGAAATTGTAGCTTGATACATTTATAGGTATTATTTGGCACCTCATAACGCTACAAAATATACATAAATACTTAAGACTTGCGTTTATTTTTTGTACATGGTTTTGGTCAATTGAGTAGAACTAAAGCTCACTGCCAGGTGGACTAATGACCTAAGGAAGGTCGCTGGTGGTGGGTGGATGAAGAAAGCGGGTGATCGTGCGCTTTGGCATACCCAAGGGGAGGCACATGTCCAGCAGTGGACAGCAATAGGCTGATTGATTGAAAGCTCACTAAAGGTTGATCGGTCGGTGACACTCAGGGACACACAATAAAAACACTTTGTAAGACTGTCCCCAGTTTGTAGGCTGAATCACCTGATTGTCCGAACAGTAAGATAATTATGGAAGCAAAGACGCTAGGCTTCGGAAGGCACGATAAGCCGTTGGTCCCGGCTATATCCAACGGGAAGTGGTCGTTACATAAGCCATGTCCAGAGGCCTTCGGCGATGGCTCCACGCTATTATGACTCCAGGGTTTGTGAGGTCGGAACTATACATTAAGAAGAAGCATAAAGAAGTGTGGAGTCGGTGAATAGCCGCTAGAGCTAATTAGGGAGGCAGCAGGGAGATTCTAGCCCCACCACGCACCACGTGTTTTTGAATTTCGAATACCTTATGTCGTTTAATTGACGTAACGGTAAAGGAAAGCTTTGTTAGGAAGCCCCTACACAAAGCCAGAAGAAAAAAAACAAAAACAATCAATCAATCTTTAGGCTAATATTATGAATGACTCCGAAAAACAAAAAAAATAAACAGAATGAGCGAGATAAATGTAGGCTAGAGTATCACGTTCAGTATATCAAACCGTAGACATGCTATGCATATTGTGTCGTAAGTAGATAACCATATAAATATAAGTAAGTAGCAAAAACAACTCCATCTAGCTAATGAGCAAATGAGTCACCGAAAACGTTTGTGCGAATTCCGTATGCGAAATGAAACACACTTTTATTGAGTGGGCGTGGTCGTGTCTTCGACGATACGTGCGTATTCCTAAAACAGTTATCTTTATACATCGGAACGGGACTCGGTAGAGTAGAGACAATTTTATAATGTAGGCGTTGGTAGCTCTTACTTTTAGTGTACTACTTTGGATATCATCAACATCAACGGCCCGTTACAGTCTACTGCTGGACTATGAGCCTCCTCCAATCAAATGGAGGGTTTTGCCATAATCTCCATGCTTGGCAGGCGGGTTGGAGATTGCAGATTAAAAGGTTACTGTATCACAGAGCGCTGCTGCCCGTTCCCTGTTCAATGAGTAGTCCCTAAGTCGCCTCTTACGACACCCACGGGAAGAGTACGGGTTGGGGACAAATGTATTCTACTCTGCCGTCACCACACGGCGTACTACTACTTTAGATATACCTTAGATATTTTACTCTAGAATATTTGTTGAGGAGTGTTATTTAGAATAAGATTTTTCTTGGCTTCTGTCGGTGGTCTAGTGGTTAGGGCCGCTCCGTCCGAGAGACGCGGGTTCGATCCCCACCTTGTACCAATTTGTTTTCGAATTTCGAATTCATACTCTTTTTATTCGACGCTCTTGCGGTGGCTTTTTTATTCGTCATGGTATTAGGTAGGCACTAAAACAAGACTATTAGTCGTGAAGTCAAAGACAAAAACAAAACCGATGAACTTCGGTCCCTTTTCAATTAAAAATGATAGAAAGTGACAAGACTAATTTTAGTTTAGTTTAGTTGGGCGTATGCCGAATCGACACCAATATCAACTTACTTTATTATAACTTACTTGTGTTCATCACAATGCACAAAATGAGACCTGAAACAAACGCAAAATTTATTCCTTAGGTATTTTTAGGTATTTATTTAAGTTCCGTTAATATTGTCTGGGCGGTTGTCAACCTTAACAGTAGCAGTCTACCTATACAAACTATACGATCTCAGATCAAATCCAGCAATTTGTATGAATCTCATCGCTAGATCGCACTCCCACGCACTAACAGTGTGAATTTTATAGCGATACAGTTGTTTCCCAGAACTTGTAGCGATGCTACTGCGATGCGCGTGCGATGACCTAGGTGGTTCACAAATTAAGTGTACAATAGAAATAAGGTCGCCTGTACACTCTGTTGTAGACAACGTATTAGAAAAATAACGCAAAACTAAACTATTTTTATTCTACAACTTTTTAAAACAAAAAAAAATTATACAAACTAATCAGCTGATTGAGTCAATTTATATGTAAGTACAAAAAAATATTTGCTAAAAATATTTCAAATCAAATCAAATCAAATATTGTTTATTACCATAATATAAAACATTTGCAACAATTATAACAGTGGACCCCGCACTAGGCGAACCTGTATTGCGGGAGTCCAAAAGCGAATACTAAAAATGTAAATAATATGTTGGAGTCGAGAGAGATTACAAATCAATGGTAATGTTGCAATTTAACTAAGACATATTTTTACACTAAAATTGTCACAATTTTCGGGTTTATTACCACGGTTATGTTAGTGCACGGTTAGCATAATGATAGTGAACAACTTAACGAAAAACTTAAAACATATAAGACATATATTTGGTAAGGATTACCATAGAATAGATGCCCCTAAGCACGCTATAACGTGCCAAGTGGTTGCCTATTATGGTGACGTCAATTATGACCCACCAATTTAAAAAAAACAATTCAATTAAGGTTAGGTCTTGGAATAGGACATAGGCTAGTTTTTACCGCTGTAAAACACTTTATTCCCTCGGGAAAACTCTTTTAACGCGGGTGAAACCGGGGGCGGAAAGCTAGTAATATATAAAGTGAAGTATAATGTCGTACTAGTGCGCAAAAACTGATGCGGTCTGTCGTAATTTGAAAGAAAAAAAAAGAAAACAATCGCGTTGTAGTAGTAAAATTCTTGCCTCAATCAATCAATCAATCATTCAGCTTATTGCAGTCCACTACTGGACGTAGACCTCCCCAAGGGCACGCCAAAGCGCACGATCACCCGCTTTCCTCATCCAGCCAGCACCAGCGACCTTCCTCAGGTCATCAGTCCACCTGGCAGGGGGGCGTCCCACACTACGTTTCCCGAGACCCGTCTCCATTCGAGAACCCGTCCCCCGCCCGCCTTCTTCTCTGAATTCTTGCCTGCCAGCATTAAAAAAGAATCACCGAATAGTATGAATATACGACATCTTTAATAAAATATCATTGGCTATAGTGAATTTAATTAACAAATTTCTGAAAGATTATAAAGAGCACTGACATGCAAAATTATAAATAAAGGAATGCGGCTATTTTGACGACATAATACACGAGATTACGGTAGCTTAAGATGTGTGAATGTCCTCGATAAGATCTGTTGGTTTAGCAAAATTCCGACACATGAGCTAAATGTCTCAAACGATGGGTTTAAGAGTAATGTAGATATTGCCAAGTTCCGCAAATAAGATTAATCGTAATCTGTTAGTTCTAAAACTGTCCTGTTGTTTATTTAAGAGAAGTAATTGCTACAAAATACTCGGCGAAGCGCGTTAGTTCGATACGTTGCCAATGCTTAGTTGTAGTCACACACATTTTATGACACTGGTATGTACCTATATAGTAAAAAATACAAATAAGTTCAGGTAAATTCACCTAACCTAAATAAAAGAAAACGCAAAAGATGCTACGACTGTGGAGTTTCCGTGAGCTCTTCTCCACAGATTCCGCAATTATTGTGTTAGTGAACTCATCCAAAAAAAGTGCATGACGATTCTAAGTGATGTAACAACGAACAACATGCTATGAAAAAAACAAAGCTTTTGACTTAGGAACTTGACTTTACACACCCGTGGGCGTACACTTTAGCAAAATAACACAAAAACACAAGATTGACACAAAATATCTGCGGTTTTTTCAATTTTAGCAAATCATTGCTAATGGAAGAAGATATTTATGTACACTTATGTACCTACCAGCAGGAGTATTCTCAAACAGTTTTTCATTAGCAGAGCGTATGTAATTAAGTACCGTTTATTAAACTATTTGTAACTTATTAAACTATAGATGTGGTATCCTAAATAAAAAAGGAGTAACCTTGCAAAATAATGGAAATGAGCTATTACCCGTTTTGTCTGCATAGTTATGATTTTATCTGTGGAATTTTTTTAAAAAATATAATATTTTTCACATAGCATGGGTACGGTGACGTTTGATATAACCCTATTTAACGCATGCTGTATTTCGAATCCATTAAAACAGATAATAAATAAAATGATACAGATGTCATAGATAATAAAAACCCTGTTTTTATTTGCAGTTTCAATCGTAAACTGTTCTTGATTTTCCGTAATTATTAAAACATAAAATAAATACGTATTTATCGATAGTACTTTATTCGCAAATTGGATCGGCGGCTTTGCAGTAGAGACTCGACACAATAAAATCGTTATAATCGATATTATTTTATATAAATTACAAAATCGTTTCACTGTTTTTTTATTAATTCTTTAAAAACATAATTAAAAAGTAGTTATACCTTTTTGTCCTTCCGAAAATTATTTATCCTTTTTCTAAGATTATTTGCTCCAAAATCGATTCTATCTATCTATGAGACTTGTTTCTTGAAATAAACGTTTATTATTATTATTATTATTATTATCTTCATTAGAAATTATCTAAATAAGATTTTATAATCGATTTCTTTTCTTCGATTTTTTTACCACTACATCTTTAGAAACTTCAAATCTCAAACCGTACATATCATCATCATCATCATCATTAACAGCTCACACGATTTATTGAAACGATCAATGATAAAAAAAAAAAGTGCCTCTTATAGGAATGTTTTACTCGATGACAAAACACTAACAGATAATAATAATAATAATAAATATGGTGGGACATCTTCACAGATCGATAGTCCTTATAGTTCTCACAAGTTTTTTTAGATCATCTAAGCGTAACATATCTCCAGTTTGTTTCAATCAAGTTATTGACTATGGTATTTCTTTCTTTAAGTGTTTGACAGTATTTGATTAACTGGTCAGCCTAGATAAAAAAATCCCTTGTGTGATAAAAACCCTTAAGCCACTGTTTATAAATATATATATATATATATCAACAGCTCATATATGCCCCCACCGAGGGGCTGTAATTAACTTGTTAAAAAAAAATAAAAAATAAACTCCACAACGACCGGCCATTTTGAATTTTATAGGAGTCTTATATTAGGGAGTTATAAAATATGATGCGTGTTTGTTTTATTTATGAAAATCATAATCACGTTATAATTAATTCTGTCTGACAGTGAACGACCTTCACAATACAATATCCAATCAATAATGTATTTGAATAACAAAAATCTATAATTACTTGTAATAACGTATATCCATATAGATCGATTTAGATCAGTAGTTCTGCACGAATGAACGCAACGTTTATATAAATGTTGAACTAGAAGTTTAGATCGATTCATTCACAATGAAGATCTATCAGTTGGCAGCATTGGGTCTGGTTTGTTTAGTTGTGAGTGTCGTCGGAGGTGGAGAAGAATTAAGAGTTGAAAATCCAGGTAGGATAGAAACCATCATCATCATCGTGTGGGTTGTAAGGTCGACAACCGACCTCACCAACCCTGGTGTCAGTGTTATAGACCCGCCAAGGCCACTAAGTTGGCTCATGTAAAGACTAGATAGTAGCCGGGACCAACGGCTTAACGTGCCTTCCGAAGCACGGAATCATCTTTCTTTTCGGACAATCAGGTGATTCAGCCTGCAATGTCCTAACCAAACTGGAGAAAATCTCACGAAAATATTTTTGCTTGACAGTATCCCTACCGGGAATCGAATCCGGAACCTCCATAATGGGCGTCGAAATCTCGACCACTCAGCCACGGAGGCTGTTGATGAAATATAGAAAGGATAGAAAGAAAGACCAGAATCACAGCTAGAATAATGGTCCAACTGGGACAAATTGTCCTATTTGTACCATTAATGGTACTGGCCAATGGATAAAAAAATAAAAAGTCTTTATTTAAAGTAAAATTCCACAGAATTACATTTTGAAAAATCTAGTTAGCAAGGACAAAAGAAGTTTGTCCTAGGTTGGCACAATACCTACAAGTAGAGAAGAACAGCCTAAAGAAACTAGTAATGATACTACGAATACTGTCCGATGACCAATGATCAGAATCATTTTACTATACAAACAATCAGTTGATTTCGTCAGCAAATATCCTGCAAAAAATAAAGAAAAAGGTCCAAACTGGTTTATAAAGTAATTTTAATTGGCAGTATCCCCATTAGGGTTTGAACCCAGAACTACCGAACCTAGAGTCAATTTGCCATCAGAATAAACATCTGTTCACCCTGTAAACCAAATCGTAAAGGATCAGCACGAGCATGAAAATTAGCTTAGTCCTCGGAACTAATGAAATCGCTGATACCCAAAATTGGCTATTATGATGATGGTGAAAGGATTTCGTCATCATGTATATTAATAATATTACTAACATTTAACCAAATTTTCCAGATAATGATGATACTAGCATAGAGCGTCCTTGCAAGACTTACGATCTTAACTGCATCCGTGAGTACTTCAGAAACCACGGACGTTGCAAGGAAACTTTTGGACCAGTACCAGACAATTTGAGCAGGTAAAGAAGATTTCAAATACCTTAGACCTTAGGGTATAAATCTTAAAGAATATAGAATAGAATAGAAAAGCATTTATATAACAAACGAAGAGCCCTTTTTTAATAGCAACCTAGTCTTTCTTTTTTTCATCGTTTGGGCTGTGACGTCTACAACTGTCAGTGTTACAGAGCTGCCAAAGGCCACAGCTATAGCTCATGTAACGACTACATCTGTAGATAGTGGCCGGGACCAACGTCTTAACGTGCCTTCCGAAGCACCTGACAGCTATCACCAGATAAATCAAGTATAATAATCTACTGCACGTACAGCACATCGATAGTCGATAACTGCTGCCGAAAGAGAGCTGTAGATAAAACACACTACCAAGTCAAAGATCTATAATGATGATTCCAAACACGAGGAGTTCAGCTCATCATCATTATCATCATCGTGTGGGTTGTAAGGTCGACAACTGACCACACAAACCCTGGTGACAGTGTTATAGAGCCGCTGACTTGGTTCATGTAACGACTAGATAGTAGCCGGGACCAACGGCTTAACGTGCCTTCCGAAGCACGGAATCATCTTTCGGACAATCAGGTGCAATGTCCTAAGCAAACTGGGGAAAGTCTCACAAAAAAAATTTTTGCTTGACAGTGTCCCCACTGGGAATCGAACCCGGAACCTCCGTAATAGGCGTCGAAATCTCGACCACTCGGCCAAGGTGGCTGATAAGCTAAGATTTTACTTAGGAATGTTCAATAACGTACTTAGATTGTTCTTAGCCGAGTCCAAGTCGAACCACGGTAACCACAGGGTCCACCAAGGGAATGTCATTTTGATTTTAGAGTTTCTGTTGAGTTCAGCGAAAATAATGGAAGATTTATTTTTCAGGCCTCAGTCCAACTTCTACGTTCCCAGAGTCAATTTGTCCGTCACAGTAGTAGACCAGAGAATCAATGGACTCAATGGAATGGTTGAAGAGTTCTAGTAAGTAACCACTACTGATTCTCATAGTATCATTATCATCAACTTGTCATGTTTCAATTCAAACTACAATGTTGTTTTAGGCCAGATATGTTTTGATTACAGTTTATATTATTCGTGATTCTATTTGAAATATATTTACCACTGACAATACCCCGTCCTCCACATTGTACCACCAAGTCGTGCCACCAGTGGTACGAGAAGGAGTAGTCGTAACATTGACAATAATATCCTTATTTAAAATAACATGGTATTTACAGAGTCTGTTTACTGCAACGCCTGTGTTGTTTCCGAAATTACAATCACCACACAATCACTTTACTCAATCTGATATTTGTTTTTGTTTGCAGCATTAATCGTAAGACAGACAAACTGGTAATAGCTGTGGAGTTTAGAGACTTAACCCAAAGGTCCGACAAGGTATTCTACACCTTCCACCGCAGGGCGAGAGAACCAATTGTGACCACATCGAGATACATCGTGAATTTTGGTATGTTTAAAGTTCATATTTCACTAGGAAACCAATCACGGCGAAATTTTATTTTATTCATTTGGAACATACAACAGCAGTGTACAAACGCTTACAAACAAAATAATAATAATACTTATAGGTACCGTCTATACACAGCCAGCGACAATGTTCACAGGTTAAATTTAAAAAATAAAGTAGAAGGTAAGAAGCAGACAAAAACTCACTAAGGTAGGTTCAAAAAGAAAACAAAAAGTAAAGTTACATTACCAGGTTATTGATCTAGCAGTTCTTTAAACACCAAGTTCTTTGATGTTGAAAATAAGTCGATATGTGTGAATCTATCGTTATAGGTTGACACTATCCGGCGCATAGGAGATCGTAACCCGGCATTAGTTTTACAGGGAATTGTAAGAAATAGTTTGTGGGGATTAGTTGAACGCTGAACAATAAAATATATTGGCTGCGCAACCAAGCAAACAATATTATAGTTTCTTTTCTTTATCAAAGTCTTTTTCTTCTTTTCAGATCGTTTCACAATAACTGCAGTAATTCCAAAAGTAGATGACCTGCAGTTGCATGACGCTGAATGCACGACGTTCTACGATGGGCAAGCTTTGCGTTTTGCTGTAACTCCCGGTATCGTCACCAGGAACCCGGGTGCAGGTAAACGTCGTGCAGCATCATCAAGAAGATTTTGACGCCAAACGCCAACTCCATAAAACTTGAGCCCTCCCACGATTATATTTGTAATTCAAGTGGGACTCTTTATTGTGCTTCTTGGAATAGAGATTTCAAGTAATCGTTGAATAACCTTTGAATGGGATAGGTAAGGGTGTCACCGTAAACGCATACGTCATATCACCATCAACGGCTAAAATACGTCCAAAACTGGACAAAGGCCTCCCCCAAGGATCTCCACGACGACTAAAGCACAACGTGGATATGGTTTAAGTTAGAGACGTTGAAATTAATTTATACTTTAACTCGATCCTCTTGTGGTGAAACATCTTGAGGAAACCTACACATACGAAGAATTTCGAAGATGGATGAAATCGAACAACACGCACTGGGTCAGCGTGGTTAATGCCTTATAGCCCTTTAGACTAAAGCCCCGCGGTAGGGACGTATATGAGCTGACAACAAAATGATGAAGATAATATTGTTTCAGATCCTCAACCAGCAGAATCAGTGGCATTGGCCTTCACGAACCTGAGAGAGGCAATCCAAGAGTTGTTCCTCACCGAATCAGCTTTCTTAATCTCCACATATATCCAGTACAATATATGTGACTTTGGACTGTTTCTCACGTAGAAATATGTAAAATATTATTATCCTGTCATTAAATTCCAGTACAGTACTAATTAAATTATTTTTTCTTAAAAAAATGGCGTTTCACCAGTTTATACTTAAATTAGTTGAATATAAGTATAGGTATTATTTTGTAACACCATTTCAAGAGGGGTTAATAAAATTATCTACACCAACCTCAGAGGAAAAAGGACCAGACATAATGGTCTGACAATCATAATAAACAATAGAAAAACTACTACCACCATATTATTTTCCGAAGCACGCTCGCCAATTTAGTAAACAGAACCATATTACTAAAGGAGGCCACACACATTGCAAAAAACAACGTAAACAGCGGAGGCCCACGCCCACTACTGGGCAAGACCGGCCGAGTGGGCGAGCGTGGCATTCCCAAACGTTTCGCCACCAGATATAAACTTGATATGAGGAGATGGTCTGATGTCAAAATTGTGATAAAGACGTGATGGCAGATATTTATGGTGAAACTGTGGGATAAAACCTGATTTGTGCCTTAACAAGATGTTGGCCCGCGTGTTTAGTTTTTTTTGTTATTCGAATAATTGAAATAATTGAAGAATTTTGTTTTAAATTCAACTTCATTGATTATAATACTAATTCCGTTTCCTTGTAAATTGTGAAAAAAGTTGTAAATATCGTCCAGAAGTGTAGCAAGCTGATTTGGCAGTGGGCTGGCCACGTCTGTCGCAGAACCGATGAGCGTTGGAGCAGACGGGTTCTCGAATGGAGACCACGTCTCAAACGGGACTGATGATCTGAGGAAGGTCGCTGGTGGTGGCTGGATGAGGAAAGCGGATGATCGTGCGCTTTGGCGTGCCCTTGGGGAGGCCTACGTCAAGCAGTGGACTGCAATAGGCTGATTGATTCCTTGTAAATTAGATCAAAACTGATAAATAAGGTATTAGTTAAATCTATACTTTGTTTTCCGTATGTGGTGAGTTAAGTCGTTCATCAACCTTTGCTTTTTTATCAACAGTTTATTTGTTTTATCCTCGTCTTGTTATGTTATTAATATTATCTCTTTCGTGTGTCTGCTAGAGGATATTTCTTTGGAAATAAGTAGGCCTGTTGTGTTGTTTTTTTTGTGTTTTTGTTTTTTGCTGTTTATTGTATTGAGACATAAAATTAAATATACCTTACAATCCAAATGATATCATAACAAAAATGATGATTGGTGATGTGATATCTATACAGACTATCTGAGAGTTGGACGTTTTGCTACATGGACCTTTTTCTAATTAGACTTACTGCTCATTAGACTTCGCGCTGTTGGACGTTTTGCTGCTTAGACCTTCTGATCGGGAGGGAACTAAGGGGAGGGCAAAGAAGTCTTATTTACCGTAAAAGCACTAAATATGCGTACAAAATTACTTTCTTGAAACTTGAATTTCTAAACACATGGTATATGTAGGGTTTCGAACTAAGCCTCTTGGTTAGGATTGAAGATAAGAAATTTAGGAAATATATTCTTATCTTAATAGACCGCCGGCCCAAGGGGCGAATTTCAATGCATCGTATATTTGAAGGAGACCACACTGGCAAGACAGCTATTAGTTTGGTGTTATTAAATATCGTAGTCTGGGTAGCGAAGTAGGAAGCTTCTGGAAGATATGCCAACCTAAACAGGGCCTCAGATCGCAAAAAACAATCGATCGAATATTGATATAAATGGTGAACGGGGTCGTTGATGGCATCGTCACGAACATATTAGACATCGTCTTGGTTAGTTTTCAGGAAGCATGCGCGCGGTCTGGGTGGAAACATCGAGCCATTTTTTCAAAAAAATAATCGACATTACAAATAATTATTGGCATGTAAATACATTCAGGAGTTAGGACAGCTCTCAGGCATGTAGAAAACCATAATCTTGCGTTGGTCTCAGGAAGCGTCTACGAGGTCAGGGTAGATAAGTGTATTTCACATATGTGCTCCTGTGAGCATTATTCCTTATTCGATCGAAATGAAACTTAGCACGAAAATTGTTTAAGACTATATTATGATCATGTTTAATTTTTAACAGAATTCATAAAGTAGTTCTCAAATGGCAGTATCGTAAACTTTTCAAAAAATCGTTAGAAATAAAGTATTATATGTTTGTATACTTGAAAAAATAAAAATAAAATAATAATGTAAATAAATACAGTGATAGGATGATTGATCTTATTATTATTATTATTATTATTATTAGCCTGAAGTGTCCCACTGTAGGGCAAAGGCCTCCCTCGCTTCCTTCCACTTATCCCGATCCTGGGCCAAACTTTCCCACTCGCCACAGTAGGCAGCGAGTTCGTCTCGCCACCTCTTGCGGGGCCGACCACGACATCTTGCTGCGTTCTGGGGCACCCAACTGTTGGTCTTTTTAGCCCACAGTTCGTTAGGCATTCGGGTGACGTGGCCAGCCCAGTCCCATTTTAAGTGGGCGGCCTTCTGAGCTACATCAATTAGTTTTGTCTGGGAGCGCAGCGTCGTGTTTCGAACTCGGTCGCTTAGCCTTACACCAAGTATGCTGCGCTCCATGTTTCGCTGGCACACCTGGAGTTTGGTCTTTTGGATGTCAGTCAAAGCCCAAGTCTGCGCGCCGTACGTAAGGATGGGTAAGATGCACATATCCATGAGTTTTCTTTTCAATGTTAGCGGCAATTTACCCTTAACAAGATCTTTCATGGCCCAGTAGCTCTTCCAGGCATTTTCAGTTCGTCTTTCGACTTCCTTGTCTTGTCTGGTCTGGAAAGAGACTACTTGGCCAAGGTAAAGGTACTCACGGACATATGCTATTCTTTCCCCATCTAAGTCCACGATTTTCTCGGCGCGATTTGTCATGAGCTGATTGATCTTATACAT
This sequence comes from Carpatolechia fugitivella, assembly GCA_951230895.1. Classification (NCBI taxonomy): domain Eukaryota; kingdom Metazoa; phylum Arthropoda; class Insecta; order Lepidoptera; family Gelechiidae; genus Carpatolechia; species Carpatolechia fugitivella. The sequence goes on along the minus strand of OX579666.1, from coordinate 1,230,459 downwards.
CATAGAAATAAAATTTACAAATCGCTGCCCTATTATTGCTTTGTACTAACTCCACTTTTTAGGTATTGTGAGGTTTTTTGCATCATTTTTCTGTACTATATCCACCGATCGAATTGTACGTATATATCTCGTAAAGTCACTGAAATACGCAATATAGGATTGTACTACATCCTTGGGTCGAAGAGATGTGATGTGTATTGTTTTGTTCTATATCATATATATATGTATGTTTTAGTACAATTATTCATGATGAAGTGAACGAAATACAAAATATTGCAAAGTACAGACTACTACCTGGGCTGATTGATAACTGGCCGAAACGACGAACTTAAACAAAAGATACGCAAAAAAAAAATATTACATTATATTTTGGCATCTTTTTGAAAATAGAACGCCAAATTTGAATTTAATCGAACTGGTGGAATTTGTTTGATAGGACGTAGAACTTTCTCTATCGTAAATTTTCTTAACAATGGAAAGAAACGAAATTCGTGCGGTGATAAAGTTTTACGTTTTAAAACAGAAAACAGCAACCCAGATTAAAACCAAGCTAGACAGTGTTTTAGGTAATTCTGCTCCTGCATTGAGTACAATTCACACCTGGGTAACTGATTTTAAACGTGGAAGACAGAGCTGCGAAGACGCCCACAGGTCTGGCCGTCCAAATGAAGTCACGAATCCGGACATGATAAAAAAAAATCACAAAATTGTATTGAATGATCGGCGCTTGAAGTTGCGCGAGATAGCAGAGATGGTGAGCATTTCATCTGAACGCGTTTTTAATATTTTGCACCAACATTTGGGAATGAAAAAGCTTTGCGCGCGATGGGTGCCGCGTTTGCTCACTGTTGACCAAAAGCAACGTCGAGTGGACGATTCATCGGAGTGTTTGGCGCTGTTTAACCGAGATCCTAACGAGTTTTCGCGGCGTTATGTAACAGTCGATGAAACCTGGATACATCATTATACTCCCGAGACAAAAGAACAATCTAAGCAGTGGACTGAGAGCGGAAGACCTGCGCCGAAGAAAGCAAAAACGGTTTTGTCGGCCGGCAAAGTGATGGCGACTGTTTTTTGGGATGCTCGAGGGATTATTTTAGTGGATTATCTGCAAAAAGGAAAAACAATAAATGGAGAGTACTACGCAAGCTTGCTGCAAAAATTAAGTGAAGAAATCCAGAAAAAACGACCCCATTTGGCCAAGAAAAAAGTTTTGTTCCACCATGACAACGCACCTGCACACACGTCAATGGTTGCAGTCGCCAAACTCCATGAATTGCGGTTCGAATTGCTACCGCATCCACCCTATTCCCCGGATCTGGCCCCGTGTGACTTCCACTTATTCCCAAACCTGAAGAAATGGTTAGGTGGCCAGAGATTTTCATCAAATGAAGAAGTCATTGTTGCCGTGGACGAGTATTTTGAGGGGTTGGAGAAAACATTTATCAAACTGGTGTAACGGCATTGGAGAAGCGCTGGACTAAATGCATCGAGGTAGAAGGAAACTACGTTGAGAAATAAATTTATTTTAAATAGATTTTTAAAGTTTTTCTTTGTCGTTTCGGAAACTTATCAATCAGCCCTCGTATATCCATTATTATTTTATTTTATTTCTGATAGTACAAAGCAATATTAAGAAATTTTGCACCTTGCTTTGTTCTATATCCAAGCATGTCAATTTGATAAGCTATGAAACGAAAGTTTTGATTACTATATTATTTGTAATGTTTTTTTTTAAGTATTAATTCTTCGGTAGGATATAACGTTCATTGAAGACAAAGCTGTATGACGATGACCCTTTGCCTCTTTTAAACAAGAGTTATAAAAAGTTCATGTCGTGTGTTGTGCCATACGTTCTGATTTTCTAGATATCCAGACATATTTACAATTTTCCTGATTTTATTAGTAAATCTCCTATATTATTCAATCAATCAATCAGCCTATTACAGCCGACAGCCGATTATTATTTTTTTAAATGGCTCGATGTTTCCACCCTGACCGCGCGCAAGCTTCCTGAAAACTAACCAAGACGATGTCTAATATGTTCGTGACGCTGCCACCAACGACCCCGTTCACCATTTATATCAATATTCGATCGATTATTTTTTGCGATCTGAGGCCCTGTTTAGGTTGGCATATCTTCCAGGAGCTTCCTACTTCGCTACCCAGACTACGATATTTAATAACACCAAACTAATAGCTGTCTTGTCAATGTGGTCTCCTTCGAATATACGATGCATTGAAATACGCCCCTTGGGCCGGCGGTAAATAAAACCATTGAAGCTTTTATTATAAGCTCAATGTCTAAAACATCATATTTGTGTATAAAATAATAATGCGTGCCTTCAAAGGTAGTTTGTTTCATCAAATCAATCAAATCAACGGCCCGTTACAGACCACTGCTGGACTATGAGCCTCCTCCACTTAAGTGTTTGGTTTTTCCATAATCTCCACGCTTGGCAGGCTGGTTGGAGATCGCAGGTTAAAAGGTTACTGTATCAGAGAGCGCTGCTGCCCGTTCCCTGTTCAATGTGTAGTCCCTAAGTCGCCTCTTACGACACCCACGGGAAGAGTAGGGGTTGGTGACAAATTTATTCTACTCTGCCGTCACCACACGGCAGTTTAGTTCACGGTAGTTTGGTTAGTATCACTATACCATACTTAAACAATAGCAAACACAAATTCAATTTCGTCACCTCCTAAATCCTTTTTTGTCACCATTAAAACTGTTTTTTGCGCATTTGTACTTTGTGCTTAATGAATCGTATCAAAGCAGCGTTTAGTTCTCTCAAATGACTCACGCGCACAATAATTAACCTAAATAAATCTTCGCAAAAACGCATGGGACAAGAGTGGGCGCCGCCGCCGATACGCAAAAACGCTGCGTGGGGGGACGCGTGCTCATATGGACGGCTATAATCATTCTACGTAAAGATCACAAGTTTAAAATTGGCCTCTTAGATAGATAAAACTTTTATTATTGTTGTGCTTTTTGTATTGTTTTGGGGCTAACCAACACGTTGCAATGTGAGCCTCTTTTTCTTAAACATCGTTCTATTTTTTTACGTGCGAATCTATGAGCCGGTTGTATGTACGCATGTTTATTTATAGGTACCCCTATATTGTTAGGTAGTACGACAGACAAACTCGCAACCTGCTACTAGGAGCTCTAGGATATAAAGATCGGTGTGATACCTTCAGCTTACACTAGAAGTTTTAACCGTCAAAGTCGCTACTTTGGGCGGTATTTCCGTATAACCCCACCTTAACCCAAAAAAATAAAACTAAAGATCTAGTCACTCTTTTGCTGCTGTGAGCGTGTTTTATATATTATGCACATTTTTACCTAAAACTAATACCTATCTATTATAATCGTAAATTTATGTCCGTCTGCTGAGCTAATAACTGCCTTATCTACATACCCACTTAGCGAAGCGGAAAATACCTCCATTACGGAGTCAATTGATTCAAATGAATAAACTAATTCACATGCATTTATTTACGTACTTCAACAATATGCAACAAGCTACATACATAACATAAGCTTACTAGCAACTTGCCCCGGCTTCGTCTGGATGGATAAAATTCTTCTCTCTAAAAGCTTCCGGTTTTGAAAATTAGCACCGTCGTGTCTTTTAATCTCTCAAAACTCAAATTCTTTGTTTTTAAGCATTCTTTTAAATTAAAAGCATTTAAAAAAAAAGATAGTTTCGTATTCATAAAAATTGTTCTTACCTATCCTTCCTATTAAGGTATGAAATTAGTTTTGATCACAATCTGCTCCTCAAACCTCATTTTGATATTAGAAAATTAAGAAAAACCTTAAAATTTGTTTTGTTATTAGTGTTTTACGTAGTAAATGAGATAGACTGCATTGCATAGAGATATGGGCCGTAGCTTCTGCAAGTGCAGCGACTGCCAATAGTTTGTATGAATTACAAACGGCGCTGCAGCTGCAGCTGCAGCGCAGCCGACAGTTTTTTTTTTTAATGGCTTCACGCCTTGGACGTATTTTATCAATAACAACGTAATTCATGCTACATGCTGTTAGCGCCATCGAGAAGAATGTTCGGTATAGAAATTTCGACAAAAAAAGCAAACCATTGTCGCAGCGACTCATGTAAGATTGATAGAGACAGCAAAGAAATGTCGAAAAAAATGGTTCTACTTTTGATATTAATATGACGGTTGTGTAAAACAAAGCTGTCACGCCGCGGTGTGCAGTCGCTGCACGAGCCGTCGCCCTCGCATTCGACGCTGCAACTGCACGAGCAGCGACTGCTGACTGCAACTGCAGCGGCTGCTGGCAGTTGGCAGTTGCGGTCGCCTTCCAACTTGTATTTTATACCTATTCCTCTAAGGGTTGGTTCAGACAGAATGGAAAACTGCTAGAACAATTTACTCTATTGAAAATAGGACTTTATTAGAACTGACACTTTGGAAAGTCGAAAACATACCGATAAATATCACCACGTAATATACCAACGTGTTTAGAAATTTCGAATATACTCGTATCACTACTCCCCTTACGAAGGTAAACATAGTTACACTACTGACGACTTTATATATCATTATTTAAATAGTCAGTAATTAAAATAAATTCAAATAATCTTTAATGAAACTACCTATTACACGCGGCACGTGTACCAGTTACTCAGAATCTCGTATATTGTCTAATTGTAACTAAATGGCTGTCAACTGTATTGGAGGATTTATGTGCCGCGTTCCGATCGCTAACTATGGAAGTGTTTACATGCACTATCACGTGTAGAGAGATACGTATTGGTAGCGTGGAAGACGTAGAAGAGTTGAGCCGTAGTAAGCAAGCGCAGATCCTTCGTTATAGGCACGATGGGCATGATGGACTTGATGGGCATGCTCAAGGCCACAATCGGCCCGTAAGTTTTGTGATTTTTATCTTCTTAATATAAAAGGACAACCTGACTGTCTGTAATAGACCAACGCAGAGCTAAAACTATTGAGGAAACATAAGGCCCGGTTTCCACCGAAGCAAGCACCGGAGAGGAGAGGAGATGTGTTTGGATAACCAATCAGATTTCGTTATTTCCACATCTCCTTTCCTCTCCGCTTTGGTGGAATCCGGGCCTAAGGCAGTAAGATCAAGGGGATCTTATGACGTAGGCAAAGCTAAAAAGGGTAATCTCGGAAATCGCTCGAAGGAGTAAAATGGGGGCGGGTTTGGAATTTGAATGAAAATAAGGTACATTTTTAAAAGTTAGCTTATAAAAAACAAAAGCGTTTCGGGCCAAGTCGTGGGCAGAAAGCTTGCATTATTATGTTTGTTTGTTGCAATAAACCTGTTCTTATTAGCGATCTATTTATCTAAGACGAATTCCTACAGCCACTGTCGCAGATCGTAGCCAAAGCTTTTCAGGCTCGAAGACGCTCTAAGTAAAAAATACTTTTAGGACCCTTTAGCACAAAATTCATTCCAAATCTTACGGTTATTAATATGTTACCCGTTTTTATTTATGGTTTGTTTTGTATCAAATGCAAAAAATCGTAGCTAAATTGCTACGCTTTGGCTACGCCGTAGCAAAAATTCTGACGAAGAAATTTATTCTAAATATTAAACTACATTAGAATGATGATCAGGTATAAAGTTACGCGCCGTTATACGCATAGACAACATATCGCTCATCTAGTACTACAAAGACGGAACTGTCATTTTACAAATTTTACAGGAGGGCGTTTTAAAGTTTTTTTTACTGTTCTGTTTTGTTTTATTATTTCACTTTATATTATATACAACTGGAACCAGGATATTTTGGATATTTAAATATATAGGTAGAGTACAATAGCAAAAATATTTTAAAAAATTAAGTGTAAGTATAAAAAAAAACACTTGAAATGATTTGACACATACAATTGTGTCATTGTTGCATTGAAAATGTTTTATTTTGGAAGTTGTGATACTGAAATAGGTACTAATTAATTATTTTTAAAACACTTAATTTCAGATAATCATTTATTACAGCTTAATTGAATACTGAATAATTAACATTACTTAATGGCACGTAAAATCACAGGTGAATTTGTATTTGTTATCTTAAATTTCAAACCACTTATTGAATAATTAATTATAGTCTTTTGAATAATTACGTATTGGTACATAAATCACAGATTCATTTGTTATCCTTATATCAAAGTACTTATTGAAATATCCCAAGGCTATCGCTTTTTCATTGCTTACAAATAGTAGGAACTAAAATCGTAGAATCAAAACAAATGAGAAATAAAACATAACGAAAATAACGCTTTTTTAAGAAAAATAAAACCACGTTTCAAAATAAATCTTATTCTCCAAAAAAAAAAAACAATGACAAAACGAAAACGACAGGTGCGGCTACCAAAAAAGTCTGGGTAGGTTTCATTCGATAAATTAATACTTGTAGTTTCGTCATCTACAATTTTCGCCCCGACTTCGAACGTAAAGTATAATTTGTATGTGCAAATCGTAATTGTCTAGTAGATCCTTAACTTATGTTCGGCTGTCCTTTTTGCTTTTTTAAAATAAAGAAGATCAAACATCCAAAATTAAACCTTATAGGCGCTTCGATTGCCTGTTTTAATGTCTTTGAGTACAGCTGCTATTGTTTTATTTTTTATGACTAATGAAAAAGAGGAGACAATTAATAATATTAAAAGGAGGAGGTTCTCAATTCGTCTGTATTTTTTTTTTTTATGTATGTTATTAGATATCTCCGCCAATTGTTAACCGATTTTAATAATTCTTTTTTCATTCGATAGGATTTACTCTTGAAGTAGTTCCATATTAATTTCGTTAAGATCTGATGGTGAAACATGAGGTAAAACTTGGAAACTCCTCAACGGAATGTAGCATTCGCGTCGTTATTCGTCTATTCTTTTAGTCATATTTCAGTCAGTTTTCAACCGATTTTGATGATTCTTTTTTCATTCGATAGAACGTGCTTTAGGGATAGATCCATATAAATTTTGTCAAAATCTGATGATGAAATAAGAGATAAAAGCGGAAACTCCTCAACCAGTGATAGCAACATGCATCGCGCGCGATACCGTTTGTGGTGGAATGTTGCTAGGCAACGAAATAAATTTGTTTTGTCAGTTTACTGAAAATCTACGTTTCCGTTGTTCCATATAAAATTATATTATTCGATTTTATCACATTTTTTGGCGACCGTGACAGGACAAGAACCTGCTCGGATATTGTATTGGATATCACAAATAATTTAGCTTCTATGGCCGAGTGGTCGAGTGTTTTACTCTCTTTACGGAGGTTTCGGGTTTGAATCCCGGTAAAGACACTCTTAAACGAAAATGTCCTTGTGAGACTTTTTTCAGTTTAGTTGGGACATTGCTGCCCGAATCACCTAATTGTCTGAAAAGAAAGATGATTCCGTGATTCGGAAGGCACGTTAAGCCATGTGTCTCGGCTCTAATATCTACAGAAGGCGTCGTTACTCGTGCTAAGTCAGTGGGTTTTGACAAGGGCCCGGTACTATATTAACTGTGTGAGGGTATGTGAGGTTGGTTGTCGACCTTACAATCCACAATATGAAAAAAAAAAGGAACCAGCCTACGTTCACTATCTGTATGTAATCAGCTAACGACAGACTTTCAAGATACCATCTCAAACCTGAAACTCCTTACGAATAGCCCAAGTATAGGGGTAAACTATAAGCTTATTAAGAGGGAAGAATAGTACGTGCTCGTCCATAAAAAAAGAGAAAACGTTCTTCCACTTCTAAATATTTTCCAATCTCCATGATTTTTTAGTATGTTATTGACACAATGAATGACTAGGTTTATAGATTTATCTTTTTAAAAATTCGCTATAGATTCAAACTTATATAGGCACCTCAAGTAACGTAATTTTTATGATTAAAACTGTGTCGAATTGAGCCGTTTGTTGAATAAAAACAATGTTTTTTTTTTTTAAACCGAACCCATGAACCTTGAATATATTGTGCTGAAACGATCGACATCAAAATAAAAGTGATTTTGTTGAAATTTAGTTATTGGAAACCGTTTTCTCCCGAAATGGGAATTTCATCAAGAAAAGTACCTATTGTCAGTCGCGAGCTGCAACGCTCTCGCTCTCTCTCCCGGGGACATGAGCGCACGAGCGATAGCAAATGTTTTCCTAAATATCTATTTCGTTAGGATCGCGAAGCTATTCTTTCCTCTTAGCATTGTCAGTTTAGTGGCCAGCTGGACTACTAAATGACCTCTTACTTCGTAGCCTCTTACCCAGTTTAACTTATGTTATTTTCGAAACAATCATTAATAATATAATAAACAACTAAACGCGCTTGCATAGCACGAAAGACGCAGTCTAAACTAAGCAAATACCAAAAATACGAGAGTATAATATCTTTGTACTGAAACTGTTAAATAACAAAACCTAGCTTTGGATAATGAAGAAAAATAATAGGATATGTGTCGAGGTTAGGATTAATTACTTACATAAAATATATTGAATGAAACACTGAAAATCATAAAATATAAATAATTTTAACAAAAAAATAGAAACCTCCTTCAAATTACCTTATATGGTTATCTCCACTAAAAAGTAACAAATAAAATAACATTCTAGATGGAACATGAAAAAAAATATTGCCAATATCCTCAATTAAGTAGATAGGTAGTGTATTAAGTAAATATTTAGAACTTTGTACTTCCTTTTGGAGTCGGTGCCAGCCAAAAAATCGTCGATTAGTCGTGGGCAACTGTTTTAAGTCGTCGTCGTCGTTAAGTCAGTACATATTTCTATATGACTATCAATAAAATTCTTTGATAGTCTATGATATAATATTTTGTTGTGCTGCGCGGGATGCAATGCCGCACCCGACTAAACGCAGGGAAAACGACAGGAGCGGCTACCAAAAAAGTCTGGGTAGGTTTCATTCGATAAATTAATACTCGTAGTTTCGTCATCTACAATTTTTGCCCCGACTTCGAACGTAAAGTATAATTTGTATGTGCAAATCGTAATTGTCCAGTAGATCCTTAACTGAGAAAGAGGGTAGACAGATATGTCTGCCCATAACAATGTTCCGTCCGGCTAACCACCCGCAAATACTTCAGTTCTGCCGTGATCATGACTATTGCAACATAGTCGAAATATCGGTAAGCTCATAAAAAACCTTAAATTATTTATTAAACCAAAATCGTAGTAATAACCCGGTAGATATTATGTGTGTTATTAATACATTACACCTGTTTTTATTTCTTTTATACTATGCTGACACAAAGTACAATCAAATCATGTGCTGTAGTGCTACAATGACTGTAAATACTATCACGTCATTATTTCATTCAATTTTAAGTTAAACACTGACACAAAATACATATACGGTATTGTAGCTCACAAAATATTATTATTTTCTGTTGCTACAAAGACTATAATACACATTTGCGGCATTGAAGGTCTCAAAATTTATTTTTTCTGGTGCTACAAAGACAAAAAATACATTTACGGTACTGTAGCTCTCAATAAAGGATTTTGTTTAGGTGCTACAAAGACACTAAATACATTTACGTCATTGTAGCGCTCAAAAAAGAATTTTGTTTTGGTGCTACAAAGACAGAAAATACATTTACGTCGTTTGGCACTTAGAAATAAAAAAAATTGATGTCATAATTACCAGAACGACGATGTAGCACTCTGACACGGTTGACCGTCACGGAGCGTCCCGCGCAACTGACCAATGTGGCGTCGTTACACTCGGGGCGAGTAAATTTTTGTACCGGTGCAACAAAGACAGTGGCGCTATCTTACGCTCATTTGTTGAACAATAAAAACGACTTTGTAACACCATACGTATTGAACATTTTGGAACATTCTGACATCATTAACTCATTTTTGCATTTTGTGACAATTCCGTCTTTGTAGTACTAGATGAGCGATATAGTAAGACTAAAGCTTTATACTACATTAATTGATGATTAAACAAAAAACGAAATAATAAAACAAAAACAATTAAAACGAATGCAGTTGACAGGCACGTACTGCGTCGGCACGGGCGGCGACGAGACGGCACGGGCGGCGACGAGACGCCACTGTCGCTATCTTTGTTGTGCATCCGACCGCACACAATGTCTGATCTTGTCCTAACGACATGTTAGTCTAACATTAAAACCCAAAGAATCACACACTAGGCCATTCGATAAGCCATTCTGCGAAGCTAAGCCAAAACATTGCCTATGCAACTGCCCAAAGGAGATCAAAACCATGGTGTTTGAGCACAGAATAAATAAGAGAACAGTCCCTACGTTCCGAGACGCTCTGTAAACGATTGCAGCACCCGTAATCACGAACTAATTACTGTCAGCGGGTGAAACCCATATTTTTTGCTTTTCTGATCGCTGTTGACGACGACGCGACTTTGAAAGTTTTATTCAAAATGCGCCCCGTATTAAGTCTCGGCACATTTTTTTACTACGCTGGGTCTGGATTCACAGGCTTCTGGTGTGTAGAAGTATATAGAGAGAATCCTTTTTATCCAAGACGCGGACTCAGCGTGTTTCGACCATTTAATGAAGATCTTCTACTACTTGTCAAGTCTACTGTGGGGCTAGTTTAGATGCCAAGGAGTAGAGGTACATTCTGACAGCGCTAAACTTATTCTAGACTCAACAAATCTCAATCTAAGTATAAAAGTTAACTAATAAAAAATCCGGTTGATAAATAAATTAATCAAGGCTTTACTAGAACACAGACAGACAAACCTACACCATAGTAAAACACGATCGCGTCCTTGACTTCACGCTAGACCTGAATAATTACGTCATCTTGCCAGACTCACTCTGTCACTCACTCTTTAGGCAAAAGCTATGGAGCACTGTTTAGGAACTGCATGGCAACGCCTTTTAACGACACGTCAATGTGTGCGTGCCTGGCAGTTTGTTCTGAGTGGACTCTCTGTCTGGGGCCCCGCGCCGCGCCACCTACTTTGTGACCTGACTAAGTCAGTCTTTGTGTATCCGGTGCATTATGGATGCACTTGCGGTTGTGCGTAATTGGAGGAAACAGATCTCCTTTATGCAACCAGTCAAGGTCAAGATCCCGTGAGCGCACGCTACAAGTATGCAGTCGGAGGTCACAGTGTGTGGCGACCTGTGAAACAGCGGCTTTAAACTGTGTTTTATTAATGAATGCTCGTGACGTATAGGTAAGTTGATATATTGTACGATTAGAAAAATTGAGCAGACTGAAGTCTGGACGGTGGTTGGATCTTCAACACATCAGTATCATCATCATCATCATCATCCTCGTCATCATCTCAGCCGAAAGACGTCTACTGCTAGACAAAGGCCTCCCCCAAGGATCTCCACAACGACCGGTCCTGCTTGGCCCGCATCCAGTGGCTTCCCGCGACCTTCACCAGATCGTCGGTCCACCTTGTGACGTCACCTACCCACGTTGCGTCTTCCAGTGCGTGGTCACCATTCGAGAACTTTTCTGCCGAAGCGTCGTCCGTCGGTTCTCCGTGCAATGTGCCCCGCCCACTGCCACTTAAATCTCGCAATTCTTCGGACTATGTCTGCTGACAGTAACTTTGGTTTCCCATCCTCATCAACAGCTAATACACGTCCCCATCAACCATACGAATGTGTTATCGAAAATTACTGTAAAGGAAAACGTCGTGCGGTAATGCACTGGGCCAGCCTGATCGCGATAATTCAAGTTAGGCTCGAGCCCTTCAGTGGAGACTTATTATAACACTATAAGCCCATACCAAAGTCTGGATATTACCACTCTGGTAGAAATGCCAGTAAGGATACTTGGAACACGGGGGAAATAGCGTTTAGTCCGTTCAAAAAATAAATACCAAACTCTGGTCAGGTCGCCAATGTATTATATTTTTTATTTTTTTCGTTGTTTAAGGTTTCACAATGTATTTTCATTTTTGTTTCACATTTAGAACCTTATCACTGAACAACATTAAAATCGAGAAAAGGTTTAAGATCAAAGAATATAATATTTTGTATCATCAATCAGTACACACAGCTCTGTTTGTTACCCGTTACTCCTAAATAAGTCATATACACAATTTGAAACAGCTCCAACTACATATATAAGATTTTCCTGCCATATTCTTAGTTTGCTATAATAGGTAGCAAAATCATAAACATCAAAAGTAATAATAAACACTACCCCATCTGGTCTTCGTCATGGTGTAGGAAGCTACTCGCTTTTATGATGGTGAGAAAAATAACGGCATTGCATGTGCATCGTCTAACTCCGATGCAGTACTAAAATACACCGCCATCTGCCGGGAGTGATGTGTTGCGTAATACGATACTGGCTGAGGGGTGCCACTGCGCTCATTTTTATCAAAATAATTTTAGAATAATTAGAAGTATTTCTCTCTCTACTGTTTTTTCACAGATTTTGACTCATTCTATTAAAATTTCCCGTGAAATCACCAGTTCTAAGCTAAGGATTGTGCCAACCACTTGAACAATCCGCTAGGGTAAGTTTTGTAATTACTATTAACTATTATTATATTATATTATATACCTGTAACGTATTGGGGACGTATATGAGCTGTTGATGATATACCTATTACTATTGCACTTGGGCTGCATGAGCTCATTCTGCCATCACCATTTTACTATCGGGAGTCCAGACGAACTGCAGCATACCATTCGCACTTGGTGGACATACCCCTTTACCGCATCTTTTATTGTGCGCACGGCCAAGGAGTGGAATTCTTTGCCTGCTTCTGTTTTTCTGAGTGCTTTTAATAACCCAAGTATTTTCAAAGTTAGAGTGTGCAGGCACCTTCTGGGTGAACTCGTTCCATCATCGGCCACATCTCGTCCCTCGCGTACCTGATTGTGGTCAAGAGTAATGCCCACCAAGCTCCTTTGTTAAGGTTTTATTTTCTATTCTAACTGCGTAATGTCTTATTTCTAGGTTTTCTATTCACATGTTAAGATTCGTTTACCAGGACTTGCAAAACTCGTCATTTTCTTTCTCCATCAAACCCGGACCTTATTATCTTATTCAGATGATGCCCGCACTCTTAAGCCTATTTATATGGGTAAAGTTTTATCACAGGATGTTATACTATGTATTTACTTTATTTCCAGATGAAATAAAATACTCCAAGTCAACCCTAAATACATTTTATGTAGACGATGTCCAAAAAGAGTGCAAAGGCGAAACGACCCGCGCTCACATCACAAACGAGTCGGTTTTCAGTGCACGTGTTGCCGCAAATGGCTACAAACATCCTGTTCTCACTGTAAACAGTGTCGTCCTCAAACATTACAATAATTATTGTCATCATCATCAACAGCTCATTACGTCCCCACCGAAGGGCTCGAGCCTACCCTGAGGTAGGGCGAAGAGGAAGGCCTGGACCAGCTATAGCGGCCCTTTCAACTATACTACCGGCAACATAACCTAAGTATAGTAGATATATTTAAATACTTCAATATTTTCATGACGGCCGGCCTCGTAACCTAGTTGGTACTGGTAGTACACCTGCCTACGATGCACAGGGTCGCGGTTTCGAATCCCGCTCAGGACAAACATTCGTGTGATGAGCACTTGTCTTTTTTTCCAATATTTGAAAAAAGGAACACATTCAAATTAGAACAAATCATGCAGCCAGCATAAATTACATGGCCAGTACGCGGACCATCGCGGTCCGATGTTACGGCCCACGTCAGATTTTGCATGTCAAACTATCTTTGTAGGTAGGTACCTTTCTTTTTTCGGAAATGAAATTGGATCGGATCTACTATCTACCGAAGTCGTTTTCACACGAGCCATTTTAGTGGTTTTTTTTTTATTATTTTAATAAATGTAAGGTTACATTTTTAACGTAAATAACTCGCCAAGCTTCACAGTTTGATGGCGAGACGCGCTCGTTTTCGCACATTTACCTTTACTTATTTCTATTTTCTATTTGTAGTACCTATCTTTCGAGTACTTACACTTGTAAGGTCGACCAAGAAAGTGGTTTACCATTTTTCATTCAATTTCCTAGTTATCGAAAATTTCAATAAGGTTTATACTCGGTATCTGACAGATCGTTCTGCAAACGAAAATAGTCTTTGTTGTTCTATAATTAGCAACTGACATTCAACCTTAGAGTGATAAACCAATTTATCGGTTGACCCCACCTACTTGCCTCAAAATATGCAATTAAATGAATAAGAAAGAAAAACATTATCTAACGCCTATTAGCATTCTATCAGATAACGTCTGTCTACTTATATCTAACGCAAACAGACGCCATCTGCCAAAACACCAATAGGCCGAAGGGATATAAATATATAAATATTTTATATTTTCTTTTCTTTTCTTTAACTTGGATGTTACATCCCTTTGTTTCGTCACTACATTTTTTTGTGTGAGTTCACTATACAATGTGCGGACTATGTGGAGAAGAACTCACCAAAGAAACCCCACATGCGTCGCATCTTATGTGTTTCTTTTTTTGTCAAATCAGAACTCATGCATGTTGAAATAGCCTGTCATTCAAGTAATCTATTCCCATGGATATCTGCCCTCTAAGTAGTCAGATATTCTATAAGAAGCTCTTTTATAAAATTTTTGCTTAACATTAGCTTTGAATTTATCTAAAGGTACGGCTGACGGCTCTATAACACTGACACTAGGGTTTGCTAAGTCGGCCGTCGATCTTACAACTCACACAATAAGGAATAAAATCGGTTCTATTCAGTTTAGCCATGAAAGCTGAAGACAGACAGACAAACAGCTAGACCTTCGCGTGTATAACAATTTTCATTTGGTTTCCGTATTTTTTTGACCCTGTACTCTAAACGCTCGTAAGTTTAAGTACTCATAAATAAAATTCAAAGGTTAAATACCACATATTACTACCCCATAAATTTCCTTCTAAATCTTAGAAAAGCTGTAACTTTCTTTTTATAACATGGCGTTCTTTGTTCGACACGCTATGTTTAAACTAAGCAAACATAAAAATCTAAAATAGGAGCAAGACTATGTTTTTTTTAATTTTATGAGTTAATTACCAATTTATGGGTTGCAGCAGTCAGCAGACTAATATTTTCGTTTTAAAACAAAAACAGATCAAATAGGTGGCCTGGCTTTATTGATGAAGCAGATAGTATTCAAACAACTGTAAACAGTTCTCCAAATTATAACTTCTTCCATAGATAGTAGCTGGGACCCACGGCTTAACTTGCCTAACGAAGCACGGAATCATTTTTCTTTTCGGACAATCCGGATATTCAGTTTTCAATGTCCTAACCAAACTGGGGAAAAACTCACAAAGTAATTTTTTTGTTCAACAATGTATTCACCAGGAATCGAACCCGGTACCTTCATAATGAGATTCGAATACTCGACTTGAGTTCAGGCTGGAACTATTACCATCTTGGAATCATTTTACGAGGCCCCTAACCCGTCAAAAGTTAACGTACACAAACTGTTTGGTTAAACAGTTGCCTTTTATGTTAACCCGTTAAACGGCGACTAAAATCTTGATTAGGATACCGTTAAACAGTTTTAGGAACCTAAACGGGTATTTTGTTTGTAAACTTTGTAAGGTTAGTTATCAAATAAAGAAATGAATGTGGTTTGTTTATAGCGCGCCGAAAAAGTCCCTTTGTGGAGTAAGTGAAACGTATTCATAAAATTACAGGACAATATTCAGCCTATGGTTATGAATCATAGTCAACAGCTCATATACGTCCCCACTGAGGGGCTCGAGCCTACCCTGAATTAGGGCAATTAGGCCTTAGTCGACCACGCTGGCCCAGTGCGGGTTGCACACACAGACTTTTAATTTCTTCGCAGGAGTGTGCAGGTTTCATCACGATGTTTTCCTTCACCGTAAGAGCATCAAATAAACGTACATACGAGGAGGGATCAAAAAGTAGTGAGAACGACATACTCCTTGGTAAGAAAAAAAAAATACTGGCAGGCATAGCTCAGATACATATATTTTGTAATATTAATAAAGAAAAAAAATCTTCGATTCTCTTTTGTTTTTTTCTGAATGAAGTCATTTGTATGCTTCGTGTTGGAACGTGTTCTCGAAAATGGAGAAAAACTAAGTGCGAGCCGTTATTAAATACCTCTGTTTAAAAAAGTTAACGACTCAAGAGATTCATTGCGATTTGGAGGCAACATTAGGAGAGTCTGCTCCGCCGTATTCTACTGTCGCAAGGTGGGCTTCTCAATTTCGAGTAGGGAGAACGAGCACGGAAGACGAACATCGTTGCGGCCGTCCATCGACGTCAGTCACCCAAGAAAATGTTGCGAAAGTCGAGAAAATTGTATTGAGCGATCGAAGAGTTACCACTCGATACTTAATTCAAGAAACGGGCATTTCATATGGAAGTATTCAATCCATATTGAAACAATCTTTGAATATGAGAAAAGTTTCCGCAAGATGGGTGCCTAGAATGTTAACCGACAGTCAGAAACAAAATCGACTTGACATTTCGAAGATATTGTTGGACAAGTTTCAAGAAGATTCTGAGAACTTTTTGTCTCGTTTCGTAACAATGGACGAAACATGGGTCCATCATTCTGATCCTGAGACAAAACAGCAATCTTCGCAATGGAAACGGCCATCATCACCGACCCCGAAGAAGTTTCGTGCCGTGGCATCGGCTGGCAAGGTTATGGCCTCAATATTTTGGGACTCAGAAGGGATATTGTTGATTGATTACCTGGAGCGTGGAACCACTATTACAGGCCAATATTATGCAGCTTTAATTCCCAAGTTGAGGAATGCCATCAAAGAGAAAAGGAGAGGGAATCTTCGAAGGGGCGTGCTGTTTCATCACGACAACGCACCCGCGCACAGGTCGGCAGTTGCGATGGCTGCCATTCAGCAAGCTGGCTTCGAATTGGTTGACCACCCCCCTTATTCACCAGATCTGGCGCCTAGCGATTTTTATCTGTTCCCCAAATTGAAAGAATATTTAAGGGGAAACAGGTACGAAGACGATAACGAGGTGATGGATGCCGTGGTGAGCTTTTTGCAGGACCAAGACAAAACTTTTTTTTTTACAGGGATTGAAGCCTTGGAAAAGCGCTGGACTCGGTGTGTAGAGAGACTCGGAGACTATGTAGAAAAATAAATTATTAAGTTATCACAATAGTCATTATATTCTATTTAATTCTCACTACTTTTTGATCCCTCCTCGTATATGAAAACACATTGGTACGTGGTGGGGATCAAACCCGCGTCTGCCGGACGGGAGGCAGCGGCCCTAGCCACTAGACCACCGACGCTCTCGATCGACGCTCTGATTTATGAATCATATTTCACTGTATTTTATTTTAATATTTTGGTATGACTTGAAAGTAATAGAAATCCAAATTCTTTAGCTGCCTTAACATTTTTTATCTCTTTTCTTTTGCCTTAGGGATTCTTGGTCATGTGCGTCAAACCGGTGTCATCAGTTTTGAGGAGACCTGTTATTTGTAAATTTTTCACGTTTTCAGAAAGAAACTGATAGAATAACAGAGCACTATATTAATTCTATAACAGTGACGACAACATCTCTCGTTCATATCTTCTTCCTTTCACTTTACTTAAAGACTAAATTTAGATTTAGAGCAATGCTGCACAATAGGGGCCATCATTTAGTGTAAATAGTTTTCTTAATCCAAAATCCACCCTCAGTAGTTTATCTATTTCTATAGGTATATACAGAGTGTGCAGAGGAAATAAAGTGCATAGAATACACACAGGGTGATTCACAGCTTGTAAATATAAATAAAGACGCGCCGCCGCCGCACTCTAGTGTAAACAAAGATTAGGATATTAAGGAGGGGAACGATATATCGATAAAATAATCTGTGTCGATTAAAGGGGAAACAGTTTAACAGATCAAGGCAGAGCTACGTCTAGAAACTTGAGATTTAACAAAATAGGTTGTTCACACATGTGTATGGAGCACCTGCTGTTTCGCTCTGACAGTTCTGTTTCCTGTCCTCGTACAATGCCTCAATGAATCCAATGATAAGGCAATAGCTGTCACCAATATTTAGGTTAGACTGGATTAGTCCTTATAATTATGTGGTTCCTTATGTTACTCTTTTAAGTGTCATTATATTAAGCATGTTTTAGTATTAGGTAGATAAGATAAGAATACGGTAGGCTTAATTAATAATGTACTAAAAAAAAAGCGTGTCTTGCCATTTAACTTAACAGTTTGGCAAGCACCAGTAAAATCAGTGCTCCTCGGTGGTCTCCTAGAAGAGTAGCGGTGTGAGGACTGACCTGTTGGACCGCCTCTAGGGGCGAGTTCGGTGGCACCATGCGATCTGGAGGATCCCACGCTAAGGGAGTGTGGGAGCACTACCGAGTAACATCAGACGGGGGGAAGAACTCCAGGAAGGGGACCCCCTTCTGTCTGGTGTGAGTCGGCTAGGACGCTCTAACAAGCGCTTACCTGGAGTGGTGGGAGAGGAGACGTGTGGGGGCAGAACTCACCCAGGGAGAGCGAGGGCATTAGGGAGAAATGTCCGGTGCACCGCGAGTCCGAAGAGCGACAACCGAGCTGGGAATGAGGGGTGAAATAGTTCTTTAAACAGAGCAGATCACCCGTCGGCGCTCCGTCGCAGGCGTCCTCCATTAGACATACAAGTACCTAAATTGTTTGAATTGCCTATTTGTAGCTTGTTTTTTATAAAATAAAAAATTTAAAAAGTCCTCTTTGCATCGACACGAGAAGAAGAAGAAGGACGCAGGCAAACACTGAAAGACTATACGGTAGAGACCGTATAGTCTTTTAGTGTTTGCCTTCCAACTCAACAGAATCGACCGGCGAAAAGCTTTTGAATAATAGTACTCGTATTTTTCTCATACGACAGGCCTCTGTCAAATTCGTCGAGTTGGTCCAGTTGGACGACCACGCATTAGCTTCCTAAAGCAAGGATTCTATCTGATCAAAATATCTCTTCTACATCAACAACTGCAGCACTATATAGGTAATTACGCCCCACAGTCCCACACTGCAATATCATTAGAATTGATTCGTCCACATGTTCTGCGCCCACGCCGACTAACTGTAAAGTGTCTCATTGTCGACTACTTATCTTGAAGCAATGTTGAGTTGATTGAATACTGATCCAGATTCTTGACAGGTGACAGAAATACCTGTCAAGAATTTGTGTGTGGGTAAAGGGCAAACATTAAGGTTGTAAGAAATGCTATTAAATTTTGGTACAGCTTTTGTTTGAAACCGGACCATCAGGAATGTCCTCATGTCCTCATCATCGACGATATTTCTTCCTTCCTGGTTACGTACAACCTTATAATACCCTCATATCATTTTTGGTAATTTTTGTTCAAATTAAATCAGCCCGATTGCTTAGCTCTTCCCTAAAGGTAATAATGTAAAGACGTTGATTGAAACCTTGACATAAAACCAACACAGGCTCAAAGTTACAAAACGAACAAATCAGATTTGTCAATCCGTTATAATCTGTAGCAAAACAATCATTAATTTAATCATTAATTACATCATTAATTTAATTGAAGTCTTCAAAATGCAAACATGCATGTTATACATTTCCTAATACACGTCCTCTTCAGCCCACACGTTATAAAATGCACTCCCACGGCGGATGCAACTCCTCAGGGTCAAGTGCGGCCCCAGGAGCGTTGCGCCATTTCACACAATAAGTGAAAGAGTACGAGCTGCTACAATAATAGATGGGGAGAATACTTTAAAAACGTTTTTTTAATGGAAGCTATGATTATGATTCTCAACAGACACAAGAGTAAGGTTCCTACTGATATTAGAAACTTACCTTTAGACAAGTTTAAAATAATTATAAAACAGAAATTGTATAAATAAGGTTACTATAGTATATCTGATTACTTAGAGGACAGATGTCCATGGGAATAGATTGCTTATGAAATGTACTTGTACTAGTAAGAAATTCGGTACAAATATCATAAAAAAATACTTTGATAAAGTTTAAACTATGTAAATTTTAGTAAATATATATATTTACTAAAATTTAAGTACGAGAAAAGTAAAAAAAATGTGAAATAAGTAGGCTTGACAAGTTAACGAATAAAATACCAACTTTAAAATGTACTTGTGCTAAGTAAGAAATTCAGTACAAGTATCATAGAAAATGACTTGATGGAGTCCGTCTATGTAGGTAGTAAATTTAAGTAGGTATTAGAACAGTAAAAAGATTGCGAAAAAAAAAAACATAACATCATTTACTAAAATAATTTCATAACCTATTTACCTTATTTACCAGTCAGTTTTAAATGTGTAACAATCGCGAGTTGCCAATGGAACATTCGAAACATTCGAATAAAACTATTTTGAATTTCGAATAAAGCGCCGCGGAGCTTATGGCCCTGCGGGGCTTGCGCGCGGGGAGTCGATGTAACAAATAGAGCGGCAGCCGCGCTCATTAGCGCGAGCGACTAGATGCTGTTCGGATGTGCCTCGAAATCCTACCTATTAGATTGCAATTATTAGCACTTTGAATATTCAAATTTTTTGATTATTTTTGTTAGAATTAAGTATACTAACATATGAAAGACTTGAAATTACAATACTATTTCTTTTTCAATTCCAGTTAGATATTCCATAAACTATTATAATTTTATATAGCAATTTAGTCTAGCCTACTTTTATTTCCAAAAACTTGGTTCTCAGCGGAGCAATTTTCATTCGTAGTACTTACATAATATTGTAGATAAAATTAAATACAGGTACTACCTATATAATAGGTTATAGGTACGTTTCTTTTTAAGTTTCTCTTTAGCTATTCTTTTGTTAGGCAACTACGGAGCCCTACACTTTGCGTGGTCCGACACGTGCTTGGCCAGTTATTTAGTTACACGTTTTATTGCAGTTTATGTAACTAAACATCTAGGTATATTTATTGTAAAATTTAAATTTTCATTAATATGTTCTTTTATTTATTACACGTCTGCCCAAAAAAAAGGAGTGTAATGTGTTCAGGGTTCAGATAATGTATGTAAGTATACATTATATGTATGTGCGAGTTTCTTTTTTTCCGCCATAATGCCTGAATAGATTCCGATATATGGGGTATCGTTAGAATTCTTAGATCAGCCCCGAGTGATACTGGCTATAAATTTTTAGGCGGTGCAGTCGTGTTTAAATTTTTTAAATTACTATCACTTTTAGCAGTGGGCTCCCAGTCCACATGTGAGTGGATGCAGACTCGTCAAAGAATGCACTATCTTTGCATCTCGACGTCGCTGCACTTGACCGCAGCCCACGCTTACTTTATTATGTTACATACAGCAACATCTTTTGCCACTCCTTGAAATTGTATAGGTTAAGTTAAAAAAACTTGTAGGTAAAAGTCGTATTCGCATAGTACATGTTTATTAAGTAAACATGATCCAAAGTAATGAAGACATAGAAAACTTGATAAAGACCGCAAGATTAAATAAAATGACAATTATTTTATAACCAACCGTAATTAGTCTGTTACATTTTATCGATATTTTATTTTCCCCTCGCTATGGTCAATAAAGCGGCGTTAATGAACTTGGCGATGGAAATAGATAGACAGAGCGAAGCGCGGCTGCGCATGCGATGCTGGGTGCAACACTGTTAGTTACTTAATAGTTGAGTTAATAAATTACATGAAACAATATTGTACTGTTAAATTGACAATAGTCTAAAGCGAATTATCATTATTGTTACCATTTCATGAATCATCATCTTCCACTACAGACGTCCACTACTGGACAAAAGCCTCCCCCATGGATCTTCACGATATCCGGTCCTGCGCTGCCTGCACCCAGTGACTTCCCGTGATCAAACCACATAAAAAACGCAAATAACATAATAATAAACTAGTGACGAATAAGCTTAATTAAAAATCCTTTTTAAACAACTGTACCGTGGAGTGGAGTATCATTGTTAATTAAGACAAATCCAACGAGCCTAAACACGACTAGGTAGTGGTGTGTATTTAAGGAGTTCCTATGGACACCTTCCGGCTCCATCATGAGACCCTGGACATCACGTATGACTAAAGATCTTGTTAAGACAAATCCAACGAGCCCAAACACGACTAGGTTGTGTTGTGTATTAGAGGAGTTCCTATGGCCACCTTCCGTCTCCATCATCAGACCAGCTCCATGGTACCATAATATTGCATTGTCATCGCGGTTACATAAGTGTACCAAATTTCAGCAAAATCTAATGGCAGCAAGTGCTTCAAAATTGAGTTGCAAGATTCCGCCCGAACATAAAACCCACATATGATACAGTGCAAGTTAAATAAAAGCTTGTAAAAAGAAAAGTCGCATAAAAAAAAATTGATTTCAGTTGTATCAACACCAGGGTTTGTGGGGACGGTCATCGACCTTTCAACTGACACAATACTATAACCATGATCTTCTTAGCATTTCTTGCTATGCGAGTAGCTAAAGTGTAAATACTTTCTCATTTACCTATTGATTTCAAAAATGAAAATATAACAGAAAAATACATAATTATCACTGTTCAGATTACATTTTGTTATAATTGCAAATGTATTTATGCAATCGATACAACCTCCACTAGTGGCTAGTTGCTGTTATCTGTTAGTTTACAATTTACAAGCTCAACCCAGTTGTCAAGCGATCGTATATCAATCACTTCAAGATAAAATACCTGTATAGTATAAACAGAAAGTTAGACTAAATTATATTATAACGCAAGACCGAGCACCGGCCATTGTGGAAATTCTTGGTAGAGGCTTTTTCTTTGGACTTAAATGATGATAATGATTATGAGGCTTAAACTTCTGAATTATAAGCAAATTCTATATTGTTCCGCCGTGTGGTGACGGCAGAGCAGAATACATTTGTCACCAACCCCTACTCTTCCCGTGGGTGTCGTAAGAGGCGACTTAGGAACCACGCATTGAACAGGGAACGGGCAGCACCGCTCTCTGATACAGTAACCTTTTAATCTGCGATCTCCAACCCGCCTGCCAAGCGTGGAGATTATGGCAAAACCAAACACTTAAGGGGAGGAGGCTCATAGTCCAGCAGTGGACTGTAACGGGCCGTTGATTTGATTTGCTTTTTTTCTATATTGTTGTTTTTTTACTTATTTAAGAAATCGTCATTGTCATACCAAGCGCTAAACTATAAGGCAGCCACAGAATCTCGAATTTGTATGTCAACAGATCTTCCACTTGGTATCAATTGTTAAAAACTCATATTTTCTAGGCCCAGTACTTTGCTACAGCTATGGTGCTGGGCGATGCCAAATTTGGATCTTCCTTAGTACAGGTGGCTACAGATAAAAAACAGTGTAATCCGTAAAAAAATGTCGTCGAAAAATGATTTTGTTAAATCTTACTTCGAATAAAGACATTTTTATCATTATCTTTATCTTCACAAGATTACTATTAAATTCGCACAAGCCCATCGAATTGTTATTTTAATGGTAATCGCTTATCACTAACAGCCTTCGTCAAAAGGTGGTACTTTTTTAAATTTGTTTAGGACTAGGACACTGCAGGCTGAATTGCCTGATTGTCCGAAAAAATAATTTGTTCCGTGTTTCTGATATGGCCCCACCCGGTTATTATCAATCAAAGTGGTCTTTACAAGTTACATCATGTCTGAACTCTATAGTCTCAATAGCTGACACTATAGGGTTTGTGAGGTCGGTCGTACATAAAGAGGATGAGTTCATTAATTCATTCATCTCAGCCGAAAGACGTCCACTGCTGGACAAAGGCCTCCCCCAAGGATCTCCACAACGACCGCTCCTGTGCTGCCCGCATCTAGCGGCTTCCCGCGACCTTCACCAGATCGTCGGTCCACCTTGTACAGAAGACCACCACCATCTTGTAGAGGATGAGTAAGTACATAATCGCAAAGAACTAGTTAAAGGCCTATGTGACTGCAAGCACGTAGACCCGAAATAGCAAGAATTATGAATATGTGAATCAATAACCGATAACTTATCGTTGATTTTACACTCTAATCAATTTAATGATGATGATCATTTATTATTAGCATGATAAAAGGTTAAGGAGGAGAAAACTGTTTATCGATATCAGCAGATATAAACTGGTAAATTGAACATCTTACTGTTGTCATGCACGAGCGAACAATTTATTCGACAGATTTGACATTCAAAATTCTCCAAAAGATGGGCGAAAGGAAAGTATTATTTATTTTATTTATTTATATTAAACTTTTCTTCTATTCTGCATTTAACCTTAACCCAACTAACAACAAGTAATACACTTTTTGTGACAAACATTCCAACAAATTATTATTAAGACACTTTAAAAAATATTTTTTGTCGATATCTAAGTATAATTCATAAATCAGTACACCCCAGTGGCGAAGGGTCCATACAAGCCGATTCCCCTCGGCTTACCTTTCGAAAATCCGCTCCAACAGCCTCTAATGCTGATAGTAATTTACGTACACGCGAGCGCAAGATACATTGCTTTTTTTTAATACAAGTCGAGGCGGACGGCGCTCTACAAGCACGTCGATGTATATTCGATCACGCACGAGTCGCACAACCGACCGAGTTCGTGAATTACCGTATACTCTGTCTCTGGCGCTTCAAGGGTTTACTTCCATATTTGCCTTCTCACGCGCATGTTGCCGGCGCTGTCAGTTTGATTTGAAACACACCCATAAAATGGCGCCATAGAAGCCGAGTCGGGTCGGCTTCCCATAATTTCTTTCTCTTTCTAACGCATAACGCATACGCGAGAGAGGAATTGATAAGATAGCAAAATTGAAAAAAAAGAGTTGCAGTAAGAAAATACATCGCGGGGTCGAAATTGTGTGATGTTGTGTGATTGGTTAAATTAGGATTTATATGGGGAAGTAAAGTGATACAATACATTTAATTAGTAAGTACGTCTCCGCCAATTTAGTGTGTGCTTGTTTGTAAACAGTGAAATTGTTGTTTTTACTGTGTTTTTCACGATCTGTTCAATACGGTAAGTTGTTGAGTGAGTGTTGTGAGTTCTGTATGCTATTATGGCATTAATTCATATGGATTGGTGATCAACTGACTATTTGACTATTTGTGTAGCGATGAATTCCATTTTCTGAACTCACAGTTTTGAAAACAAAAAGCATGTCATTTAGTTAGGTAGGCCGCGCTCTTCCGGCTTATCTTTGTCAAAATTTCACCCTTCGCCGTACACCCAGCACTATTTCACAAATGTTTACATCGATAAGTACTTACAAATGCCTAGCGTTTGCTGCATTCACCGCAGTTGTCAAACGCACTGCATATCTACTACATTTCGAATACTGCAGCTAAGTGCAGTCCTTGGCAGATTGCCAGGAGCCAGATTTCAGTGCAAAGGACACGGATGTTGATAACACGAATATAGAGGAAGAAAGTTGTAAAATACTAAGCTTGGTTTTATGAATGATTTATTATTTATTTCTTAGCGGTCTGCCCTCACGTTATGTAAGATTTTCCCGTGGGAATACGACTTTTCCCGGTAAAAAGAATCCTACGTGGTAATCCAGAGTACAAACTTTCCAAATTTCATTCAAATCCATCTAGTAGTTTAGGCGTGAAAGCGGAACAAACGTCTAAACATCCAAATATATTTTCACATTTATAATATTAGTGTGATAACGTATTATATCAATACGTTGGCTGTATTACTTATGATATGTTACTAGCGAGTTCCTTGTCGCTTCTTTTCAGTGTTTTTTTTTTCGAGTTCTCTATAAAGTAAACATTTTGGAATCAACTTTAGGAATTTTGAACATGAAGAATATGGGGATTATAAAAAACTGTATTGCCAAGATACGGAAGGGGTCCGATATGAACTCACATTTCTTCTTTTTTTCTTATAGTTTGACCTTAGCGACGACATTCGCCAAATACGTTTTTCATCAAATACTACATTCGTCAAGTTCTTAGTTACGGCAAATTCTAGTCACCTCTAAAATGTTAGCTTAGGTTTCGACACAGTAACTACGAGTCGGAACTAAATTGCTTTTAGGTATACCATGGAAAGTATGAATACAAATTTTCATCCCTTTTGATGAATTCAATCAAAGCCCTTCACGATCCTTTCAACAAACATCAGACCGCATAATAAGTGAAGTTATTTCATCAATAACTGTTTAGCTAACAAAGCACAAATCGAGGGACCAAAGGCCACTTATTATTCAATATTTGGGTCCCTCTCAGACGCAGGACGAGTGCAGTTGGGGTTCAATAGCTGACCCGCTCTGTGAATTAACTGCTTCCTATAGGGATGAGGTGGTATCGATAAAACGAATCGATACTAGTTTAGGAGTTACGGCTCGTAGAGGTGCGTATAAAAAAATATCCTTATGCTCACTACAATACCAACTTTCTTCTTCTTCATCATCATGTTTCTTCATCGTGTTGGTTGTAAGGTGTACGGTCTCGACACCGTACATATTTTTATGCAGACGCGGCAGCCTACTTACGGCCATGCGCTGCAATGTTCTTTAAATACTAAAATCATTACAATAACTTTTGAGTGCATTACCATCTCGCGAACTAGCAACACCTCAAGGAAAGAATCGCCAAATTATAATAGTTTTGTATATTAACTTTACATTATACAACTTTTACTACGTTTGTGTGATCTTTCTCTTCGCGGCGCTCCACAACAACTAGCAGCCTTACAACCTGCTGAATCCACACACAACTCAAATGTGCGGGTCTCACTTGACTCGTACATTTTTTGGTCCTTCGAGCCGGATTCAGGTACCTTCCTTCCTTCCTTTCCTTTTTTGCGATAGCGATTCGGTTTGCCGGCCTCCCACAAGCGGGTCTCACCGGTGTAATTGAGACGTCGCACATATCGCAATAAAAGTGCAAGTGCACTGAATATCTACAACCGGCGCACAGTATATTTTTTGACCTGATTTTGTGACAGCTTATTTTTATTAGCTTATTGTATGAAGAAACACGTTACAAATGCCAGACAAAAACTCCCGTAAGGCTAGCTATTATAGTTTTTGCAAAAATGCAATTTAAAGTTTTTTCCGGAATTTGGATATCAGCAATAAAAAAAAAAAATTTCTTAAACTACGTTTATTATTTTAGATATTGTATTACAATTTAAAAGCTTTAACCTGAGGCTAAATTATGAACCGATCGTGAACAGGCGTGGGCTTCAGAATTTCACGTTAATCGCGAAATTGACAAAATTTTATTATTTTTTTTGTGACTTAAGTTTTCACTATTTGCAATTTTTTCTAATCCCAAACTGTAGCCACATATATGGACTACTAACACAAAAAAAGTCAATTGCAAATCTTGCGGACTTTCGGAGATATAAATTTATTAAAGTTTCCGGAAAATTCCGGAAAATCCAGAAATAAAGTATTACTTACAGTGTTATTTTTTTTTAATATTTGGCTACCTTTAAGCACTAATATTTATACTTCAATTTACAATATTTAATGTAATTTTTATTTACAGTATTTAAGTTGCAATGAGATCATTTACTTTTCGTCTTCTGCTAAAAATATTTCATTTTCGTTGGTAAGAATGGATGTAAATTCACTTTCATCAGTTTCATTACACTCCACAGTACCTCTGTCATTATGTACATCATCGTCATCGTCTTTAAATTCAAATGGCTTTAACATTTCAATAACTTGAGTCGGTAGGGGCATACGTTTTACATTACGTTGTCGTCTACTCAGCCGTGTATTTGACACGACCGGATCTGATGATACCAAAGCCCTATGAAATAAGTCTTCCATAGTGCCTCACCCCCGCTTCCTCCAGGTGGTTTGTATTAATGCGGGGTTTTAGCAAGCCTTACGAGGGTGGACTCCTTCCCGCATTACAAATTACCTATCATTGGAAGAATCTGTTGCAAATATACTATACACACGTAAAGGTTGGTACAATTCCGGATTTTCCGGAATTTTCCGGAAACTTTAATAAATTTATATCTCCGAAAGTCCGCAAGATTTGCAATTGATTTTTTTTTGTGTTAGTAGTCCATATATGTGGCTACAGTTTGGGATTAGAAAAAATTGCAAATAGTGAAAACTTAAGTCACAAAAAAATTAATAAAATTTTGTCAATTTCGCGATTAACGTGAAATTCTGAAGCCCACGCCTGTTCACGATCGGTTCTTAATTTAGCCAGAGGTTAAAGCTTTTAAATTGTAATACAATATCTAAAATAATAAACGTAGTTTAAGAAATTCCGGAAAAAACTTTAAATTGCATTTTTGCAAAAACTATAATAGCTAGCCTTTCGGGAGTTTTTGTCTGGCATTTGTAACGTGTTTCTTCATACGATAAGCTAATAAAAATAAGCTGTCACAAAATCAGGTCAAAAAATATACTGTGCGGCGACCACTTCAAGCCTGCGGATTGTGAAGCAACAACTACTGACGGTTTCATCATCTGGAGATTGGAGTGCGTCACAGAAAACTACGCTCTACTCTACGGGCTACAACTTTACTACAAAACTTACAAGCTGCGGACTACCATATCAACTACTCACAAATACGTGTCAGCTCTGCAAGCAACAACGTTAACTAACGATCAAGCTGAGGTCTGTCGTCATGAACAATGCTACAGGCAGACCGTCAGACCACTAACTTACTTCCTCAACTGTATCCTGGACTACCGCACAGGAACGACAACTACAACTACTTTCAAGTGTACGGGTCTTACTTGGCTCGTACATCAACTAACTGCAGGCCGACTTCCCACACTACGGGCGGACCTGTAGACAACTAATCAACTAAAGGGATATGGGCTGCTAGCGGCAGCTCTGAGATTCTTTAACTAACTGCTTCAAGGATCTGAGCACCTCGGATAAACAACATCGCTCCACGGCTTATATCGTCAACGACGTACCGACATCGAGCCATATCAAACATATGAAACAGCCACTCTATAAGAATGGCAACTCCTTCTCGACGATTTATCTCGCCATCATCAAAACTTAAGATTGGCATAGCGGATAAAACTTTAACCTCTTTTTTCTTCGCGCAGTCGAGTAAGAAAGGCTGCATACAGAAATAGAAATTATTGCGAAACGTAAGAGTTCGACTACTCAGCGAAACATGCGAAGCGAGCAATGTGCAACATGGCACATTCCTGCAGTCCAACGTCCAACTTAATTGAACATAATATTACGAAAAACTGTATCAGCAAACTGCGTTCAACAACCCAACGTTACCTTGAGTCCACTAATACGTCACTTTTGACTACGTCGGTCTTGTGTCGAATTACATACGACAACTACAAATAGCTAAGGATTTGATGCCGTGGACTTAACCTACCTCAACATTACTCCATCAAACGCTATGACAAGCATACTTTAGGCTGCAAACGGCAGCATTTAGCTGATCTACTTCAGCTACAATAACAAACCCTGCAAGAGAAGACATCGCCTGAACAGCGACGAGCAGGAAGGCCACTACGAGCGCGCCACGACCGACCACCGCGCACCGTCCACAACTCACGGCACAGCGGCACGGCGACTACCTACCTACTTACGCGTCCTGATCTCACGTTACATTCCTTGCTTTGTAATGGCGTTTCTTTCTTTCTCTTGTTGTAACTATTAGCTTTTTACTTTTCTTTTCTTTTGGGGTTCCCAGCATGTACGGTCTCGACACCGTACATATTTTTATGCAGACGCGGCAGCCTACTTACGGCCATGCGCTGCAATGTTCTTTAAATACTAAAATCATTACAATAACTTTTGAGTGCATTACCATCTCGCGAACTAGCAACACCTCAAGGAAAGAATCGCCAAATTATAATAGTTTTGTATATTAACTTTACATTATACAACTTTTACTACGTTTGAGTGATCTTTCTCTTCGCGGCGCTCAACAACTAGCAGCCTTACAACCTGCTGAATCCACACACAACTCAAATGTGCGGGTCTCACTTGACTCGTACATAAGGTTAATAACCGACCTCAAAACCCTGTTGTCAGTCAGTGTTATAGAGCCGCCAAAGACGGCTAACATGGCTCGTGTAACGACTAAATAATAGCCGGGACCAACGGCTTAACGTGCCTTCCGAAGCATGGAATCATATTTGTTTTCGGACAATAAGGTGATGCAGCCCGCAATTAAACTTGTTAAAGTCTCGCAGAGACTTTTGCTTGTCAGTGTCCCCACCGGAAATCAGATCCAAAACCTCTGTAATGAGCGGTGAAATCTCAACCACTCGGCCAACCGGAGGCCAACCAATAAATGCATAATGTTAAAACTTCACACTTACACTGTTAATAAATAAATAAGGTCTACTCTCGTTAATTTCTTTTTTTTTTATTTATTTATTTCTTTCTTCTTCTTCTTTTGTCGGATTGCCGTTTAGTTTCGAAACTTTCAGAGGTCCTTCATCAGGGTGAAAGGGACATGTTGTGTCTTACACGTTCATAATGAGATAATTCAGAACCTACCTCGGACCAACCACCACTGGACACCACATTCTGTATAATTTACTAACCAATTAATTACTAAGAAAGTTGCGGTGCGAGGGTGCGGGAACGTCGTGATTGGTTCATCTCGCTTATGCAACGTTGACAGGTCTCATAATTGGTCGAAACTGAAGTGAGCCGCGAGGCATTGGCCTCCCACAGATATTTATATGTGCAAATGCACCTATGAGTTTCGGAAAGTTTCGCCCTGACATATGGTGTCCAGTGGGTGGCTGGTCCGAGGAACCGACACATTAAACGTATAGCAAACGATGTCTAAACTCGGAACTCTTTGGTAAACTACATTGGTCTTGTTATGAAACCACATAAAGCATTAAAAATATATTTCAAAAATAAATCAGTAACCACCACTGTGACAACTTACAACAATAGCTAATCAAAAAAACTGTCAGTATTCTAAACTTTCTAAACATCGACACAATACGTCCCATCACTAGTCAATCAATCAAACGGGCGACCGGAAATGCGTTTAAATGCATCGGGCGGCGCGACAGTTACGGATGTTGGTACTATAAAGAACTTCCTTTGTTTGGACGGTAGGTACTTATGCCCTTAGTCAAGATGGAGTCACGGTCAAATCAAATCAAAAATATTTTATTCGAATTAAGATTTTTACAAATCATTCAAAAAAAGTCAAGGTTATCATGGGGCACGTTCACTACCAGTGTACGCTCGCTATGGAGAAGAATGGCCAGAAGAAACTCCACGGGAATCGTATCTATTGTACTTTTCTTTTAAATATATAAAGAATCATACATAAGTCGCCATAATCACAATCTACTCTGCTGATTTGGAACAACAGTCGGTTCGTGAAGTCTAGAATTTAGAGTAATAAAAGACTAAGTAGGTCTAAAAAATGGTAACTGGACATTTTAGTTTTAACTCAAATCTTTCAGTCTAATATGCAGGTAGTGCAAAATAAACTAACCTTACTCTCACAACTCTAGATGCTCTAAATTTATTTATTTTGTTTTAATTGACAGTGTCGCGACGCGACCGTGATTTGAACCCCAAAGCCTCCGGATCGAGAGCTGACGTTCAACTGGAGGTGTAAAGAAGTGATACGAGTAAAAGGAGAAACTGACTGACTGACAGATGTGCTACTAATGTTGGATCCATCAACTATCAACAGCTCATGTACGTCCCCACCGAGGGGCTCGAGCCTACCCTGAATTAGAGCGATTAGGCCTTAGTCGACCACGCTGGCCCAGTGCGGGTTGGTCGACTTCACACACAACCTTTGAATTTCTTCGCAGGAGTGTGCAGGTTTCATCATGATGTTTTCCTTCACCATAAGAGCGTCGAATAAACGTACATATGAATTCGAAATGCTGGATCTATAAACTTGAAATAAGGAGAGAGTTTGTTCTTAGGCAGTAGGCAAGCACTAAGAAGGGATTTTTGGGAATTCCCTTCCTTGGGGTAAAAAGAGAGGATGATTGAAGTTTGTACTGAACGAAACTTACGCGGTTAAAGTTGGGGGCGGAATGATACGTACAAAATTTAAATCAGTCAAATGCCAATGGAAATACCTAGGGTTGAACGTTCTGAAATCGCAGGCATTTACAGTCTGGGGCCAGACGGGGAGACGCCGGGTGGCGCACGCTATTACAAAGAACAGCTTACAGATAAATAGGCATTATATATTGACGACGTGCTGAAAATTGAAACTGTTGGTACGTGGGTGAACAACTCTACGGAACAATTTTATATTGAAATGTATTGGCTAAAGCCTTCGATCACAAAGCCGCTAGATCTCTTTTTTAAGGAATTAAAACGATCATTTCCGACGAACGACCACTTTTTTTTATAGTTACGGATTCCAAGCTAGCTCTAACGTTACAGGAATAGCGCAAGAAAATTTACACACACTTGCAAAGATATTTAATTAAAGATTATGAGAAGTCAACCAACTCGCACAATATGGTCGATACCACAGATTAATATACAGAACGACAAAACCTGGCTGTCTTTTTGTCATTCATGGCTAACCTACTAAAACCAAGAAGATAGTTTTGTCAACCAAGGACGCGGCTTCTTCTCACTACGGGAAACATTTCTACAGACAAATAGCAAACACGGGTGTAACCGCAGATACTTAGCTAGTCTACATACATTTTTCTTTCCATTTTATGTCAATGATTGTTTCCAACAATTCGTCAATCAATTATTTACCGTGGGTATAACCTCGGGTGGTAGACTTGGCGACACACGCGACAAACGAATATATTCTACTTATGCTGGGCTAGACACGCTACATAGCTATATTGTCTAGCGCTCTATATACAGCTGTATACAACGTGTTAGTGAAATATCGCGAAACCTCTCGGGTGTTAGGTCACACCAGATTTACCAACAGCTCATATACGTCCCCACCGAGGGGCTCGAGCCTACCCTGAATTAGAGCGATTAGGCCTTAGTCGACCACGCTGGCCACGCTGGTAGGTCGGTGGGGACGTATATGAGCTGTATCTATGTTATTTGGGGAAAGTTAATCAATTTCATGTACTGATTGAACAGAACAGACTCTACCATCAAACGTACGATTTATACTTAGGCAGGTCTATACATCTAGAAAGAGAGCTAAGTATCATCAACAACTCATAATGCGTCCCCACCAAGGGGCTCCAACCTACCCTGAATTAGGGTGATTAGGTCGACCTCGCTGGCCCAGTGCGGATTGATCGACTTTATACAACCTTTGAATTTCTTCGTAGGAGTGTGCAGGTTTCATCACGATGTTTTCCTTCACCGTAAGAGCATCGAATAAGCGTACATAATGAAATTCTAAAATACATTGATATGTGGTGGGAATCAAACCCGCGCCTTTTCACTATACCACCGACGCTCCAGCTAAGTATAATAGGTCTAATATGTATAGGCAGGGTAAGTCTAGCATTGCATTGGGTTGACTCACCCCAAATTGCCCTCCAGACAGATTACCTTGAACGTTTAAGGCTTTATTTTTATAAATTCTTCGAACTCACTTGTATGTAAATAAACTTCATAATATATACAAAAGTTTTACTGCTTACTATTTCCACAAAAGAGACATACAAACTCAATATTACCGGTTATACATTTGAGTAGCACGAACAAAGCTGGTATTACCAATCAAATTATTTTTACTTAGCTACTTCATTCACTACTAATATTTCACTTTTTTGAGCAGAAACGAATGCATTATTTTTATTCTTAGGTTTGATATCGGGTTTAGGACCTCCTATACACCGCCTCCATTCAATATCATAACCGGCCAAGCACGTGTTGGGCCACGCAAAGTGTAGGGTTCCGTAGTATGTATATCTATGCCAAATTACAGCCTTCTAGTACTAAGAGTCTCTGAGCTAAGCCGCGGACGGAAAGACAGACAGACGGACAGACGGACATGGTGAAACTATAAGGGTTCCTTTTTTACTACGGAACCCTAAAAATCACACAGAAAAAAAATACAACGTGTTAGTAAAATAATCCAAAACCTCTCGGGTGGTAAATCAGTCCATGAAACTTAACAAGTTTTGTTCTGGAACTTTCCGAAATCACATTTTTTTTTTACTTTTCATATAATCTCATCAACTAGCAGAGTCAATTTGTATGAAAAGTATTTTTTGTATTGTGATTTCAGAAAAGTTCATGGGCTGAGTTACCACCTGTGTTTAATTTTGCGCTTTTACGTTTAAAGCTGCTACGCCGCCATACTACGCTTGCTACGCCGCGCCGATCCCTTCTACGGCGTAGCAAGTTTTGTTGTTTATGCGTGGGTGGATCGAAGTGTTCTTGTAATCTAGAAAGGAAAATGTGCAGATGACATCTCCAAAGATTTTATTAGAGAAATAAGTTGTTATGTAATTCAATACTCAAAAAATTATACATTTGAGTAGCACGACCCTGAATTGGTAACAGTTTTCTCTCTCTCTCTCTCTCTCTCACTCCGTAAAATACTGAACACAAGTGCGATAGACTCACTTTACGCATAACAGTTTGTGCATTATCTATTTTGAGATAAAGCAATGCAAGAATAGCAAGTCTTACTACTAGCAAGCAGCTCGAAATTTGAGCTCCGATCGTCATAGGCCCTGTGGCGCAATGGATAACGCGTCTGACTACGAATCCTGGCAGGGCCGCGGTCATGCACTTTAATGTACATTTTTGATGCTTTAATTTATTTGTGCTTTTTTTTATTATTTGACTTGTTTTATGCAAGCAGTAACAATTTTATTTTTGTGACCATAAAGTTCCTATCAACAGTTCAGTAAAACCCCAAGTCGTGTTCTAAGGAAAATTAAATCGTCTAAGGGCAATTAAATTCGTAACTTCTAAATCCCTCAAATCCTTTTAATACCCCTCCCCAACAATTTGAGAGAATTTATGCGATGCCCCTAAAATTATAGCAAAATGTTCTAAATCACGCCATTGTGGAAATCCGACAGGATTTTGTGGGATTAACTCAAATTATCCCTCCTGTGGATTGTGTTAAAGGGTAATACTCGTACATACCGTGCTCTTGCCATGAAGCATCTATCACAACAATTTGATGTTACTTATGACAATTTTTGAAGTAACACTCTAACTAAACCTAAATTCATAATTATCCTGCCTAAAGGCAAAAAAAAAATAAACCCGGTAAACCTGATAAATCAGGTTTTTAAGAGAAAAAGCTTTACTTTTGATATTTTGTGGTGTCGAAATTGTCAAACACAAAAATCTTTAGGTAGGTGTAGGTACCTGCCTATTTGTCTACGCCCGCGTTTTTTCTATTTTTCCCGTAAGATCAAAAGTACACACAAATTTAATCCAAAAGTATTATCATTTTTTTTGTTTCTTTTTCAATACCAAACCTGAAACTGAAATTCAAATTCTTGTAAAGATAATACCAAAGGCCTAGTAAATGGGATTATCACCTATTATTCCTTTTTAGGAGCAAATGCCGAGACGAGATAGAGATGAACGTCTTTAGTTAGATTTTACAAAACCATTCTGCATGCACTGCATGTCCAAAGTATTGTGGAGGTACGGCGGGTCATCTTATCGTAGTTAACTCTACAATTATCAAGGTCATAGCTTACCTGAAAACAGTGTCAGAAGACAAATACCATAATTAGTATCTCCGCACTCTTCTTTCTTTTCACTTCGATATTTTATGGTAAACACAAACCTATGATAAATCACAAGACACAGCCAATAAATTTCGTATGCGAAATCACAATTTTATTCTATCACTGCCTTTCTAAAGCAAGTGTTCGAATCACTTACAAATTATTGTCTTTTACTAAGTTTATAAAAACATGTTATTTTATTATTTTATTAGTCGACTATTTCACACTGAAATGTCATAGAATATAAAAACCGGTCTCTCTGATGGCACACACACAGCTGACTGACGGCCACTGACAGATTAAAAATATGCACGCGAAAGGACGCATGCGCCCTGAGACAAACCCTAGCAAGCACGCGCAAAAAGCGAAATAGGGGCCGAACGAGCGAGGGGCCGAATTTTGGACTAAACGCTGTTTGTAACCATTGCAGTTTATGCTTAGAGTTTTTCTTGAAGACTTGTTGGAAAGACAGCAGTGGATTCTGGAGTAATTTGTACTAATATTGTAAATGCGAAGTGTGTTTGTTAGTTGGTTTATCCCTATAATCCATCTTTTACGCCGTAGTTTAGCAAGTAACGAATCAAATACAACTGGATGTTTTTAGAAGACTGGTTAATATTCTGACTATCTACAAGGCTCAAGGGGTTTAAAAGTCAGAGGTAAATTGACATAGGTTGCTAACCATAATAGAAAATTACCAACAAGTATTACCAACGGCCCGTTACAGTCCACTGCTGGACTATGAGCCTCTTCCACTTAAGTGGAGGGTTTTGCCATAATCTCCACGCTTGGCAGGCGGGTTGGAGATCGCAGATTAAAAGGTTACTGTATCAGAGAGCGCTGCTGCCCGTTCCCTGTTCAATGTGTAGTCCCTAATTCTCCTCTTACGACACCCACGGGAAGAGTAGGGGTTGGTGACAAATGTATTCTACTCTGCCGTCACCACACGGCCAGCAAGGTATTAGTGGTTTGAAATAACATAAAATTCTTAACTAGACCACTTTTTACCGCAGCAAATGATTCCCTCGGGAATAATAAAAAACAACACAGACATATCCGCAGGCGGAGAGCTAGTGTGGCATTTAAAGAGGAGAGTTTTAGAAGGGAGGGTAGTTGTTTTTGAGGTTATTTCGAGGGTAGTTGAGATAAGAAACGGAATGAGATTTTATGGTGCCACGATGACATTAAAGGTGCTGTAAAGAAAATTCACATTAGATCAAAGAATCATGTTGCCACTTGTTTAAAAGACCCTTGTTTTGAGAGTTCTTGGTTTAATTAAGATTTCACTTATTCTTTGCTCTTTTTGCAATATTTACCTCACCATTTGTTTTTTTACTCTAAGCATAGAGTTAATAATTAACTACGTACACTTATACCTAGTAACTAAAAATAAATGACTAATATTTGGCGATTTTATGGTATTTGTTGTGTTGGAAATATGGTTCTTCACACTCACACAAATATTATAAATGTGAAAATATATTTGAATGTTTGGCTGTTCGGATGTTTGTTCCGCCTTCACGCTTAAAGTACTCAACGGATTAGGATGAAATTTGGAATGGAGATAGTTTGTAACCTGGATTAACACATAGGATACTTTTTACGGGAAAAAGTCTTATTCCCACAGGAAAATCTCGCACAACGCGAGCGTAGCCGCGGGCAGACCGCTTTAGAAATATATTTTTTATAAAACAACATCCATCGCTCAAGTTCCCTTTGTCAGGGTTGCAATCAATATCAACAGACAGACATAAACCCAACCAAACTCAAAACAAAACTTTCAAATCTACCCGGGACTGCCAACTGACAATATACGGTCGTCAATAAACTGGTTCGGTTCTTATTTTTTTTCCCATTAAGAATATTTAAATCGAAAAAATAACTTCTAAACTACATAGCTTAAGTCAGTAAATAAGTATTTCTTTATAAATTTCAACTTATGTACATCAATCTGTGGAAAACTTTATTTACTGACTTTAGCTTTTTTGTCGCTACAGTATTTCCAACTCAAAAAAATACAATAAGCACAAAACAGGCATATTGAAATATCTCCGTGCACGTTTTTTGTCCGCAAATCAAGTGTGAGCATCCCACTTGATAACCACCCCTCTGTTTAAAAGCACCCCTCTTGACCCACATCCCAAGCTAATAAAGCACAATACACCTGTACCTGTGTTGACATCGCACGTTTTAATAACACGTCGTCGGTCAAGCACGAAATCTAAGATCATAAAGGAGAGTTCCGCACATAAACGATTATCTATACCTTGATTTTTAATTCCGTGGAATTCTGACAGATGGAGTGTTGCCAGGCAGAAAACAGGTTACCAAAATTACAGGTATCACATTTTGATGAATAAAAATATCACAGTGAATTATTTTAAAGTCATACTTTATGCAGCCTTCATTATATTTCATTTTTTCAATTGTTGGATGACTATAATATTTTTAAGTTGTAATCTGTTCAAGTTACTACATTCAATGTGGGAGAATATTTATTAAGGCCGGGTATCATTTTCAAATAACCACAGATTGCAAACAGTTGGTTAATATTTCTATTTCTAATGCAAAAAGGCTTTTAAAAATGCATGGAACCAAAAAAATTTACGTGTTCTTAATCTAATATATTAGCAATACTATTAAAATAACAATTATTCCATGAAAATTTAACTGTAATTTCGTATTGTATGGCCACAGATCAAAAAAGCACAGCGTAAACCATACAAGATTCAAATAGAGTTTGCACAAGCCACTGGAAATGTTATTTTAATTGCATTGTATGTAAACTTTGATTTGCCTGTCTTGTTATAATAGTGATAACAGAAATGTAATGTGAAAAAAGGTTAGCGACAAGCGACCTGTCAGAATTCTACGGAATTAAAAATCAAGGTATAGTTAGAATCTAGCTAGAGTTTACGTGCGGATCTAGTGACTAATTTAAACTATTGGCTCTGTGAGCTGTAGACCTCGCGAGTATTTTTTTTAAATGGTTGATTTACGTTTTTTTTTACCATTTCAACCCTCATAACTCCATTTTTTTTTTTTTTTCCAAAAACTGACTTGATATAAATAATCTCACAAAATTTCACGAGAATCGGATGAGAATCGCGACTTGTAGATGAGAACAAACAGATCCAGATAGGGACAGATGAACAGACATACTAAAGCAATATTGGCCAAGCTGAAACGGAGACAGGTAAATTAATAAGTAATCGCACACCTTCCAATATTTACCACTAGTGGTCCGCCCGCGACTACGCTCGCGTTATGTAAGATTTTCCCGTGGGAATATGACTTTTTCCCGTGAAAATTATCCTATGTGATAATCCAGGTTACAAACTATCTCCATTTAAAATTTCATCCAAATCCGTTGAGTACTTTAAGCGTGAAGGCGGAACAAACATTCAAACATCTAAACATCCAAATATATTTTCACATTTATAATATTAGTGTGATTAAGGGCATCTACATTAAAGTTGAAAAAGAATCTGTTCACTAAGTATCAGCGATAAATCTCAATAATATTGAGATGCATAATATTATTATGCATTCAACTCCGGGTTAAGCAAACAAGCTTACTGTAATTAAATCGTACCCCTAAAACAAATAATGATAAAAGTAGGGTACAATAAAATTCAACCCCTTACGCTCTTACTACCTTATACAGGATGTTAAAACTGAATAAGATAGGAGGATCTGAATACTTTAGAAAGAGTACTCTTTCTAATCATTTACAGAAAGAGATAGACTGTTAGTGGCGAAAATTATCTTTTTCAGCTATTACTTATAAGTAGCAGTTCTGACCGCTTCCATCATCATCATCATCATCATAGCAGTTTTTTGTAAAAATTATGTTGTAATTTACTTACGATGAAGGAAAACATCGTGATGAAACCTGCACAGTCACTCCTGCGAAGAAATTCAAAGGATGTGTGTGAAGTCGACCAACCCGCACTGGGCTGGCGCTAAGTGGTTGACTAAGGCCTAATCGCCCTAATTCAGGGTAGGCTGGAGCTCCTCGGTGGGGACGTATATGAGCTGTTGAGGAATGTTTAGTTTTTAAAAGACGTGGAAAACATTTCCATTCCGTCCGACACGTAACTATTTAGAGCTTAGCAAGTTCTCAACCTCTTAACTATAGTAAGAGCGCAAATCGAATTATAAATAGTAAGAATATTATTAATTTAGGATCCAAAGCGAAGTTTATTCAAATCAAATCTATTGAGACCCTTTAGCTTACAAAAATAATAATATTTTGTTTAAAGTATTTTTAAACATCTCTTCTCCTCTGCTGTGTGTTTTAAAGATGTTTAATTTAAAATCTTGTTAGGATAGGACAGAGGACCCCTAAAAATTGTCCACGTTCAAGTGTTAAATGGAGCGTGGCAGATGAGCTGGGCGACCTCTGGCGGTTGAAGGGTTAATATTTAACATTTGATTAAGCGGTGGTTTTGGTACTTCGATGCACGTGGTTAGTCAAGCGAGGGGTTTGGACCATCAATTTTCATTAGAGTTTTTAGTTTCTTGTTTCAAGCTTTTTAAAATGCTCTAAGGCTTCAAATCCAACAGTGGTGTGCGAGGAAGATGAGCAGCGCGAAAATGCGTAGCGTAGCTGTGAAATGTGTGCAAATGTGTGATGCGCGAGAATGCCTAGCGGACTCATTCCGGATATCTGGACTTGTCACTCGCACACATTCGTTTCGATCTCCAACATGTACAATGTATACGTTTATTCGACGATCTTACGGTGTCAGAAAACATCGTGAGGAACTCTGCACAGTCGCACAGGGCCAGCTTGTTCGGGATCACGCTAATTCCAAGTAGGCTCGAGCCCTTCAGTGGGGCCATAGGATACAATCACAGAACATACAAAAGAGGTCGCATCGACAGAAATAGGACAGAAGAAAGTGCTAAGTATAGCAGCTCTCGTGTGGTTAAGTGTCGTAGTTTCAATCAGACCATGAAACTGAACAAATTTTATCCTACAACTTTTCTGAGACATCTTTTTTTTTATTTCATTCATATACAGACTGCCTACACGCTGCTAAATACTACGAATCAAAGCTACAAAATATCTGTCCAGTTGCTCCGGAGGGACATGTTCTACGATATTCAATGCAACACTCACGCCGCTGGTTCGTCGTGTCTGTCGGTACTCGATGTTCGATTGTTTCGCTAGACGACATATCCGGCGGTTGACAAGCAAACGCTTCTCGTGATGGCCAGCCACGATTGTTGGAGTTCTGATACTTCGCAGTACTTGTGTTACTATAGTAATACACATTTAACTAGTGGCTCTGTGAGCTGTAGACCTCGCGAGTCTGTATGTCTTTTCATATTTATTTATATTTTTTCTCCACAAACATCCCCGACCCCTTGGTTTTTTATTTTTAAACTTAATTTAATTTTATATTTTGTTTTATTTTATCTTATTTTATTTTATTGGTTAAGAAATGTGACCTGTGGAGGAAAACAGCCTCAGCGATAGACCTTGTAAGCTGGCAACCCCCATAACTCCGTCATTTTTTTTAATTTCCAAAAACTGGCTCCACAAAAGAAAACGATTAATTTATCGAACCTGCTCACAATATTTCACGAGAATCGGTTGAGAAACGCGACCTGTAGAGTGAAACAAACAAACAGATGGACAGATGGACATACAAAAGCAAATTTGGCCAAGCTGAAACAGAGACGCTTCGCTCGCTTGGTCAATAACACACGCGTATATATACGACCCGGGGGGACACTGCCAGGTGGACTGATGAC
This sequence comes from Carpatolechia fugitivella, assembly GCA_951230895.1. NCBI lineage: Eukaryota > Metazoa > Arthropoda > Insecta > Lepidoptera > Gelechiidae > Carpatolechia > Carpatolechia fugitivella. Next base: position 1,189,150 of record OX579666.1, on the reverse strand, counting down.
CTGAGGAAGGTCGCTGGTGGTGGCTGGATGAGGAAAGCGGGTGATCGTGCGCTTTGGCGTGCCTAAGGGGAGGCACACGTCCAGCAGTGGACTGCAATAAGCTGATTGATTGATTGATTGATTGAGATAGAAGAGCGTCGGTGGCCTAGTGGTTCGGACTTCGGATTGATGTCTTCCGTCAGGAAGACGCGGGTTCGATCCCCACCACGTACCAATAATGTGTTTTCGAACCTTTATTCGACGCGGTGAAGGAAAACATCGTGATGAAACCTGCACACTCCTGCGCAGAAATACAAAGATTAGTCGACCAACCCGCACGGGCCAGCGTGGTCAACTAAGGCCTAATCGCCCTAATTCAGGGTAGGCTCGAGCCCCTCAGTGGGGACAACACCAAATGCCTGCTTCACCACTGCCAACTACGCCTTACTCATCATAAACAAGTCATGAGAGACACCCACCTTCGGCTTTAGAGAAACAGGCAGATTTGAGGGGGCTATGACGCAGGAGCTACAGTAAAACCAGTACTCCTTCGATGGGAGCTCCGAGGGAGAGCGACGACATGCCCAGCCGACTGCGATCTCACAACGTGTGATGGAAACCCGGAAATTTTCGAAGCATAAGCCGTTGGGAGGCACTGGTGCTTGCGCGGCGCTCGGGCGAGCTGGCTAGTGATGGCAATAGTAATCGCTAAGCTGGTTCTCCCCGGGGAGTCGCGGGGTCCCTGGGGTCATCTTATGCCATAAGCGGAGAGAACATGGGACAGATGTCACACAACTCACCTACCGAGGGAAGCACGCGGAACAGCTGGACTGACGCAAAGCTATCATGACAAGGTTAACCATCAAAACTGGGATTAAGGGTGAAATCGTTCTTAACTATAGAGCAGATCACTCGTCTGCGCTCCTCGCAGACGTCCCCCAATATACATGTCGTGGCCATATCGTAGAATTGAACACATCATAAAATTTTCGATCATTTCATGAAATGGTCGCATTTCATGATGTGGCCAACTAAATTTGACCAGATCATTAAATCGTGTGCATTTCACGATCTTGTCGTCCACGATTGGCCATATCGTGAAAATAGGGCGTCCATGAAATATTTAAAAAGAATCGAAATTATGTTTGGTACTTATTGTTCTCTAAGTCCGACAGACATTTTCAGAGTACTTTTTCATCATAACTCTTTTCTTCTTCCTCATTTTAATAACGAATAATTCAGCGAGAAATAACGCAGCTGCCATGTTGGTACATAAACAAAGTGCTTCCAGCGCCTCTATCGGCAATAAACGTAATAATTTTACGATATGATCAAATAATCTTGACCATTTCATGAAGTAGCTGCGTTTTAGTTGAACATATCGTCAAACGATTTCTTATCATTGATCTGGCCAAGGCACATCATGATGTGGCCAATGGACAGTGAAAATTTCATGAAATGTGACCATTTCATGAAATGATCGAAATTTTCATGATGTGATCAATTCTACGATATGGCCACGACATACATACTGTCACAGACAGTATCTTTTATTTTGTTTCTATTAGCGCCATCTGTTTTATATTGCTTGATTTAATGTAACTAGATAGTATTGACCGCTTCTGTCTATAGAATCAGGTTTCTGTAATAGTTCTAATCATAAATGTTAGATGTCGGTAACCCGCTAAAGTAAGAATAGACATAGGTACATAAATGTATATAATATAGACTCGAAGATGGTCATACTACTTTACCTTTAGTAATCCAAACACAAACCCTTTTCATTTATTTTTAATATCAAATACCTTCAAGTTTATCTTAATTAATTTTTGTCGCCCCTACTCTTCCCGTGGGTGTCGTACACATTGAACAGGGAACGGGCAGCAGCGCTCTCTGATACAGTAACCTTTCAATCTGCGATCTCCAACCCGCCTGCCAAGCGTGGAGATTATGGCAAAACCAAACACTTAAGGGGAGGAGGCTCATAGTCCAGCAGTGGACTGTAACGGGCCGTGGATGTTGAATTGTTGTCGCTAGAAACTTTTACTAGTCTCGTCAGCCGACAAATCTTGAAGCATGCTCTCTTCTATTTCCGAAGCGAATTTCCGAACCCGTTGACGATGAGGGTCCATTTTCCGAATATATTCTTCTAGGAAAGTCCTGTACAGAATTCCGTTGTTAATTAAAAAATACTTTAAGAAAAATGCAATTTCATGTTCGAAAACAAAACAAAATAAATTTTTTCAGAGCGTGGTTTTTTTATGGTTGTCTGGAAGAAATTGCTATCTAGCAGTAAAGTTGCCTGACTGTACACTTTTTTCTGTGTGTGTATTCTTATCTTATTTAAGAGTTTTTGCTGCTATTTTACATTTAAATTATTAATTAAACATGACCAAGTCGAATAGCTCATGAAACTGAACAGCGTTTGTTTCGCATAAGTAAAAAAAAAATATTTCAGTTTTCATACAAATCGTCTCGATTAGCATGACAGGACAGTTTGTATGAATTCATATTTGATAGTTTTTTTGTAAAGTTTTAAAGCAATAAGGGCGACATTCAGCGAATTGTTGTTGTTGTTTGTTGCTTGTTGCTTGTTGTTTGTTGCTTGTTGTTTGTTTTTTGTTTGTTGTTTTTTTTTTGTTGTTGTTGTTTGTTGCTTGTTGTTGTTGTTCTGCGAAGCATTGGCTTGGCCAAATCTTAGTTAAGCATGCTCGAAAACATGTCGCACAAATTAATTTGGCTATCCTACTCATCCCATCCTACTAATATTATAAATGCGAAAGTTTGGATGTTTGTTGCCGAATCACGCTTGAACCACTGGACGGATCGGGATGAAACTTGTCACACATATAGGTTAGGTCCAGGAATAGGACATAAGCTACTTTTTACCGCGGAAAAACACTTCATTCCTACGGGAAAACTCATTAAACGCGCGTGAAACCGTGGGCGGGAAGCTAGTATTAAATACTCGCAATGCACTCGCACTACGCTAGCGTTCAGGTAACTTCAAAATTTTGTAGGATAATCCGAATGAAATAGACGACGCGCGACGACAGACAGGCAGATGATGTCGCTGCTGTTTTACATTGAGTCAGTGCAGGATAGACGAGCACTTTTAACAAGAGTTAACATGCAAGCGTTAGCGTGTATAGGACGCTCGACTATCTAGTGCCCACTGACGCCAGCGACTGACTCAATATAAACCTGCCTTTACTTTCGACGTTCTTACAAACCGAGTCATATAAAACATCATTGTACCGCGTATTTGAATAGTTTTTCCCCCCGGCTTCTGTGGTATTCATTTGGTGGGGTAAAGTTTGAAGCGTAGTTACGTTTCTTGACTATAGATAATTCGTTGGGTACAACCAATCAACTATTCAGGAGATGGTTTTACTTAGAATACTTTACTTCTTCCAGAGAACGGCTAAGAACCGAGAAATATAACAACGGAATTCTGTCGCGCAACAATTTTAAACACAGTTTTAAAGTATTTCCAAAATTATGTATATTTTTTTTTTACTTAGGACCATCGACTGGTTATTTCTTTGATTTTCGCCGGTATCTCTAGCCAGAAGAAATGGATCTTGTTAATAAGCCACATCTTTCTTATGTTCTTGATTATATTGCCAAATTCGGGGATAGCGCTATACCTAAAGCAAGAGAGGAAAAGAGATGAGAGATAATTTCAAAGGCAATACTAAATAAACTAGTAGTGATTGGTTAATATTATACCCCAGAAAGGGGCAGTGATTGGCTAGAGATTGGACAATGTTGCCAGTTAAGTCCGTACAGCGCCCTCATTTTTGTCTGCTTTTTTGTTGAAAAGTGGGTAGACAAAAAATACGACCTTGTAAGGTTTTTCGCAACTCTACTATTGCTGTACACGTAGTCCCGAAACTTTATGTTTAAATTTATCTTTTAAATATTAGTTTGCCCTAGAATCAAACCGGAAACCTTAATGTACAAGTACATCAATGTTTCTTCCAACTGAACTATAGACGGATTGTCGAATATATGTTTTCAGATATTTTTATCAGATGTTGAAGTAAAATTACTATAATATATTCAATTAGACATATAGCTAAGAGTTGGGAATAAAATAAAAGACTATTTATGTAGGTATACACCTCCAATAGGCCAGTCAAAATCGACATCAAACATCGCAAACGCGCATGTATCTACGATTTTTTTATATGTTGTTAGGTTTCTTGAGAGTAGTTTCAGTCTTTTTTTTAAAACTACCCTAAGGAAGCGTTTTTCAAGTATGTTTGCCGTATAATTTAATAAAGCTTACTAGATTTTCTACAATTTGAGTTTAACCCCAGCACTCTAGGTCCATTAGTTGCAGAGATACAGCTCGTCAAAGGTAAACTTTTTTTTTTAAATTGTGTTTGGGTCCTGTTCAAAGACACGTACTGGCTAAACTAATGGTCCTGGAACTGCTTCAATTGTTCATCTGATTGTTTTGTGACGCAGACTCTTTGGAATATGGTTAGGGGATCAACATCAACTCTCTTGATGAACACTTTCACAGAGGTGGTGACTGATGCCAAGGTCTTCACCTTGTCCTGGGTTAGCGTTTTTTGCGGTTTTTCGAGGTTTTTGGGTAGCACAAGGTTTTCAGGGTTGCAAACTTGGGTGTTAACTACTCTCAAGGGACCTAACAACATATAAAAAAAACATAGTTACATGCGATGTTTGTCCTTTTTTGTGTTGATATTGACTGGCCTACAAGTAAGTCGCACCAATAAATAATTTCTACCATAGACAAAAGCATGCTATATAATATTAGTATAACGGCACGCTATTTTTCACTCTGCTATCGTGACAGCTGTCATTCCTAAAATATTTTTATTTATCAGTACGACTTTAAAATGGCGTCTTAATTTATTGAAATATAAAACAATGTTACATGATTTTACTTACTCGCTACCGTACTGTATCAAACGTTATATCACAAATATTTATATGAAATTAATATTATTGTACTTATAATATCTAAGCAACTCGCTAAAATATAAATCTTTGTATACGATAATAGAGTTCAATATAACAAAATACAACCATAGGAGCTAGTAAATAATTAAAGCAGAATTTTTGGGTATAGATTATTTTTTCTTAAAATAACATGAAGTGATTTTATGATTTTTCTTATCATATTCAACATATTAATTAAATAATGTAATAATTTGATGATTTACACTACAGTATTAACTAATTAAAGAAAAACCTCTTAGCGGGCTTCACAGTCCATTAAACTGAACAAATTTTGTTCTAGAACTATGTAGAATAACACATTCTTATAAAGGCAATTTATATACGCATTTACAATAAGGTCCCTACTGATTTAAAAAAAAAATACCCTCAGATAAGTTCAAAGCTACTGCTAAGCAAAAATTGTATAAAAAAAATTATAGAATATCTGACTACTTAGAGGACAGATATCCATGGGAATAGATTTCTCGAATGACAGGCTATTTCAACATGCATGAGTTTTGTAAATTACTATATTATTATTTGACAGAAAAGTAACACAAAAGATGCGACGCATGTGGAGTTTCTTTGGTGAGTTCTTCTCCACAGAGTCCGCACGTCGTGTAGTGAACTCACACAAAAACGTAATGATGAAACTAAGAGATGTAACATCCAAGAGTTAATAAAGCCATTCTCTATTTTTCCCAAAATCTCAAAATCAATTTCCATTTTCTCAAGTTGTTCAGTTTTATGGACTAAAATTACCTCCCTAGAGGTTTTGCGTTTTTAAACATACACATTATTAATGCTTCACAACTACTTTTTAGATTTAAAAAGTACTAACAACTATACAATTTACATGGTTACCCAATCTACTCTCAACGATGTACTGAAACCTTAAACTCATGGGGATAGTTTTGGCTTTTAAAGGTTTTTTGGTATCTACATAATATGGCAAGTTCTGAGCACCCTAAGATATTTTTCAGCGCCACCATGGATTGTTACCATGATCTAAATTAATTACGCTTTTACAAATCATCATTATAACACCATGAAACATCCTATAACACACCTGTTATGTAACGTTACAAAACATTGTGTAACACAATTATATTACTTTAAATGTATATAAATGTAAATTAAATGCTAAGATCCCTGCAGCTACGGTAAAAGTAAACAAATTCTCCAAGAAGCCCTTTTAAATATGTCCTACGAAGACACAGAGAATTTATTGTAGTCTTGAATTTATTGTTTTGTTTTATGTTATCTCCAATTCTTGATAGGTATTTTGTAATTTTGACATAATGCCTTTAATTTTGTAATCATACTAATTTTAGAATCTAACTTTTGTAATTTATTATTATTTTAAATTTAAGAATGTTAATTAAGACCTATGTTTTTGCTTGAAGCACGTGCATATTCCTAGTTCATGTATGTGTTTTATTGTATTTATGTATAAGTCTATAGTATAATATTGTAAATTATGTTTTTCAATAAATTATTTATTTATCTTATTGTATATGTATATTAGCTTAAAGATTAGACATAATGTTTTATAACGTTATATAACCACAAATCATATCATACCACATTGCGCGTAATATCATACGACGCTATTATATCCCACTTCTGATCATTCTTACTGCTCCTTTAAATGTCGTTTCACAAATTATGACAACGCTTTAAGCATCATACAACAACATTAAAACATAATAATATGATAACTCTAAACCCCCTTCTTCCAAACCCTTCAAGACATCCTCAACCGCCATAGCCTAAACACCAAGAACGATCCACATGAGCACCATCTACTACTCAGTGCGCGTAACGTACCGTTCGAAGCAATGAAGGAGTTCGAAGCAGACTTCGGCCAGGATGAGGGCGATGACCATCCACTCGAGGCGCACGTGGTGTCGGTCGGCTGCCCAGGATGAGAGCAGCTCCAGGAGTTCCACGCAGTGGGATAGGCGCTCGTTCAGCACCTGGAACAGAGTAGAAACCACATTCGTTCATTTAAGTTTAAGGGTTAGGAAAACGTAAGAAAATTTGAGAAATAGTAGAAATTCAACATTATTTATTTGAACATTTACTGTTCACAATTAAGATGAAAAGGGAAAAACAAACTTAAAACGACTCAACCAACAAGCATACTTATTTCCAAGGAAATATCTTCCAGTAGACAGACCCCAATAGATTTGTATGAACTTTAGCTTCCTTATTTCAGTAACCTGTGAGGTTTCTGGCAAAGTCTAGTTGTAATTTTATTAAATTATTCATATTTTTTCTTATTTATAGATTTAAGTCAGGCATGAAGGTGGGGCAGGTGTCCCACACTACCCCATACACACAACACAGAGAAAAGTAAAAAGCAATACATAATAGTTTAACCACCGTAAATACTAAAAACTATAACAAGAGCTCACATCACAAATGACGTTAAGCCGCGTTTCCATTATGCAAGTAGCCTGCATGCAAGGTGCAAGTTGCATGCAGCTTGAGTAATGGAAACGTAAACATGCATGCAAACTACCCACATGCAACTTGCAGCTTGCATGCATGTTTACGTTTCCATTACTCAAGCTGCATGCAAACTACCCACATGCAACTTGCAGCTTGCATGCATGTTTACGTTTCCATTACTCAAGCTGCATGCAAACTACCCACATGCAACTTGCAGCTTGCATGCATGTTTACGTTTCCATTACTCAAGCTGCATGCAAACTATCCACATGCAACTTGCAGCTTGCATGCATGTTTACGTTTCCATTACTCAAGCTGCATGCAAACTACCCACATGCAACTTGCAGCTTGCATGCATGTTTACGTTTCCATTACTCAAGCTGCATGCAAACTACCCACATGCAACTTGCAGCTTGCATGCATGTTTACGTTTCCATTACTCAAGCTGCATGCAACTTGCACCTTGCATGCAGGCTACTTGCATAATGGAAACACGGCTTTACAGTGAACAGGCGCTGACTCAGCATATTGCCACAGCCAGTTGCAATGCTAATGAATGATTGTGCCAGAAACCTAAATGAGTTAAGTTGTATTCTTCTTCTTGATCGTTTGGTTAAGGTCAACGACAGACCTCACGAACCCTGGCGTCAGTGATAGCACGCCTCCGTGGCCGAGTGGCCGAGTGGTCGTGATTTGGACGCCCATTACGGAGGTTCCGGGTACGATTTCCGGTGGGGACACTGTCAAGCAAGTATCTCTTTGTGAGACTTTCCCCAGTTTGGTTAGGACATTGCGGGCTGAATCACCTGATTGTCCGAAAAGAAAGATGATTCCGATTCCGTGCTTCGGAAGGCACGTTAAGCCGTTGGTCCCAGCTACTATCTAGTCGTTACACGAGCCAAGTCAGTGGCCTTTGGCGGTTCTATAACACTGACACCAGGGTTTGTGAGGTCGGTTGTCGACCTTACAATCCACACGATGATGATGAGTAATATAAAACGAACAATGGCCACGTGCATGGCTCGTGTAAAAATAACCTCTGTAGCAACAAATGTCCCCATGCATGTATTTATTTTATTTAAAAAAGAAGAAATTTATTACCCTTGTCCGTCTGGGTATGGTGAAGTAGGCGACTGTGTTTGAGTAAAGTTTCTCAAGCCGCTCTTCCTCCCAGTAGAAGTCAGGAGTGTCCAGCAGATCTGACTCCACGTTGATGCGGTGCCGAAGGGAGAACAACTCGCCTAGCTTGCGGACCACCTGGAAATATAATAGGGTATTTGAATATATATTTATATAAATCATCAAATCATCAGCCCGTTACAGTCTACTGCTGGCCTATGAGCCTCCTCCACATAAGTGTAACGGGCCGTTGATTTGATTTTACGATTGATGATGTACGATTTCGATTTCGGGTATTTTGGGCTCATGCATTTTAGGTAAAGGCATTATGTTTTCTGACATTACAATATGTAACCGGTAGATACACGTTCTCATACAAAATCTAACGCAAATCTTTATACATGCTTATACAGATATAATACCGCTTTAGTTATGTGCAAAACAGCCGTTAAGTTGTGTACCCAAACTTGAATATAGACCTTACTTAAACAATAACGTTTAACATAGCATTCTATGTTTTTTACTTATCACCTTTTTCTTTTAACCATATGCAACAAGTATGATTTTCAGAAATCAAAGAACACATTTAAAAAGACATTTATTATAATACGAACTTTAGATCATTAAAACATAGTACAAAATCGCCAAATAAGATATGCGCATACCTTATCTCTGTGCTCTAGAGTAGCGTCTGCAAGAGTGAAAGGGACAGACGCGCGAGTGGCGTCTGCAAGAGTGAAAGGGACAGACGCGCGAATGGCGTCTGCAAGAGTGAAAGGGACAGACGCGCGAGTGGCGTCTGCAAGAGTGAAAGGGACAGACGCGCGAGTGGCGTCTGCAAGAGTGAAAGGGACAGACGCACGAGTGGCGTCTGCAAGAGTGAAAAGGACAGACGCGCGAGTGGCGTCTGCAAGAGTGAAAAGGACAGACGCGCGAGTGGCGTCTGCAAGAGTGAAAGGGACAGACACGCGCTAGGCAGTTGATGATAATTATAACAAAAAATATAATAAAATGCCAAGAAATGCAAAAAAAGATTAAAATATCGTAATTACAAAACCATACTAACTGAAAATACGACACTCATATCTTTTTTTTACACTTTTAATGTATAGTTTTTGCACATTTTCAGTGCACATTTACGCAACGTAACGTTACACCATCGGCGCTGTCGATTACCGACTGAGATTAAAACAAGGCAAACGCTTAGTTTATGCCTTGTTTTGATGGCGCCGTTTTTCGAGCGGAGTTCGTGTATCTACCACTATATTTGATCTAAGGTTTCTAGTAGTGGTTGTTAGTTCGAACCTCTTACGGTGAAGGAAAACATCGTGATGAAACCTGCACACATTCAAAGGTTGCCTGTGAAGTCGACCAACCCGCACTGGGCCATTAGTGGCCGACTAAGGCCGGATCGCCTTAGTTCAGGATAGGGACGTATATAAACTATTGATGATGCTGACTTGCCTCTTTCTTATCTAGTTGCGCGGCGCCCTCCTTCTCCATGGCGGCGGTGTGCATGTGCACGGACGCGGCGAGCGCCTCCAGCCGCGACTCCCACGCACCCAGCCGCGCCGACTGCGCCATCGCGTGGCTGACACACGACAAACATTAAAAAAATACAATAAATCTGATTGCATAGCTATCAAAGATAAAAATAAACAACAAGACTTTCAAAACTACTCCATTTAGACGTTGAGACAAAACGGACGGGTTAGGAATAGGACGAGTTGAGAAGGGATGAATTGAGAATGGGACAAGTTGAGAAAGGAATGAACTGCGAATTGGATGAATCGAGAAAGGGACTAATTCCGAATGGGACGGGTTTCGAAAGGGACGAGTTGTGCGTAGAACGATTTGCGAATGGGACGATTTGATAACGGGACGAGTTACGAATAGGACGAGTTGCGAGGGGGACTAGTTGACAAAGGGGTGAGTTGAGAACAAAACCAAAATTCAAATTTGGATTAGTTAGTTTGGGTGTATCAATGGCTGTCTTACCTGAATGTATATCTTTCCATTGAGTTGTCTCTGTCCGGCACTAATATAAAACATGACTCTTGTTGGTGACATTTCTTCCTGAAAATTTTATGGAAACAGTACTTAATTTTTTGAAATATAGCTTTAGTTTTATTTTTGTCACAAAGACATGCTCTTCAGATATATACTAGTTTATAGGGTTCTTATTTAATTCATTACAATTTCACGTAAAAGCTATGAAAATGCTTAACTTTTCGTAGAAACTTTTTAACAGTAGTTTGCGGTTAAATATGGGTATAGCATGATGAACAAAAGTTTGGGAATAAAAAATACTCACACATTAGGCTGATAAATGTATGTCATAATCTCCTTTTCTCTCTCCACAACGTCCCTTGGGTAGCTCTCTATTTCAAATCTAAAAACATTAGACACATAATTAACTCTTGTCAGCCTATTATTATTAACAACTATAATTTATGCAGTCAAATAAAATAGTTCATTATTTTTTTGTTTTTGTTTCTTTGTCTTTATTTTGATAGCTGATTAAATATTTTTCCTGCATTGTTACACAAAGACAAATATTTTTTTATTAACAATAGAAGCCCAGCGATTTTAAAATAATCTTACTCCCATCCCATTTCAAAATAAAGATAAACTTCCACAACTCACAACTTAACAAAGTCCAGCACATTGTTGGCTTCCAGTTCAGTGCAGTTCCAGAAGACGACAGCTCCTTCTCTGAAGAATAAGATCTCCCGAGGCTCATCGCCAACTGTGTAGACTGCGTTTGCTACAACTACATCTCCTACTTCATGTGCTTTTAACCTGTAAGTCCATAATAAGTCCATAATACAATAATTTAAAACTCCAAAGAGCTGATAACACAACCACTGGACTCATTTTTATCAAAAATTGCAAAGAATCTTGAGTACTGCACTGCTTTTTTAAACTTAAACATTAATATTTCCTTCAGTATTTTCATAACATTGCATCATACGAAAATATTATAAAAATGCAGTAAGAACCTTACTTTCCCGGCTCGTACAGTCTCTGCTGGACAAGAGCATTCTTCAGACCTTTCAAATCGTAGGAATGGGCCGTAGCGTACGCCAAAGTTAAATAATGACCCTCTTTACTACTCAAGTCTTTGACGTCCGGACGCTGGTACATAACCTTCTTTTTCAGTGGAAGACCAGCGTTATCCACTGGTGAAGGAGGCACTATAGCATCTGTCACATAACTGCGAAATATTTGCTGCCGTGAGATGGTAAAAACATAGTTTTTTGAACACAAGAACTGATTATTTTGCGCTAAGGTTTCTGATAGCAATTTCACAGAGTAGCACTTAGAACCTGCGGTCTTAATTGTAGTAAATACAATTCTCGATAGAAATGCCGTCATAATAAAGTCTAATAACGGTTCCAAAGATATTAAATTGTGTTTTTTAAACAAATTTCTCGCGGTGTTACATAAATTTGAGGTTATGTTCTTGTTGTTCGGTTTGACAGTGACAGCTGATAATAAGTGTTGCCATTTTATTTATTTGTATTTTATCTGACAATGGTATCGATTCCCGCAGCGAAACCAACTTGCCACCAAAGTCAAAGTCAAAATTATTTATTTTCATAGGATGTTATTAAATCACTTAGATCCATTTAGGTGCCGCATAAATTCAACTAAAATTTTACGGAAAACATCAAAAAATTGTACCGCTGCTGGAATAGCATTTGAAGCATAAACGTAAGTTGAATCAATAAAAAAATTTTGGGAACGTCAAATAATTCGTCTTTTGTCAAAATAAGTGGTCTGCCGGAATAGCATATCGCATTTGACATGTATAAACCTTATTTTATTTTTAAACATGAGTTGTGGAATCGACACCAATGCCACACAATGCCATAAGCCCGGCTTATGGCATAATAAAAAAATAATATTTATAAACAATTTGTTAATGCTTTGAACTCTGACCATTACTACTGAAAAGTTCCCCTAATTGATATATTAAAACCAACAGAATAATATCAAAATAACAGTGTTTAGATAATAAAAGAATCATGATTAATTTATAGGCATTTATTCAACTAAAACGTCGCCGTCATCGCACGTAAATATAATTTGCAGTTTTCTTGAAAATTCTGGTCCTATTCTGCGCGATTTTGCCACGCCAGGCATACCCGCTCGATCCACTCCAATATCAGCGATTTCAGAGACCGCATTAGGTGACTTAAGTGCCTGTAACACAAATTATCTCAGATTAATACACTTTAGTAGCGTTTGCTTTTTATGGCAACATTACAATAATATTTTTTTAAATCTTGCTAGGCACAGATCACAACCGCATTCAGCAAAAATAAAATAATCAAATCACAATCACCTCGTACAAATTTTTAGGAGTTTTGTATTGAGCGCATAGCGCTCGTGAAGTTTCTAAGCTAGACATCGGTAGAACAGCCACCATCTGCTGCCAGAGTCGGCTCATTCCGTTACCTAGAAAATTAACAGTTAATTAACTAAAACCACATTACGCAAAATTGTTAGAGTTTAAAAGTTACGGCGATTTTTGTTTACTTATTCCGCTTGGACACACAATTCCTTTAACTAAAAAACATTACAAAATTACATAACAAGTCAGTTTTTACCATCTTTATCAACAGCGACACACTGCTTATTATCGCCTCTCATATAAAATTCTGCTTGTTCGTCAGCATCGCGTTTCGCCTTCCTGTTTAGAGAAAAAGGTAATAAAAACCAAAAGAGAAAATAAAATAGTTGACCGAGCGAGCGCGAAGCTCAAACGGAGCGTCTCCATTTCAGCTTGGGCAAAAAAGCTTTCTTATATGTCTGTCCGGCGGATGTCCGGCTGTTCTCGTCTACAAGACGCAATTCTCAACCGTTTCTCGTGAAATTTTGCGAGCAGGTTCGATATTTTTTGTCGATTCAGTCTTTCGTTTACGAAAACGGAAAAAACATATTTCTGCCATTTCGAAATATGCTTGTCACTCAAATTTTTTTTCCCTTGTTAAGACACATAAACTTCAAGGGGTCAGGGGTGTGAAGGGGTGGAAAATAAAGAAAAAAAAAGACTCGCGAGGTCTATAGCTCACAGACCTACTAGTCATTAGATAACAAACAACTTACTTGTGTGGAGCTTCAGCCAACGCCTTTGTGAACTGCACTATGAGGAGAGCCAGTTCGTTCGGAGTGTTCACTACAACTGTATCACAGTCTGCAGAGACTAGGAGATCTGAAATTGGAAACGAGGTTCTGATTTGACATTCCATATCGACAAACCTTTTTTTTTTTTTTTTTAAGTAGCCTCTTGTGTGTCCCACTGCTGGGCAAAGGCCTCCCCTCGCTCTCGCCATTCCTCCCGATGATCTTGGGATCTACAAACCTAAATATGCAAAAAAGTATTCTAAAGGCTTTTAGAAATGAAATGAAATAAGTCTTTGATTTACCTGTTATAGCCATTTCTAGATCTAATTCACTCATGTAACTTCTGTTGCTAGTAGTTGTCTTCCGAGATGTTGATCTGTAAATAAATGTATCAAGTTTAAGATAGATAGATAGATAGATAAGTATCAGGTAAAATAGAACATAACATTTTTTTTTACAACAAAATGTCATTGCATTTGTTTAATCATTCATACAGCCAATTTTTCTTTAACAAATCTTTGTTTTTTTTTTCAATCACTTTTAAACATTTATAACAGCTGTATTTACTTGTTTATACATACTTTTCATTCTTCATATAATCCTTAACACCAAAGAGGACTAGAGTGACAGGGCAGTCCACCATAGTTTTGATGGTGGCCACGTGTTGTGAAAGGGTATGTTCGATCACATGCTCTGCAATATCCTTCGCCAGTTGCACATAAAGAGCTCTGTCACAACGCTGCTTGGTCGTGGCTAGTTGCAACTGGAAACAAACATCAGCACAGTTTAAACAAAACACCAATTTTTTTATGACATTTAAATTGTAGGTATATAAATCTTTCAAATCTGAAAACTTTAAAGCATAGTGAACAAGAATTTTTTTATGGCGACAGACCATTCACAAAAGTACATACCTACCTATTTGAAACTAAGCGTCTAGAAGAACTTGATGTGAAACGTCAAATACGGAAGGCACAACCAAAACCCTCCTATATTTATACCTATGATTCGGCTGGTCAACTGTACTATACACCATGTAGCCGAACATCCAGGACTAAGTTCACCTTGCAAGCCAATCAGAGCCCACTACACAAACTACCCGGGTTAATAAATGTACTAGGAGTCGCTGTCGCCGGATACGGTGCGGACAACATAATGATGATGAACTTTTAGTATTATTTGAAATTCGTAGGCTATATAGGTATTATTAGGCTATTAGGTTTATTTTCGTAGGTATTATTTTGTATGAGTGATATAATTGTTACATAGTACCGATTATCATAATAACTATTATCTAATCTGTGGCATGACTGAGCACACTTTAATTAAACATTATTTTGCATGAATACTTTAGCATTTTTGGAGAATTTACTTACCTACAAAAATTGTGCTTCTAACCAAGTTCAGAGGGATCAGATCACTTTTCGGCTCTTTATTATTTGACATTCTTACATGCTTGCACGAAAGTAAATTTTAATTAAGATACAAACTTGTCCATCCCTCCCATCCAAGACAGCTGGCACAGCCCGGGACCACAGCACCAGCGCAGGATCCCAGATGTCAGGCGCTTCGTCGACGTGGCTGTCCACGGCCGTGACTTCTCGTCGCACATCAGCTGCGTACCATGCGTTTAAGAGCGCCGGGTGTATTTCCACATGCATGTACTGAAAGACGCATTATTGTCGTAATTAGCCCTTAAATATAGAAGTATTTAATGTTAGAGGACATTATGATGTATTTTAGTCTGTACTGGCATTAAAAAACACTAATAATGTACAAAAAGCAAAGAAATGCGGCAAAATGTGAAATGTTTTGTTAAAAGTATAACGAACCTTCATGCATTCTCCTGGCTTGTAAATCTTATTTAAATTGTCCATTTTTCATATAAACTAATAGCCGCCAACTAATTAAATCTAGTATTTCATTAATAAATGGCAAATAAACACGAAAATCCAAAACCAAAACAAACCGGCTGATCCGACAAAGAAACTGTCAAACAAACGTCAACTTGACATTAGTTTGGTAGCCAAAAGTCGTAAGGTTAGTATCTCCTTCGGTGTCTTATTTGGTAAACAAACCACTTACCTCGACAAAATCTCAAGTTTACGGGCTGAACACACTATAGAACTAGCCCAAAATATGAATACACCTGAAACAAACACTTATCAAGCATTCACTCACAAATTCTGTTAGAATTAATCATCGAAAACTTAAGTTTTTCGCAAAATTATCAATACATCGTTCTAACCTCAAACCATATTTCGATCGGGTATCTCTACATTATCTTTGGATTTTAGAGATGAGGTATATCATGCACTCATACACAATTCAATTATTTAATCGGAATAGACTGGTTGAATCTTTAAAAAATATAAGTAAACAGAGAAAAATAGATTCGACAAATAAGTGGTCAGACGTGACGTCTCTATCCATTGCAATTAAAAAATGTATGTTAAATGTTATAATGAATGAATCACGGGCGCGTTCCGATACACGCTTAAGTGACTTTCGAATCAAACTGTCAGCGCCGTCAGCGATCAGATTGTATGGGTTTCGCCTGCTGACAGTAATTCGGTACGCGCTTTGAGTGCGCTGAAATCGATTTAAGCACCCGTAATCGCGTTCCGAATTACTGTCAGCTGTCATAACTCATACTTTTTTGCTTTTCTGATCGCTGACAGTGCTGAAAGTCTGATTCGGAATGCGCCCCACGTCGCACTCACGCGCCGCGCCGCCGCCGCCGCCGCCACCCGCCTCGAGTCGAGTCAACTCGAGTTGCGACTCGAGTTGGCTACCATTTCAACTCGACCTACTCTAGACAAAGCGAGTTAACCCATCACTACAATAAATACGTCAATGATGACAAATTAGAGTAAGAGATATACGACGTAGGATATTCCGAAATGCTTGTAATCACCAATTACAATTAATCACCAATTCAATTACATTCAATTACCCATTACCCTCCCCCCCTCTGTACACGCGTGTGTACACTAAGTTTTTTTGTGATTAGTAATAAACTGTCAAGGATAATAAATAAATATTTTCATAAATTTTATACTAGATGACACTAGTTAACCCTAAAAAAAAGAAAAAGGCGGTAGCGTGCGAAATGACGCCATTTTGTCTTTCTTTCTGCCTCGATTTTCGGACAACGTTAAGGTAAGATGTTTCAATTGTTGTAAATTAAGTTTTTGCTATAAAATTGGTTTAAATTTACATTTATTTTATAGTTATTATTGTGTTTTAACATGTAATATAACAATCGTGACAAATCTTTTCGAATATCTTGAGATTTACGATATTTTGGTATACTGTTCACAAGCAGGTACAATGGGCGGTTCTATACTAAAACTTTATAATCATTGCAGGTGCTTACAAATGGCAAACAAACGAGTTTTTTTAAACTTTAATCACTACGCAAGGCTCGAACATGCTGTCAATTCCATCATGGAAGATGACAGCGACGACGTGGTGACGATTTAGTGTTGCTGCCGCCAGATCCTGCTGTCGTGAGTGATGAAGAGGAAGGAAATGATGATAATCTGGTCGCGTCAACTCTTCCAAGGGAAGTCCCAGATACAGTTGATGTAATACCTCGCCATCCAGCACATGATGTATCAGACTGGGATGATAGCGATGATGAGCCCTTGGCAAATTTTGAGAAACGCCCTAGGAATAAAAACCCTGATGGACCTGATTGGCGCAAAACATTGCCTATATATAGTACTAATCATGAAATAACTGACAGAGTTCAGAGAAGACAACAAAACATCCGGGAGAATTTGAAAGACCATGACCCTGTTATGTTATTCCAAAAAATATTTGATGATGATGTTTTCGACTTGATCATACAAAATAGTTTATTGTACGCTGGTCAAAATAACAATCACGGATTTGAGTTGGACGTTGCAGACTTGAAAGGGTTATTCGGAATATTATTATTATCTGGCTATCGACAACGTAGAACTATTAGGCAAGGTGAAAAGGTGGAGCAAGGAAGAAAAAAAGAAGGTAGAAGTCAACATCCCCAGATTGTTTATAAACTACAACAAAGGTATGGGAGGCGTCGATCAAATAGATCAGTCTATCAGTCTGTATCGCATATCCAATAGAGGGAAAAACCCAGAGCGAATCAAAAAACCTTTACGATGTGCAATTTGTCACAACAGAGGTCGTTGGCGATGTGCAATTTGCCTCAAAACGTTATGCGTTGAACGTACTTGCTTTGGACAATTCCATGCATAGATCCGCCCAGTGTACACAGCTGTGTACACCCCTCTAAAACACATGATTATTTTACCTTTATTTTTTCTTCATAAACCTTTTATTTGAACTATTAATTTACAATAAACAACAATTAAAACTTATTTCATCTAGTAGTTTTATTTTGGGCGTTAATGGGTTAAATCAATGAAATCTATTATTTGAAAGCACTATTTTGTGTCTATGGTCACCTTATCGCCATGTTTGTTTACCAAATAAGACACCGAAGGAGATACTAACTTTATCAGGTTTTCCCAACCAATCTGACGCATAAAAGTACAGTCAGCAGCGTCATAAAGATTCAAGTTAAAAATCAAATCACTTATAAATAGGTAATATTGCACACAAGAGACACCCACAGAAGAAAAATACGCACAAGAAGCAGAGTGTATTGTACATATAGGTGGCCTTGTTGCTAAAGTAGCAATTTCTTACAGGCAACCTTTTATTTTTCATCATTAACACTTTATTGTTCTGACTGAGGGCTTGATCGTGATGCGATCTAATTTGTTATGGTTCAGTAGCCAGCACGTCATGTGACTGAACATTTTTGTACTGAAAGCGCCTTTAATCCGTGTCACGTCAAATCACGTGCTGGTTACTGTAAATCATGACCAAAGAAATTATGAAACAAATTAATAATTAATTTAATATACAGATATAAAACTAGACTACAAAACAAGACAACGCTAAAACAATAGAATTAACGAAACCAAACTATAAAGCGTTTACTGAAAGCGGCACTTGTGGCTTCTCAGCATGATTTATGTGTCTGGTTTATGGAAAATCAATAGACGTTTGTTCTGCTGGTTTTGTCAGAATGTAAAATCACCCTTTTTATCGTTTCTCATTGAACCTTCTGCCTGTTTTTATTGGCCGATGGGTATTACTTATTTATTTAAGTGCTACCGGTAGTTGTTATTAATAGATTTTCTGGGGGCCGTTCCACGAAGCTACAAGTTACAAATTACAAGTAGAATTCGACGTACATTGCGTAGACGATTAGATAAAACGATAATGGCTTACAGTTTAAGCGAATTGGCTACGCAATGAATATCAAATTGTAACTTGTAACTAGTAACTTGTTGCTTCGTGAAACGGGACCCTGGTATTAAATTTTAAACATGGAATGGAATACAAATAAGCATTTTGAAATATTAGTTATATTTAGTATATAGGTTTTTTTATGCAAAAAGAATAAGAGATTATTATCGGGTACTTATATTGCCTACAATAGTAATATCAGGGGGCCGTTTCACGAAGCTACAAGTTACAAATTACAAGTACAATTCGATGTACATTGCGTAGACAGTAAGATGAAAACGATAAGGCCCACTGTTTAGGCGAATTAACTACGCAATGAATATCAAATTGTAACTTGTTACTAGTAAATTGTTGCTTCGTGAAACGGGGCCCAGCTTATAAAAAACGGCAAGGCTAAAGAAAAAGAACGCAAAAGTTTTTGCCCTGCCTGCCCCTCGTTCGAGCAGCCAGCCGAATTAATTCAAGCCTTTCGCATCGCAATCTGAGCGATGCGCGTGCGATATGAAAACTGAACATAGACGAAAAGTACTACATTGATACCTAAGAGGAACGGAGCTCTTAGAGAATATTATCATGTCTCCTAGTATAAGTGAGTAACAAAATTAAATGTTACTTAATGATTTGTTCGTTATTAAAATCTAAAATTATAATTTGTATCCATAGTTACTTTATAGTTACTAGCTTTACTAAATAAAAAGCTAATCTACCTGCTATTATAAAATAACTGACTACTTAATAATATTATTCAAAAAGCAATCTTTTTGTGCCCATGTGTATTGCAATACAATGAATTTCATTTCATTTCTGTGTACACTAACATATTGTTTGTTCTTTGTCGGAGGGTTCCCTCATTGCCCTCCTCTTCAGTCGGCTTTTGTTTGCAGGGGCGAGCGGTCGACCCTCTACTCATTCTTGAAATATTCACGCGTAGTGTCAAACTTAATTTTGTCCGCTAAAATACCAAAAATGCTATTAGCATAACGAGTTATTTTAAACAACTTTGCACCATGATTCATTTTAACAAAAACTGACTGAGCAGTGAAGTGGAATCACTTCTTGTTCGAATCTTAACGTGGAAGGAATAACAATATAATAATACTAAAGGTGGCTCCAATTTTAATAAAAACCTTCACCAAAGTTCAATGAACTTACCAATATTGAGCTAAAGCTAACAAAAGTCTAAAATAAACAAAGCTCAACTTGATTGGTATTCGTGTGTGCACATGTAAATTAAGTGCTTAATGCAAGTGCGACGACTACGTTAAAATTTCAAACATGGATTGGCGGGAAAAACTCTTTGGTAAAGTGCTGGTGAAATGTGACTCCCCAGGGACACAGAACGGCAAGTTTGAAAATATCCCTACTTTGGAAGCCTTAGCAGACTGTGTTGAAGAAGGGGAAGGTGCTGTTTGTGGAATATACTTTTCTTTCGCTAATATTAGTGATACAAGTGACGATTTTGGAGTGCGTTTAGAAGGAGTTTACAAAAATGTGCATCCCCGACTCAAAGTAGTCCAAGTTGTTTTGTGGGCGCATGTTGGGACGCCAGAAGGACCAGTTGAGAGAGATGCGGGGTTCAAAAGAAGTTTGACTGGGAAACCGTGGTTTGCTGTACCATTCCACGATGTTGATACAAAGGTAAATATCATATTACAAACTTAAAAAGGACGCAGGGTGCCTAAAGCTTGTTAAACATTGGCTGTATGCGTTTCTCTTACGCATACTTTGCAATAGCAATAGTTCAAAATCATATCAAGCCTGAAAAACTTATTCTGAAACAATTAAAATTATTCCGAAAATTAATCTTATAAAACGAATACTTACAAACCTGTAGGATATAAACTTAACAAACCGCAAGCTGTTGCCGAAATTACGTAAACTTTGAAAGCGTGTATACACTTACCTACTAGGAAAATTACGAAGAAAACTATTCAGAATTTCCTTACAACTTACCAAGTTCTTTTAGAAGTTTTTGGTTGTAGCTCTAATTCAGCTATGAAGCAGTAAAGTACCAAAAGATACGTAGTATTACTGTTTATCAAAAGAAAAATTATATTTTTTAATAGATCAGAAATTTTAACAAGTTGATTGATACCACCTCCGTTGTTTGTTACTCTTATAGCTCCTACAAAAAGTAGCGATTTCACTAAAAAAAATTAAGCTACATTAAGACTTAAGATCCCCTGAAAAATATCTATGATAATATTAATATTATGAAAATACCTACTTCTAATACGTTGGCGTCTTACAATAAAAGTAAAGGAGCAAAGGTCGGTTGCCCAGGTCCTAATAATATTATGCAAGCAAAAACACTTACCTATTTACAAACATAACACTTTCAGTTTCCGCGCTAACAAAAGACATAGGACAAAATTCTACAACCAAAGCATCCATTGAAGCGTACTCCAAAGAGAGGTATCCCTCGTAATTACTCCGAGAGGGGGTTGGGTTGCGTCAATACCGTGTATCACCCTAAATTACTTTCCACCCTAAAGGGAGGCTTTTTTATCCTGCTAGTGGTAAAGAGCTACTCAGACAGGTGCACAGTGATGATACAAGGGCACTTCCATGAAGTATTTTTTAGGAACGGCTAAGTAGAAAATATTTTACCATGATATGCTGGTACGAGGGGAAGGCTGATGGCAGAAACGAATGGCTTTGAGAGAGAAATCTTATAGAAAGGTAACTTGATACATTTTTTGTGGGGTGGGATGGTGTCTAATGAAAAATTGATATTCCGGGCCATTTTCCGTGCAGAAATAATATACATACTGTACTTCTTATTGTATGTATGATATTTCAAGTATGTGTATTAAGACATTTAAATCATAAATAATGAAGATTATTGACGCTGGGCAGCATTTTGTAATCTTGAGATTAATCTTCAATAAGTAGGTACTACATTACATTGAACACAATCATACCACCATGGTCATCAAAACAAGCAAAACGACTAACACGACACGCTTGCGAATTCATAACGATTAAATTTTAAGCGGGAAAGGAAAAGGGTTATTCCTGTTCTACAGTTTGAAGTGTTCTGCGTTTGATGAATTAAAATAAGACCATCTCAGTAAGTCTAAAGCAGTTTAGCGAAAAATATATCAAACAAGTGTCTTATTATATTATTATTTTTAACTTATTTATAAAGAAGGAAATTAGATATCTTCAGAAATATATTTTTCAGCAAATCAATTACCTTAAGAAACTGAAAATATTAACAACCAACGTTTTATCTTCGTTGATTGTTGCATATTTTTAACCGACTTCAACAAAAGAGGTTCTCAATTGCGTTGTATTTTTTTTATGTATGTTATTAGATATCTTCGTCAATTGTACACCGATATTAATTATTTTTTTGTCATTCGATAGGATTTACTTTCAAGTTGGTCCTATATTAATTTCGTCAAGATCTGATGGTGGAACATGAGGTAATAATAAAAATTGGAAATTCCTCAACTGAATGTAACATTCGCTTCGTTATTCGTCTATTCTTTTAGTCATATCTCAGTCAGTTTTTTACCGATTTTAATGATTTTTTTTTTCATTCGCAAATATGTATTTTAGGGATAAATCCGTATAAATTTTGTCAAAATCTGATGATGGAATAAGATATAAAAGCGGAAACTCCTCAACCACTGATAGCAACATGCATCGCGCGCGATACCGTTTGTGGTGGAATGTTGCTAGGCAACGAAATAAATTTGTTTTGTCAGTTTGCTGAAAATCTACGTTTCCCTTGTTCCATTTATTCGATTTTATCACATTATTGGCGACCGTGACAGGACAAGAACCTGCAATCTTCGGATATTGTATTGGAAATCACAAATAATTTAGCTTCTATGGCCGAGTGGTCGAGTGTTTTAATCTTTTTACTGACTTAACGACGATGACGACTTTAAACAGTTGCCCACGACTAATCGACAATTTTTTGGCTGGCACCGACTCCAAAAGGAAGTACAAAATTCTAAATATTTACTTAATACACTACTTAAATATCTACTTAATTGAGGATATTGGGAATATTTTTTTTCATGTTCCATCTGAAATGTTATTTTATTTGTTACATTTTAGTGGAGATAACCATATAAGGCAATTTGAAGGAGGTTTCTATTTTTTTGTTAAAATTATTTTTATGAGTAATATACTTTTCTGAACTTATTATTTCATGCATGATCATTTTCATAACGGGAACAACCCTGTGGACGCACACAGTGGGAGACGCCAAGTTTTAATAATGCATATGGTATTACTGCTTCGTTCGTGGTAATTTTATTCGAATATTCAGCTTAGGAGGTGTCGACGCGTCAAAGAGACAAAGTTGGCTTTGCTTTTCGCTCAGGCCACATTAAGTGGAAACCACTTCAGTTTTAAAATGAGTTTTGAGAGGATAGAGGCCAATTTTAAAAGTAGTCTTTGGAAACTTTAAGAATCACTCTAGTTTATATATTATTCTGTGCTTTGGGGCTCCCCTATGCCAACAACCTTGAACGCTAGCGCCACTTTGATAAAAAATCATAACTCCCAGAAAACAAAATATATCAAAAATCTGGTTGGTTGGTAAAATTGTCTCTTGCACTTCCGTTGCTTGCACTTTTGCTATTTAACCACATTTTATAAAATTTGTCAGTTCTAAAAATATTAAACGAGCTTAGAAACAATTTTACCGACCGGATTTTTGATATATTTAGTATTCTCGGAGTTATGAATTTTTATTGAAGTGCTGCTAGTGTGCAGCCAGGTAGTCCCTTAAGTACGAAGGTTATGTGTTTGACCTTTTCATTACTAAATTAGTACTGATATCTGTAAAGATTTTGGATTTTAAGATGGAATCTGCTGGAGAGGTAGGTATTTACGGGATAGGTATACCTACCTCTCCAGCAGATTCCCTCGTAAAATCCATTCTAATTCACTGCAGCGGAATGCACAAGAGTCAAGCTACGAGTAAAGTCTCGGGTAGCCAACATATTCTGACAATGCACCGTAGAACAATGCAACGCGCCACAATACCAACAAACAGCAGTGTATACGTCGGACAAATATTTTGACTGGCTGGAATTCCGGAATTTGGTTTGTCACTCGTAGGTAGGTACTCTGGAATAAAAGCTTTAGGAATTCCGGTGTGATATTAATGATATAAACTAATACCTATTATTAAGTTAATCATACCGAAAATAAAACAGGTAAAATTACAAAACATTTTGCTCTTGAAAACTTGCCTGCATGTGTAAGAGTAGGTATGCGGGAAATTTTAATTAAGTAAACCTGCTTACTTTACAAAACAACTCAAAAACCAGCATGATGAATTTTGCAATAGAAATTTGCAAGCTTTAAATAGTGAATGAACGAAATTTAAGGCCGGGTTATTGCAAAAATTAGCAACTCAACGCGGTTTAGTTGAAAGTTCAACCCACGCATTACTGAAATAACGTTCATATTAGCGTGCGATGCTTCACGGTGGTTACGTCCGACACTGCGCAGGAATCGTGCGAAAAACTCGTTTTTCTTGAACTCTTTCGCTTATTAACAGAAAATGGCAGAGTTTATGAAAAATGTGATCGATTTAAAATTTAAGTCAGTAATTGGCAAGTTATATTTACGAAAAAAAACTATGGTTATCGCTTTAAGTTACGAGATCAAGGACGTCAAAAAATTTTTTTGCTTCTTTTTTTAAAAACTTGTGCTTTTTGTTTCTAAATTATTATAATGTATTTAAAAATTCTACTCGATTTAAAATTTAATTAAGGATATATTCTGTTAGCATATATTTTTTTACATTTATAGAATCAATAGAAGTGCTGGTATTTGATCGTCAAAGTAGCGACTATGGGCGCTATTTCCACATAACCCCGCCTTAAATAAGAAAAACATCGAGAAGAACTGGAATTATCGGCTATTGTGATTCTCTTCTCTTTTTGTGTATTATGCGAACAATAGCGAAGCTGTGCTGAATACGTACTTTACAATTCCAACACAAAGTAATTTATATACTTAGGTTACCAGCTGTGTAAGTAAAAACACATTTTTAGATCTATAAAAAAATACAGAATGCCAAAGTTTCTCATTATACACATTACAATAAATAAATTATGCAAAGATATCATTAAACATTTTGCAGGCTTTCAAAAAGTTCAAAATAAAACCTCTGTACATATCTAATTAGAGATTAGCAGCCAGCAGAATTATTTTATGGTGGTCACAAGCAAAAACTGTAAATTAAGATTTCCGAGCAAATACCTCTCATCTGCTCGTACTTGCTGACAAAGAAGGAGATTGCGTCGAATTATCCCCGACTCGATTATTGGTCAGGGAGAGAGAACAAATGGAATGAGAGTGGTGATGAAATTCAGCAATTTATTGCGGTCTATGAAATAGTGCTTTGTATTACGGTTGGTAGGTTTGCTTTATGTTTTTCTCGTAGAAAGTATTATATTATTACACTGGATATCAATTTATCAAACTTAAATTATGACTACCAATTACATTTTCAGGCTTTAAAGTAAGTTAATCTGAAATAATTAAATACTTAACTATGCATTAACATAACTTTGTTTCTGTGAGCAAATTACTAACAAGTCAGACATCGGATCCAGATAATGAAATTTTTAACGTCAGATCAATGTCTGTTCTTACCTTACCTACGGTTATCAGGATTCTTCTGATTAAAAGAAAGAAAAGTAAATAATACAATCAAAATAATGTTTTGTAGAATTTTCATTGATTTTCTATGATCAAAGCTCAAGTAAGAAGTTGTCTTTGAAAGCTTTGAAGTTCACTGAACTAATATCGTGAGTAGTTCACATAAAGATGATTTGATCAGTGCCGCGATAGAGTAACGAATTTTCTAACACTGTGTGACTGTGTGACTAAACAAAATGTAACAGTCAATGGATGAAACGGAAAACGAAAAGTTATTTAGTTTTTTACCAAAGAATATTTTCTACCTACCTACTATCTAAAGAATGGATCTATTGTTTGTGTTATGCATATTGTTATTTACCTACCTATCCGGTGCTCATATTACTTATTTATAAAGCTGTCTTTTACACAAAGTAATACATGAAATATGATAATACTTGCGTTGCGAAGAAATAAAATATAAATGAAAGAACGAACTTCGTTTTCCGGTACAGTTTTGTTGAAAAATGTTTTGTTTCTGAGAGCGTTCTCTTGTCACAAGAGTTTAAGAAGAATGAGAGTCTTTTAAGGGCATTATTGTTCTCTACCTTGTATTGTTTTCTCTCAAAAATTACAAAAGACAATAATTTAGGGTATTTTATTATTTTATAGCAATTATACTCTGATTGTCACATAACAATAACTAAATTTCATGTTTCATATGGAGTACGTCCGTTTCATTTCATAATATTTGAATTCGAAGCAAACAATGATCCATTTCGGCACAATAGGAGCAAGCACGTTCAAAAATGCAGGCGCCCTATTCACCGTCCACCCGTCCGTCATCGGTTTACGTCTGCTGCACAAGGCAGGGCACATGACGACGACGACGGGCTACATACTGACAAAGAAGTACTATATTATATTACACACAGGTACACGTACTTGTATAACGTGAAATGGACTTCCTGCGACCAGCCATTCAACGTTTTGGGGATTCATAAAAACATACCTAAGTGTTGACATTTCCAAGCAAAAGTTACGCAGTACAAAAATCTATAAAATATAGTTGAGAAAGTCCTGTTATAAAAAGATATTAATATTTTTATTTTACTTTGAACACATGTATGCGGTGTATTTTATACAGTTTCTTTTTGAGCTCGCTCGACCCTAAAACCTCAAGCGAGGTTGTCGTCTCCCCAAGAGCCCTTGAGGCTGCTGGCTTGAATGCAAGCCCGAGCCCTTTTCACGACGAGGACGACGTTTACATCGCGCTTTCACTCCAAAACATGTTCCGCTTGGTGCTGTGTAGCGAAACTGTAATAAAATCCGGAGTGAGACGTTAATTTTAATTACAGGGGGTTTTAATGTGTGTTAAATGAGAGCTCGGGTTCACGTTTAAGTTAATTGCATTCCAGGATTTAGCAGAATGAACGGGTTGCTTTGTGAGGTAAGCTTGATAATAATTAAGCTTACCTCACAAATTTATTTTTAAACAATAGTTTAAAAATACTTACAATTTTTAAACAGAATACCAGATACGGCCAGTCAAATTCCAATTTCACGCTTCAAATGTTTTGGATTTCCTCAGCCATATTTATGTTCCTACTGCGAGAATTCAGTCCCTTCCCCTTTTCTAAGTGCGTTGCGCAATCAACTCGATGTTCCAAAACCGTAAGATTAAGAACTAACCCCGGTTTCAACGGTCGAGCGCACAAGGTCACAAGTGTCGTGGGACGGAGTCAGTCATTCATATTTACTTGTCAAATTAGTTTTCAAAGTATTATTTACTTTTAACTTGAACTTTATATGCTACTGAAAGGCATTCTTTAAAATCTAGGCGAAATAAAATCAAATAAGTTTTGTAATATATTATGCCATCAAAAACATAACTTGTAAAAAAACCAAGTCTCGCACGCAACTTAGTCTACCGTAAAAAGTTGTAAGATCCATGTAATACCAAGTCGGTTAATTTATTCAGTCCCTACTTAAGAGTCCTTCTGTCTTAAGTTATTAAGTAATTAGCTCACCTAACAACATCTTATAGTGACCAGATCAATATTAAAAATCTCTTATGTTTTAAATAAATACATAGATTGACCTGGCAATCGCATGAAAACACAATGTATCTCACAAGTAATACATTATTATATTAAATTTGATTGTTTAGTGCGATTGCCAAGTCAATCTATGTATTTATCGCATGAAAACATAATGTATCTCACAATTAATACATTATTATATTAAATTTGATTGTTTAGTGCGATTGCCAAGTCAATCTATGTATTTATTTAAAACATAAGAGATTTTTAATATTGATCTGGTCACTATAAGATGTTGTTAGGTGAGCTAATTACGTAATAACTTAAGACAGAAGGACTCTTAAGTAGGGACTGAATAAATTAACCGACTTGGTATTACATGGATCTCACAACTTTTTACGGTAGACTAAGTTGCGTGCGAGACTTGGTTTTTTTACAAGTTATGTTTTTGATGGCATCTCATTTCTTTTTGTAGATCGCATGAAAACACAATGTAAAAATGCACACCTACGCTCCACCGACCCTACACCTAACCTACACCTAACCTACACCTACCCTATACCTACCCTATACCTACCCTACACCTACCCTGCACCTCTTATTCAATTATATTCCATTATACAGGTACACTGATTCATTTACTGCAAATGTAACTTTGTAATCCTATATAATGCCCCAAGATTTATATGGGATTACAAAGTTATCTAGCAAATGATGTATCTAGAAAACTGGGCCGAAATGCAAAATGTTTTAGTTTTTCCTTGGTTTATACACTAAACACTAATTCCATTCTAAATTTGAAGCTTCTATGTCTGCTAGAAGTGCCTTAGAGTTTTGATGATCGGTCAGTCAGTGAGTGACAAAATTAAGAAACTTTGACTAGTTATAATTCATAAACTACTGGTTCAAATTGATTGAAATTTGAAATATACCGTATTTATACAATGCCTGCTTGGTTACTGAAAACTCAGGCTTCTAGTTTTATCCACAACGAAGTTATAGGGGGGTCGAAAATGGCCTGAACTGCTTCGAGAAAAGTACACGGAGAAAAAACTTCATTAGCGACAAGGAAATAATATTAATAATTATTAAAATTTTTGTGATTCCCAGGACAATTAAATTACTGTAACGGTTATAAACGAGTTTTACTTATTGCATTTACTAACGGCAAAAGACTAAGTTCAATTGGAATAACAATTTTAGTTTACTAACAATGAGTAAAATTTATTTGAATCCAAATAATGTAACATGCTTACTTTTAATAGGAATTACAAAAACGAGTCGTTAAAATTATGAAACTGCTGTTGTATCTAGTGTTTTATTTTTTGGTTTTACGAATCGTGTGACTAGGATTCACAATTTTAGGTGTGTAAATAATAAAATCGTATTGTAATATCCAGTATATTTCATAGGCCCTATTAAAATTGTGACTTGACATTACATATCTATTAATTAAATGCAAGTAACCTGTGATATAATTTCTAGTGTTCTGTTTAATAATAATTAGTACATTATTTACTTATAAACCGCTAAATTCACAGCTTAATGCAATCACAGCTTAATGCATTTAATTAATTGATATGTAATTTCAAGTCACAATTTGAATAAGGTCTATAAAAATGATGGTTATTTTGTATTTTATTTATTTTGTATCTTTTTACAATTAATTAGGCATGTACAAAGGAAATTGTTCGAAATCTTAATTTATGGATAGGTGCAAATTATTATAAATAAAATATGGAATACTTTTCTAAAGTAACTTTATTTTTTTCTAGTTAATTATTTTTAGACAAAGAACATAATTTTTGTTCATTAGACGTAAGTAAGAACATAGCTGAAAATAGTTAACAAATAACACGATTCAACAAAAATATCACAGGTTAAGTAATCCATCACATCAAAATTGTTTTTTATTTTGCACTGCACCAATTTATATTTTTCGATCACATCGCACTCACGTCGCACGTCACGCTCACTCACTGACCAAAAACGCAAATGAGTGCAAGCAGCGGCAGCCGCCAACATCAAAGTAGGCACATGTCTTGTTACTAGTAAACTTTACTAATTTATGGAAAAGTGATTGTAAACACTAATAGCCGTAACTGTAATGAGAAATAATAATTTACTCTTGTGTGGAAAAACAAAACTCCACGTAATAACAAGTTCACGAATTATAGAAATAAGAAATGCCTTATTAAAAATTATAGTCCATGGTATTTCCTCAATTAAGTAAAACTTATTTGTAATCTTTACTAAACTTTACCTCTTGATATTAGGACACCACATATAAATTCAAGGAAAGTTTTATAATACATATAAAATTCTGCAATCCCAAGTACAGAATAATAATTCCGAAATTTAATAAAACCCTTTTGTAGGTATTACATTACGAAATTAATAAAATGTACTTGAAATTAAATTATTTTGTAATTTTTAATAAAAACACATAGGTATTGATAAAATTTGATATTTCCGCCTTTTAGAAATGTTGTTTTTAATTACGACAATATTTTTTTTCTCAGTGTATGGTACGGCCGTGCCGCTTTTTTGCTCGACTTGGCGGCGGCACTGCCGTGCCCCCAGATAAGCAATATGAAATACTAATACAATACTACCAATAATTAACTAGTCTACTGGTTTAAATTGCAAAGTAACATTTTGTAAATTATAACCCTAAATCATTATGATAATAAAATTCGGCCCATCTGATTCCCACATTCTGAGCGCGTTGCGCTCGGCTGGCCACCCCGGGAATTGGGGAATTACTTCGACTATCTCAACTTGTAAAGTTATACGTACTGTAACCCTATCTTAAATAGAAGAACTCTTGGAGCTTATGTTTATCTTGCACGATGAAAACACAGTTATCTTGTTGTACAATTTGGAATAGAAATAGGAAAAAGAAAACAGTTTTCGTCACGATGACGGTTGAACTTTCAAGTTGGTGTAGTATGTTGTGTAAATATGGCATGAACTTAGCTTTTGATTAAAATTGTTGGAAACTCTCTAGGGTCACTTAAAGGCAACATTTTTAAAGATTCCAACTAAAAAAAAACAGCTTTAAAAGGTTATTTTTTTTAAATAGGTGCCTTCCTACTCCTAAATATCTAATCTAATTTGATAGCAGACGCTGTTTTTATCGGAAAACGATTGTCCTGTAATAAAAAGAAATCGATAAATATTATTTTCGTTGCTTTTCTTTTTCACTTAGATTTTTAAAAGCTATTAGAGATATCCATAGATAGATAGTCAATCAAAAGTAGAGCTGCCAGCAAACTATCAGTCTGTCGAGGATACGAACATTCAGAAGGAGCATCCCCTCACATCTCCCTGACAATGACAGGCGCAATCAGCTAAAAGCTTCATCATAGTGCCAATACTGAAACTACAACTGACAGATCGATCCAAAGGTTTGGTTGTTAAACGAATCCCACTTTTAGAACTGAAATAGTTTTATCTGATTTTACTTAGCTGATGAAACTTTCCTTGTTACATTTCTATCTATTATTATAATATTAATTTTGACTTCCTATACTTATATTTAATTACTCATTACACTACATCATTTAAAGTTTAACAGACGTTGTATATTTTGCGGACTATACAGTCGGTTAGACCTAAACATTTAATTTAATTATTTTTATTACCCTAAAAATAGGCTAATCGTTTTATTATGGGTGTTTCATGATTCTCATCATGTTATCGGGATATTTTTAGTTTCCCTACCTTTTAAATTTGACACTGGCACAAAGTTAACTAGTGCCACGAACAAAAAAAAAAAAACTTCTCAAACGGTTTTTTGGTCAGCATCTGAAAATTTTAGTTTATTGAAGTGGTTAGTGTATAATTTCGAAAGTGTATTATCCAGTGAATGTTTCGGGACTATAAACTTTAATGGAACAATTGAATCGTTTACACTTTGCTGACATTTTTAGATGATGCCAAGAGGCCTCGTGGTGGCTTCAGTAATTTGTACTATCACATTACTGAGCCCAATTCACCGAACAATCATCCAAGGATATCTTAAACCTACAAATATCACCCGACACTGGCGAAATACGTCTACATAAGATGTGTCGCCATTAGTTAGGAAGAAGAAAAAAAAACTTTTCAAACGATAAATAAAGCACTTATTACTTTTTTTTTAATGTTGAAATTACAATTATTAAGTAAGTATTTTTATAGACAGGTATATAGATAGTCAATAAACCATACAAATCTCCCCGAAAGTAAAGTTGTAACTTCTGGTTAACATCAAACGTTTTAAACAAGTCACTTAACAGAGTTTGTGTACTGTAGTTGACCGGTTGTGCTTCCGTTCTTTCCGTTCTATTTTTGAGCTTTGTTCGAAGATAAAGAGCTCACAGCCGATGATTTTTTGTTTTCTTTTACTAATGATATATTTCAGCAGCTGAAAGAAATAATTCGTCTTTATTAACGAATATTGTGTTTTGAAATACTTTTGTAGTTTTGATGATTAATTATTGCTTCTAATTTCGAAAGTGACTCATTGCAGTTGTTATTTTTGAAACTACAGCTCATATTATGACGTTCCCTCCCCACCAAGGGTCTCGACTAAGAGGGTCTCGAGTCCATTCAGGGCGATTAGGCCGTAGTCAATCACGCCGAGATGAGGGCGATGACCATCTACTCGAGGCGCACGTGATGTCGGTCGGCTGCCCAGGATGGGAGCAGCTCCAGGAGTTCCACGCAGTGGGATAGGCGCTCGTTTAACAACTGGAATTCAGGTTACGTGGCATTGGCGTTCGACGCTCTTACGCCCGCTGCAACCCCAAGGTCCACCTTTTGGTCCACCTGGTGGACCACACGGTGAAGGAAAACATCGTGAAGAAACTTACACACTCTTGCGAAGAAATTCAAAGGTTGTGTGTAAGTCAAGCAACCTGGTATGTTTAGGTTTCCTCACGAATTTTTCCTTTACCGTAAGAGCGTCGAATAAACTTATGAATTCGAAATTTGAAGAAGACACGTGGTTGGTACGTGCTGGTTATCGAATCTCCCTCTCCCGGGCGGGTCATGTTTTTAGCAAATAAAGATTTATCATTTATCACAGCGATCTAAACCACTACACCTCCGATGATCATAAACGCTGTATTTTCATTGGTTTTACCTCAAAATTATTACAGGCAGACATTTTGACAACGTTTGTCACGCTCTGATGCGTAACTAAACGCTTATTCAACATCTTGAAGTACCCTCACGTACTCCGGTAGCCTCAGAGAGCACGGTTTTGGAATACTAACTACTCAAATGTGAAGGTGGAAGGGATTAAATAAAACTATAGGTACTCATACCTATAGGTATTTAGGTACTGTAGGTGGATAAGTAGCCATTTTAGAAAGCAACTGAGTTTATTCAAAAACGTCAAGCTGAACTTGAAAGTTCAGTAAAGCGTATTATCGCAGAATAGATAATAGTACCTAGTACCCATAGACTTAGAATCTTTTTTTTTGCTGCGCATATTATTATATTCTATGGTTGGTAGTACCGAACTTGGAGGAAATATGACGTATCGTATTATAGGAAGGTATGTGCGGTACATTGGCTGCCACAGAATCAGTGAAATGGACAAAATTAGAACTACAGTATGGAAATGTCAAATTTCAAAACTGTCGCGATTGGTTGCAATACAATTTTGTACAATTTTCTATACTTTCAGTGGCGAATCCAGGTTTCATTGTTGGGGGCAGGCAGAGGGAAGAGGGTGTATTTTTTTAAGAGATTCCTGACTCTTTCAAAAGTCTTACACCACAAATTATAAAAATATTAAACCATAAAAAATAATAAACCACGTTTCAAAAATTACAAGAGCAACTTTATATTTTTTCAGCGGCGTCTCACTCAAAAATACAGCATCGCGGTTGGCGTTCCCACGCTTGTGATTCGCGGTCGAGCGGTCAGGGACGCACTCTTGTCGGACCCTCCGGGGGATCGCTTCCCGTGGCCCGCGCCCCCCCTCAACGAAGTACTGAGGGGGGTCCAACTGCAGGGCCCTTACGGCTGTCAACTCTACGAAGACCTGCCTGAAGATGCCGTTAAAGTGTTTTATTTTGCTGCACATTGGGTAAGTTTTAGTATTCATAAAATTATGTAGTTTTTCTTGTTATATTGGGATTTGTTGATATTTTCAACTCAATTGTGTAGGTATGTTGTTCTTTTTTCGCTATCTTTTCCACCATTAAATTTGAAGCGTTTAATAATTATTTTGACAATATTTTTACCGTAGATATTGCATTGGCTTATGAGATTGTGTAATCTATTAGTTCTTTGTTACAGTTTTGCTGATAAAAGTGACGTTTTTATCTTCCCAGTGTCCGCCATGCCGAGTGTTCGCCCCGAGTCTGTGCGCTGCTTTATCAGCGGTGCGGAAGAGACGGGCCAAGTACGCGAACACACAGCTCATTCTCGTGTCCAGTGATAGGTATGTACTAAATTTACAACATAATAATTTGGTGTATTTCGTCGAGGTAGGCCCCGTAAAAGATGGCGGGACGATTTAAATGCTAATCTACAGGACTGGTGGGAGATTGCTGAAAACCGTGACGAGTGGAAGAAAAATGAGGGGCCTTTGCCCAACAGTGGGACCTTTTAGGCTGAATATAAATTTCAATTATTAATTTTAAAAATCATGCCATATAAATAGCAGCTGAATATTTTTGAAATAGAAATAGCCAGTTGAATGAAATAACTGCAACATTTATAAATAAGTAAGAGCCACGGCAAATACAATTTTAGTCGAGATATGCCGAGCGAGGGTGCTTGAAAATACCCGACTTAAAATCCACTTATTAATTTGCTGCAATATTTTTAAGGCTATTAATAATAGCCAGACAGAGCAAAACAAAACAGAGTTATATTCATAAACTTGAAATATTTAATAAAACGAGTGATTAGTCTAAATATTTTTTTAAGTAAAGAATGAAAATTTTCGTAATATTTGATTGAAGATAGGTATCTAGTTGGCGAGTAAGTTGATAATATTCAGATGTTATAATGAAATACGAAAATAGTCAGATTATAATGTAATTTGATGTAGGCTCGACTGTATCATAAAAATAACAAAGACACAGTAACAAATTGCTTTGAGCATTGAGCAAATTGGGCAAAGGCCAAAACCAATTTCTTAAGACAACTCTGGTTGAAATACTTGCCCAGTAAAATGCTTTGTTTATTCCAAATAGCATTGGTTACATAGAAATCCAATTTGTTTCCGTTGGTAGCCAGGATCGTATTCAGGGAGGAAAATGGGGGGCTAATTTGATATTATGTTTAAAATAATGGTAACGGAATTTTAGAGTCGCTGCCACCGCCGGGGGACGGGGGGGTGGGTTTTCACAAGGGGTTGACGGGCAAAAAAATCAACAACTGTACTTCAAGTTTATTCCTACAAGTTCAAGTATGTATAGGAAGGTTTATGAATTTTAACAACTCTGATAATTTGATTTGCTTCTAAGTAAGTAGGTACTGTGATGGAATCTCCACAGTACACAAAAATACCGTCGTGGGGGGGGGGGGGGGGGGATTATATTGCTGAAATAATAAACTAGACTAGACGTTATTCTAATAAAATAATAGAACAAAGTCTTAGATTCGGACAGAAGCTTAATTGTTTCAATATGTTTTTGAGAAACATTGTGCGTAAAGCGTGGGAATACGTATCGACCCGAACTATATCGTTAAAATCTGAAACTCTATAAAGCAACAACCCTGATCTATTTGCCTCTAATTCCAATCCAAACCATTACTCAGATATAGGCCGGGCCTATTTGTCGAATCAATTTTCTTCAAAAAATCCTTGGCAATCAATTCGAGCAAGCAAAACAGCGGATTCAATTTGTCTTAACGACATCTTGGGGGCTCACCATGAATATAACATTTTTACTCCGTCTACTAGGAAGCGCCTACTTCGTTATTTGACGCTGCGTATTTGCTAGGGAGAATTGAATTAGGCTGAATTAATTTTGACTGACGGCGGTTGACATGGGGAAAACTGGATCAGATAAGTATGTTTTTTTTTCGGTTGAGCTCTTTGTGTTCCGAGCGGTAGTGGTAGTGAACGTGCCATCCATGATAGCTTTGATGTCGAAAAATCATTTGTAAAAATCTTAATACGAATAAAAAAAATTTACTTTGACTTTATAATAATTTGGTTATCCGAGAAAAAGTGAGGGATAAAACAGATTTTGATTCTGAAAAGAGATTGTTTTTATAACTAAGATAAGATAAGATAAGATAAAATTTATTTCAATAAAAACTTAATCTAAAACATAGAGTATAGAAATACAAAAATAAAAAATAAAGGAGACAAAATATGAATGCGATGCCTAAACTAAGTATTTCTTACTTGTATCTTAGGCATCAACGTAACAATGATAAAATATTTTTATACAGTTCTTAAAAAATAAAAATTGTATTAATTAAACAATTATTTGACTTAATACAATAATTTATATTAAAAAATAAATTAGAAATAGTGTAATTATGGTAATGATCACGAGGTCAGGGTTTGTTTATGTTTATTTGTTAGTGGGACGTGTTATTTTTCTGTACTTGCAAGAAGTTCACCTACATTAATATGTATGCTCGCGTTACAATATAGCCGAGTTTGCAATAAATGGTGTTAGTCAAGTTAGTGCACAATTTTTTGATGACTTTCTTAATCTTAATGACTATTTATTTGATCATACACCGAAATTAATATTAATGCTTAAATAATGTTTGTTTACGTATAGGTGTATGTATTACGAGCGGTGCTCTAGGCGCCCTCGTAGTCGATAGTACTAATATTTCTGGCTACAGCAATTTTCCTAGCAGGGCACTGCTCGTCTCCAGTTTTGTGGTTGGAGGGCTTCTTGTATCGGTGACAGGTGGCGCATTTCGCTGGCTCAGACTGATTAGGACACTCCTTGATTGAATTCCCGAGCTGCCGCAGTGACCACACGTGGAGTCAGAGTCCCGGCAGTACTTCGCTGAGTGCCCATACTGCTGACAGTTGTAGCACCTGGTCACTATGGTGTAGTCTCTAATAGGGTGTAACTGAACATCTCATCTCTAAAATAATAATCAAAATTGGCCGTTGATCATCTAATAACAGATCCTTTCTACGTTGTGAGAGTAACCCAAACTCTTTTAGAAATTTACAATGTGATCGTCTTTATATTATGTTTTCTAACTGCGGAATTACACATAGAGTCGCCTACTCAACTTCTATGTTATTCCTATATACTGATTTGTCCCTATCTCTCGCCCGAACACAGGAGTATCAGTTGCCAGCCGGCAAGCAGCCTACTCCTGATTACCCATGCTCGTGGACTGAAAGAATAAAGTCACCAGGAAATCCCAGCGACTTTATTAAACAATACTAACTTCGTATTCTGAAAAGAACTTCGAAGTTTATTGCTTCTGCAATAAGAGCCCAGATTCCTGAAATGGATCACAAGGATTATTACATGATATATGTAATTTAAAAGGTATAAAAGGATGGCTCCAGGACTGCCTCAGCGAGTCCTTAGAGCCGGCGACGGGTGTGTCGTCTGTAGTTCTGAATAGAACTTCTAGTTCTTAGAGGAACTTTCGTTGAGGGGCATTTCCTCAACAGAATGATCAATAACCAAGTTTCTCTGATGATACTTCCTGGAGACGACCATCCTAGCTCTACGCACCGGGATACCCTTTTCCTTAAGCTATGTCAACCGTATTGAAAAATACAGTCACATAATCTCTCTGTGTCTTCCATACTACCATCACACAAGGGATCCAGCAAGATCTAGCAAGATCCAGCCCTGACGAAGGAACTAGTTTTAGTTCTTTCAGTTAGTTGATTGCTAAGACCCCAGATCCCGAGCAAGACAGCAGTCTAGCAGCAAAGACCCGATACGCTCACACCTTTACAGCAAACTAACTGTTAAAGCATTTACGAGACGAGTGAGAATAAACGCTCCACCAACGCGCTCTCTGTGAGTCACTTCCCACTCTGTCCTTCAGAATGCTCCTGTCCTCCCCTCACCACAGAGGTGTAGGAAAAAGGTTAAAATAATAGACAACCCCGAAGGATTGTCTACAGCGGACTCTGGTCCGACCGGTGCGCCTTAAGCGATGGAAGGAGACCAAAGTCTCTTCGTTGAAAGCATAAGCTTCTCGTGGTAAGCCGAAGCTAGTGGACTACGTCCAATCGATACTAGCCGTAGCGTTCCCGATACGGCTGAGCCGCTGTGGTAACCTTTTGGGAGGCTAATCCCGTCTTCCACCGAAGTGTCCAACGTATTGCGTTCAAGGGTGTGTTTATAGGATAGTCCATACGTGAACCAGCGCCTATGATGGTAAACCATCTTCCAACGAGCAAGCTCGAAGGGATGACCTCACAGCTGCTACTGACTGTGGGTCTCATATCTGGATTGCTCCTGCATACTGGATCTCCGTCTATCCGAACGGTACTGCCAGGGCAGATCTGCTCCAACTTCATATCTCCTTATATACATATCTCTGCCGCGTGTCTCCGTGCCTGAGACCGCATATGAATCTAAAGACTCATTTCAGCTATCGCTCTGAATATAGCTTTACAGCCTTCATCATCGCTCGTCCAGTCCACTGCTGGACTATGAGCCTCCTCTCCTTGCAACCATATGTGTCGATATTACATCGCACAGTTGATTCAGTAATAAATCATACATGATGATATTAGCCAGAGCAGTTCACGTCCAGTTTCTCGTTCTCAATTAATGAACTCGTTCCAGTATGCCTCTTCACAGACTTATGTCTTGAAGGAAGCCACTATGTCCTCCGCTATCTCCATTATCGGGGTTAAGACTTGAAAGACCATCATCGACACTAATCAGTCTGAGGTCCACCGCACACGGCTGTGGACAAGTCCCCATCCGCGGCTATGTATTCAAGTCGCTGTATGCGTCTTCGGTCAATCAGCGGTTCAGAGCTAGACATACAGTGGTAGCGGCATTCATAGCAGCCCGATGGTTACTCCACATCTTCATAGGTCAGATACAGAAATCTCTCCACAGACTTGCGTCTTGAAGGTAGCCACTAAGATATTGTTAACTCCACTATCGGGGGTAAACTTAGTGTACTTATCACGCCTAGGATGCGACCCATACATCAGCGGTTCAGAGCTAGACATGCAATGCCAACAATATCATAGCAGCGATAGTTATACCTCGTCTTCATGCGTCAGATAAGGGCTCTCTATGAGATGGTCAAATATAGTGCATTATATGATCAGTTTGATCCAGCGGCCGTGTCCGCTTTCATTAGGTCATCTAGGTGCGTCAAGCCTATGATTCCCTTGATTTTCATTTTTGACCATCTCGGATGGGATATGTCATCCATAGAGGCATAATTAACCGTTTCCATATCAAACAGGCAGCACGCCAGTCTTCAGGGACCGAAATCCCGTCGAAAGGCAGTGAGAGGCTGTGCAGCGCCTGCGACTTTAGGTTCGGCAATTATTTCACTTGGTTTTCCAAGTATAGACTTATATTAGTCTATTTTTGCACTTTTATAATAATGTCAATTTTCTTGAACTTAACGTTCCGCCAGCCATCTATTCCTAGACGGCCGACTGCCTCCCACCATGTATATTGGCGATACGCATCGACGGTACGCGCTAGGTCAACAGGCCCTTTTCCTAAACTTGTTCGATATTTCTGAAACTCACAATGCGAACGTATCTCAGTCTATGCACCCCAAGTATGCATTTAGTTTTGCATTATCTCTTTTAGTTTCTGAGTTATTAATTTTTGAAATATCAAAAATGTCCAATACAAGAACGTATTAAAATTAAAAACATTCATTACAAGAACGTAATAAAATTAAAAACATTCATTACACGAACGTATTAAAATTATAAAAATTCATTACAAGAACGTATTAAAAAAACAAAAATTCTCTTAATTCGTCTCGAATCTTTTATTATAACTTTCTCTATGTCTTACAACAGACACACGTTGTTCTACATAGTTTTAATTTACATTAGGGTCGGGGAGTTACATCCAGCCCCAAAGTTTTGTTGAAATTCATGAAGACAAAAATTTCCATCAGCTTAACTTCATTTGGAAAGTATTTCATGTGTTAGATTAGGACTACTATTATTTCCCTCACTCGAGGTACTGTAGTTCTATCTCAAGCTTCTGTTATCTTTCCCTCGCTTGAGGTACTCACTCCAATGTTTACAGGCTTTTGATTAAAATATGTATCTTAGAAAAGATGCACGACGCAATGAAAATAGTCATACACACGCGAAGAAAAGGAAAACAAAATCAACCAGTAAACCTGGGATCTGGTTCTCTCTCTCGTTGCACGCGTGCACGAGTACTATACAATTCCGTGTGTATGCACATCTTTTCTAACCGCATTTTTATTGTGTTTACGAACACGCAACGTTCGACTCGGGGCGCGGATTTTTACCCTTCTGCATCGAACATTCTGCGCGACGCCGAAACATCAGCGCATCGTCGTCAAGCCGACGATGACGCAATTCAGTAACGGATATTTTTGTAATACGCACCGTCGCAGCATACAATACATATGCAGCGGCATCGTAATACGTTAATGATCCTTTCGCAGGTTCCCCGACAGAAATCTGGTTACGACTTTTACTTCCTCTGAATGATCAAGTTTGGTCAACTTTCCAGCAACGCTGACGACCGTGAAGCCACCGCGTGTTGGTCCGAAAACCTCACCAAATCATTCAACTTTCGTCTTTCCCTCGCTCGAGGTACTCACTCCATTGGTTTCAGTTTCGCGTTTATATTTCCCTCACTCGAGGTACTCACTCCATTGGTTTCAGCTTCGCGATTATATTTCCCTATCCTAACTTCTAACCTAATCATGTTTAAAACCCTATAGTGGAATTTTCTATATTCCCCTAGCTAACAAAACCTACACAACTCTAACTTTCCTAACTCTCAACTAAATCCTAAATTATCCATCTGGCTCATTAAAACTTCTACCCTAGTAGCTACGTCCATCTCCGTCAACCACACCTATATTAGCACAATCCTAAATTATCCATTTTCTATCTAGCTAAATAAAACTTGTACCTAAGTGGTTACGTCCATCTCCGTCAACCACACCTAAACAAACCTAACCAGTCCAAATTAACAACAATAATATTAATAACATTCTGTGGCTCGCCACCGACCACATGTTAATTAATTTCCTAACTTGCCTTTTGTCTTGCTAGACTTTTATTGTTTTAATCTGGACTTAATCTCTACATTGGATTGTGCTACTCCCTAACTCCTATTGGTGCATAATTTCCTAACTTGCCTTTTGTCTTGCTAGACTTTTATCGTTTTAATCTGGACTTAATCTCTCCATTGGATTGTGCTACTCCCTAACTCCTATTGGTGCATAATTTCCTAACAATTGAAATAAGACATTAAGAACCATTTAGAACTCAGTGTCCAATCTTTATCGCAACAATATAACATTATAATTAACTGACCTTGAATTTGTGTCAGTCAGCCCCCGAACTTTTGTTGGTTTGCACAGCCCCCCAACAATTGATGTTCTGACCATTTGCATGGGGTTTATGTGAGCCTTATACGTTGTAAATCTGAGTGTTTCGAAAAAGAGTCTCCACCTGTCCTACCTACATCGAACTAGTTCCAACGATCGTCTACGCAGCCATTAGTTCGCTTAGATATGACAATGTCCCTCCATCTGTTCGGAACACAATTCTCGTACAGCCCCCCAACAATTGATGGTCTGCACACTTGCATGGATGTTAGCATTATACGATATAAATCTGAGTGTTTCGAAAAAGGAGTCTCCACCTGCTCTACCTACGTCGAACTAGTTCCAACGGTCGACTTCGCAGCCATTAGTTCACCTAGATAGTGCAATGTCCCTCCATCTGTTTGAAACACAATTTTCGTAATTCTGCTTGCTAGACTTGGTTCGCTTCTTCAGAAGCGTTTATGATTCATCCAACTAAAAGTGCAAGTGGCAGTATTGTTCGGTTCTGCGTTTCGGACTAACTTGCGAGGCATGTTGTCCGTTTTAAACATAATGTTATAAAGTGCTTCCTAGCCTTTCCTTTCTCTTCTATGTCTTTTTGCGAGGAGGTTTTTGCGCCATCTCTTCCTCCTCGCGGCGGTCCTCATAATATGAATTACCGCCCACTATCATGCACCAAAATCCCTATTCACCTATTTGATTTTTATCACTGTCTAGAAAGTCTTTCTAAAAAGTTCTTCTTTTGAAGACTCACTTCAAAAACCATCTCTCTTCATCCATATTGATCCATCTATTATTTCCCTCGCTCGAGGTACTGTGGATCAATAACCATCTCTCTTCATCAATATTGGTCCATCTATTATTTCCCTCGCTCGAGGTACTGTGGATCAATAACCATCTCTCTTCATCAATATTGGTCCATCTATTATTTCCCTCGCTCGAGGTACTGTGGATCAATAACCATCTCTCTTCATCAATATTGGTCCATCTATTATTTCCC
Organism: Carpatolechia fugitivella; assembly: GCA_951230895.1. Lineage (NCBI taxonomy): Eukaryota > Metazoa > Arthropoda > Insecta > Lepidoptera > Gelechiidae > Carpatolechia > Carpatolechia fugitivella. The sequence continues at coordinate 1,147,021 of OX579666.1, read as the reverse complement.
TCGCTCGAGGTACTGTGGATCAATAACCATCTCTTCTTACTGATCCCCTCATCAGTTTTCGAAGACTTACTTAAAAGTTCTTCGTTAATGTGCACAATGTGCATCATTCACTTGCTTGCAACTACTTCTCTTCCATTGCAACGACCCAAGTGTTAAGCCAATTAACCCGGCGAGTTTGTCGAACTCACTGAAAACATTTGTTTACCATCAACAAGACAAAAACGATTCCGCCCGGAATTAGATGAGTTCCACAATAAAATAACAAACCGCCACTAACCTTGTAGTTGACGCGCAATTCGCTAGAGCATCGAAAACGTAAACGATACAATCGTCAGTACGCTCGACACCCAGCTTTTAAACGACTTCTGAATTTAGCTTTTTGTGATATACATCCGAAGCCGTAGAAGCCCCTGAGACATCGCTAAATAAGTCGACATTGTTACAATAAATGTTGAAAACCGTCTCCGGTCTTCCTTCTCCCAATCTTCATCATCAAATATTTCGCTTTTCCATTGTTTATTATTATAGTACAATGACACTATTTATTTTTTACAGTGTCCCCAATCACTGTTTCATGAACGAATCATGCCTATGTTTTATTCTTTGAAGTGTCCTATCCCACTTCTTACAATGTCCCTCTTCACTGTCTCATGAATGACTCATGCCTATGTTTTTATTCCTTGAAGTGTCCTATTCCACTTCTTACAGTGTCCCTCTTCACTGTTTCATGAACCTTCTATAACAATAGAAAAGTTTGTTTATAACCATAGTAACCTAGCAAACTAAAACTAAAGCCCTCATGCACCACTAACCAAATATAATTCGGTCTGTAATACACAAAACCCGTTTCAATCTCTATGTCCTATGGGTATTTTTAGACATTCACATTGTAAAGTTTCTTTCCATTTCACACGCAACAAATTGTGGCTTATAGCCACCGTTCACGATACAATTTAGAATATCCTGGTCACGGCACCAAATTGTAACTGAACATCTCATCTCTAAAATAATAATCAAAATTGGCCGTTGATCATCTAATAACAGATCCTTTCTACGTTGTGAGAGTAACCCAAACTCTTTTAGAAATTTACAATGTGATCGTCTTTATATTATGTTTTCTAACTGCGGAATTACACATAGAGTCGCCTACTCAACTTCTATGTTATTCCTATATACTGATTTGTCCCTATCTCTCGCCCGAACACAGGAGTATCAGTTGCCAGCCGGCAAGCAGCCTACTCCTGATTACCCATGCTCGTGGACTGAAAGAATAAAGTCACCAGGAAATCCCAGCGACTTTATTAAACAATACTAACTTCGTATTCTGAAAAGAACTTCGAAGTTTATTGCTTCTGCAATAAGAGCCCAGATTCCTGAAATGGATCACAAGGATTATTACATGATATATGTAATTTAAAAGGTATAAAAGGATGGCTCCAGGACTGCCTCAGCGAGTCCTTAGAGCCGGCGACGGGTGTGTCGTCTGTAGTTCTGAATAGAACTTCTAGTTCTTAGAGGAACTTTCGTTGAGGGGCATTTCCTCAACAGAATGATCAATAACCAAGTTTCTCTAATGATACTTCCTGGAGACGACCATCCTAGCTCTACGCACCGGGATACCCTTTTCCTTAAGCTATGTCAACCGTATTGAAAAATACAGTTACATAATCTCTCTGTGTCTTCCATACTACCATCACACAAGGGATCCAGCAAGATCTAGCAAGATCCAGCCCTGACGAAGGAACTAGTTTTAGTTCTTTCAGCTAGTTGATTGCTAAGACCCCAGATCCCGAGCAAGACAGCAGTCTAGCAGCAAAGACCCGATACGCTCACACCTTTACAGCAAACTAACTGTTAAAGCATTTACGAGACGAGTGAGAATAAACGCTCCACCAACGCGCTCTCTGTGAGTCACTTCCCACTCTGTCCTTCAGAATGCTCCTGTCCTCCCCTCACCACAGAGGTGTAGGAAAAAGGTTAAAATAATAGACAACCCCGAAGGATTGTCTACAGCGGACTCTGGTCCGACCGGTGCGCCTTAAGCGATGGAAGGAGACCAAAGTCTCTTCGTTGAAAGCATAAGCTTCTCGTGGTAAGCCGAAGCTAGTGGACTACGTCCAATCGATACTAGCCGTAGCGTTCCCGATACGGCTGAGCCGCTGTGGTAACCTTTTGGGAGGCTAATCCCGTCTTCCACCGAAGTGTCCAACGTATTGCGTTCAAGGGTGTGTTTATAGGATAGTCCACACGTGAACCAGCGCCTATGATGGTAAACCATCTTCCAACGAGCAAGCTCGAAGGGATGACCTCACAGCTGCTACTGACTGTGGGTCTCATATCTGGATTGCTCCTGCATACTGGATCTCCGTCTATCCGAACGGTACTGCCAGGGCAGATCTGCTCCAACTTCATATCTCCATATATACATATCTCTGCCGCGTGTCTCCGTGCCTGAGACCGCATATGAATCTAAAGACTCATTTCAGCTATCGCTCTGAATATAGCTTTACAGCCTTCATCATCGCTCGTCCAGTCCACTGCTGGACTATGAGCCTCCTCTCCTTGCAACCATATGTGTCGATATTACATCGCACAGTTGATTCAGTAATAAATCATACATGATGATATTAGCCAGAGCAGTTCACGTCCAGTTTCTCGTTCTCAATTAATGAACTCGTTCCAGTATGCCTCTTCACAGACTTATGTCTTGAAGGAAGCCACTATGTCCTCCGCTATCTCCATTATCGGGGTTAAGACTTGAAAGACCATCATCGACACTAATCAGTCTGAGGTCCACCGCACACGGCTGTGGACAAGTCCCCATCCGCGGCTATGTATTCAAGTCGCTGTATGCGTCTTCGGTCAATCAGCGGTTCAGAGCTAGACATACAGTGGTAGCGGCATTCATAGCAGCCCGATGGTTACTCCACATCTTCATAGGTCAGATACAGAAATCTCTCCACAGACTTGCGTCTTGAAGGTAGCCACTAAGATATTGTTAACTCCACTATCGGGGGTAAACTTAGTGTACTTATCACGCCTAGGATGCGACCCATACATCAGCGGTTCAGAGCTAGACATGCAATGCCAACAATATCATAGCAGCGATAGTTATACCTCGTCTTCATGCGTCAGATAAGGGCTCTCTATGAGATGGTCAAATATAGTGCATTATATGATCAGTTTGATCCAGCGGCCGTGTCCGCTTTCATTAGGTCATCTAGGTGCGTCAAGCCTATGATTCCCTTGATTTTCATTTTTGACCATCTCGGATGGGATATGTCATCCATAGAGGCATAATTAACCGTTTCCATATCAAACAGGCAGCACGCCAGTCTTCAGGGACCGAAATCCCGTCGAAAGGCAGTGAGAGGCTGTGCAGCGCCTGCGACTTTAGGTTCGGCAATTATTTCACTTGGTTTTCCAAGTATAGACTTATATTAGTCTATTTTTGCACTTTTATAATAATGTCAATTTTCTTGAACTTAACGTTCCGCCAGCCATCTATTCCTAGACGGCCGACTGCCTCCCACCATGTATATTGGCGATACGCATCGACGGTACGCGCTAGGTCAACAGGCCCTTTTCCTAAACTTGTTCGATATTTCTGAAACTCACAATGCGAACGTATCTCAGTCTATGCACCCCAAGTATGCATTTAGTTTTGCATTATCTCTTTTAGTTTCTGAGTTATTAATTTTTGAAATATCAAAAATGTCCAATACAAGAACGTATTAAAATTAAAAACATTCATTACAAGAACGTAATAAAATTAAAAACATTCATTACACGAACGTATTAAAATTATAAAAATTCATTACAAGAACGTATTAAAAAAACAAAAATTCTCTTAATTCGTCTCGAATCTTTTATTATAACTTTCTCTATGTCTTACAACAGACACACGTTGTTCTACATAGTTTTAATTTACATTAGGGTCGGGGAGTTACAAGGGCAAGACGTCCAGTTTATAAAAATGCGCTGTTGATTAATTAGAGTCTTTCTAAGGCTTGGAGTTAGTTCTAAAATATAATTGCATGTGGAGGCGTCTTTTTTGCCTGATTTGTGGCTTAATTTGACTGAGCCAGCCAATTGTTCTCTATTCAGGTCAGGGTGTTTATCGACAATATTCTGTTCAAAAAGGCAATCAAAAAATTCATTTTCGGAGATATTGGATGGTATTCCCAGGATTATGATTTTTGGGAGCTTTTTTGTGGTGTCTTCAACTTTAAATCCTGATGTAGACAGCTGTTCTGACTTTTTAAGCTTATCTAGGTCATCCTTCCTTTCGGAACTGATTATAAGGCCTCCGTTTTTAGTTTTCCGAACTCCACGAATATGCAATTTTAGTGCCTCAGGCCTTATTAGATTTTGCACAAGTTTTTTAGTAACATCACTAGTTACGTCCTTGTCAGCCGGGTAGATTGTAACGCTGCTGGTATTTGGCGGGCGGACTATGGGCTGGCCTCCATTTCTTACCATGTCGGCGAACGACAGGTTAGACGACAAAGGCTTAGGAGAAGACTGCACTGATTCCTTAATATCTTTCAATTGGGCGGATATGTCGACTTGATTTCTTAAGGTCTCAATTAAGCTACATGCTGAAAAATACTTTTGTTTGATCGACTGATATTGCACAACCATTTGAGAGACACCTCCCATTATTGTTCTAGTGGTGTTACTAATCCTTAACTTCTGCTCAGTGTTCATCTTGCTCTCTCCAGAGGTAGCGCGGATTTCTTCCAAGCGATGTTCAATTGATTCCAACCACTGCTGAATCTCAGGAGTGGAGACCGCGTCCCTGGCAGCAGCAGGAGGAAGCTGAGTTGGAGGTGGTCCTGGTTCCCCATGTCTAGTTGGACTGCGTACAGTTTTTGAACTTCTATTAAATGGGCTGTTATTTTCACTCATTTCACTTGGTTAAAAACAAATTGAGTCACAGAGTTGCGTGTAAACGCGCTGATACAGCGTTGACACAGTTACACTACTTATTATTCATTTGACTATTAATAAAATACAACTTAATAAATTTGCAGCAGACACGTCCGTCTTCACTGCATGATCGCAATGAATCAACTATCCGTATTCCAAAAGAAAACCGTAATCACAATATGGTTAAAGGTTAAAAAAATTATAGGTATAATGCATGTTCGCTCCATAATGTAATAAAAATGAAGGCAAGTTATTTGGTAACAACCAGTTGTAGCTGGTAATATCGATTCAAGAATATCTATAGGTACTGTCTGGCTGCATAGGTGCGACAGTATTCTCATTAGAATTCACAAACCACACGCCCTCGATCACCCCAGACTGTGGTTTCAATAAATTCAGTGCATTTCTACATGCATCTCTATACCACACTGCAACTTTTCTGCAAGATTACACACGATATTGTGACAACGTAAAATAGCCTTAAAGGTGGAAATTTTGTTATATTTGAACCACATCTATGTATATTATGTTTTATTGTATTATATAAGAAATTATGGCTGTGAAAAACGTAATGCCCTAGCATGCACTGATTTTGATTTCACTGTTTTAGCTGGTAGATTGGCAAATTTAGATATTTCTGTTTTTAATAAGGCTTCTTTTTCTAAATGAATAATATTGTACACTTTATATATTCATAGCCTAATCAGTAAACCTCAAAGAACTGATATCTTGGTTCATTTCAATTCATTATTTTCTACAATTCCTTCGTTAAATTAAAATACGCTTTTCTTTCCAAATTACTTAAGAATTTTATTAATCCCGAGCGCGGATCCCTGCCTACTTTGCATTTTTTCCCTATCTCCTTTTATACACCTGGGTCCTTATAAAAGTTTTATCAAAACTAAAAGGGGAGCGTATTTTGGATATATTTTTGTCCTGATTATTTAAACATGAGCCGGCAAAACCCTCTGGATAAGTAAGTATAGCTTTTCAGGATTTATAGGCGTTGAAATTACTACGGAAAAGTGCGTGAAAAATAAATCTCCATTAGGAAGTGGGAATGGCAAAATTCGGAGGTAAAAAGTAGGGAAGCGATTTGGAATGGTGGGGTGCACGATTAAATTAAGCTGGGTAAAAAAGGAGACTACAAATGGACGTGAATGTAGCTGATTCAGTCTGTTAGCGGAAGCGAAAAGGATTTCATTTGTTTTTATAAACTACAGTGAAAGGAATTCTTTTAGTTACAATAATGAAAAATTTTATCGATTTTTGTAAGTAATACTTCAACGTTTATATGTTTTTATCGATTTATGTTAGTAAATATCGTTGATGTCCTTTTTACAAGCCGAAAATAAAATAAATGATTGATTTTAGTAGCGTGATCAACACACGTTTTCTCTTCCTTCACAATGCACTTTAGATGTAGCGTATATTTCCTATGTTTGTTGTTTGGCCCTAAAATTGTAGTATCTCATGTTATTTGACACCAGAGTTTATATTTGTGAACATTTGAAGTAGGTATCTTGCATAATAAGCTTATATATAGGATATTCTTGTTGTTTCGTAATGGTCGACCCGTATGATTTTCCTACCAATTTTACAGATACCTATACGCTAAGGTCGTAAAATTCTACGACCTCGAACCGTTGCAATATAATCGAAAATTTTAGCACAGTGCAGTGACTGTGGTCTGAAGCGTTGCGTGGCGTTTTGTTATGCACCCTAGTAATCTAGTACAGAGTACGAATAAAGATTCTTATTATAATTTGATTATTAGGGAGCTATAATTCTGCAGGGATATTACCTTATATTCCTATCAATAGGAAATAGCTAATACTCGTATAAGGTTAAAGCTATTTCATAAAATATGTAAAGATTTTTTTACAGGGTTGAATTATGAAGGGATAGACCGCCCTTTTAAGGTGTTATGATTTATGATGAGGCAACAAAATTCCAATTTCCAAAATAAATGTGCAGGACCCGCTGTACTACACGACAGTATTTCGGAGGTCACGGGTTCAAATTAAACCCATTAGATTTAGCAGGGTCACTTTGGAAATGTATAATAAATATTTAATGCGAATCCTGCTGTAAAAGGATACCTAGGGACATACATAAATTTTACATGTTATGCTCGTATTACCAACGGGGTGAGCAGACCTTAAGATCCGAACTTAATCGGATAGGAGGAAAAAATATATATTTTATTTTATTTAAAATGGTATTACTTTACAACCAATGACAAAAAGGGAAGAATAATCTGTTTTGTTGGTTAATTAATAATTAAGTATCTATAAGTACGAATCCATTTCAGAAAGCGGAATTTCTGTTACCCTCACGTATTGTTCTCCCCCATCATGTTTTGCTTCCGCCATCTTACCACAAACACAACCTTACCACATACACTTGTTTCGTTGATATCATCAGTCAAGTTCTGTTCTATTGTTACACCGAGAGCTCGTTCGATATTTCCTTTTCTATCAACGGCGAAGAGTAGAGCTAGTAAAAATCTATGTTCGTCTTTTTTATCAATGTTCATTGTTTCGTCTTTGAAAATTGGTTTCTGAATCTTAATTAGCGAATCTGCAATGTTTATTCGAAAGTTTTAAAATGTGATTGTGTTACTAATGTTGTGGTTGCACACAGTTTTCAAGCACCCTCGACCCTAACTATTGTAGTCTGGTTGGGGTTGTACCACGTCGTACCGTAATTATTTTTAATAGCTTTGTCTAGGGAAACACTTCAGAAACAGGGCGTGTTTGGAGTTTCCCTTAAACAAATGAAACCATTTCTAATTTTATTTATGAGGATTTGGACTTTTTGTGCTGGCGGTTTTCTGTTTTCTAACTCCTGGACAAAATACCCTCGTCTGTATGTTTTATTAAACATGAATAATGTGATATGTTGGACTCTAGAGGACAATCAATTAAGTTTGTACATATATTGATTAAACTCCTGAAAATTTTGGCACGTACGATTACATTGTTAACGTTATTTATTTTTCTATTAGAATTAATACAAACTAAGATTTTATAATAGAATTATTTGTAAACATTACTATTACTGGTTAGGTAACCTACCAAACTTGAAAATATCAGAACTCTTTGAGAATAACAACAGCCATTTAGAGACAAAGAATCCAGACTCATGTCTTTGGCTCAAGCTGTAAGCTTGACAAATTACGGCTACCAGTCGTTACGTTGCAGATTGCTTTACAGAATGTAAAAGGTACTTTTGTAAAAACTGTAAGATATAGTAGTAAAATAATATTACTTTAAGTAGTAACTACCTATATACAATCCTTCTGAAATCTTTAATTTTTCAAAGAAGTTACCTTCCTTACGTAACAATCGCTTTTTCTTAAGCAAAAATCAGGCCCATTCATGATCTTTATTTCTCCCATCAGGATTTTCCTCCGGGTGGCATTTGAACCCTCATTTTGCTTTATAGGCAGCAGTCCCGCATTTTTATGCTAGAATTATCTTTCCTCCCAGCCGTATATTTTCTTATTATTCTAGGGTGCTGAGACTAAACAACGTTATTTTGTATGAAAATGTAATTTTGTTGCTGTGGCTGTGGCAACTCATGTGACTTCTTTTGTAAATTATTCAACATTTTTGTTGCGCATGAACTCAATATAACTCTTTTGTGTTTAAAATAAGATGGACCATTTCAGCCTTTTAAGGCTGTGCGGTTTTAAAAGTGAGTATCAAAAAAACAATATTCTATTGATATTCTCTTTATAATGTAATGCATTGGAAAAATCTAATTTATTATATTACTATCTGTTATGGTGAGGGTTTTAAAATTACACCTCCATTTCATAAATTAGGTAAATAAAATAAATATTACGTGGCTGACTATTTCCCCAATTTTCCGATAAATCAACACTAAATAGTAGTCGTGATAACGATCGTTTACCCTAATCCGTGCTTTCGTTCAATAATTCATGCTTTCCAAATAGCGCTGCGTTATTTAGATTGACTAATTTTGTTATCAACCCAATATCGTTTATATTAAGATAGATAGGGCTACCACTAGATCGTTAATTAAATTACAAAAAAAATGTGCTAATATTGAATATAAATAAAAAACACTCGTACATACACCAACTCGAGTTCCAATATTATCTTACCAAATCTTTTGACAGAAGATGAAAATTTTAACACATTAATCATATTTTTACTTTTATTTTTCAAAAAATCTCCAAATATTCGGGAACTTCAAATAAACATCCTTACAAAAATTAACAAAATGTGTCTGTTAGACCATTTAGAAAAGTGAGTCTGAGGCCCGAGGCACATAATATAAAAGTGCTACTCTATTCATGATCGATCACATTTTATTTCACGCTATGAGATTGTGTTTCAGGAACAGAACACTCATTTTACACCCTGGTTACAATAATGGTGGTCGGTTTTAAGCCGCCCAACTTTAAATTATTATACCTTCTTGTAAACAACGTTACTTAAAATGTCTCCAGTTTTAAATTTCAAAGGGGTCATTTTACTTTGTCCCTAATTAAATGCTGTGTAATCCTTTGAACTTATTTTGTACAATATTAAACAGGGTGTTTTTTTTTAAATGATTTAGAAAATAATTCGGTAGAGTTTGGTTTTTTAAAACAGACGTGACTAGAGAATATTATTATTACACTGTCTCGTAGATTGTCTCATGGATATCGAGGGAGGTATCATATACGACGCAAAACGTAAGCAGAATACGGTAAATGTACACTGGTATTAATAACTTAGTACAATTGGACTGTCGGAAGTTGAATGATATGACTAATGAATAAAACACCTTATTAGTTTTTATAGGCAATTTTATTATTTTATGGATAAATCCATACGGTAGGTAAGCTAATATTTTATTCGCTCATCAACAACTTTTTTATGAAGAGTTATTTCAATTAAAATTCCCAATTTAAGCACCTAAGAACCGTTATTATTTTACCCTTAACACAGCACAGCCCTATTCACCCCTCCATTAGCCAGACGGGGTCTACCTGTCGCGACGCTCCTGACGTCATCCCCCTACCTTTCAGCTGAATATAACACCACCAATAGTTAACGTTTACAATATTATAGTAGCAACTGATAAATATGCATTATTTTAATTTTACTGTTAAATATTTTTTCATGTCATTATTTTATTTTTATAATTGCTTCAGTGAGACGAATTTTCCATCAAAACTTAATGTTTACGAACTGTCCGGAACGAAAAAATCAACTAAATAACAGTTTTATATTTGATCTAAGGTTTTTTAGAATCAAATGCGAATCAGTAGAGTGTCATGAAAATCAAAGTAAATTAAAATCAGCTGTGTGCATAGTCACAAACCGTCTAATTTAATTTTTCCTACAAAGCTTCACAGAAGCTGAAAGCATCCCTCGAGAGACCGATCAAAGTAAAATCTAATGAACTTCACCATCATTATGAACGCCTCTGACAAAAGCGTATTCCTTTGTCTTCATTATCAATGGATCTTTAGGTATACATTATCTAAGCGGTTATATTTCAAAATTAAAAATAGATTATTATAATATAATATCGAATAGGTACGTGTACTTACTTAATAAAGTAAGCATGAAAAAAATAATGTTTTGCATTTTCCTTATTGAAAATAAAATCCAAACAATAGGCATATTGTAAGTATTTGGAAGGTTATTTGAAATAATAACTACCGAGGAATTTATTGATCTTTTTTTGCATCTTAGTTAAATGTGTAATTAATTTAAGTTAGAGAATTCATCTGAGTAAGCAACGCTACGTTTAGTACCTACGTTCTGTCTGACAATGCAGTTTTAACTTCACACAACCACCAAATAACAATTATCCGTACTAATATACTCGTCAAGATAGAGAGCATTGCGTCTTATTTCAGCACCCAGCCTGCCTAGTAATAATGAAAACACTCAAAGCAATTTATCGTTCCGCCTTAGACGTTCAATAAAAGCCCCCAGGTTTATTATCCGGCTTACCCGGTGCGATAACCGGCACTCCTTCTTTACGACCGGTTTATGACCTTATTTACCCGGTCCTTCGACCCCCTTAACTAGTTTCGTCCCTGCACGTATCAGCGTACACATTCCATTTCGTTGCTTGCGCTTAGAAAATGATTATTAGTTTTCACAGGGGCGGATTATGGTGATATTTAATATTTAAATTTAATACTAATTTAATTAGCATCAATTATACACGCATGTGAATTTTACTATTTGTTAGCCAAATTTCGCAAACGCATCAATTTGTTGCAGCCAGAGTCGCATACGTGCTTAATGCTTGTCATGGTAGGTGAGAATAATTTTACGGAAATAATGCCCATTTCCTCTCTTACCTAGAGGTATTATATAGATATATAGAGTCCTTTTGTGTTATCCATCGAATAAATATAAACGTTACAATAAAAGTTTATTTTAGTAACGAGACAAAAAGTTCCGTGTTCTGGTGTAGCAAAAACCTGATAAAAGTGCTTATTCAGGCCGCTACTTTAGGTTTCATGAGCCGTGCTTAATGGCGCGCGGGAAAAATATGGCAGAGGAAATGTAACCTATTTTCATTCCAGTTTCAGCGGTGACAACGTTATAATATTCATTGCTTGGTTTTCCTTCCATTATGGTTTTCCATGCCATTGACAACCAGCAGTAAAACTGCAAAACAGAAATTGCAACTCGTCGTTTTTGTAACTCAATTATTAAGAGAATGTATGCTATTTATCTCTCTTGTAGTCATTCTCGAAATAAAACTCAGTTTTAATTCATTATAAAAGTCATTATATACTTAACTACACCTAACTGATGTTTTAAACCGTCTTCAAAGATAAAGAGAAAGGTATATTTTATCGTTAAATAAATTGTCAATTCAATTCGAAATATCAGATACAATATACCATAGCCCATGTATAAATAAAGGTATATCAGACAGAAATAATAATAATATAGTACGTGGCTTCTAACATGGATTAACTCGTACAAAGCTGTGTATGCGTATCGGAAGTAGTTTGTCCCGTAGTTTGTCCTGTGACTGGCTGTACAATAGAAAGTTTTCACATTAAGCTAAGCGAAACCAAAACTTTACGCAATTGAGCAATCCAATGGGCCCGATCGATGTTGTCTTATTATTATTGTACGAGTTCCAAATTTGAATTGTAACATCTTCTACGGTTATGAGAGAAATGTAAATAAAAATACAAATAAGCTTTTTATGTTTTTTTACTTATATTGATTTTACATGGTTATGTATATAACTGTTTTGTTTACGCAAATAAACTTTTGAATTTTAACTACATGAATAAGAGTCAAGCATGAAGTGAGACATGAAAATCTAAATAGATAATAATTTATAAAGCAGAAAAACGACAAACAGACGTAATCTTTAACAATAACAGTCGATAATCTATTCAAAATTTGGTTAACGTAAGGATTTGACCTAATTGAATTTGACGTACCTACCTAATTATTTACTAGATCTGGGGACCGTTTCACGAAGCTACAAGTTACAAATTACAAGTACAATTCGATGTACATTGCGTAGACAGTGAGTTTAAAACGATAAAGCCTTACAGTTTAGGCGAATTAACTACGCAATGAATATCAAATTGTAACTTGTTACTAGTAAATTATTGCTTCTTGAAACGGGGCCCTGATAAACAAAAATTTCTGACGCGCGTCAACTCGAGCGATCGTCTTTTGTTCCTCTGAGTTGATAACTATTTCACTTATTCTTCTTTGCTAAAATAACACCAAAATTTATCTAACATCAACACGCTAGGCTTATTTACAATTTTTACCCCCTTATCGTATAATCCCGGCCAACCGGGCGTTATCCCATGCTTATAAAGCAACATAACGCCATAAATTCCGCAATCCCGCGTTCAAACTGCTAATGCCGCGCGATAAAGTAATAAGTTGGCGTTTTTACGACACAACTTAGCCCGTAGCACCCGAAGAAAGGGGAAGGCATGGGTTCGCGCTATGCTATGAATGAAAATTAATTTAGGCGTACGACGTATTCTTGACTTAAAAATATGAGTATTTTGGAAGTATTTACGCTTGGCACTGTGAAAGTGAAAATGCTTGTTTAAGAATTATGAAGTTTAAACTTGTGAAGATTGTTTTATTTAAGCCTGAATACTTTGTTGTAAAAATTTAATCATAAACCTAATGTCAGGTACTAGATTATATGTTTTGTCTCGCTCTCGCTCTTGTCAGTTTGCTACTGTGCTAGTGTCATGCGCTCTGGTTAAATAAACCTATATCATTGAATTTAGTGTTTAATTTGAAGATATAAAAAAAAATAAACTCGTGAAACATACGTAAATATCATCAACATTATTTGGAAAAATATTGCTCTACTAATTCAAAATAAATCTACTTTAGCTGGTTTCACGATATCCTTAATCATCTTTGAAGTAAAATATGAAAAGCATCATGTTTAAGAGTTACTGTTATTTTATGCATAGGGCAGATATCTTTATTTCAGCTTCATATCTCGCCAGCAAATCTCAAATGTATGAAAGCAAAAGTCCCAACATCATATCATACGAGGAAAAATCGATTCGCATTGTATCCTGTTTGCTTATTCTGCGATCTCTAGAGGAGAAAATCGCACTGCGTCAGCAAACACACATGTTTACCCCGCATTGGATTCTGTCGTATCGCGGTAATGACGCAGCAAACAAATGAGAGGGTGTGGGTTGGGTTTGTGTAATTAGTACTGTGGCCATCAATCTTGTTAGCAATACCAATCATTAGAACGAGAGAGGATTAATGATCACATACTTTTGGGAGGAGATTGTTTTTTGTACTGTGTATCAACTAGGTTGAAAAGAACAGACAGTTTTAAACTGTTTATTTACATAATAATTAACATATTTGTGTTGCAAAGTACAGCTAAAGACTTTTATAGTACGGCGACAGATAATAATATCACAGAATAGACCAATAGAACTACGCTGTTTTAGTTTTGGTTATATAGGTACAAGAAACATCGATTCTAAGATATAGACAACTCCACCACAAAGAAAATGTAATGTGAATAAATGCTGAATAGAATATTACATAATGGAATATTAATGTTTTTTTTTTAATTACAGGAGCGAACAATCCTACAACCGCACCGTTCAGTCAGTCTCCTCAATAGGGGCTTTGGCTGTTCCCTGGTCAGCTACGGAGCCCCGGCAGGCTCTTCCAGCAGCGCTGGGAGTAGACGGAATCCCAGCACTAATCATCACCGACGGATTCGGCAAGATCCTCACTGCTAACGGAAGACATCACTTAGCTGGAGATCCTCTTGGATTGGTAAGAATTAAAAACAGAATAAGCATGAATTCGTAAATACAATTCAGTTATTTCAATTCAATGAGAGAATTTCAGAGTTATTATATGAAATAATTACGAAAATAACTGAAATTTCATAGTCACGTAAAATGTAAAACTCAATAATAATCTGAAATAGGTAACATTTTGTAGGCTACTACAAAAATTGGTGTACAAAAAATAAACTTCTTTCAGTAAACAACGTTTACCACTTAAGGCGAAAAATGAAAAAAATCACCATCGTAAAAAATGCGTAAACTTTAAGGAATCATAAAAATGTTATCGAAAGTTCCCAAGGCGCTTTACGCTCCATTTCATGATTTCACTCAACAGTTTTTGTGATTATTTTCCAGAATTTCCCCTGGGCCCAACGGTCAGTATCAGTGCTTACAGAGCAAGCTCTTTTGAAGATGGCGCGACACCCTGCTGTTGTGATTTTTGTCGGTAAGTGTATAAGCCGTTCCTTCTTCGTTCATAGATAGCTCACAAAAATTGGCAATTCTAAGTATTTTTTTAAAAGAACTTGATTTATCCTAGAGCCTTTCAACTAAACCACAAATGTTAAATAATGTAAATAAACCTACATAAAAATGCTTGCTTGCATGATTGGTTTACTAGTTAAATGATAGTAAAACTTTTATGTTAAAATGATTAGTTTAAGTTTAGTTCCATTTAGCGGTCCACCCGTGACTACGCTCGCATTGTGTAAGATTTTTCCGCGGAAATAAGACTTTTTCCCGTAAAAAGTGTTTGTGTTAGTTAATCCAAGGTACAAGCTATCTCCATTCAAAATTTCACCCAAGTCCGTTCAGTAGTTTAGGCGTGAAGGCGCAACAAACATCCAAATTATATTTTTACATTTATAATATTAGTAAGAAATAGGAAAAGCTATTCAACTTCGTACTTTTGACCCTATACAAATATTTTGTTCCTTACAAAATCCTACAAAGAAAATAGGTAAAGTAATTAATTAGTTACATGAGAATCTCATTATAAAATTATAATTGATATAGATACTTATTTGTTAAAATGTTCACGTTAAAACGACTTCAAAAGTAACTTATTCTAAGTAGGCAATTAAAAAGGTTCAGACTGAGATTATACTCATTAAGTACATAGTATACCTACCAAAGTCTTCAAAGCTTCCCGTTAGAAACATTACTTTCATTATTATTGCCGTTCTTAAAATTTCTATGTAATGTAAAACTCGACATATTTATGTGAGTAAAATTTTAATGTTTATTTTTTCAGATGATGAAGATTCTGAAATAGAGTTTGCGGAATCTGTTCTTACACCTTCAGCGGAGTCTTACTATGAAGAGTGCAGCATCCAATACCCCGGCTTCTGCCCTTACCAAAATTCTTCAGATGACGAATCCATGGACTTCGACTACCCAACCTCCCGCCAATCGAGAATGAAGAAGAAATCGTTCAAGCACGTCATGTTTTACATAGGCATAGATGGTACTGATTCGGCAGACATGCTTCGAGAGCATATTGGATTAGACGACGCCGTTCCTTTGCTAACAGCGATCGACTTCCCGAAACAGAAATTGGTAACGATGCAGTATGGAGCTGAAATTACTACAGATTCAGTTCAAAATTTTGTTGACTCGTATTTGAGTGGGAATGCCAATTTTAAGCCGCTCAAACCCTATAGCGAAAAGTGTTAATACCATGGAGAATATTATTATACTTAGCATTTGCATCTTTATGGTTAAACTATACTAAAAAGTTGTAAATTCGTTTCATTTTCTAAAACTTTAGGTTAATATTTTATGTGAAGTTAGTAGGTGTTTTGTTGAAATTAAAGTTATGTTCTCAATATTTCACTCTAGCTATTTGAACTATATACCTACTACATAATAATATAATTTCTAAATAGAACTAAACATAACTTTTAGTAGAAAATGTGTTTGTTAGTAACTTAGTAAGTACCTATGTCTTAGAAAAATGTATTAGTGGTAGGAAAGAGTCTTCATTTGATTTAGAATAAACTTTATGATGAATTTATGATTCCAGTACTTAGAGTTAATTATTTTCTTACATTAAGATTCACGTTCTAACTAATTCTTTAAGTGGTCTTTGTTGAATCTGTGATCATTATTATTATTTTTGTGGCATAATAAACATTTTAGAAATGTGTTTTTTTTTATAATACTTATTTACATCTAAACCTCAGCCGAAAAACTTGTACTACTGGACGAAGACCTCTTCCCCAGACCTATTACATCAATCATCAGCGGTCTTAGGTAGGCGGTAAATGTTTTTTGAGCGAAGATACCAGTAGGACACTGGGAAAAAAATCTCGTTGTCCACCATGGGGGTCAGCGATGTGGAGGACAACGGGAAAGTCCCAAACACTCCATCCACCTAAATTACAATAATGAGGCCCCCCTATCTATCATCCTTATTACAGCCCTGTCAAGAACAGAACTGCGTTTCATTTCATGCAGCATACAGTAATATAAAGTAGTTTTAATCTCGCATCACAGTATTTTTATATCAAATGAAATAATATTATAAATTGAAATTAATATTAGCACTTAGATTTCAATAGTCAGGCAAGTTCTCTACTTTTTATAATAAAATTAAACATTGTAGGAAAAATCAGTTTACCAGTAACGGAACGTTATATTGTCAATGTCAGATAAGAAACGTCAAATGGCTGGCTGGTCGATAGCCGCCTGTATTTTTCTGTTTTCGCGATGAAAATATTGTTTTTTGTGAAAAATGGCAGGCACTTTGGATGAGCACGAGTTCTTTAAATCAACAGTTCAGCATTTGGCGCGATGCCTCTCGAGTATCGACCCTACACCATGGGAGAAGGTGCGTGACAAAACAGCCGATAAAAATCATGTAATTAGAGGAAAACTGGCTATTTTTGAAAGTATTTCATGTCTTCATGGCTGTGTACATTGAAGTATTCAACCTTTGATCTCGATTTTGCTTGATTATTGGCCAAGAAGGCTGATGTGTGGATGAAATTAGCGACTGTTGTTGTTGGTATCATGATCTCATTAGATGACTAATAAAGTAATAATAAAGTTTGCTTGTCTGTTTGCAACGATTGAAGTGATATTCTCTTATCAGCAATATGAGCAAATATGATCTTTAATAAGAACATTGGTAAATAAAACTCTGTAACATTGGTTACATGTTACTAAATATTACAAAATTTAGAACAATTTAAATACTTACTAAATTGACAATTTCCATAGGTATTTCATTAATAAAATAAGCCAAAGTCAATTATATTCTAATTCAGGATAATTTAATAAAGAGAAAAATCAAAGTAACTGTGCAGAGTTTTATTTATTTACTTAACCATTGATGATGCTTTATTTTAGTTGTTCTCCTCTTTGACTTCTTGTTGATGAAAACAGCTATTACGGATGTAATTAGGCATAATATACAATACTATTCAATCTATAGTACTTTCATCATCATCATCTCAGCCAATAAGCCGAAAGATGTCTACTATTGTATAAAAAAAATAGTAGGTTTTATGAAAATAACTCACAGAGCAAAAGACAATTTAAACTCATATAAATTCAAGTCTTTAAATTTACTTAAACTTTGCTCACCCTTTTGGGAATATGAGCATGATTTCAGGTAATGTTTTATTTTAAAATTATAAAGAAAAACAAAATTTCTAAATACAAAGTTTAATATTTTAAGATAACATGTAATTTATTCTCTGCCACAGTTGTAACAATGTTCACTATCTCAACTTACAGGTGAACACTTTATTCATGCTGTGCCCCCAAGCCAGCTCCACGCTGGTCATCACCCCTCACAGCCAAGAAGCTTGCATAGCCCTTGGCCTGTACTTTCTGCAGTCGGGGCAGCAGCATCAGGACAAGCTGCTTCCGTACTTCCTGAAGATCCTCAAGAGCCTCAACAATGCGCAGTTTGAGGAACCCCTGTGCCAAGTCAAGCAGGCTGACCGTGAGTACTCCTATTTCTATTGTATTGCGTTCTATCACAGTACCTTATTATACAGAGATATATAAATTAATCTAGATAAACCTCATAACTATATAATCAATTCTATGTTGCATAGCTCTTCATGAAATCCTATAATAAATTATATAGTTACAGTTAACCAAATAATTTGTATGTGGTATGGGTGAATGTCATTTGAAATCATAGAACAACAGAGATTATTTTCGTTTGCAGGTTGATCTGTCAGATACCAAGTATAAACCTTATTGAAGTTATTGTAAACTAGGAAAATGGTAAACCACTTTCTTGGTGGACTGTACCTATGTATGACATCAGGCTGATAATTGAAAAAGTTTAAATTTAACTTTGCTTAGAACAAAGGAAATAAAAACTAAAACAACAATTTTTTCCAGTCAAAAACCTTCAATGTCATGTCAATCATAATATTAAATTACTTTATATATCATTGAGTAACATGGTTAATTTACTTGCATATTAATGTTATCATCTTACCTACCATTTTTAGGGATTTTAGTTTATTGTTTTTTTTTGGACATAAAGTTTCTTTTGCTTTGAAAGAAGAAAGAAGGACCAACATACCTACTTCATCTTAGTATTGTTATAGTATAGATCGCGCCAAACTTCTAAACCGCTCTGAAGTTGCTTCGTGCATTGTGCGTTGTCACTTTCACCTATATTTTGCAGTAGCAAATCGAATCGTGCCGTGTTCAGAGCGGTCTAGAAGTTTGGCGCGATCTGTACCTACTTTTGAATTGAGGGGTAGCTATTATTTATTATCCAGGTTCATTGTTCACTTTTGTTGCATTTAAAATAATCACACTTATTATAAATGTGAAAACATATTTAGATGTTTGAATGTTTGTTCCGCTTTCACTCCTTAATTACTAAACGGATTTAGATGAAATTTGGAATGGATATAGATTGTAACCGGGATTAACACGTAGGATACTTTTTACTAGAAAATGTCTTATTCCCGAGAAAATCTTACATAACGCGAGCGTAGCCGCGGGCGGATCGCTAGTGGATAAATAAAAATGTTCAATGGGTAATAATAGGTAATTCAATGGGTAATAATTACACGCCGTGTGGTGACGGCAGAGTAGAATACATTTGTCACCAACCCCTACTCTTCCCCTGGGTGTCGTAAGAGGCGAAATGGGACTACACATTGAACAGGGAACGGGCAGCAGCACTCTCTGATACAGTAATCTTTTGATCTGCGATCTCCAACCCGTGGAGATTATGGCAAAACCAAACACTTAAGTGGAAGAGGCTCATAGTCCAGCAGTGGACTGTAACGGGCCGTTGATTTGATTTGATTTGAATAATTACAGGGGGCCGTTTCACGAAGCTACAAATCACAAATTACAAGTACAATTCGACGTACATTGCGTAGAAGATTAGATAAAACGATAAGGGCTTACAGTTTAGGCGAATTGGCTACGCAATGTATATCAAATTGTAACTTGTTACTAGTAACTTGTTGCTATATCCTTGTGTGCAATAAAGTATATTCTATTCTATTCTATTCTATTCTTCATGAAACGGGGCCCAGGTGTATGTTGACAATCAAACAACAAAATAAATATGCAAATACATTATTTATTTTTCCAGAACCTAATTAATTACATAACTGTGTGTTATTCATTATCTAGTCAAAAGCAAAATGTAGTTTTGTAGTTGATATCTCCTCAAAAACCTGCAACAAGTCAACATTGTAGTTATTACTTCATTCTTTGTATATTTCAAAGTTTTTTTTTTAAATAAGAATGATCTCAAGGTCAAAGTCAAAGTCTTTTATTCGAATTAAGATTTTTACAAATAATTTTTCGATGTCAAAGCTATCGTGGATGGCACGTTAAGGGGCTAGTCCGGGAATTTTCAAGATTTTTGTTGAATCAGATCTCATTATCTACGTCAGTAAATGTATTGATTTTCTAAAATATGTTATTGGACTCTATTATCTACGCTTACACTAAGGCCAAAACATGTTTGGTAAAAATCTTCTCGATACAAATGTTATCCAAAGCAGCGTCTTCGATTCTCGTTATTTGAATCTGAGAGGTAAATGGTAATTTATTGGTCGCCGAAATTTAGTTACAAGATAGGTCTCCGACTGCTTTATGTTTTTCCTAAGCAAATTTACAAATCAAATTAGTACTTTTTATATAAACTGAGAAAGTAAATTTGGCACTTACGCCATTTACTTGGAGCGCGCGAACATTATTTCTTTCTCTGTTAAACACGTGCGGAGAAGCTTAGCGTCATCACTTTCCTTTCTTGAGCTCAGTCGCCCATGATCTTTGCCGACGACGGATGTGCGCTCGGTGGCGCTCCAAGCCGCCCGGCTCACGAAATAATTTTATTTGGAGAAGACGTACTATGAGTAGGTCCGTCACATCCATCCGTCCGATCCGTTACATTGACAATATTTCTAAATCGATTTTTAATTAAATAAATATAGGTTGGGTCCATACCTGCTGCTTGTATACTTAGTAAGGTTTAGTCAAGTTTGTGATACTATCACTTTCAAGGTCGACACTAATAATACGAGTACACTACGCAAAGGGTATATGTGTATGTACAGTGGACGGCACATCAAGGTATACATTTTTTTTTTTTTCAAATTAGATGTTATTATTATACTACCTAGTTACAGATGTCGATCATTTTATTTTTATAGTACAACACAGGCAGGCGCGAGAGGAATAGTTAGGTATTTCTATTATTCAACCAAATGCGGTTTTTTAGAATTATTTTTATTGTGTTAGGTAGGTAAGATATAATTTATTTATTGATTCAAAAGTAAAGTTTGCATACTCGTTACGTAATTTTATAGCCTATACCTAGCTTACAAAAAACCAGCCAAGTGTGTGCGGGGCCAAGTCTTATTTCCAGTCAAAGGATTATATCCCTCACGGGGGAACAACTAAGGATTTTTCCCGCTGTCCCCAAGTATGTTCACTCGAAAAAAAAAAAAAACAGGGGACAGTGGGAATAAATATTACCGTTCTCCCACGTTACAAATTATAATTATAAAATGAATGACTGATTTACGAGTATTTTTATTCAAATGATATTTTGGATGAGTAATAATTATTTATAAAAAAATAATTATAATATTGAACAAAATGAACTCATATATTTTTTAACTGACAGTTTATTATTTTGTTAGTGCTCTGATTACGATAAAACTTGGGTTAGTGGACTATTCCATTAAGAAAACAACAATTTTTTTTTCTATGAGTTAATGGGTTTGATGAAACTTGAGCACTATTTTGCCAAAGAAACAATGAGGCAATGTTAAAAATAAAAAGAATCCAAGAATCTTAGTTTTTATGACAAAATAGAACCTCTAATAAATATAAGGAAATATTGTCACACTTTAGAAATTCTAAAATACTTAATGAATTTCTAAAGAGATATCGTTAGCTTTGCCGTGACAAATCAAAACTAAAACGTGTCAACGTCTTAGCAAAATAACGTAAAACCTCTCGTGTGGTAATAATCGGCCCATGAAACTGAACAACTTTCGTTCCAAAACTTTTTTAAACTCGTATTTTTTTCAAACAAGGTGATCAGCTGATCGAGTTAATTTGTATGAAAGTTTAAAAACATTTTTGACGGTACTTAGGTGTCACGTGGGATCGATCTCTGACATAAAGAGAGAACTGCCGCAAGCTTAAGAGTAAAGTTGGTGCCCGGAACAACATCCTGAGACGCCTTACCACTACCCGCTGGGGAGCCAGCGCACGCGTTCTTCGAACGAGTTGTTTTGCTCTCGCTTACTCAGCAGGCGAATATTCGAGTCCAGTTTGGGCTTGTTTAGCCCATGCGAGAAATGTGGACACAGCTCTCCACGAATCATGACGTATAGTCACGGGCACCCTGAAACCGACACCACTGAGAAAGCTTTACTCCATGGCAGGAATTGTTCCACCCAGCGTGAGACGTGAGGTCGCTTGCGATATTGAAAGAGCGAAACAGTCTCAAGACAGCAGGCACCTCCTTTACGACACAACCCTCCTCTTTCCCGTCTCAAGAGTCGCCGCAGCTTCCTCAAGAACTCCACACCCATCTAAAAAGACCCACTTTTAGCACGTAAACATCCTATCAGATCCTCGTTTTAACACATTATTAAAAAGAACTCCACACCCATCTAAAAAGACCCACTTTTAGCACGTAAACATCCTATCAGATCCTCGTTTTAACACATTATTACATTTTTTACGAACGAACACGTTATATTTTTATCACTAGCGAATCGCGATGCACAGGACTGTCCATACTAGGCAGTGTTGGCAGGGTCACCATGCATGAGGTATAGAGACACAGGAGCGTGTCAGAATGAAAGACGTGTTGTGCGTCAGACAAACATATTGACTACAAGCTACTTAGATGCTAAATTATATCTATCTAGATGTGGTTGAAGTGAGTCATACATATACTACAGTTGGCTGAATAAAATACATTTTTTGCCTAGTGACAAGCAAAATATTTAGGTATGAAGTTAGCTGTCATCGTATGTCATCAAATGTGTTTTAGTGATGCCAGACCAAGCGCCCTAATAATTTCAATGGTAAACACAAATAGTCGATGCTTTATCAATAAAATTTCGCGGCGTGGGCAGTCTGATATAATACTAAAGTAAAAGTTTTACAATTAAATATATTTAAATAGCAGATCAATCTTTACACGTGGCGCAAGATTCTGTGCCATATTCAAAGATGAAGTTTGACATTTGTGTAATTTTTTTATATATCTCGTTTGTCAAGGCAGAGAATCAGCCGTATATCAAATCAAATAAAAATATTTTATTCAAATTAAGATTTTTATGAATCATTTTTCGACGTCAAAGCTACCATGGATGGCACGGCTACAGGTTACTTTTTGGAGGGCACTTGGAAATTAAATGATTTTATAAAAAAATAAACAACCGTGTAGTATTTTGAGCAAAAAAAATGCAAAATATATTTAGGAACCAACCTTATATCTCGAAATGGTTTTGCATTTAGCATACTTTTTTTAAAACTTTGCATACCCAATTTTATTGACAAAACAGAAACTTTTGATCTTGATTTGAACCAAATATTTGATATAAGATTTCTTTGGTACCAATTACTCATCATAATGACAGTGAATGAAAAAAATAATTGATGTGTTGAAGTGACGTGTGTGTGATAAAAATATTATAAAGACATTTATAGTGATCATCCTGTTTAATCTAACACAAAGAAAAAAATAGACACGAAGAAAACATTATGTATTTCCGGAAACATTCACAATATTGATCGTATCAGAAATAAGTAGATACGTATCGATCGTATTGTAAATCGTAAATAAACATCACATTTTTATTTTTTTGCATCCAATTAATAAATTGACTTCAGTTTGGAAACAATGGAATAAAAATACTCGAAAATCTGTAGGTATTTTATAAATAAATTAAAGTGGTGACAACGGGAATTATTTTCCCCTTGTCCCCTATATAATTTTGAAGTGAAGATACTAGAAGACAACAACTACTGAACGAATTGGTATGAAAGAAATTTGGAATAAAGTTAGTTTATACCCTGGAACACATAGGACACTTACATAGGATACTTTTTACGGGAAAAGGCTTATTCCCACGGGAAAATCTTACACAACGCGAGCGTAGCCGCGGGCGGACCGTATTATAGTAATTCAAATTATACTTACTATTACA
Organism: Carpatolechia fugitivella; assembly: GCA_951230895.1. Lineage (NCBI taxonomy): Eukaryota > Metazoa > Arthropoda > Insecta > Lepidoptera > Gelechiidae > Carpatolechia > Carpatolechia fugitivella. The sequence continues at coordinate 1,123,093 of OX579666.1, read as the reverse complement.
ATGTCAAAATGTCTGGAATCTTGAAATACTAAATCTTTTATTTTTAGGTGAAATTATAATCATTACTACCCTACACTCCACTACACTAAAGACCAATTAAAATAAAATAAAAAATATATACTCAAAGAGCGAATCATACATAGTAAAATATACTTTGCGCGATTACATCAAATTAAACAAATATAATATTTTATCATTGTCGCAGAGGTCATAGACCCGCCTCGATGTTTTAGAGCGGGGTCTGTGCGGGGCGGCGCGGGGAGCGGCTGACCGACGCGGGGCGCTGCCCGCGCCGTCTTCCTTAGACACACCTCTTGCGCAACAATTTTTTTTCGGCGTAGCGCCTTAACTACCAGTGTACGCCCTCTGTGGAGAAGAACGGCCAGAAGAAACTCCACAGGAATTGTATCTTTTGTAATTTTCTTTAAAATATATAAAGAATCATACACGAGTCATAATTTCAATCTACGACGCTAATTTGGAACAACAGTCTCATCTCAAGGTGAAATCCAGATAATTCTACAAATCTTATGTTTGTGACCTCAAGGATTTTTTTCCCAAAGCTTTGTCCTGTCCTGTCCCACTTAAGAGCAAAAGGCATTGTGTCCCAATGTGGGGCAAAAGACCTTTTGTCTTTTTAGCCAACCATCTCAAGCTTTCTGAGAAATCCCCTGGAAGTATTGTGTTTATGATTGTTACCAAATGAAAGAGCGTCGGTGGTCTAGTGGTTAAGGCCGCTGCCTCCCGTCCGGGAGACGCGGGTTCAATCCCCACCACGTACCAATGTGTTTTCGAATTTCGAATTCATGTGTACGTTTATTCGACGCTCTTACGGTGAAGGAAAACATCGTGATGAAACTTGCAGTTGCAGTGTGAGGTCGACCGACCCGCACTGGGCCAGCGTGGTCGACTAAGGCCTAATCGCTCTAATTCAGGGTAGGCTCGAGCCCCTCTGTGAGGACGTATTACATGAGGTAATAGCTGTAATGAGCGGTAGTGTTCGGTTCTCATTACGAAGAATTTAGTTTCGAATCCAACAATGTAAAATAAAACTAAGATAACCCTAGTTTATTAGGACATTACAGGCTGTATCACATCATGTTCTGAAAAGTAAGATAGCCATCATCATCATCATCGTGTGGGTTGTAAGGTCGACAACCGACCTCACAAACCCTGGTGTCAGTGTTATAGAGCCGCCAAAGGCCACTGACATGGCTCGCGTAACGACTAGATAGTAGCCGGGACCAACGGCTTAACGTGCCTTCCAAAGCACGGAATCATCTTTCTTTTAGGACAATCAGGTGATTCAGCCTGCAATGTCCTAACCAAACTGGGGAATGTCTCGCAAAGAGATTTTTGCTTGACAGTGTCTTCAGCGGGAATCAAACCCGGAACCTCCGTAATGGGCGTCGAAACCTCGAGCACTCGGCCACGGAGGCTGGAAGATAGTCATTACATGAATCTTGTCAGAAATCTTTGGCGTCTGTAAATTTGACACCAGACTTTTTTTTTCTTATGGCACTAGTCGTACTTTGTGCCAGTGTCGAGTTTGTGGGGTCGGTCATGTCGGCCCTACAACTCTATTAATTATTCGATTACAAATACAATTTGAGTACGAAATAATTTAACAATAATTCTAAGTACTCAAATTTTAATTTGTCTCTGCTGAATAAATATATAAAGTATCAGTTAACTAGATGATGTTATTCATATTATATAGATAGCATTAGATTCCAATAATTCACAATAAAAGTATACCTTTACCAAAATAAATTCCTATAAATTCAATGCAATTAAATTCAATCTCTTACTTATGGCGTTTCACTTGTAGTATTTCACCAGTATCAAGTGGTTTTGCTAAGTAAGTAGCATGAGATACACAGACAACCCTAATCCTAAGACTAGGGTGCTGTGTACGGTGAAGGACTCTAGTAATATGATAGCAGCATTACTGAAGCCACCACGTGGCCGCTGCAAGTCATCAATAAATGACGGCTAAATGCAAGCGTTTCAATTCTTGTTAAAGTTTATTGTTCAGAGTCATTCTCTGGATAATACACTATCAAAATTATACACTAAACACTCAAATAAACTAAAAAACGAAAATTAAAACGAAAGCCCGACCGCCAATGACGGATGCTAACAATCGACCAAATTCCTATAAAATATGTGCTGGCTGTTTTTGGCGCGATATCGAATATGTATGATGATGATTGTGGGTGCATTCTGAATCAGACTTTCAACGCTGTCAGCGATAAAAAAGAAATCGCCTGCTGACAGTAATTCGGTCGGTACGCACGCAACTACGGGTGCTCGATTACAGCGCGTCTTGGAACGCAGCGCAGGGTCAATTATAGATCTCGGGCGCATTCCGAGTCAGACTTTTAGCGCTATCAGCGATCAGAAAAGTAAAAAAACGTATGAGTTTTGCCTGCTGACAGTAATTCGGAACGCGATTACGGGTGCTTTGATCGATTTCAGCGCGTCTCGGAACGCAGGGATCTTTACTTACTTCACTTGCCGACTCCAGCGGGTTGGCGCCCTGTATTACCACTGCGTACTAAACCAGAATGTCCGCCACCGGCACCACCACCGGCCCCGGCACCGGCATTGCCTCCAACTAAAGGAAACGTATTTTAAAATATCCAGCTGAGAATGTTGCTTTTGACGTCCATACGAACTTCTCTGCTGGACATAGGCCTCGCCAAGAGTCTTCCACAAGGACTGAATCCAGTGCCTTCCTGCGACCTTCACCAGATCTACCTTGTGGAGGCCTAACCGATTTTGGTATCCGAGTGGTAGAAAACAGAAGAAAAAAATTATTTTGTTTTTAAGCACATAGCGAAAGACATACTCGTGTTAATAAAAAAAGTGTTAGTAATGTTTTGTTGATCAACTTACAAACTAAACTTTTAGAATATACTTTTCAATGCAACAAGCAGTGATCAAGTCCCTGAAGAAGATCCTCGTACAGAATCGAAACGTTGGAAGACATAGTTTCCATTTTTACGCGAGTGTTTCCGTTTTAAATAAATAATAGTGATCAAGTGTTGGTAGTGCAGCAATTAAAACTGTGCGCGATACAAAAAAGGTTCGTTTTTACAACTTTTACATAAAAATTTTTTCCTGCAGTATCGTAGATTTTGTAGGGTAGGTACGTAGGTACCTTTCTGAACCATTTCATTTTAATTATTTATTATCTGTTTTCTCACAAGTGTATTGAAAAATGTCGTACAGTACAACACACAGATCTTAGGTTTTATAACAAACTCGTGGCATTATAAACCCTCGCCTACGGTTCGGGCTTACAAAAGTCAGCTCGTTCGTTTGTAATTTAGCACCTACCATCCTAGAATCGTAATGTACTATACGGAAACAAAACAAGAAAACATGAAAACATAAGAGTCCACAGGCGGCCTTATTGCTTGTTGTTCGTTTTTTTGTCTTCATCATCATCATCTTTCTCTTTCAGCCGACAAATTACCCATTGCCAGGCGAAAGGTGTTTTTTTACAACACTTTCAAACTTTGAAAATACACGAAACATAAATTACTGGTAAAAACATTTGTATAATCTTAATAAAGTTTTGCATTCTCCACATTTTGGAGAATTTTGACATAGAGAACAATTTAATGTCATAGAGCTGCAAAAAAATTACTTACAGCCAAAACCGAATCCAGCACTACCTCCGCCTTCAGCACCTCCTAAAAAAAGTAAAACAGGTCGCGATTAAAAAATAAAAACAGTAAAAATATTACGGCACTTAAAATTTTCAACCCTTACCATTGGCGCCACCGCCCTGCTGCAGGCTCTGAAATAGATATTTATTTGTTTAAATGACTTATTATTTATTTTTATAAGTACAAATAACAACTATAACTGTAATGAATTTATCTTGTTTCTTCTTCTTCTTCTTCGTCCTAGCGTTTTCCCGGCCTAGTGCTGGGGTCCACTTTCCTACTCAATCTTCTCCACTTTGCCCGGTCTTCGGAATCCTTGGTGTAAGTTTGTGGATTTCTCTGGTTTGATGTAATAAATTACAACTCCTTGGTATGCCAAATATTTTGTCTGGCACAACGAACGTTTTTTGAATATTAAGTAGAAAATTAAAAAAAGAAGCTATACTTTCAGATCCAACTATCAAAAGCACGACAAAAAAGACAGTCACCTTGTACATCTTTAATATTTTCAGAAACTGAATACCAATGATGACTGTTGTCTGCCTTTATACGGGTTTTCATGCAGTTTTTCTAAGTAATAAAGATTTTATCGTCCTGTGTCACATAATGGTGATGGTCAAATAATTACGTAAAATGTGCATTGTTACAATGTAAGCAGTTCTGTGATTTGTATAAATAAAACAATCTCTAATGCATTATTTTTAAACAGCTGTCCGCCCGGGGCTACGCCCGCGTTTAGGGATTTTTCTTGTTTCTACTTGTAAAACTAGAAGCGCCATCTATGAACGTGGAGGGAGATATATTGATCGTTCCGAGCGGCGATGACAGATGGCGCTCTTAATAAAAAACTAAGTAATCTTACATAAGAGATTTTTGCGCAGTAAAAACAAGCCTATGTTTACCAAATTATATTTATTAAAAAAACTAACAAAAAGAAAACCACAACAAAAACAAAACTAAAACTACCTAACTATAACTTCATCAAAACCGGTTTAGTAGTTTAGCTGTGAAAGCATAATAGACAGACGGACAAAGCGCATTTACAACATCAGTAAGGATAAAACAATATTTGTGCGTTATAACAAGCTCTGTAAATACTTGGGTATGTAATAATAACAAGTTGTTAAGATAGTGTCGGTTGACACATTGCGCAGGGTTCCGTAGTGTTGTCTAGATTATACTTGCCACAAAATTCTTCTATAATTCTTACACATTAAAGTTTCACCCTTCGGACCATTTCGTAGCTAGATTTCGGAGCCGGCTTCGAAATGGGAATAAAAAATCCCATTTCGAAGCCGGCTCCGAAACGGGCAACCGAGGAGCTAGTTTCAGGTCTACTGCCTTACCTTTGCTTTTCTCTTGTTTAGGTTTACTTACCTACAAAAAGACGCGCTGCTGCTCGTTTAAAAATATATTCAGGTGATACAATAGGGGATCGGACTACTTTTATTTTATAAATCCAAACTTCTTAGTTTCTGCTATCGAACACTAAAATATCTTTTGCTCTATCTTTAAAATTAACCGAGTTATAAAGGCTTGAAATTCAAGATTAGACAGAGAGGCACATACCCACTTCTGACGTCATTTATTTGTTAGTAACGCCATATAATCTCCATACAAAAAATCGTTTTTGAAAGAGACAGACATATTGAAAAAAAATCACTGTAAATTAGTTTTTCAACTGATTCTGTTTTTTTCTTCGCGAATCGTCTGCTACTAATCTATGTTTTAAAAATAATTCATAAAATATGGTATATTCATAAAATATGGTGAACGGTCAGATCCCCTATTTATTCATTGTTATGAAAATATGTTGTTTAATGTTCAACAAAGACTTCAAGTATTTATTGTATTGTTGTTAAATGTAAAAGAGATCAGCACTATAAACATTTTAAACTCTCGTGATTTTATGATAGCTTTGCAGGTTACGACCGGGTTCGATTCCCGAATTTTTATTACCAGAGTTTTTTTTTTAAATCTGTGAATGCAGTTTTTCTACAAAATCTATTACATGGTTCCTTACGGGTCTTTTTATGTTTTATAGTATCAGAGTACCCATATTGATCCATCTAAAATCTAAATGGACCATCTTGTATAATACATGTCGTTTCGCGTTCAAAGATGGCACTGATGCTTTCAGAAACGGTAAATTCCACAAACAGCTCGGGCGGCGGAGACCAGGGGGCCGTTTCACGAAACTACAAGTTACAAATTACAAGTACAATTCGACGTACATTGCGTAGACGATTAGAGAAAACGATAAGGGCTTACAGTTCAGGCGAGTTGGCTACGCAATGTATACACTGAAAAAAAAAACATTAAATAAAATTGAAAAAACGTTAATGTTTACTGCTTTACGCAATACTATATGAGCCAACTAACCGAAACATTAATTTGTACTGGTCCGAAAACAGTAAAATATCTTACTGCTTTGACAGTTAATTAAACTGTTTAAAATAGTAAAAATTTGTAATGTTAAAAACAGTATAAAAATTTGGTATAAATATGAAAAAAGTTTAATGTTTTAAACATTAAAATTGTTTAATGTTTAAAACATTAAAAATGGTTAATGTTCAAAACATTAAAATAGTTTAATGTTTAAAACATTAAAAATGGTTAATGTACAAAACATTAAAATAGTTTAATGTTTAAAACATTAAAAATGGTTAATGTACAAAACATTAAAATAGTTTAATGTTTAAAACATTAAAAATTATTAATGTTCAAAACATTAAAATAATTTAATGTTTAAAACATTAAAAATGATTAATGTTCAAAACATTAGTTTCTACTGTTTTGTCACAGTACCGCCTACAGTCATTCACAGTACTTTTTAATGTTCAGACACAGTAGTTGGTACTGTAAGTGCACTTTAAGAGGTACTGTGAATGATAGTATAGTTTAATGTGCAGACACAGTAATTGGTACTGTAAGTGCACTTTAAGAGGTACTGTGAATGATAGTATAGTTTAATGTGCAGACACAGTAGTTGTTACTGTAAGTGCACAGTAAGATGTACTGTCAATGACAGTATAGTTTAATGTGCAGACACAGTAGTTGCTACTGTAAGTGCGCAGTAAGAGGTACTATGAATGATAGTATAGTTTAATGTGCAGACACAGTAGTTGTTACTGTAAGTGCACAGTAAGAGGTACTGTGAATGATAGTATAGTTTAATGTGCAGACACAGTAGTTGTTACTGTAAGTGCACAGTAAGAGGTACTGTGAATGATAGTATAGTTTAATGTGCAGACACAGTAGTTGTTACTGTAAGTGCACAGTAAGATGTACTGTCAATGACAGTATAGTTTAATGTGCAGACACAGTAGTTGCTACTGTAAGTGCGCAGTAAGAGGTACTATGAATGATAGTATAGTTTAATGTGCAGACACAGTAGTTGTTACTGTAAGTGCACAGTAAGAGGTACTGTGAATGATAGTATAGTTTAATGTGCAGACACAGTAGTTGGTACTGTAAGCGCACAGTAACGGGTATTGTAAATGACAGTAAATTTTACTGGGCAGTTGTATGCACATGAAAACGTACTGTCCTTCACAATACCTGTAACTGCACATACAGTACGTGCTACTAGTAACAGCTATCGAAAAGGACCAGTTAACAACTTGTCTACGCAGTACCTGCTACTGTATTGGACTTACAACAGTATCCAATACTAAAGAATAAAGAACGTTTGTGGAAGGTTCAGTTGTCTTCGGAGAAATAGGCCTGGAAAATTAATTATACCTGCATCTAAAGTACAAGACGTTTCCAGAGTATCAGATACTGTATAGGTGTGAGAAGAAGGTAATGCTCCGTAGCAAGCCTAAAATAAATACAAAAATTGTACATTTTTGAATTTTTTATTTTGCATAGTAAGTATAAAGACACATAATTATACTAAAAAAAAAGGAAATTTTATTGAAATATTTTGTAGTTTAGTTTTTGTTTAATTTTACAATTATATTTGTTAAGCGTATTCGCCATAAAATACTTAAGGACTAATCACTTACATTGGTAAATTACTTACAGTTCTGTCAGTACCTATTATAGTCTATTCCCTAATTATTAGCTTTCTTAGGACTGCGTCGAAGAGTCGGCCGTGAGCTCGATGTACCCCTGTTTTCGGTTTGGTATAGTAACATTGAAGATTTTCTGACGGAAACAACCGTTCTGAAACAAAATAAGCTTAATTAAAAATCATTTTTAAACACAGCTTTTAAAGCCGAGAAGTGGAGTATCCTTGTAAGCAGACGACCTTTCTTTTTTATTTTTCGAGTTATTCTCAGCAGGCCCTTTCATTTCATTTGATACCAATATTGTAGAAAAGCATGACGAGGTTATGTTGTGTATTAGAGAGTTCCTATGGCCACCTTCCGTCTCCATCATGAGACACTGGACATCACGTATGACTAAAGATCTTGTTAAGACAAATCCAACGAGCCCAAACACGACTAGGTTGTGTTGTGTATTAGAGGAGTTCCTATGGCCACCTTCCAGCTCCATCATGAGACCCTGGACATCACGTATGACTAAAGATCTTGTTATGACAAATTTAACGAGCCCAAACACGACTAGGTTGTGTTGTGTATTAGAGGAGTTTCTATGGCCACCTTCCGGCTCCATCATGAGACCCTGGACATCACGTATGACTAAAGATCTTGTTAAGACAAATTCAACGAGCCCAAACACGACTAGGTTGTGTTGTGTATTAGAGGAGTTTCTATGGCCACCTTCCGGCTCCATCATGATACCCTGGACATCACGTATGACTAAAGATCTTGTTAAGACAAATTCAACGAGCCCAAACACGACTAGGTTATGTTGTGTATTAGAGGAGTTTCTATGGCCACCTTCCGGCTCCATCATGAGACCCTAGACATCACGTATGACTAAAGATCTTGTTAAGACAAATCCAACGAGCCCAAACACGACTAGGTTGTGTTGTGTATTAGAGGAGCTCCTATGGCCACCTTCCGTCTCCATCATCAGACCAGCTCCATGGTATCATAATATTCCATTGTCATCGCGGTTGCAAACAGCAAAATCGAATGGCAGAAAGTGTTTCAAAATTGATTTGCAAGATACCAGCCGGCCATACACCCATACATTACATACAGTACATACAGTGCAAGTTAAATAAAAGCTTGTAAAAATCATCAAAAACATGATTGTAAAGGTAGTAACTAAACTAATATGTAATCTGTGACAGGATCATTTGTGGACTCTTTTTTGGATGAAAACCATAGAGAACAAATTATTATTTTTCTACGCTTTACTTTCTTTAATTTCTAGGATTCTATATACTTTACTCTTAACTTTATTCGAGCCCCTCGGTGGGGACGTATATAAGCTGTTAATGATGATGATGATGTAAGAATATATGAATATATGATGATGTATTTTGTATGTTTTTTAATTTTAATTGTTTGTTTAATTTTTAATTTTTGTTAAATAGATGTAAGAATATAAACCTTTCTCTCTGTGTCAGCTTGGCCAAAATTGCTTCTGTCCATCTGTCTGTTTGTTCCACTCTACAGGTCGCGTTTCTCAACCGATTCTCTTAAAATTTTGTGAGTAGGTTCGATAAATGAATAAAAATTTTTGTCAAGTTAGTATTTGGATATTTTAAAAAATTACGGTGTTATGGGGGTCACCAGCTTACAAGGTCTACCGCTGAAGCTCTGCTGTTTTCCTCTAGGTACAGGTCACATTTCTCAATCAATTTAAATAAAATAAGCTAAAATAAAAGAGTAAAAATATATTTGAGTAAAATAAATTTCAAATCTTTGTGGAGAAAAAATAAATATAAAGTGATATACAGACTCGCGAGGTCTACAGCTCACAGAGCCACTAGTTTTATTTGATTGAGAAATGTGACCTGTAGAGGAAAACAGCTTCAGAGGTAGACCTTGTAAGCTGGCAACCCCCAACCTCAAAAAATATGACTAATTTATCGAACCTGCTCAAAAAACTTCACGAGAATCGGTTGAAAAACGCGACCTGTAGAGTGGAACAAACAGACAGATGGACAGACAGACATACAAAAACAATTTTGGCCAAACTGAAACAGGCTCGCTCGGTCAATTAAGTCAGAAGATTTAATATTGTTCCATGATTTATATCAATTAATAATAAAATATATTATTATTACTAGTTGATATCATCAAAATCACTATAGTAATAGCTTAAATATAAAATCATCATGCCTGTCATGCCTGTGCAAAACCAAAAATCAGACTGAGGAAAAGAGCATTACCACACTCGATGCAGTCTGGCCAAAATATTACTTAGCCTTACTATAACTTAACTATGTGAAGATGGTACTTACTTATCTCTTGTAGCCAAGCCGAGTAAATGTCCGCAGTTACATGTGCCTTTGGGTCATTTCTTACAATCTCTTTAGAAATGGTGCGTACTAAAATTTTCCGGCATTGTTCTCCTAGTGGCTTTTCTACATTATGATCGAGTAGCAATTGACCATCTGGGGTGTTATGCAAGAGCAATGTAAGATCCTGAAAAAAATGGGTAAGATAGGTCAGACACTATAACCAGCGCAAACAAAAAAAACCTAGATAATTAATTACTTACAAACTGGGTTTGTAGTGAACAGAGAGAGATAGTGGGCTCTGATCTTGACGAGGTGCTGGGACTCTTTGTACTCAATTTATTCGAAGAGTCATAATTTGAAATGAAATCTTCTAATTCTTCATCTTTTTTTGATATGAGATCCTCCAACACCTTATGTTCTGCCTGCAAAGGAAGGTTATAAAGATTTGTATACAACTATATTATATATGATTTTTCTAAATCGACACTTGTGACTTCATTACGTTTACCTTCCAATCTGACAACGCTTTTTTAAATTTGGCCTGTGGACCAATTGTAGGAATGAGTACCCTCACTTGCTCATCGTCCAATAATTCTAAAGCGCATATGTCTATTTCATTTTCTGAAAACAGTAATGAACATGAAAAATAAACTCAGAATGGTTAGAAAGTCAACTTGGTTGACCGGAGCTGCTAGCTAGAGTAAAGGCTTGAGGCAGTCAAGGCATGGTTCGCTCGCAGCTTGAGCTGTTTCAAAGTTAAGCCCTAATATAACCTATTTGTGACTTGAGAGAGACTTATATTATATTTAGTTGCATGCCATATAGAATCTCATTATGAAATGCAGAAACACAAATAATATGTAGAAACAAACACCACACAGATTTTAGGGCACAAAAAATGCAGTGTTAAGTAGTAATGGGGCAGTTATATAAAGGTGAATTAGCATGGTCTCGTATGGTCTTGTTAGTCCTAATTAGAAGGCACCATCTCCCAAAAAGATACATCTAGGTTATTTACAGACACGTGCCCGTTCAACATGCTTAAGACACACTAAAAACAGATAGGTAAAATAATTAAAATCAACACAACAATCGACAAGCGCGCGAATTGCACGCGCACGCTCTCTATGCCTGCTCCTCACCCTATTCGGTAGCCAGCAACCAAGAACTGACTCGAGGCAGGAATCCTCCTCAGTCACACTGAGTTCATGGAAAAGAAAAAAGAAAGTTGGTAATCCATCCATCCATACTATGTACCTACCTAATAATTATAAACGGAAAGTAATGTTACGATGCCCACGCGGGCGAAGCTACATTTTTTTTATAAACTAAATTGGTCGAGTTGAAATGGTAGGCTATCTATTAGGTAGGTATATAGTTTTCAAGGATTTTCTTGGGTTTTTACACTTTCTACTAAGCAGTAGGTAACTACTTGGATGTGTTTTTGATGAAAGGAATAGAAAGCTTACTTACCTTTAAAAACATCTATATATCCCTGCAATCCCCAATTTATAAGTAAGGATTCAACTGTGACACTCATCGAACTATCACCCACTACCGCGACAACTCAGATCGGGCTTCACGATAGAACTGAACTGAAGGAAGAGAGATCTGACAACGCCGCCGCCAAAGCGGCGCGGCGCGCGCGCTCGCGCGCGGTTCGATGTGCGTGACTAGAGATGTGCGCAAGCGGAACACTTGCATGTAGGTAGTTATCGATAAATCACAGAATGCTACCACTTTTGTCACTCACTCACGGACTCACTGACTGACCGATCATCAAAAGTCTAAGGCACTCCTAGCAGACATAGAAGCTTCAAATTTAGAACACAATTAGTGTTTAGTGTATAAATCAAGGAAAAACTAAAATATTTTGCAATTTCGGTTCAGTTTTCTAAATACATCAACTCTTCATCAACTACATAAATAAAATTGTAATCCCATATAAGTACATAGGATTACAAAGTTATATTTGCCTCAGTGTTACTGTATTGTATAATCACAGATACTAGAATACTGGGTATAATGGAATAATAGGTGTAATGTAAATAGGTACCTACCTATAGATATATGTTTAAATGTAACTTGTAAAATGGTCAACGGAATGAAAAAGCAAGAATGGGAGATGTCTTATGAAATTGTACCAAAATCCCGTAAATTGCCTTGAAACAAAGAACACTATAATCATAACCGCGACTGGCGGCTTCGACGCTTCCCGTCCCTCGCAGAAAGGCGGCCACATTCTTCCAGGAAACCTTTGGGTTTTACTGCGATATCGCAGGTATACACACATACATAAACTGGGAGTACCTCCACATGGTGAAGGCGGTAACAGTTTTATACTGGCCAAAACTCCCATAGTTTTCGTAATACTATTTAAATGCCTTCGGGTTTATGTTATTTTATTATCATCGCTTACGTATACGTTTGATTTGGCACGTCAATTTATTTATTTAAAATATTAAATGATTATTAATATTAATATGGTCACTATAAGAAATTTTGTTAAGTCAGCTAATGGCGTAGGTAATAACTTAATACAGAAGGACCCTTAAGTAGGGACTGAATAAATTACCGACTTGGTTTTACATGGATCTCACAACTTTTTATGGCAGAAGAACTGAATTGCGATGCGAGACTTGGTTTTTTTACAAATGTTTTGATGGCATTAAACTTTTTTTAAATAAAGTACTTAAAAACACAAAAATAATTATAATTACAAACAAACTATCTCTATTCCAAATTTCAAAATAAATACAATACAATATTTTCAATACGATATTAACTATATCGATACGAAGACATTCGATTCATAATATCGTGTATCGATACATTCCGACGTCCTCCATCGCTACCGTCTCTCGCTGCGTACTGATCGCGATAAATATTGACGCGCGACACTACACGCAATCTAGATCTCGGATCAGATCACAGGATTTCCAGAGAAATCCAGCGATCAATATTGTGATCCGTCAATACACTACCCTACACGTCAATAAATATCGTGATCTGACAGTATTATATATTAACGAATCACGATATGGATCTTGCGTGTAGCGTTTGCCTTAAAGGTAATCATTTTGGACACTTTATCCCTTCTATCGACTTATCGAATATGGACGGTACCTACGTGATGTATCCCAACCCAACCCTACACGCCGTGGCAGCAAGAGCGCACGGGCAAATTTTGTCGCTGCGACAGTATGTTTCTCTCGTCAAGTTTACTAGAGTGCGAAAGAGAGGCACATAATGCCTCGAGAGACAAAATGTCTCCAGTGCGCGCATTAATGTTCAAGCAGTAAGTATAACCTAGGTAAACAGTAGGTAAGATAAATAGTTTGAACTGAATTTTCGGTTTTAGGTATTCTGTGGTTGTGGTAGGCACATGTCATAATAATAATCATCATTATGTCCAAATATTCTGTGTGAGGCATTTTAGGTGTATTGACGATGATGAAGAAGAATATTTATGAGCAGTATCGATGATGTTGTACATATTATATATTGGTTTGTGTTTTGGTTGGTTGGTATTGGTCATCATCATCATGGGTTGTAATGTCGACAACCCACCTCACAAACCCTGGTGTCAGTGTTATAGAACCGCCAAAGGCCACTGACATGGCTCGTGTAACGACTAGATATTAGCTGGTACTAACGGCTTAACGTGCCTTCCAAAGCACGGAATCATCTTTCTTTTCAGACAATCAAGTGATTCAGCTTGTATTAATTAATGTCCTAACCAAACTGGGGAAAGTCTCACAAGAGATTATTGCTTGACTGTGTCCCCACCGGGAATCGAACCCGGAACCTCCATAATGGGCGTCGAAATCTCCACCACTCGGCCACGGAGGCTATTATTAGTTGATTGGAAGAATTATTTTCTCTATTTATTCTATTAACATAACATCTAACAAATCGCACCTGAAAGAAAAATCTTATCAAGCCATTATTGCATGTTTTACTAGATTCTTGTTAATATCCGTCGAATAAAAATGACGCGCCTGAAACATAATCAAGGCAAATACCTAAATATAGGTAATTCAATAGCTATTATTTCATATTTTACTCGATAATAAAATCGCGCCTGAAGGGATAATCAAGGCATTTTTTTTCAATGTTTGACTGTGATAGGGGAAATCACATATCATCAACATCATCATCTCAGCCTGTAGACGTCCACTGCTAGACAAAGGCCTCCCCCAAGTATTTCCACAACGACCGGTCCTGCGCTGCCCGCGCTGCCTTCAATCTATAAAAGGTAAATTAGAGTGTGACAGTCAGAATTGACGCCACTATGCCCTTATTTTAACACGTTTTTATTAGCTCGCTTTTTTGTCTGTCTGTTTGTTTGTTTGTTTGTGGGTTTGTGGGTTTGTTTGTTCAGTCCGAATCTTGCAACTCATTATTGGAGCACGTGCTGTCATTCGATTGTGCTGAAATTTGGTACACTTATGTAACCTCGATGACAATGCAATATTATGATACCAAAGAGCTGGTCTGATGATGGAGTCGGAAGGTGGCCATAGGAATTCCTAAAATACACAACACAACCTCGTCGTGTTTGAGCTCGTTGGATTTGTCTTGACAAGATCTTTGGTCATACGTGATGTCCAGGATCTCATGATGGAGCCGGAAGGTGGCCATAAGAAAGAACTCCTAAAATACACAACACAACCTCGTCGTGTTCGGGCTCGTTGAATTTGTCTTGACAAGATCTTTAGTCATACGTGATGTTCAGGGTCGCATGATGGAGCCGGAAGTTAGCCATAGAAACTCCTAAAATACACAACACAATCTCGTCGTGTTTGGGCTCGTTGAATTTGTCTTGACGAGATCTTTAGTCATACGTGATGTCCAGGATCTCATGATGGAGCCGGAAGGTAATCTCAACGTAACACCATTATCTCGCCATGCTTGGGATTTTTAGTCTTAGCAATTTAGTCCTACGTGATGTTCAACTTCAGGGTATCTTGCAAAATTTAAATACGCTGGACTAAAAAGCATAAAATAATTATAAAGTAAAATATATTTTTTAACAATACGTTTTAACGCACTAAAAAGTATAAAATAATTTATATTGAGATTTTTATTGGTGTAGTATTCTTGTAGGACTTAAAACAATCCTCCTCTCTTCATCCTCTCTTTCATTGATCATAAAAATGAAAAGGATAGCTGGATTTTTTAATTAGAATTTGAGTATGACTTCCCGAATCGAGGCCATTGTTTCTTTCATTTGATGGTAACAGTCAAGCCATTAGAATAAAGTTTGTTGTTAGTTTTCGTATGAAATTGCCGTTTTGTATTGAGGAATTTGATAGAACAGAATTTATTTTATTTTATTATTATTAGGGATAACAACAGCAAACATAAGTGCTTAAATATTTAACAAATTTTGATAAAAATTTCTTTATACTAACGTTTTTAACATTTTCTTGGAATTAGATTTATGACTGCAGAAAAAATATAAGAAATGTAAGCATCAAATCGGACGACGACACGACACGTGTAGACGAATCTATTTGAGCGTATTTATCAAACATTAAACTAAAATCAAATTAATTTTCTTTGCATATAAAATGTTGCGACCATAATTTATTTTCTACCGAAATTTCATATTGAAATTACCGATAAATATATATTTTTTATCTACTTAATTTAAATTTCCGATTCGAATAGTATTGTACTAACTGTAAAATTAACTGTTTCAGTCATTTGGTAATACTATAACAAACATCTAACTGTTATCAGAGAAATTGTGACATTTCCGGTTTTCGTTTATTATGAGCAATTAATAAAACTGTGCTAAGTATCAATTAAACTAATTGTTTCGTTCATTTGATGATGGTGTTCGAACCATTAGAATTTACTGTTTTAACACAATTAATTATCGAAGTATCATGGTCAATTAGTTCTATTGTGCTACCATTAAAATTGACGGTTTCAATCATTTGATTATACTGTTTCAAGCAGTCGTTGTCACTACTATATGTTAAATGTATTATTTGATAATTATATCGTTAAATCTTACTGTGTTAAATAGTTCATACTATTTTTTAAACATTAGTTGTTTCTATTTATGACTAGTTAGTCTTACTGAAACCCGCTTTGCTTTTTAATGTTTTTCAGTTTAATGTTTGTAGTAAATTAAACTAATTGTTTAGTTCATTTGATAATTATGTTCAAACCATTAGAATTTACTGTTTAAACACAATTAATTATCGAAATATCGTGGTCAGTTAGTTCTATTGTGCTACCATTAAAATTGACGGTTTCAATCATTTGATTATACTGTTTCAAGCAGTCGTTGTCACTACTATATGTTAAATGTATTATTTGATAATTATATCGTTAAATCTTACTGTGTTAAATAGTTCATACTATTTTTTAAACATTAGTTGTTTCTATTTATGACTAGTTAGTCTTACTGAAACCCGCTTTGCTTTTTAATGTTTTTCAGTTTAATGTTTTTAGTAAATTAAACTAATTGTTTAGTTCATTTGATAATTATGTTCAAACCATTAGAATTTACTGTTTTAACACAATTAATTACAGAAATATCGTGGTCAGTTAATTCTATTGTGCTACCATTAAAATTGACGGTTGCAATCATTTGATTATACTGTTTCAAGCAGTAGTTATCACCACTATGCGTTAAATTTATTATTTGATAATTATATCGGTAAATCTTACTGTGTTAAATAGTTCATACTACTTTTGAAACATTAGTTGTTTCTATTTATGACTGAAACCCGCTTTGCTTTTTAATATTTTTCAGTTTAATGTTTGTAGTAAATTAAACTAATCGTTTCGTTCACTTGATAATAACGTCCGAACCATTAAAATTCCCTGCTTTAACACAATGAATTTTTGAAATATCGTGGTCAGTAAGTTCTATTATTTTACCATTAAAATTAACTGTTTCAATCATTTGGTGATACTGTTTCAAGCAGTAGTTGTCACTGCTACGTTAAATTTATTTTTTGATGATTATATCGGTAAATCTTACTGTGTTAAATAGTTCATTTTACTGTCCTGTTCATTTTGCGATATATTCTAACCATTAAAACTAACTGTTAATAAAGTAATGGTTGCGATTGATTTCTATTATTGTGATTTCAGTAAAAAGTAATGTTCTTTCAATTAAAGTTATTGTTTTGTATTTTACTGTTTTTCAAACATTAGTTGTTACTATTTATGACTAGTTAGTCTTACTGAAGACCGCTTTGCTTTTAATGTTTTTCAGTTTAATGTTTGTAGTAAAAAAATATTTTTTTCAGTGTATGAAATTGTAACTTGTTACTAGTGACTTGTTGCTTCGTGAAACGGCCCCCAGCTAGTAAAAAATAAATTGTGTACACATTTTTTATTTATTTTATAACAAACAAGATAATCTTAAATTAATGGTGAGTGTTAGTAGTCAAGTGATGCAGCCTGGTTCGATTTGTGAATTTCAATAACCTGCAACAAAAATAATATTTTGAGACTGAAAAATGACTTTGGTATTTTGCATACAGATGTTCGTTCATAATTGTCTGTTCTATAGGCCTCGTGTGCGTGAAAAAGCAGACAATCCTACTAATCTATATAATATAAAAATGAATCGCAAAATGTGTTGGTAAGCGCATAACTCAACAACGCCTGGACCAATTTGGCCAAATCTTTTTTTAAAATGTTCGTTGAAGTTCAAGGATGGTTTTAGGGTAGGTGTAGGGTAGGTGTAGGGTAGGTGTAGGGTAGGTGTAGGGAAAAATGGCAGGACAACGTCTGCGGGGTCAGCTAGTATTATTATAAATGCGAATGTTTGGATGTTTGTTACTCAATCACGCTTCAACCACTGGACAGATCGGGATGAAGTTTGGCACACATATAGTTTAGGTCCTGGAATAGGACATAGGCTACTTTTTACCGCGGTAAAACACTTCATTCCCACGGGAAAACCACGCGGGCGGAAAGCTAGTAAAATATAAAAGGAGACAATCGTACTATAATTATGTTGTGGTATTATGTTTTTTTTGTCAAAACTTTTGTATCGTGGATTTGAAGAAAGATGTTGTGCTGAATCCTCCGGGAAGAAGAAGAAGAATCACGTACATTTGGTTCTACTTCCCCAGCGCCGCTCCGGGACGTTGTCTATTGTTGCCCACAAGACCAGCACCGCCAGCGCCGTTCATATTTGCACCCGCGTTGACTGCAAATTGAATATCTTAGATCATTATCATCATTACCTTACAAGTGGCTCTGTGAGCTGTAGACCTCGCGAGTATTTTTTTTTCGGAATGGCTGATTTATGTTTTTTTTATTACATTTTCAACCCTAGTAACTCCGTATTTTTTTAATTTCCAAACACTGACTCCACAAAAAAATCTATATATTTATCGAACTTGCTTACAAAATTTCACGAGAATCGGTTGAAAACACGAGTGGAGTCGAACAAACAATGGACATACAAAAGCATTTTTGGCCAAGCTGAAACGGAGGCGCATCGCTCGTGTTTCGCGCTCGCTCGGTCAATAACTGATGAGCCACCTGTGTTGGCTTGACGCCACTCGCATAATCGCCATGAATACTGTCACACTAAAAAGTTGTCGTTCTTTACATGGACGTTACACAATATACAATAGATATTAGATACTTGTACTTATAAACAAACGAAATATTTCGAAATAAGTTTAAGATAAAAAAGACAATACCGTCAGTAACGATGTTTTTGGGAAAGCTATTCGTAGTAACCTAACCTTGGTGACAAGCTTGTTGACAATGTTTTTGGTGCCTGGGAAGACGCAATGGATGCAATAGGTGTATTCTGCGATCTATCCAAGGCTTTTGATTGCGTCCATCATGACATTCTTGTCAGGAAGCTACGCCATTATGGTGTAAAAGATCAGGCTCTTGGCCTTCTGGAGTCATATCTAACAGATAGGATTCAGATGGTCGATGTTAATGGGAAAAGATCACCCGGATCTTCAATAAGTATGGGCGTCCCGCAGGGTTCAATTCTTGGACCTTTCTTGTTTTTAGTATATATTAATGATTTACCTTATCTTGTTAAAGCAAAACATGGGTTAGTATTGTTTGCCGATGATACTTCTTTGATATTTAAAGTTAAAAGACAACAATCAAACTATGACGACGTAAACAATGCTATCTCTAGTATAGTGAATTGGTTTACTGTTAATAATCTATTACTTAATGAAAAGAAAACTAAATGTATTAAATTCGTATTACCCAATGTGAAACCGGTAACTACAGATATATTTATAAAAGGACAGAAATTGGACCTTGTAGATTCGACTGTCTTTTTGGGCATTACTTTAGATGCCAAACTACAATGGGATTCTCATATAAATAAATTGTCAAACCGACTGAGTTCAGCAGCGTTCGCAGTTAAAAAAATTAGAGCCCTTACCGACGTAGTCACCGCTAGACTAGTCTACTTCAGTTACTTTCATAGTCTAATGACCTATGGTATTTTATTGTGGGGTCACGCTGCGAATGCTAATAGTATATTTATTTTGCAGAAACGGGCTGTTCGTGCAATTTATAGATTAGGGCCTAGAGTGTCACTGAGGGAAAAATTTAAAGAAATCAATATTCTGACATTTGTGTCTCAATATATCTATGACAATCTTGTGTATATAAAACGAAATATAAGTAATTTTCAGAAGCACAGTGATATACACAATTTTAATACTAGAAATAAAGACAAGTTGGTTGCTTATGTCAGCCGACTACATAAAATTAGTAATTCTTTTAAAGGCAATTGTATACGCTATTACAATAAGGTCCCTACTGATATTAAAAACTTGCCTTTAGACAAGTTTAAAATAATTATAAAACAGAAATTGTATAAAAAAGGTTACTATAGGATATCTGATTACTTAGAAGATAGGTGTCCATGGGAATAGATTGTTTGAGTAGCAGGCTTTTTCGATATGTAATAAGCATTAATTTTGTAATTGACAATATTTTATTTAAAAAAGGAAACGCAAAAGATGCGACGACTGTGGAGTTTCTTCGGTGAGCTCTTCTCCACAGATTTGCCATTGTGTTAGTGAACTCACCCAAAAAAAAATGTAATGACGGATCTAAGTGATGTAATAACATCCTATGGAAATAAATTATTTTGACTTTGACTTTGCTAATAAATGTTAAAGTTTAAACAGCTGGTGGTGGTGTGGCCGTAAAACGCCATCTTGAATGCTATTGTGAAGTTTTTGGGACGTAGAGTAAAACGCCATCTTGAATGCTATTGTGAAGTTTTTGGGACGTAGAGTAAAACGCCATCTTGAATGCTATTGTGAAGTTTTTGGGACGTAGAGTAAAACGCCATCTTGAATGCTATTGTAAAGTTTTTGGGACGTAGAGTAAAACGCCATCTTGAATGCTATTGTGAAGTTTTTGGGACGTAGAGTAAAACGCCATCTTGAATGCTATTGTGAAGTTTTTGGGACGTAGAGTAAAACGCCATCTTGAATGCTATTGTGAAGTTTTTGGGACGTAGAGTAAAACGCCATCTTGAATGCTATTGTGAAGTTTTTGGGACGTAGAGTAAAACGCCATCTTGAATGCTATTGTGAAGTTTTTGGGACGTAGAGTAAAACGCCATCTTGAATGCTATTGTAAAGTTTTTGGGACGTAGAGTAAAACGCCATCTTGAATGCTATTGTGAAGTTTTTGGGACGTAGAGTAAAACGCCATCTTGAATGCTATTGTGAAGTTTTTGGGACGTAGCAGAGTAACTGCTAAATAAATAAATAACTTACAACCAAATCCTGCGCTAGCACCACCTCCTGCACCTGGAAGAATAAATAAATGTTACATCTTGCAATACTACGTACGAGTGTATGAACAATTCGACCTCTTTGAAAACATTCAAGTTACGTTTGTTTGTTTTTTTTTTTAGTTTAGTTAAGTTCATAAGTCAAAGTCAAAATTATTTATTTCCATAGGATGTTATTACATCACTTAGATCCGTCATTACATTTTTTTGGGTGAGTTCAACACAATGGCGGAATATGTGGAGAAGAGCTCACCGAAGAAACTCCACAATTTCTGATTCGATCCCTCAGAAAAACTAAACCACATCATTCTTAATTTCGAAATGTAAGATCAGATTATTCATTGTGCATTATCGGGATTCGAAGTCAGAACCTGTGCTATAGGGTATGGGAGATCTTTTTATTTTTCTTCTAAAGGAAGAATTATGGATTTTGCCAATGCCACCATAGAGTAAACTGAAAGTTAGTTGATACAAACCCCCACCTCCATTGGCTCCTTGTTGCAGACTCTGAAAAATAGAAGCACAATGAAAGTTCTGTCTCAATCCTCTTAAGTATTTATGTGCTGTGCTGAGCCCTTGGGATTTCAAATGTTATAAATTCACAGAATCATTGCTGGATGTAAGCTTTCCCAAAACATTCTGTCTGAGCTTTCTGCATCAAGAATATCTATTTTTCCATTGAAAATAGTTTGGAACAGGAGAGTCAGCGTTTTACAAGGTTGTGGTGTAGATGGATAAGACTCTTGTCAGACAAGATGGCAGACGGTGGACTAAAGCAGTTGCAGACTGGTATCTAAGGAGAACAAGGCAGACCACCAGCTGATCTGATCCAAAGAAATTCACAAATAGAATCAAAATAGATGTGGATGGCACTAGTGGACAGTGATAGATACGAATGCTTTTATACGAACTTCAGACGTTGAATATGGTATACCATACTATGTCAGGTTATAGCTGGTACCTAAGAGATTCGCTCTGGAAAGAGAGGCATATAAACCATCCCTTAGAATTCAAAATGGCGGCCATGATATTTTTGTATAAAGAAAAAAAATAAAATTAGAAACTTATCGTGTGGGGTATCTTGCCTTATAAAACCCTTTCATTTGATACCCCACACCACACGATAAATAAGTTTCTGCAATTTTTTTGCGAATCTCTTAGGCACCAGCTGTAACCTGACATAGGTGGTATACTATCTTCAACGTCTGAAGTTACAGATTGGTACTCAAGGCAGGCAATTATCGCAATTAGAGAAGAGGACTTTATTTAGCAACTGGTAAATGTGAGCTAAGAATGACGATGATGATAGAAACGGCTGGCTTAAATCGAATTCAAAAAGCTTGAGATGGGGGATGAGGGGTTGGAAGATACGTCCAGAAAAGGTCTTTTTAAAACAAGAAAAAAAATGTACTCACGGCTCCGACCATTAGCAAAACGACGAATAGAACGGTGAACTTGTACATTGTTGTTTAGATACACAATTCCAATTAGATGCATAAACTGAATTCAAATTCAAATCGCGTCGCTTTTATACCATTTTCACCATGTATTTTTCAAGAAATATAAATATAATGTCACAGTAATGATAGGCAAATAATAGTAACGAGTAAATAATCAGCTGAAATTGAAGTTAAACTAGCAGCTAGCTGTGTATATTGTATTGATTACATTTTGAACATGGTTCTTGGCTCAACGTTGTCTATTGATGTTATGTACAACGTTCCGGTCTTGCCGGTCCTTGTGGATACTCTGATAAGTAAGATCGAGTCCCTCAAAGTGGACTAATAACTTGGTATTGTTTCACTTGGTGTGCTCGGAAACTTCCGGTACGAAGACGATGAATCCCGCTTTCCTCATGGAGCAACTATGTATGCTTCCACACCTCCGACACCCGACCCTGTATATCATTGCTAACCACCTCCTTTCCTTATCTGATAATTAACGACCTGGTTAAACGAGGTATCAAGAAGCTGACTCATGCGGGTAGCGTGGAGCCCTCGGAACAATACAAACCATTGTTCCGAGGTAGAACTGGTTGTTGTCGAGATCTTTGAGGCTTTTGTCAACCACTTGACATCTTTTGACTGATAGAGAAAGTTTGCTTGAAAGAATTTGCTGTGTAGCAATAAGACCGCTTAACTGTATTGTTGTTGGTTATTTTGTTTGAATTTTTCATTTTGAGCTTAATAATAATTATGATTGTTGTAATTGTTATTTTTATCGATTTTCGTGATTTTTGGTTTTCCATGTTTTTTTTAATGTGAAATTCAACAGGCAGGCCTCGGGCTCAGCTCCTAAATTATCACTTACTAGCGGTCTGCCCGCGGCTACGCTCGTGTCATGTAAGATTTTCCCGTGGGAAATAATACTTTTTCCTGACTTTTGTGTGATGTGATGTGATTGCACTATACAGCATGATTTTGTAATCCCTAGCAAAATTTAAATATGATGTTCAGACCATCATAAGCAACCTGCAAAAAAATTTCGACCTCCCATACAAATTAGTAAAGTTGATTGTTTATTTTGTATGAAAAGTCGTTTTTTTTGGGGGGGTTTCAATTATTTTATTCCAGTCGCAAAAGTAAGGAAGCAATATATTTTTTTACTAGGAAATAATTTGCCTTATGTGGCGGCATCCAATGCCATTACAAAATAAATTTATACACATACAATAGTACATTACTGCCGCGGCCGCAAAATTAGTTATTGTTGGACGAGGACACGTTTAAAGTCCGAGCCGCAGGTGAGGACTTTTATTGTGTACGAGTCCAGCAAGAGTTATTGCGGCCGAGGCCTGTATAGTGCTTTTCTCTGAAATACGCGAGGAAATTATAAAACGCTAAAAAATTACCTTTTAAGAACCTTGGATTTGGATGTCTACTCGTATCGTACTAAACTTATAAGTTCTAACCTTTATCACTTTAACATCTACTTCGACTACTTGAACCATTCATTGTTGTAATATTTTCCTAATTCAATGATTAGTAACTCCATCATGAAAAATAAGTAACAAAATAGTACGATAAAATTAAGAGATGAAAATTACAATCCGCCATATTGCGCACTTTTCTTTTCTTGTTCTGTGCCAGTGTCATACAGAGCATACAGCCAACTCCAATCACTACGATTCGTGCACGATTCATATAAAATTTGAATTTAGAATATAAGAGTATACTGTAAAAAGATTCAAAAACATTGAAATTTCTAGACGAAAGTTACTTTGCCGGCCTAGGCCGTTTGAGGGCACATTGCCGGCCGCTGTTTTGTATGGGGCAATGTTTCGTTCAAAAATAAGTCACTTCGCGTACTGTTTTTTTTACAGTAATGATCACATTTTCGAGCGTGTCGGAGAAAATAAATTTATTTTCTCCCACACATAACAATACAGATACAAATTCTAATTCTACATACATCACAGTCATTTACGTCCCCACCGAGGGGCTCGAGCCTAACCTGAATTAGGGCGATTAGGCCTTAGTCGACCACGCTGGCCCAGTGCGGGTTGGTCGACTTCACACACAACCTTTGAATTTCTTCACAGGGGTGTACTGTTTTTTTGGCAGTAATGATCACATTTTCGAGCGTGTCGGAGAAATAGTACATTACTGAATTAGTTATTGGTGGACGAGGGCACGTTTAAAGTCCGAGCCGCAGGCGAGGACTTTTATTGTGTACGAGTCCAGCAAGAGTTATTGCGGCCGAGGCTTGTATAGTGCTTTTCTCTGAAATATGCGAGGAAATTATAAAATACTAAAAATATTGTGGTAGGTACCTTGGATTTAGATGTCTTGTATCGTACTAAACTTATGAGTTCTAATCGTTATCACTTTAACCTTTACTTTAACTTTTTGAACCGTTCATTGTTATAATATTTCCCTGATTTAATGATTAGATAACTTCATCATGATAAATAAGTAACAAAATAAATACATAGTACGATAAAAATAAAAGCGACAGAAATTACAAACCGCCATATTGTGCACTTTTCTTTTCTTTTTGTTTTGTGCCAGTGTCATACAGAGCATACAGCCAACTCAAATTACTACGGGTCGTGTACGATTCATATAATATTTGAATTTAGAACATTAAAACTTATGAAGAGTAAGTAATATAAAAGACTAAAAACATTGAAATTTCTGAACGAAAGTTACTTTGCCGGCCTAGGCCGTTTGAGGGCACATTGCCGGCCGCTGTTTTGTATGGGGCAATGTTTCGTCCAAAAATAAGTCACTTCGCGTACTGTTTTTTTTACAGTAATGATCACATTTTCGAGCGTGTCGGAGAAAATAAATTTATTTTCTCCCACACATAACAATACAGATACAAATTCTAATTCTACATACATCACAGTCATTTACGTCCCCACCGAGGGGCTCGAGCCTAACCTGAATTAGGGCGATTAGGCCTTAGTCGACCACGCTGGCCCAGTGCGGGTTGGTCGACTTCACACACAACCTTTGAATTTCTTCACAGGAGTGTGCAGGTTTCATCACGATGTTTTCCTTCAACATAAGAGCGTCGAATAAACGTAATATGAATTCGAAAACACAGTGGTGGGGATCGAACCCGCGTCTCCCGAACGGGAGACAGCTGCCGTAGCCATTAGACCACCGACGCTACATACGAATTATTATTACTTACAGTAAAGTGAAAGTGGGGAGTCAGGAGCCTAAACTAGGTAGACCCTGTATCTTAGGACTCCTGGTCTCTACCTCTCGGAACAGCAATTGCTCGTTGGTATTAAAACATTTATTGGTAGATCATCGTAAACTTTGGCCCTTTTCTATCATATTTAAAAATTGCTTCCATCTAAGTTTATGCCATTTAGGTGAGTGCGATATGCGGGATCTCAAAATTGAAATATCAAACGAACGAAATCCCAAATTACGCTTTACCAAAAACATCTTTACCCAAATCACTGAAAGTCAAATGAACGAAATCCCAAATTACGCTTAAAAACATCGTTAACCCAATCACTAAAGGTCATGTTTTTTCTTTCAAATTGTTATAGTTTTAAAGATATTGTCGTTGTTGTTTTAAAACTATTTAAAGATACTGTATTTTTGTCTTACTTTCTGCGGTCCTGAACAAATTCAGTTTCTCCTCTACCATTCCATACTTCTTCATTTATTTAGTCCCTTTCACCTCTCACTTGAATTCTCGTAATTAATCTTTAACTATATTTCGAATGCTTCTAGTGACTAAATAGACAGAGTCTAGTCTCTATCTAACCATTTTTAAGACTTCATGTGTCGTTTTTTTTCCTAACAGACCTAAACGCTACTTCTTCCAAAGTGGTAATATCTACCTGAAACCGCAATGCTATGCATGCTAGATCCCTGAATATAGGGTACGATGTTTAGGGATATGTCTATATTTACTGAGGTATTTGCCTCGAGAATTTCTGCTTTTCTGTATGAAAACATAGGTATATAAAAAAATGTTATATTATTTCTTGAAAAATAGTGCCTTAATCTAGCTTTGATATACATGTTAATTACATTATATATACATTTGGCTCTTAAGATGTTTATGTACATGAATTGATATTTTTACGGTTTGTGGTTCTATAGTTGGTTTTGAACTGTATTTTTTAAACACATGTTTATTTCTGTACAAAAAAAAATATAAATAACGGCCTATCGAATGAAAGTCTGCGAAGTGTCTTCAAACCAATCTCTTTGAACATTTTTAATAGACTGATAGATACTTAGGAACTATTATTGTTATATTTTTATTGTTTACTACTGCTTAAGAAAAAAACCAAGATATTATCATCCTTTTAAGTTTTCAATTTGTTAAATGACAACGTAAAGTAATATATAAAATAAAACATAAGATAATTTGTGTACACGTTTTTATTTATTTTATAACAAATAGGAGAATCTTAGGTATGTTGAGTGTTAGTAATCAAGTGCTGCAGCTTGGTCCGGTATTTCTGAAAATCCTTCATTAAAAACCTGCAACAGAAAATAAAAATATTTGAGATCTGATATTACAGAGGTGTATCTCCCGAGCATCCCGAACATCTTCTATGTTGATAATCTTAACATAGCATTCCATTGATATTTGTTATTTCTGGACTATATTTTTGAAGACCTAGGTGGCACATCTAAGGAAATGAATTTGGATGCTTTAAATTTTTTGGGTTCACTACACAATGTGCGGACTCTATGGAGAAGAACTCACCAAAGAAACTCGAATGCGTCGCATCTTTTGCGTTTCTTTTTTTTGTCAAATAATAATATAGTCATTTAAAAAATTCATGCATGTTGAAATAGCCTGTCAAGAACTAATCATCATCGGACTTTCCTTATCATCATCAGGATCATGATAATCATGATGTTTGTAAGTTCGTTTCCCAACTTCAATAAACCTGACGCAGAGGCCATGTCAGAGGCTTTGTTAATTTGCCAACTGACCTACTGCCTAATGTAGGTATACTAAAATGTTAATAATATAGCACGACACGGACTTTTGAAGAAGCGAAAGGTTTATACTCCTAGATCCTGTTATCTGTCGGACGCGATTGATGTTTCAGTAACTCTGACTTTCCTTATGAGTCTTCCATTCCATGAAATATTCGTAAAATATGTAAATATTCGTACCTGTTGTTCTACTTCCCAAGCCCTTCCCCTGGATGTTCTTGTTCTCTGTTGTTAGCGACCAGACCAGCACCGGCATTGCCGCCAGCTTTCGCGTTCATATCGACTGCAATTGATTTATCACATCACATTAAGCTGATCACCATCATCATCATCAATACGATTCAACCGAAATGTTCTCTTTACAAAATACATTAGGCAGATCATAATTATCATCTCATACGAGACGTATCATCCGAAACGTTCTCTTCACAAAACTGGTCTAGTCTATGACTAAGATTTTCACAATAAGTTATGCCATTGTCACTCAAGGATCTTGAAATACCTAATTATTAATTATCTTTAATAAATTTAACTTCATCTTTATATTTATTACTTTAATCAATAATAACTTACGTCCGAATCCTCCACTAGCGGCACCTCCAAAACCTGCAAGATAAAAAGTTATTTTGATTACTTTATTTTTTTCTACTTCCTCACAATTGGTAGGATCTAATTCAACTCTACGTCTTCAGCTTCTTTTAGATTAAGCAAAGGTTTCTTATTTCTGGATTTCAGAGCTTCTGTGTTATGTGTGTGTTTTGTTGTGTTAGTTTCTATGTGTGGCCTCTATACAGGGAATCCAAGTGGTGGTTGTCGTTGATTTATCTAAACTCAGTGTCAATTCGATTTTTTTTAACGGTAAAGGGACACACACGTCATAAGAAAATTTGCACACGCCTGTGCGGAAATTCAATGGTTATGCCAGCGTGGTCGATGAAGGCCTGATATCTGATGCTCGAGCCCTTCTCGTTGGAGACCTACTATTATAAACTGTTAATAAGAAAATAACAACAGCATCGGTTACCATTTTCCGTTTTAAACTGACATATGACGCCATTCTTATTATGAGTACAGGGAGGGTTATTTTTATACTGGTCGAATAGGCCATCTTGACTTTGACTGTACGTGTACATACCTCCGCCGCCACCTTGCTGCAGGCTCTGAAACATGAACAGTTGTTTGTAGATGTTTAAATGTGTCGGCATACAGAATACAGAAGATGTGATGACTACTCATTTCTCCCGACTGCTTTAGTAGGAGAGTTATGTTTTTCGAGTGTATGTATGTATATTTCTTTGGCACGCTCTACAGCCTAAACGGCTTGACAGATTTTAGCTTAACAGGAGGGGGCCGTTTCACGAAGCTACAAGTTACAAATTACAAGTATAATTCGATGTACATTGTGTAGACAAAAAGATAAAACGATAAGGGTATACATATACAGTTTAGGCGAATTGGCTACGCAATGAACATCAAATTATAACTTGTTGCTTCGTGAAACGGGGCCCTGATGTCTCGGCAGAGACCGTGGAATCAAACTATTTTTCGGTGACAAAGATATAATTTAAAATTGAGCTCGATCATGAAAGTTATTTTTTTTTGTAATTAATAAAGTTCTGAACAAAAGACCCGAGAGGTTTTGCGATATTTTGATAACATGTTGTATACGAAATTCTTAAATTGATGATGATGATAAGATTTGGCCTAAAGGTAAGACCTTACTAAGAGTAACCGGACCTAAATGGAACATGGAATGAAACGAATGAGATACCTAACGCCACAGAATTAGTTTAGCACTAACGTCTAACGCCCTATTTATGGCAGAGTACTGGGCAAAAAGAAACTTAGTATTGATGACGCAAAGAAAAAGAAGAAAACGTTTAACAAAAATGTACTCACGGCTCCAACCATAAGTAGAACGACGAATACAACAGTGAACTTGTACATTGTGGTTTAGTTTAATTCTGTAGTTTAGTTTAACGATTCCAATGGAACTCACAAACTGAAGTCAGAATCGAGAGACGTCGCTTTTTATATCGTTTCCGACACGTTTTTACCGCATTCAAATATGTCACATAATAGGTGAATAATAGTTATGAGCGAATAATCGCCTGAAATTGAAGTTAGATAGGCATGTATATTTTAAGTGATTATGTTTTGATCATAGGTCATAATCGTAGCTCAACAAAGAAATAGTGATTATACGAGTATTTCTATGATGTTATCTGGCCTTCCTCATTTCGCTTGATGTTTATTATAATTTTTTCTTGTAGGTATAATGGAACTATATGCAGGTATATAAAATAAAAGAGAAACAGCTTGACTCAACGTAGTTGCTGGGCCTAGAAACATGAAATTTGAGCTGTTGGTTGTTTCATTTTCATTTGACACGTATTTAAGTACTTTTTCGAAATTCCTATTTTCAATTTCAATTCAATTTATTCAATTTATACACACAGTCAATGCATAGCCGTCACAGGTTTAAACCCAAATAACTATGTTTTACAATTAATTACAATGGAAATAAATGAATTATAAATATAAAAAGTCAATAATCAAGCAATAATTAATTAAAAATATCCAGTTCATCCATGTCAACACCAAAATATACCTCCATGTCATACATTGTGTCTAATATAACCTAAATAATACTTCTCGATCTTTTTAGTTGTCTCTACATAAGCACCTATATGTGATATCTGTGAATTTAGTCAGCGAGCAATTAAATAAATCAATGTCTCTCGCGACTTCATTTAAAATTTTTAGTGCCGTGATTAGTGGAGAGTGCTTCAGTATATTCGCTCTAGCCCTTGGTATTGCAAACACCTCCTGTCGCACTTTGCCTTGCCGCAACCGCACATTTGGTACCCGCATCCCAATGGTTTCCAATATTTGGGGGTTATTTAGTATTCCTTTGAATACTTTAAACACGTACATTGCGAGAGCCAACTTTCTTCTGATCTCTAGCCGGTCGTACCCTACCATTCCCATCACAAATAATGTGGGATACATCAGCGGGTAGAACGGGTACACACCGTACTGCCTAAAATACATATATCTGAGAAATTTATTTTGAATTTTCTCAATCATGGAGCAGTATTTAGCTTCATGAGGGTTCCATACCATACTACTACATTCCAAGCGACTGCGAACCAACGCGTTGTATAATGCTGATATGGTGCTCATGTTGCTGAACTCTTTGGACTGCCTTATCACAAAACCAAGATTTTGAAAAGCTTTTTTGCAAACATTTATTATGTGATCACGGAATGATAAGTCGTCTTTTATTTGAACACCTAAATCTTTCACTGTTCTCACTCTCGCAATGATTTTGTCATCTATTTTGTAATCGTACTCTATTCGCTTTTGAGCACGTGTGTATGAAATAACGTTACATTTCGACGTGTTAAAATAGAGCTTGTTCTCCTTACCCCACTGTACTACCCTATCAATGTCTGCTTGTAAACTTAAACTGTCCTCTTTATCTTTGATTGGCATACAGAGTTTCAAATCATCTGCGAATAGCAAACATTTGGCGCTTTTTACTACTTCGGGCAGGTCGTTTACCATTAATATAAACTCTAAAGGCCCAAGATTACTCCCTTGGCTTACTCCGGAGTGCGTTATATATAGATCTGATTTAAATCCTGCATAATCAACGAACTGTTTTCTGTCACACAAGTAATTAGCAAAAAAGTTTAGCAGGGCCGGCGTACACCCAATTAATGACAGTTTAGATAGCAAGACTCTATGGTCAACCAAATCGAAAGCCTTCCTGAAGTCAAAGTATGCCACATCCAGTTGGCCCCCCACGCGTTCATCCAGTGCAGTTGTTCTTAGGATTATGGCAAGCCAAGCACTAAGAAAGGTTTCGCGTCAGTAGTTGTAAACTAATTCTACGTGGACGGCGCTAGTTCTGAAATATTTACAACTATTCATGGTTAATCTAAATGTAAACTTAAAAGAAATACCCATCAAAAACATAACTTGTAAAAAAACCAAGTCTCGCACGCAACTTAGTCTACCGTAAAAAGTTGTGAGATCCATGTAATACCAAGTCGGTTAATTTATTCAGTCCCTACTTAAGAGTCCTTCTGTCTTAAGTTATTACGTAATTAGCTCACCTAACAACATCTTATAGTGACCAGATCAATATTAAAATCTCTTATGTTTTAAATAAATACATAGATTGACCTGGCAATCGCATGAAAACACAATGTATCTCACAAGTAATACATTATTATATTAAATTTGATTGTTTAGTGCGATTGCCAAGTCAATCTATGTATTTATCGCATGAAAACACAATGTATCTCACAATTAATACATTATTATATTAAATTTGATTGTTTAGTGCGATTGCCAAGTCAATCTATGTATTTATTTAAAACATAAGATATTTTTAATATTGATCTGGTCACTATAAGATGTTAGGTGAGCTAATTACGTAATAACTTAAGACAGAAGGACTCTTAAGTAGGGACTGAATAAATTAACCGACTTGGTATTACATGGATCTCACAACTTTTTACGGTAGACTAAGTTGCGTGCGAGACTTGATTTTTTTACAAGTTATGTTTTTGATGGCATCTCATTTCTTTTTGTAGATCGCATGAAAACACAATGTAAAAATGCACACCTACGCTCCACCTACCCTACACCTACCCTACACCTACCCTACACCTACCCTACACCTACCCTACACCTACCCTACACCTACCCTACACCTACCCTACACCTACCCTACACCTACCCTACACCTACCCTACACCTACCTACACCTACCCTACACCTAACCTACACATACCCTACACCTACCCTACACCTACCCTACACCTACCCTACACCTACCCTACACCTACCCTACACCTACCCTACACCTACCCTACACCTACCCTACACCTACCCTACACCTACCCTACACCTACCCTACACCTACCCTACACCTACCCTACACCTACCCTACACCTACCCTACACCTACCCTACACCTACCTACACCTACCCTACACCTAACCTACACATACCCTACACCTACCCTACACCTACCCTACACCTACCCTACACCTACCCTACACCTACCCTACACCTACCATACACCTACCATACACCTACCATACACCTACCATACACCTACCATACACCTACCATACACCTACCATACACCTACCATACACCTACCATACACCTACCATACACCTACCCTACACCTACCCTACACCTACCCTACACCTACCCTACACCTACCCTACACCTACCCTACACCTACCCTACACCTACCCTACACCTACCCTACACCTACCCTACACCTACCCTACACCTACCCTACACCTACCCTACACCTACCCTACACCTACCCTACACCTACCCTACACCTACCCTACACCTACCCTACACCTACCCTACACCTACCCTACACCTACCCTACACCTACCCTACACTTACCCTACACCTACCCTACACCTACCCTACACCTACCCTACACCTACCCTACACCTACCCTACACCTACCCTACACCTACCCTACACCTACCCTACACCTACCCTACACCTACCCTACACCTACCCTACACCTACCCTACACCTACCCTACACCTACCCTACACCTACCCTACACCTACCCTGCACCTCTTATTCAATTATATTCCATTATACAGGTACACTGATTCATTTACTGCAAATGTAACTTTGTAATCCTATATAATGCCCCAAGATTTATATGGGATTACAAAGTTATCTAGCAGATGATGTATCTAGAAAACTGGGCCGAAATTGCAAAATGTTTTAGTTTTTCCTTGGTTTATATACTAAACACTAATTCCATTCTAAATTTGAAGCTTCTATGTCTGCTAGAAGTGCCTTAGAGTTTTGATGATCGGTCAGTCAGTCAGTCAGTGAGTGACAAAATTAAGAAACTTTGACTAGTTATAATTCATAAACTTTTGGTTCAAATTGATTGAAATTTGAAATATATCGTATTTATATAATGCCTGTTTGGTTACTGAAAACTCAGGCTTCTAGTTTTATCCACACCGAAGTTATAGGGGGATCGAAAATGGCCTGAACTGCTTCGAGAAAAGTATGGTACGGCCGTGCCGCTTTTTTGCTCGACTTGGCGGGGGCACTGCCGTGCCCCCAGATACGACTTATAATTTCTCTTTTACATACACAGATAAAAAAAAATTTAAGTAGATAGTTTATTACGATAGTTTATTTGATCTATTGTTAGATTTTGTAGGCTTTAAGAACGTTGGGTGAAGGTCAAAAGATGCTAGTTCATGACAACTCTGTTGGTAGAAAAAATAAGTTTGTTACATTGCTAGTTGCAGTTTTGAAGCCATCCAATAAAAGTGAATAAACACACTATTGCACAATTAACACAATAATATTTGACAGTATTGAAAAACGTAAGACGAAGACGAAAAAAGTTACTGAACGTAAAGAGGTAGTCTTCAAGCATAATACTGCCTTATATTTCATAAAGTATATTGGATTAAAAGAAACAATGTATTATATTTTCATGCGTAATAATTTTAATGTCTAGTTTAGTTTGGATAATAATATTTTGACCTGGCGTTTGCTGTGATCATTTGTGTATTGTATATTATTCGCATTTTGACCTTGAGATGTTTTTGTACATGAAATCCATACTTTTGGCACAAAATTAAATAGTCATTACGTAAACTTTTCGTTAGATTTGAAATATTATACCCATAAATTACATACATAAACCCTTAATACGACACAAATATTTTAAATTGTATATTGTAAATTGTACGAAATAATTAGTTTTCAATTCAGACAAAGTTCTTCTTCTAAAACAATAATTTTTGTATAATAATAATCATCAT
The DNA here is from genome assembly GCA_951230895.1 of Carpatolechia fugitivella. NCBI lineage: Eukaryota > Metazoa > Arthropoda > Insecta > Lepidoptera > Gelechiidae > Carpatolechia > Carpatolechia fugitivella. Next base: position 1,089,027 of record OX579666.1, on the reverse strand, counting down.
CATCATTATTTGAGCCTGTAGATAGAACATCCATTGTTGGCTAAAGATCTTCACAACGACCGGTCTTGCGCTGCCCGCATCAAGCGGCGAACCGCGACCTCCAATCCATCTTTCTATTTTAAACTACGCGAATCCAGAAGCTAGATTTTTATTACATATCCTTTTTCTATTGTTACAGGTATACCAATGGCGGAGAAATTTAGCTTCTGCCTCAACACCCTCCTATCAGACGTTGCGACAAAACAACAGAGCATTCGTGAAGAGATAATCACCGCCCAGATTGATGTCATGACATCTTTAACCAAAGTTATCAACGAGTGCCACGAAAGCAAAGATTACTCAAAAATATCTAAACTACAGCTTTGCAAGAGCACTGTACCTACACTGATAGGTCTTGCTAGATCTATGGGGAGGTATACCACCGTGGATCCACCTCTGCTGTGCAGGTTGTTTCCTCAGCCCAGCAGCCCAGTGACGACTAAAGAACCGGAGCCGTATATGGAGTACTCCACGTTGGATAAAAAGCGGAAATTCAATCAGTTCCGACCTATAATACCTAGGTCATTGTCTGGGAATTTGAATCCCAATAATGATGTAGTTGAAAACGGTACTGATGTAGTTGATGGTCCGAATGGCCCGCGAGGAGGCATTCAAAGCTACCATTCTATTCCCTACGATCCAACAACTTATTTCTTCACAAAATTCGGATCCAGTTTCAACCAGTTCCCTTATATGAGGTTCTCGGAGTCTCCCGAGAAAAGGGTGTCGGTGCAATTCTATGTGACGTATCTGCAGAGCATTTTGTCTCTGGCGAAGAAGATGTTGACCAAAGATCTGTTGGCGTTTCTTGATGAGGAGGCTGAGGATATTTATGCTTCTGGGCAGATTAAGGTAAACAAAAAGGATAAGATAGTCAGGACCGTACGTGTTGGAAACTTATGTTTAGCAGAGGATGTCTTCCAGTTGAGATGATGATGAGTCAGTTTAGTGGAAACACGGACTACGCCAGTTGTTAAAGTGCCTTCCAAAACTGTTTAGACCTTTTAAAATGAGATTCCATTCCCATCTGTAAACTCGCTAGACATAAAGTCTCTTGATGTTCATTCTGAAATAGAATGAAATATGTTTTCACCGTATTTGTGTAAGTACCTGTACTGTAATTAAAGGTTTAAAAAAGTTATTGTCATATTTTAATGATTTTTTCAGGTGTTTCCATACAAGTCTTTCTCGGAAACTTTAAACCTGGTGATGGTGACTTTGCTAAGGGAATTATTGCAGAACCAAAAGGATCTACCCGGCCCTTTCACCAAAGATGTTCAGGTAAGCGACTGTCGTGTGATATGATAGTATTAATTTTCATTATTTTATTACGATATTTGTCTGTCCATGAAGTCTGCACTGAAAGACGCAGTGCAGGCATCTATAAGGTGAAAGAAGACAATGTGCTGAAGTTCGCGGTAAACCTACTTAGGTCGCATGGTCATCCATAGTGGAGGCTTTTGTCCAGTATTAGACGTCTTTGGACTGATGACCAGAGGAAGGTCGCTGGTGGTGGCTGGATGAGGAAAGTGGGTAATCGTGCGGTTTGGCGTGCCCAAGGGGATGCAGCAATCCAGCAGTGAACTGTAATAGGCTGATTGATTGATTGGACTCTTGAGCCAGAGAAAATGATGCATGCACGTAAACAAAATATAAGAATACTCTTCACCGCGCCTGTACTAATCCATAAATTGACTGACCCATTTCTATGGGAGGCCCAAAAGATTCTACTTCCAAGGGAGTGCTTCCTGAGCAAAAATTTGAAAAGTCATCAAAGTAAAAGCTAAAATATAAAAATATGCCTTGTTCATATATTCTCCAGGAGTTCGTGAAGTGCCTCTTTCTGAGTGGTCAGACTGAGCTGCAGAGTCGCCATCACGACGCGGCGGAGCGCGAAGACAGGGAGACCAACTTCGCGGCTGTCAACAAGTTCAAGGTTAACGTCATGGCTAACTCGGCATGCGTCGACTTGCTAGTCTGGGCTATCACTGATGAGACCGGTAAGTTGGTTTTAGTTAAAAAAAAAACACCGATAAAAACTACATAGCACCATCGAATTTATCTATAGTCTAGAAGAGTATCTACGCTTCAAACTTGACCTCACCAAATGAATACCAAAGAAGCAAAACTATACCATACCACATTCGAATACGCGGTACAATGATGTTTTATATGACTCGGTTTGTAAGAACGTCGAAAGTAAGCTTCAATGTACAGTAGCGACATCATCTGCCTGTCTGTCGTCGTCTGTCAACATTAATTAGTTGCCATGTTTTAGCGGGCTTTGTTAGACGGTTACTTTTCTAGACTAGATAATTCGTTGCATAGCACCGATTAACCGATGAACTGCGTGGTATTGAACCGCAATATAAACTTTAAAAATCAGCACTCTCTATCTATAAGTTTTATTAATGAACAGACCTACCAACTTATCTGTAAAATAAAAGGTGGAGCTAATAGAAATATGAAATAGGGGATCGCACTGTTCCTAAATTTACCATATTTTATGAATTATTTTTAAAATATAGATTAGTAGCAGTTGAAATTAATTTACAGTGATTTTTTAAAGTTTCAATATGTCTGTCTCTTTCAAAAACGATTTTTTTGTATGGAGATTATAATGGCGTTACTAACAAATGACGTCACAAGTGGGTATGTGCCTCTCTGTCTAATCTTGAATTTCAAACCTTTATAACTCGGTCAATTTCAAAGATAGAGCCAAAATTATTTTTGTGTTCGATAGCAGAAACTAAGAAGTTTGGATTAATAAAAAAAAAAAAAAAAAGTAGTCCGATCCCCTATTGTGTTTTATTTTAACCATTCGCGGACAGTTCTGAAAGTTGAGATTTTGTAAGTGGCCTTAGTTCCTATTTTAAATTTAAACACTTCGGTAGGTCTGTAACGACATAGACTGTATACGGTCTAATGTAACCTAAGATGTTGGAAACCTAGGGGGGAGGCCTGTGTTCAACAGTGGACTTCCGGCTGAGATGACGACGATGATGAAGCGAAGATGTAAGTACGACAGATTACTGAAAGAGAACGAAGTGACCGACAGAAAAAGAAAATTAACAAATAAGAGTGAAAGAGACAGCAAAAATATGAGCAAGAGTGATGAATGATTAGAGATTCATTGTTTATTTGTAAGCCTCGTCCCTTTCATTTAGTTAATAGTTCTACTTTTTAAGTCTGTCTACTTTGCACTTGCGACGTCTGCCAAAATATGTATTGATTTTGAATTTATTTTGTATTTAGATATCTGTTACTAATGAACGTATATTATTAAATGTATGTAATATTTTCTATATAAATATTTATGTATAATTTCAGCCGAAGAGGGGTTTGACGTGCCAGCGCTTATAAACGCTCTAACCATACTTATAGGTACTTGAGTGGGTTTCAGAGTGCCCCCCTTCCCCTACACATTACTCTTGGCATGTGTGACAACTGCTTTGTATAAAAATTGGTTAAAAATGGCTCTTAAATTAATCTTAGTTTAAATAAAAAGCGAAACGTTAGTAAAATAAATTGTTTTTTAAGTTTTGATTTATCTTGGCCTTATTTGTACGACACAAAAGAGTGGAAATCAAACAATCATAGAACTACATTGGTTGCTTATGGCAACACTACTCTAACCGGCACTGATTCGTTGTACAACCACGAGAAGTGGCAATGACTGGTTGATAAATTGAACAGTGTTGCCAATAAACTACACAGCGTTTCATTTTTCGTCTACTTTTTTGTGTCGTGCTGTTCATCACTAACAATTCAGTTTTTAAATGGCAAACCCATCCTTAGTTTTGACTAACAGATTTTATATTTTGTTATGTGTATTTGGCCATCGACAAACGAAAACGGGTCAAATGCAACGAATTTTAAGAAAAAAGTTATTTTCATCGAAATATTTCTTAATTTATAGATTCCTAAAGCTCTGGGTATAATTGGGTATAATTGGTATAATGGGTATAATTGGTATAATGGGTATAATTGGTATAATGGGTATAATTGGTTGGAAATGAAATTAATAGTTTATTAACTTTTAGATGTTACATCTCTTAGTTTCGTCATTATAATTTCTTTTTGGTGGGGTTAATATTTTTTGGGGTTGGACTTCAAAACAAGTACGTGTTAATGAAAATAAAACAAATAAAATAATATCTCGGCCGAAATACTTACCTCAACATGAAAATGATTTAAAATGTTCCGTTTGTAGGAGCCGACTCTTTATGCGGTCGCCTGACGGAGAAGATCAACTCGAATCAAAACCACAAGCTGATATTAGCTCACATGCCTCTACTGATGGTCTGTCTTGAAGTAAGTGAACAAGTTAAGAAATAAACCTACATTTGTTGAGAGTTATTGGTGACCCATCATGCTTATAGTTGGGGTTAGTTGCAAGTGCTGGGCTTTCTTAAGGGACTACTATTCTTTATTTAGGAGTATACTTTACTTACTTATATGTGAATAAAACAAAATAAGTGTAAATTTGTAATAGTACGATCTGGCGCTGTAAACATTTTCTACAATGCTTAAATTTTCAAGTTAAATTCGTTTAAAATAGCGTAGATAACAACTTAAACTAGAAACCCAGATCTTTTTGAATCTACGACGACTCGCCCCCTGATATTTCAACCGCGAGACAAATCCGGTCGAGTTGTTGGGGTTAAATTGTCTCGGGGACCAATTGTCGCAGAGTTGAGTTTTCGTGGTTGAATTCTCCCGGGGTCTGACTGTCCCAAGACCCTGAGTTGAGTTGTTGGGGTTAAGTTGTTCCGGGGTCGGACTGGGTCGTGGTTGAGTAGTCCGGGTTGAACTGTCCCGGGGTTGAGTTGTCTGGGTCCTAGATGTCGTAATGCCAAAGTTCTCGAATAGGTTATGCAACCGGATTAAACTAGCAGCTAATAAACTGAAGCATGTACATTTTCGCTTATAAACTACCCATTAATTCCCAGGGTCTCGGCAAGTTGGCCACCAAGTTCCCGTCGATAGCGAACACGTCCATATACTGCCTGCGTGACTTCCTCGTGACGCCCTCGCCGATACTGTTCAAGCTGCACAAACTGGAGCTCGAGCACAGTGGCAAAGAACACATGAAGGTCACGCGTGAGTAGTGACAGAATAACTGGTACTTTAGTGACGAATTTATTTATTTATTTATTTGGCTCTTCTACAATGTAACTGATAAACTGATGACATACTGATGAAGTAGTGACTAAATAACTGCCAAGTTAGTGACAAAATAACCGGTAGTTAAGTGACACAAATTTGTTAGAAAATAACTGACAACTTGGTCACAAACTGATAAATTAGTGTCAAAATAACTGATAACAGATGGTTAAGTGACATAAATTAGTGATAAAACTGACAACTTTGTAACAAAATTATAGTAACAAATAAATTGTCAACTTAGTAAATAAATAATTAACAACTTAGTGAATAATCAACAGATAAACTACTGACAAAATCACACTAATAATATAAAAGTGAAAATATATTTGTATGTTTAGATGTTTGTTCCGCCTTCACTTTTAAAGTACTCGACGGATTTGGTTGAAATTTAAAATAAAGATAATTTGTAACCTGGATTAACACATAGGATACTTTTTACGGGAAAAAGTCCTATAAACAAGGGAAAATCTTACACAATGCGAGCGTAGCCAAGGGCGGATTGCAAGCTTATAATTTAGTGACAAAATAACTAACGAATGAGTGACAACATAGTTTGAATTTAGTGACAAATTAAATAATAAACTAGTGACAATATTTACTCACAATATTTAATTTCCAAAGTGCAAGGCAAGGAGCTCCAAGGCCTCACTGAAACCGGTATTCCAACGAAGTCCACGCCGTTCGAGAAGCTTCGAGACGCCGCCATTGAAAACCTATGCGTGGCGCTCGAAGCGGCCTTATTGGTGGATCCGTTCTGTGTTCCTGCTCTGGTTGGCTCCGTCAGTAATAGGCTGTTTACTGCTGAGACTAGCGACAGGTAATGTCAGATTATTGTGTTCTGTACTATGTCAGACGTTCAATATGACTTGTATCACTTTTTATTTTTCGCTCATTTTTCCTAAGGCAAAATGTGAATTTTTGTAACTTTGTTTCTTGGCTTTTTATATTTTCGTGTTTCTTTGATCCATTTCTTCGTTTCAATTTTTCGCTTCATTTCCCTGCTTCACTTCATTTCCTTGCTTCACTTCTTTGTTACTAGTTACTCCTTTATTTATTAACTACGTCATTCCGTGTCACATCTTAGTTTGATATCATGTTTCAGTACATAATATAATTTCTTTATCATTTATTTCTTACCTTAATTTAGTTGCTGTCTGAACTTCCCTTGCCCTTTACACTGTTATGTTTAGGTTTCGATAACAACAGAGTATAATCAAAGCTGTTCCGAATTCAAATATTTGTTTTCCATTTTGACAGTGAGTCGTCGCTCATCAGTACCAACATAGTGATAATGTTGGGCCACGTGGCTGTGGCGTTGAAAGACACGCCGAAGACGACTGATACTATCCTACAATTCTTCCAGCAAAGGTTAGTCATACTATTTACTTCCATTAGGGGTAAGCTCAGGTCATCAGTCCACCTGGCAGGGGGGCGTCCCGGCGTGGTCTCCATTCGAGAACCCGTCTACTCCAACGCTCGTCGGTGCATCGGCTCATCGGTGTGCGCTTCGGCGTGCCCTTGGGGAGGCCTACGTCCAGCAGTGGACTGCAATAGGCTGATTAATTGATTGATTGAGGGAAAAGCTGACAAAATTGTGACCATTATGAAGAAACTTCGCATTGCATGCATCTCGGTTACAGTCTCATTGACCTTGACTGTTATCTTAACAGTGACCATGAGTCCTAAAGTAATGATGACCATGACAGTAACAATGATAATGACAGTGACTTGACAATGAAAGACACCTTACAGTACAGTTACCTTACAATACAGTGACGTAATAATGACAGATACCTGGCATTGACAGTGTCCATGCAATGACAATAACTATGACAATGTTACTGTCAGTGCCTATATAGAAAATACCGGATTTTGTCGGCTTTATACAGCATAATTATGTAATCCCTAGTAAAATTTAAATATAATGTTCAGACCATCATAAGCAACAACTTTTCCCAAGGAACATGGGTTGAAAAACCCCAGAAAAAATCGACTTTTCATACAAAATACACATCAACTTTACTAATTTGTATGGGAGGTCGAAATTTTTTTGGGGGTTTTCAACCCATGTTCCTTAGGAAAAGTTGTTGCTTATGATGGTCTGAACATTGTATTTAAATTTTGCTAGGGATTGCAAAATCATGCTATATAATCACAATACTCAGATTATGCCGGGCTCCATCTTCGCTGGACACCCTGATAGTGGACCAGCTGGGCTGCATGGCGCTGGCCAGCCCCGCCGGCCCCGCGCACGACGAGATCATGCGCATGTTCACCGTCATCACCGTGGAGTCCGCCTCCGCCTCCTACCAACACACTGATGATAAGAAACAGTACAGGTAAGTCAAGCCAATGCAGTATTTTTTTAAACTAGGTATATTTTGTTTACTTCGATGTTAGACTTTAACGTTTAATGCCAAGCTAATCTAGAAACGTCTAGGTCACGGTTATGTAAAATTATAAAATAAAAATTAAAAATGATGATGATATTTTTTTATTACTAATTATAGTAAAAAAATTAAACAAAGGTGTGGTCATCAGAAATAAAAACCTAACTAATAAGTTCAATTGACTAATTAAAGTTTTAATCTATGTGGCGCTAGTCTTCATATAGGGTAGCCCCTTGATATAAACTCTTTGATTTATCCCTCAACAGACACGTGTCGGGTGCCGTACTAAACGCGCTGGCGAACATTGCCGCCAACGTCCGCGGCACGCACGCGCGGCTCGAACTGCTCACGCGCCTGCTGGAGTTGTTCGTGCAGCTCGGCTTGGGGGGCGAGCGAGCCACTGACAGCAAGCCGACGCCCGTGTTGAAGGCGTCCGGCAGCGCGGGCAATCTGGGAGTGCTCATCCCTGTTATTGCTGTGAGTCAATACATCGGCTTGTTGTTGACCTTGACCATATTTAGGAGTCAAGGTTAAATATGGTCAAAGTCAAGGTTAACAACAACAAGCTGACGCCAATATTGAAGGCTTCTGGTAGCGCGGGTTTGAGAGTGAATCCGGTTATTGCTATAAATTATTCGTTAAAAAAAATTAAACACATTTACGTGTTTATAATATCATAATCAATGTTTAATTGGCAGTCAAGGACAAAGTCAATAAAACTGATGCACTTGTATGAAACAATAATCCTTAGATTCCTGTTTTTTTTTTTTCATAATGTTAAAAGCACTGTATTATATTTCGTAGAGACCTGTCACGTATGTGATGTATGAGTGTGTGTACGTCTGTGTCTTTGTGTATACACACACCCTGTATTGTTATCAGCTCCTATACGTCCCCATCGAGGGGCAAGAACCAACCCTGAAAAGTCTTTATATTTTTACTTATAGAAAATTTCATCTTCCCCAGGTCCTAGTGAAAAGACTGCCACCTATAAGAAACCCTCGGCCGCGTCTCCACAAACTGTTCAAAGACTTCTGGTTGTACTGTGTGGTGATGGGATTCACCGCCGCCGAATCAGGTAACACTCTTAGTAAACTCACTTTTTTTTCTGACAGGCAATGGGCAATATTCTTTTACTGGAAAATATAATAATGAGGTTACTTAAGAGGGACCCACTTTGAAGAATCAAGTCCAATGCAAGAAATCAGATGCAACAAAATTTTGCAATATGGGGATACCTTTTTTTTCTGATCAGACTTAAGTTTTAGTTCTCAAATTGTCATTATGTCATCTTACAGACCTGCCATAGATTCATTGCAAAATCTGTCTCATTATAACGTATGAGACGCGTGACACCCTACATATTATTTATTAAATAAAACAAAAAATGAAAAAAAAAACTGGCGCCATCTAGTGGGATCTTGTAGAACTAAAGGAAAATACCTATTCTTATGCTGTTATAAGGTAACATGAACTCGATTGATAGTTGAATAAAATAAAGTAAATATAACAAAAATATTACTTTTCCGTTCATTATATTTTTTATTTCCACTTTGATGTGTATTTAACCTAAGAGTTTTGTATTACTACTGTTTAGGGTAATTAAAATATATTGTGATGTACGCGAGATTGGGTAAAAAGATAATAAATACTTCATCTTTGTGCCTGAAAAAGATTAGGTTAAAAACTGGATCCGTTCATTGGTTAAACAGATGTTTAATAATGAGGGACTTTCAGAATCAGTTCCAAAAATATAGTGCAATTAAGATTACTTAATTATTAAACTTTTGATATTTTAGCATTAACAAAAAAAAATCGCCATCGATGATTTTAAAGGTGGTACTGAAAATCCCTTATTTTGCAACTGTGGTGGCAGTTAAATGCAAATCACATCAAATCAATTCAAATATTGTTTATTACCATAATATAAATGCGGTATTTGAAAATGGTTCTAAAAGAAAAAATTTAATGCGAATCACCTCACTGACTCCATAAATGAGTTGCCCTATCCACTTTTGTCGAACATCTTTATATTCACCATACTGTTTACGGTAATAATGAATCTTTTTACTCAAGCTCGTGTTCTAAGATATAACTTTAAAATGATTCAGCACATTTCTCTGACTCTTTATGTTTATCTCCTACTTCCTGTGTTTATGTATGATAAGATAAAGGGTCGGTCACACTGTAAGCGACGGTGACAGTGATTCCGCTTTGCGATCATGAAATGAAACATATTAATTTAAAAAAATAAATTCCTGCATAAGCTTGTTTATTCTGCCTGAGTTTTATCAAGTGAAGATGTTTCTTTTTCAACATTTCTATTTTAAACAATGCGAGAAACTATAATGTCAAATAAAAATATAATCCGCAGCTAAACAGGCAGCCTGGCAGCCTCGAACAGCCTCTCTCTCTCTCTCAGTCAAAATTATTCCCCAAGCGTCAAACCCAAAAAAGAGATTTGTTGCTTCTTAAAATATCAGATTGAAGATAATAATATAAAGATAAGTTATTCAAATGTAAACAAAAATTATCAAATACAATTTATTTACAATTTATTTATTTTTATTACAATTTATGAATAAACGATCACTGTCGCCGTTGCTCATACAAGTGTGCTGCCCAAGTGTCCATGGTATGCAAATCTTAACACTGGTTCTCTTTCTGTCGCCACTCGCGTAGCCTTGCGAAAGCGTGAGTAACATCGCTTTTAGAACACACTTTAGTTGAATGTCGTTTGGTTTTCCGGTTTGGAGTTTTGAACTTTTGTTTGGGGTCGAGTGGTGCTACATCCATTTGTTTTTAAGAATTTTCCGACAGCCAATAAAAAAAATAGTTCATAAATCTTCGATAGATGGCGTTGACGATTCGTGGATCCGAAGAAATCCGGCGAGTCACCCAGGGCCATAAAAGGATTTAAAAAAAGAATCCACGAAGTACACCTGGCGCCATCTATCGTCTTAATTAGAACTATTATTTTATTTTTTAGCTGTCAGAAAATCCCCTATTAGAATTTAAAAATGCATTTTGTGTAAAACTTACCTAAAAATCTTGAAACTAAGAAAATAAAGTTACACTCGCTTCTCTGCCTATACGAACTATTCCCAGTTGATGGTATTTCAAGCACATTCTGCTCTTTACCTGAGATTAATAATATAATAGATGGATATAGCACTACAATTATTTCGACCATTCCAGAGGATAAGGTTGATATTTTGTACATTTTGCGTACAACAAAATTAAGTTTTTTGTAGCATTGGACATTTAATTTTGTAAAGAGTGTGCTTCTAGGCGTTTAGTGTGCGTTGTTAGAAATGTTTTTTATTTATTTTTGGGCTCAGACTAACAGAAATAAAGGCAGGTAGAGCCCGACGAAGAAAAATTTTAAGCCAAGAAATAGTGACTATACAGGTTAAATTTGTAACGGAATGTTCTCGCAAAGATCACAATCAATTATCAATTGTCAAGATGTTAAATTTCGTATTTTAAACTGATAAACGAATACGAAACGAACCGATACTTCGATACTTTTATACGAATAAGTGGGTCTCTATAAACATTTAAATGGTCCTTTGATGATTTTTTTTTCAGTAGGCCAGTTTTATAGCCGCAGCAGGCAAAAATATAATACAGAAAAGATATTAAATTAAAGCTTGACAAAAAGATAAAACAAATTCTACTGAAAGCCAATAGTATATTGAATAGGTACTAAAGAAATCAGCACCCACATTAGTTCAGATTCCATGGTTTACTTTTAGATTCGTCGAGTACTGTCTGCCTTTTTCGTTGGTCTGAGTTGGTTTGTAGGACGTTGCATAGATCGCTTCGTTTTCAGTGATTTCAGAGTGGTTATAATTTTTGTTCTGTTGAGTGTAAGTTCAAACATATAAGCCCATTACTTTGTGAATTAACTTTAAGATAAAACAGACAGTTGATACAGAATCTGTTACTTTTTGTATACATTTACGCAATAGAAATAGATATTTGTCTGTCCGATAAAAATAATTTTGGAACATTGATTTATATTTTCATGTTTTTTTGTACGTTTTTGAGGACCCAGTCGTATAACACTTCCTAAATAACGTTAACAGTCCTGTTATTCTTTTGAATAAAATGCGAGGTGCTTTTAAAGTCAGCCATTGAAAGGTTAAATTATGAAAAGTGTTATTAAATATATACCTGTACAAAAAGAAAAAAAAATCCTTAATATAGGTACGACTCTATTGATCAATCTTTTGTCGCCGATTATCTGTCAAACTGACCTAAATCGTGTGAAGAAGACACCTAAATTGTCAGACCCCAATTAGTAGAAGTTAATTATTTTTTTAATTTTCATTTTTCTGTTCAGTAGTTAGTTAGATTTCTATGGCTGATTTCAAAAGCACTGACTGTATAAAAGCTGATTCCGCATCAATAAATTCCCTACAGGATTGTGGCCCCAGGAATGGTACACGGGAGTGAAGGAGATAGCTGTAAAGTCTTCCTACCTTGTCTCGCAAACGTCTTTGAGGTCGGAGATGAGAGAGCTTCAGTATACGTCGGCGGTCCGCAATGATTCAGTGTCTATTACTGAGTTGCAGGTACGATTTAGTTTTAAATTGTAATGTGTTTTATGTTTGTTTTATTTATATATATATATTGTTTTACAGATCACACAATAATTTTAAAATTACGAAAGATTATCAAACTTAGTTGTAGAACTAAATGAACATCGCTAAGCATTGTTGTAATAATGTGTACAAAGGGCTTGTTCCCACTATTCCTACCATGAAATCCTACCAGTTATGTAGGTTGAATTTTCTTCTCAATTTCTAGGAAGTAAACAGGTAAGTAAACTGTGAGGAAAATAGAAATAATGAGAAGAAAATTTACATGAAACCTACTGAGCCCCGTTTCACGAAGCAACAATTTACAAGTAACAAGTTACAATTTGATATACATTGCGTAGCCAATTCGCCTAAACTGTGCGCTCGTATCGTTTTATCTAATCGTCTACGCAATGTACGTCGAATTGTACTTGTAATTTGTAACTTGTAGCTTCGTGAAACGGCCCCCCTGGTAGGATTTCATGGTAGGAATAGTGGGAACAACCCGTACAAAGCATCAAAACTGTGTGTAATGAACACTTTTAGGTTACTTTTAGTTTTTTTAGGTTACTTTTAGGTTAAGTTTTAGGTAATTTTAGGTTTTAGGTTTTTTTTAACCCGGTAGATATGTGTGTGTGTGTAATAGTATAGTATATTTTATATTCTCTCTCTAAGTTGAGAAAATTTCAATAGACTTTTCAAGGATTAGCTAGATCAATTAAGTGGGTGTTTTTGTTTTGGTTATTACTGGATTTTCTGTCAAACGATTTTATCTATACGTGTAGTCAGTAAATTCGCGTGAAACCAAAGCTTATAACTAATGTGATTACAGGAGCTGAAAACCCAGATATTAAATTTGTTGGACCACCCACAAGACATTACTGTTCTAGTGAACAAACTAACATTCGCGCCGTGCATGTACCTGCTGTCAGTGTACTGGCTTGAAACACTGCGGTAAGTAAAGATCGTAGCACCAGGCCAAGATGATCCCTGTTTTATATGGGAAGACAGCGTGTAGACCTCTAGCCAACGAACTACAATAGTCAAGAAAAGTAACCGCCTAGCAAAGCCCGCTAAAACATAGCACCTAATTAATGTTGACAGACGACGACGACAGACAGGCAGATGATGTCGCTGCTGCACATTGAAGCTTACTATTGACGTTCTTACAAACCGAGTCTCTCTTTCGTATTTGAATGTCGTATGGTATAGTTTTGCTTCTTTGGTATTCATTTTGTGGGGTCAAGTTTGAAGCGTAGTTTCGTTTCTTGACTATAGATAATTCGTTGCCTCTAGCTGAAACATGATATTTCAACAATACTAAAAGGCAAAGTACTCGTTCCGTAAAGTATTTTTTTATTCTTTAATGTTTCGCATATTTTTTTCACTTCTTACATACATACATACATAACATCATGCTCGTATCCCCGAAGAGGTGAGCAGAGGCTTAGTGGATTACCAAGGAGGAGCATTTGCGTGCTAAAAACAACATCTAGCTATATTTTTGGGTTAAGACTCGGCATACAACGATCTTCACATTTCTTAGTGCCTGTCGCCAATTTGGCCCTAAACCCAAATCCCTTATTCGCCTTCTACGACACGGGAAGATATGGGCTGGTCCGCTTTTTCACTTTCTATACTTATTAAACTTAATTTACTCTCGAAATCGGGAACTTACGTCGTATTCACTACGGTATTAGGTTGGCTCTACAGAAAAATGTACGTTCGCTAACTCACATTTATTCAAGATATCTTTAGGACACTTTGGTTTATTTCTGTTTCGTGTGCGTTGTGATGTCGACAATCGACCCGACAGTTATGTGATTAACACCATGTCTATTTTCAGTGTTGGCAATTCACCGGAGCCCAGCCTACATCCGATCATTGAATATCTGAGCGACACAGCATTGCATAAAGACAAGAGCGGAATGTGGCAATGTGTTGCCAGGTGAGTTATGTGTAGCACACAGTCAGCCCATTAATTTACCACCCTAAGCATTTGCAAATTATATTGTGCGTTGATGAGTCAGTTAGTCAGTACGGACTTCTCTCTTTATAAAAAATAAAATAAAAATAAATAAAAATAATTTATTTCAGGCGTGCACCCATATTAAATTAAATTAAGTACAATTACGACATTATAAATAGGAATTCTAAATTAAATTAAATTGAATGTTTTTTTTTTATTAATATAGCATAGATAGATAGAGATTATTTTCGTTTGCAGATCTGTCAGTTATCCACTATATATTTATTTATATTTATATTTTTTATTTGATTTATTTTATTTTATTTGTTTACTAGGAATTTAATTAAAAATAATGGTAGACCACTTTTTTGGCCGACTGTACAACATACTTTTATCTCATATCAGTACATGAAAGTCGTCGAAGTGGCTAATCAATTTCAATAACTTTAATGTGCAAGGTACAAATTTTCAAGTTTTCCTAAAAGTCAACTTTTCAGAACCCTCCACTTGATTCAAATGAATATTATTATAAATTCGAAAAAGTCGTCTAGGTATCAGCCACTATTTAATATAGAAAAATTCTGACCACGAAAATTATTAATGTTCCCACGGGAAAAATCCCAAAGTGCGGCACAAGTGTCGCGTAATAAAAACAATCAATCTCTCCACCAGTGTCGGCGACAAAGTATTCCAAAAATTCCTGGACTGCATGTCGGCTAAGGTGAAAGATACCAGCCGCGAGAGGGCGCTGGAAGGCCACGCCCAGTTCCTGTTGGTCAACTTCAACCACATACACAAGCAGATAAGGAGGGTCGCCGACAAGTGGCTGGCTCAGCTCGTCGATAGGTTCCCGCATTTACTGTGGAACTGTCAGGTTAGTGATGAATTTATACTTTGTTTCACGAGAAAATTTCCAAGGTTGAAGTTTCCTGGGAACCATTTCTTTACGATTTTACGTTAAGGATGTCCTAAAATGGTGCAGTGATAAATGAGAAAGTAATAAACCTATGCACAAAATTAGCATAATGCTGAATAATAATAAAAGACGAATCTGTATAAGTCACATCATATTTGAATCAGATTTTGAGTGAGTCAACTAGAATCACTCGACTGTTCAACGTGGTGCCATTATTTGTAAAGTTGACGTATTAAGCTGAGCTGTCAAATGAGGACGTCTTTTAGTGAAACACAGTATAGGCAAGTAATACCGCCAGATAACTGATGTCCAGTTACTGATGCGATCAAGGTAGTTGCAAAATGGCGGACGTTTATTGGCCGAGGTTGCGTCAATTTTGGCTCATAGAGTTGCACTTAGACATGCACTGGTTTATTTATGTTTTAATACAACTAAAGACCGATTTAAAGAGCATCTAGTTCAAAATATCACACATTGTTCGCGTTTCCAGGTGCTGTGGTCAATGCTGGACATCCTCCAGGTGCTGAGCTTCAGTTTGGGGCTGGACGCCAACCAAGAGACTCCGCTGCTGAAGGTGCCCGGCACCGACCTGCAGATACAGCTGCAAGACACGCTGGAAGGGAGAGAGGTCAGTAACGGAACTCTAGGTCGATTCTGGGCCGATTAGGAAGTCTTTAAATCGTCTTCGGACTCAGGTCGGCTGGAGCAAGGAGAATATGCTCAGGTGGGGACTCTCGGAAAACCCTTTGTGTGTGTGGAGCGGTGCAGTCTGTGGTTGATTTAGTGTCCTGTCCCGCCTGCTCTGTCACCTGTTCGCAGCAGGACTTAATGGACGCCACAAATAGTACAGTCGGAGTGGCTAAGTTTTGGGCCAGAAATATATAATTTGTCATCGATAATCAAAGAAGATCCTCCGTGTGCTGAGCTTCTGGAGCTGGACTGATGGCTACAAGTTATATCGCGGTGTCAGTAATAGAGCCATCAAAGGCCTCTGATTAATATTGTAAAAAACACAACCCTTTTCCATTTAAAAGTTAGCGCGTTATGGATTTAAATGTCAAAATCAAGTTTCATGACATTTTCCTATAGAGGGCGCTGCGCTCCTTATTTTTTCTCTCTCTTCGCCATATTGTGAACGACGCTGTTTTTTCCAAGAAATAAATGCGAGTTTTTCGTGCTGATAAGTTGGAGTTTATCTCAAATAACCACCCCCGCATATTATTCAGCCTCTGATTGGGTTTTAAAAAGAAAACAGTTTTTTATGACGTAATTCACCGTAAGTCAGTTTTTATTTATTTATCAAAATTGATACCTGTGATTTTGATAACCTATTTTCTGCCTGGCAATACTCCATCTGTCAGAATGGAGGATTTTCTGACAGCTCTTTAAAAAATATAAATAATAGTTCTAATTAAGACGATAGACGGCGCCAGGTGTACTTCGTGGATCCTTTTTTTTAATCCGTTTATGGCCCTGAGTGACTCGCCGGGTTTCTTCATCCACGAGTCGTCAGCGCCATCTATCGAAGTTTTATGAACTATTGTTTTTAGCTGTCTGAAAGTCCCCCATTCTACGCAATAAAAAATCAATAGTTGATTTCGGTGATGAGCAGATCTAGTGTTGTATTCGTTATCTCCACTACAGGGTATCGTGAAGGACTTCGCGGATCGTTGCCACGGCATCGTGCAGGAGGCTATGAAATGGGCTCCGCAGTCCACACGCTCGCATCTACAGGAATACCTCAACCAGGTTAGTTGCTCTTCCTCTTGAATTGAGGCACCGTGGGGCTCGAACCTACCCTGAATTAGAGCGATCAGGTCTTTGTTGACTACGCTGGCTCGGTGCGGGTACATATACATTTAAAATTCTAGTGATTAATGATAATTAATGGTGAAATAGTTCTTATTTATAGAGCAGGTCACCCGTCTGCGCTCCTCGCAGACGTCCCCCTTATACATACATACATACATACATACATACCCCCTACTGAAAAACGATGGGTGTAATAAGTTTGAAACCTATGTGTGTGTGTGTGTATGTGGCTGTCGATCTATATGTCTGTCTAAAGCATCTTAGTTTAGATGGATCAATTACAGACCCATCAACTTATCTGGAAGGTGGCGCTAGCAGTAATGCAAAATTGTATTTCAACCAATTACGACAGTTCTGAAATATGTCATTTCCATACTAGGGTCGGGCCACACTTATCGACGGCGATCGTCGGTTTGCCTATACAAAACGCGCGCGAAGTATGGAAATCCTTTCGCATCATTCGCCGCATCCGATGCGAAAGGATTTCAATACTTTGCGCGCGTTTTGTATAGGCAAACCATCGATCACCGTCGATAAGTGTGGCCCGACCCCTAATCGCCGTAGTTCCAATTTTGCCCATTTCATAGATTCTGTGGAAGGTCTGCAATTTGACAATGCAATTTTCTTTTATTGGATAACTTGAAACGTCTTTATGTCTTTTTTTTGTCTGTCTCAGTAGACGTTTCGATTCCATCTTTTAATTTTGATTTAATATGTTAGCAAATCACGGTTAAGTAGTTAAATAAATAGATCGGTGTCACAGCAAGGTTTGTGAGGTCGGTTGTCGACCTAAAAACCCACACGATGATGATGAATAGATCGGTATTTATTTTAGGTCCCAAACTCAACCCTCTGGCACCACTGCGGCCTGGCCCTGGCCACCACCGCACTGCTGCAAGCCGCCGGCCTCAACCGCGTGTCGGCGCCGCTCCCGCGCTCCGCCATAGAGAAGCGGCCGCACTGCGTCACGCAGGACACGGCTGCGCTACTGGCCGTCGTCAGCCAGAGGAGCAGATATGCGGGGGAGGTGAGTGGAATCTTTCCTTTCCTTGGATTGTAAGGTTGGCAACCGACCTCACAAACCCTGGTCTCAGCTATAGAACTGACATAGAACAGCTGATTATGATTCGTGTAACGACTAGATAGTAGCTGGGACCAACAACGGCTTAACGTGCCTTCCGAACGGAATCTTCTTTCTTTTCGGACTATTTGGTGATTGAGCCTACAACGTCCTAAGCAATCTGGGGAAGGTGTCACGAGAAATACGTTACTGGCCGTCGTCAGCCAGAGGAGCAGATATGCGGGCGAGGTGAGTGTCAAAGTCAAAGTCAAAATTATTTATTTCCATAGGATGAGACGTGGAACATGACGGTGAAGCTGGCCCATCGGCTACATGTCACTCAGCGAGCTATGGAAAGATCTATGCTTGGTATTTCGCTACGGGATAAAATCCGAAACGAAATCATTCGGCAGAGGACCAAGGTG
Organism: Carpatolechia fugitivella; assembly: GCA_951230895.1. Lineage (NCBI taxonomy): Eukaryota > Metazoa > Arthropoda > Insecta > Lepidoptera > Gelechiidae > Carpatolechia > Carpatolechia fugitivella. Next base: position 1,070,661 of record OX579666.1, on the reverse strand, counting down.
GTGGATATTGTCCAGAAATGTAGCAAGCTAAAGTGGCAGTGGGCTGGCCACGTCTGTCGCAGAACCGACGAGCGTTGGAGCAGACGGGTTCTCGAATGGAGACCGCGTCTCGGGAAACGTAGCGTGGGACGCCCCCCTGCCAGGTGGACTGATGACCTGAAGAAGGTCGCTGGTGGCGGCTGGATGAGGAAAGCGGGTGATCGTGCGCTTTGGCGTACCCTTGGGGAGGCCTACATCCAGCAGTGGACTGCAATAGGCTGATTGATTGATTGATTGATAGGATGTTATTACATCACTTAGATCCGTCATTACATATTTTTGGGTGAGTTCACTAACACAATTGGGGAATCTGTGGAGAAGAGCTCACCGAAGAAACTCCACAGTCGTCGCATCTTTTGCGTTATGTATGTTTGTGGAATGTACCGAGGCACAACACTCGGTCAAACACAAGAAAACCTTATGTGGACTTGACACTTCTACTTGTGTCAGTGGCGTTAAAGCAAATATACTCAAATTGACACTGTTTCAAAGGACTGGATTTATGAAAGATCAGCGCTGTAAGTAGTAGATAGCGCACCTTCTCTACTTGCTGAAGATAGTACAATAGCCAGTACATGCAACTGAACACTTAGAACTTTGGAGCTTAGAACTTTTATTTCGTAGTAGTACAGGCGGTATTTGTAATGCATGTGTCCAGCTGCATTTGCTGGCTACTGTACTTATCTAGTGAATATTGCGACTTGTCAAAAAGAAAGCTTACTCTTTCTTTTGAAATGACTTCGTTATCGTTTATATTTTCATTTGAAACAGGGTTTAGAAGGATATTGAACCCGATTCACACAGTCATACTCTAATCTTAATTTTAAAATCCAGCTATCCTTTTCGTTTTTATGACCAATGAAAGAGAGGAGATGAATTCAGATGAACGAATGATATTATTTTGAATGAATGATAACCTAAAATAAAGGGGTAGCTGTCAGATTAAGAGATTTTTAAGTCGCATGTTTTAAGTGCTCTCTAAAATTATGCAATCGACGCGGCCATAAGGTTCAAATCCGATGTTTGACAGCTCTAATATTAGAATGGCCTTCTTTTGTCCCTTTTTAATCTTTTAAAGATGAAAAGGACGGACGAACTTAAATTAAGAATTAGAGAGTAACAGTGAGAATTAACCTCATTATCGAATTAAAGAAAATATTTCCATATTCAGGTGACAGGCGCAGTAAGTTCAGAAGGCGGCGGCGAGCAAGCTTTATGGCGCGTGGGAGCGAGACTGCAACAGCAATTGCAGGACGCCTGCCAGAGTGGGAGCGAGACGGCACATCGGTCGGCTCTGTGGAGGGCTACTGCGTTATTGGTGCACGCTAAGCATCACTCCACGCAACATAACGCGCCGAGGGTTAGAGCGTTGTTGCATATTATTGGTAAGTTTGCTGAAGGTTTCGTTAAATACGACGTCATTTGACGAGCTATACATACATGCATAAAACACGCTTCTATCTCTGAAATCTTCTATTCACGAGCCAATAAGCCTTTTCATGAAGCCATACCATAAATAAAGAACCAAGAATTTCCAAAGATGAGACGGTTGCCAAATTAAAGGGAACCAAATGGGGTACAACGTAGTACTTGTTGTGATAAAGAATCTATTGTGTTGGAGTAACTTTGGAAATTCATGAAAAAAAAAGAAAAAATAGTTATTTTTTTTTGTCTTAACAGTAAAACGCCAAAAGAACACAATTATGACTGTTTAATCTCCCTTTAGCGTGGTCTCAAGTGGAGTTGTTTACCGAAGACGCTGTGACGACGGCCGTGGAGTGCTGGCAATGGCTCACTACTTCACGACCGGACCTCGAACTAAGGCTCATGCAGGTACGGTATGACTCTAGTGCAGTAAGTAGGCTATTATATACGAGATGACGATGCTAGTGTAACACCTACGAATAAGACATGTCAGGACAGTAATTGTGATAAAAAAAAATGCCCACGCAAATATGATGCAAGTAGATAACACTTAAGAATGTAACACGGGTGGGTTACTAGTCTTTTTATAAAACTTGCTTTATTGGAACACATTTTCGTAAATTATACATTATTATTGTTGCAGATTACGTCTGTTAATGAAATATCTAATCATATCATATCTATTCATTTTCTGCTTTATAATTATAGGAATTTAAAAAGAAAGCTACTATATCCTGCCATTTTGTGTCGTGAGGTTGAGCAGATGAAACGACAAGGTTTCATGTCTAGGGATCAGTTTATGAAGGAAAATATCGCAAGGAAACCTACTCCTGCGAAGAAATTTAATAGTTATGTATGAAGTCGGCTAACCTTCATTGGGCCAAGCCCTAAAACCTGATCGATCAGCGTTGGCACGAGCCCCTCGGTATATGAACTGTTGATAAAGATGACTTTTATATAACTAGTGGCTCTGTGAGCTGTAGACCTCGCGAGTTTGTATATTTTTTTAAATGGCTGATTTATGATTTTTATACGCTTTCAACACTCATAACTCCGTAATTTTTCAAAATTTCCAATAACTGTCTCGAAAAAAAAGACGATTAATTTATCGAACCTGCTCACAAAATTTCACGAGAATCGCGACCTGTAGATTGGAACAAACAGACAGATGGACAGATAGATGCAATGGGGGATTTTTCGAAAGCCAATTAAAAAAATAATAATTCATAAATCTTCGATAGCGTTGACGATGGCGTTGACGATTCGTGGATCCAAAGAAATCGGGCGAGTCACCCAGGGCCATAAAAATATTTTAAAAAAAGAATCCACGAAGTACACCTGGCGCCATCGATCGTCTTAGTTAAAACTACTATTTTTATTTTTTAAAGAGCTGTCAGAAAATCCCCCATTAAACGCAAAAAAAAAACAGAAAAAAAAGCAATTTCGACCAAGCCGAAACGGAGACGCTTCGCGCTCGCTCGGTCAATGATGGAAACCGCTGAACTGATCGTTGTTTGTAGGAGATATTCGCGGCGTGGCAGAACACGGTGGACCGGCAGATGGGGCTGTTTGCCAAGCAGGAGGATGAGATCAGCCCGCTGGCGGCTTTTGAAGGTAGGATTACTCCATTCGACTGTATCATTAGCGTCGGTGGTCTAGTGGTTCCGGGAGACGAGGTTTCGACCCCCACCACGTACCAGTGTGTTTTCGAATTAATATGTACGTTTATTCGACGCTCTTACGGTGAAGGAAAACATCGTGGTGAAACCTGCACACTCCTGCGAAGAAAGGTTGTATGTGAAGTTAACCAACCCGCACTGGGCCAGCGTGGTCGACTAAGGCCTAATCGCCATAATTCAGGGTAGGCTCGAGCCCCTTGGTGGGGACGTATATGAGCTGTTGTTGATGTAATGTATAGGTATAGGTCATATTTATTAACAGCTGCGTACCTTTAGTTGGGCAATTATAGGTACTGTAGCGGCTGTAGCCTCCTTAGGCTACAACTCGCTACTTTAAATATTAAAGACACTTTTATAACACGATACTTTATTTATAACTTAAACGCACTGTTTATAACTTTAGCACTAGAAATAATACTATGGTCCGCACTCGACGGCGGACGGCAGATGAGTACGTCAAACTTCCACGGCCCCAGCCCGTCTGAAGTTTCTATCGTTCTCTTTCTAAACTGAATAGTTAAAAAGAGAACGAATATATTGCAAAAAGAATACTATCGCCAGTATCAAACTACATAGCACTCGGACCAACGAGGCCCGATGCTACAGTACACTAAAATGATAAAAAAGACCTGATGGATGGTCTCCTCTCGAGGGAGTTCCTCAACGGTTCATCATCAACATCAACGGTTAGTAGTCAGAAATCGAGACTGCATTCAGTCTGTTTACAACACTTACAAGAGTACTTCATAGCTTAGAAGCTGTTTAAAAAGTTTTTCAATTAATAGTACATTACTGCCGCGGCCGCAAAATTAGTTATTGTTGGACGAGGGCACGATTAAAGTCTGAGCCGTAGGCGAGGACTTTTATTGTGTACGAGTCCAGCAAGAGTTATTGCGGCCGAGGCCTGTATAGTGCTTTTCTCTGAAATATGCGAGGAAATTATAAAATACTAAAAAAATTAACGAACCTTGGATTTGGATGTCTACTCGTATCGTACTAAATTTATAAGTTCTAACCTTTATCACTTTAACCTCTACTTCGACTACTTAAACCATTCATTGTTATAATATTTCCCTAATTCAATGTTAAGTTTACTCCATAATGAAAAATAAGTAACAAAATAGTAAGATAAAATTAAGAGATGAAAATTACAAGCCGCCATATTGCGCACTTTTCTTTTCTTGTTCTGTGCCAGTGTTATACAGAGCATACAGCCAACTCCAATCACTACGATTCGTGTACGATTCATATAAAATTTGGATTTAAAACATAAGAGTATGCTGTAAAAAGACTCGAAAACATTGAAATTTCTAGACGAAAGTTGCTTTGCCGGCCTAGGCCGTTGGAGGGCACATTGCCGGCCGCTGTTTTGTATGGGGCAATGTTTCGTCCAAAAATGATTCACTTCGCGTATTGTTTTTTGGCAGTAATGATCACATTTTCGAGCGTGTCGGAGAAAAACTTATTATTCTTTCTAGGTGCTCACCTAGAACCGCAAACGCCAATGGTGTTAGCGCACGCGGTGTGGGTGCGGTACCTGTGCGAGGTGGCCGACACGGCCAAATACAACAGCCACGAGAAGGTCGAGATGCTGGCCTCACTGCTGCACAGGTGAGTGGCATCGCCATCATGGTTATTGACATTCTAATGATCATCGTTGTCATAATTACTACTAGAGGCTCTGTGAGCTGTAGACCTCGCGAGTCTGTATGTCTCTTTATATTTATTTTTGTTTTATTTTAATTGATTAACAAATGTGACCTGTAGAGGAAAACAGCTTCAGCGGTAGACCTTGTAAGCTGGCAACCCCCATGACTCCGTAATTTATTAAACTTTTCAAAAACAGACTGGACAAAAAAATTGGATTAATTTATCGAACCTGTTCACAAAATTTCACGAGAATTCAGAAACGCGACCTGTAGAGTGGAACAAACAGACAGATGGACAGACAGACAGATGGACATACAAAAGCAACTTTGGCCAAGCTGAAACAGAGTCGCTTCGCTCGCTCGGTCAATTATTACCGTCACCATGATTATTTTCATCATCTTTATTATAATTTTCATTTATTGCTATTATCACTGTCGTCATCGTCATTATTTTCACTATCATTATCGCCATCGTCATCATGAGTATTGTCATTCTCAATATTTCCATCGTCATGATTATCGATGTCGTCACCATGATTATCATCATCACCTGCGAGACCTTTGCGAATGCGGCCAAAGAAAGGTAGTATCTTTGACCTAATAATTTTTTTTCTACTCTATATACTACAGAGAGCGTCTCGGTGGTCTAGTGGCTAGAGCCGGTGCCTCCCGTCCGGGAGACGCGGGTTCGATACCCACCACGTACCAATGTGTTTTTGAATTTCGAATCCATAAGTACGTTTATTCGACGCTCTTACGGTGAAGAAAAACACCGTGATGAAACCTGCACACTCCTGTGAATAACTTCAAAGGTTGTGTGTGAAGTCGACTAACCCGCACTGGGCCAGCGTGGTCGACTAAGGCCTAGTCGTCCTAATTCAGGGTAGGCTCGAGCCTCTTGGTGGGGATATATACAGAGCTGTTGATGATGATGATGACTCTATATTTTTACAGGACACTCCCGATAACTGTTGGAGACATGAGAGGGGAGCATATTAACCGACACGTTGAAGCTGTCGGGGTGAGGTTCAAGTAAGTTCATTAAATTCTAATCTTTTATTTTCATTTAGGTTGAAGTTATTTATGTCACAGGTTAAGGCAGGTCACACATATCAGTTGTGAATGATCTATTTTCAAATTCGGACGCCGCGATCCATAGCAAATCTATACAAAATCCGTGGTCACGTGTGTTTTCAAATACCTATTTTTTTTTGTGCTGTAAATGTCTTCTTATTTTTAATAATCTTTTCACCCTCAGGCTTCTATCCTGCGGCCTATCCCTCCTACAAGGCGACATCTTACCGCGCTCTTTGGCTCGCAACATTCTTCGAGAGCGCGTCTACTCTTCGTGCTTGGACTACTTCTGTCGAGGACTGCAGGCTCCGTCTAAAAGCGCTTGTGGAATAAGAGAAGACATCATGTCGCTGATTCGCTTCTGGCAGCTCATGCATTCCGATAAGAAGTATTTGAAGAGCAGTGATATTGGTGAGTATCTTAACATTTCTATTGATAAATCTATGTTAAGACTGTGTACCCAGCAGCCGCCACGGAGCTTCTAAGCACTACACGAAGAGTGTTGTAGAGGGTTATGAAATAGTGGCAATAACCAGGGCACAGTCCAAGGAAAAAAGGTATTTATATATTATATTAACTGACAAATAGTAGAGAATGGTAGAAAAGCTTTAGGTATGTACTATCGGAGATCAGGACATGAAGTAAAGAATTTGGCAGGAAAAAGACAAAATCGAAACGTAAAAAATCTAAATTTGAAAATGAAAGATAAAACTGCCAGCAAAAGAAAGGTTGCCAGTCATAAAACAGGAAAGAGGACGAATGCCTCGTTACAAGACTACTTCTGTAGAAGACTACAGTCTCCGTCCAAAAGCGCTTGTGGACTAAGAGAAGACATCATATAAAACAGCGATTTAGAATAGAATAGAATAGAGAACTCATTTATTCACTGTAAAAACACAATACAACAGACAAACAAATGAGTCAATTTCGATGAGTTTTTACCATTACTAAACATCGTTTCATGAATTCTACTATAAATGCATCATCATATTATTTTGGCAGTTCTTACTTTACGATGGATATATAAAAAAACGTGAAATACGGTATATTTTAAAATTCTATTATAATAATGGAACTCCTGTGTAATTTTTTTATGAAATCTGTAACCAACATTACGTATTTGTCTATTTTAAACCAATATTATTTGTCGTTTTAAATCAATGTTATTTGCCCATTTTAAACCAATATTATTTGTCCATGAACCAATAGTATTTGTCCGTTTTAAGCCAATATTATTTGTCCATTTTAAACCAGTATTATTCGTCCATTTTTAACTAATGTTATTTGATCATTTTATCCAATGTTATTTGTCCATTTAAAAACCAATATTATTTGTCCACCAGGCGACTTCGACAGTATGAACCCTAGCAGCCTCTCAAGCGTGTATACGTCCAACTCTCCGCGCGACAACCGCTCCTCCATCAACAGCGATGTCGGCAGCAGACAAGCCACCGGCTGGATCAACACGGTGAGGTCATCCCCACAGAGGGGCTCGAGCCTACCCAGCGACGACCGCTCCTCCATCAACATTGATGTTATTTCGCCTTCATAACCTTAGTGCTTTTTCGTCATTTAGTAAAAGCATTGTACATTATCCAGGTGCCTATGTCAACGACAACTTTAAGCAGCGGCGGTGCGGGAAGCGTGGCCGGCAAACGTTCCAACCGCAGCGTCAAACCGCCCGCTAAAGCTCAGGATACCTTCGTGAAGGACTACGTGAGGAAGAGGAACCTTATTCTGGAGCTATTGGTGAGTTGAATCCCGAATCCAATGCCCTGCACAAAGATCGAACCTCCTAGCCACTGTTATGTCCCCACCGACATACTCTTCAAGTTGTTTTTTTTTCTTTTCTTTCTGCCGAACAAGGTACTGGCACTGACAGAATATCAACGCTGCCGTCCTGTACTGCAGCACATGCTGAGTCAGCGCCGATTGGTTGGCCCAATGCAGATGGCGCGGTGCACTCCGCAAACAATTTTATTTAACCGTTTGGCTGTGTTTAGAAACTTCTGTGTAAATTGTACTGGTTTCCTTGAAGTAAATAGTTGAAACAGTAAGGCCGCCTGTCTAGCCCCGTTTTAAATCTACTATCTGTTGTAATTAATGTCGTATTCAATAAAGAATTCGTATAGTTATAAATATTCTCCCCCAGGCGGTAGAAATTGAGTTCCTGGTGACTTGGCACAACCCGCACGCGCGTCCTGAACAGGCCGTGCCTGGGGAGGATAACATCAACACGTGGCGCGCCAAGATCAACACTGAGAGGACTTGGCGGGATCTCGCCAAGCTCGCCTGGGCCGTCAGCCCCGCTTTGGCTGTGTTCCTGCCTGAGAGGTAAGACTTGGAACGACTGTTCCTAGTGACTTGGCACAACATCCATGACCCGCCAAGATCAACACTGAGAGGACTTAGCGGAAGCTCGCCAAGCTCGCCTGGGCCGTCAGCCCCGCTTTGGCTGTGTTCCTGCCTGAGAGGTAAGACTTGGAACGACTGTTCCTAGTGACTTGGCACAACATCCATGACCCGCCAAGATCAACACTGAGAGGACTTGGCGGAAGCTCGCCAAGCTCGCCTGGGCCGTCAGCCCCGCTTTGGTTGTGTTCCTGCCTGAGAGGTAAGACTTGGCACGACTGTTCCTAGTGACTTGGCACAACAACACGTGGCGCACCAAGGTCAACACTGAGAGGACTTGGCGGGACCTTGCCATGCTCGCCTGGGCCGTCAGCCCCGCTTTGGCTGTGTTCCTGCCTGAGAGGTAAGACTTGGCACGACTGTCGCTAGTGACTTGGCATATCAAGACATGGCGCGCTAAGATCAACACTGAGAGAACTTGGCGGGACCTTGCTAAGCTCGCCTGAGCCGTCAGCCCCGCTTTGGCTGTATTCCTGCCTGAGAGGTAAGACTTGGCATGACTGTCCCTAGTGACTTGGCACATCAAGACGTGGCGCGCTAAGATCAACACTGAGAGAACTTGGTGAGACCTTGTTAAGCTCGCCTGAGCCGTCAGCACCGCGCACGACTGTTTCTAATGACTTGGCACCAATATCAACACCGAGTGGACTTGGTGCGACCTCGCCAAGTTAGCCGTGGCAAGACTGTTTCTAGTGACTTGGCACGACTTTTTAAGTGACGAAGTATTGCTAAATTCATGGTAGACTCGAGCGCCTTATTGACCTGATTAACAAACAAACAAAAAAAAACTTATTTCAGATTGAAACAAGAATCCATAGTCCAGGAGATTCGTCGCAAGGTCCAGCTGAATCCCACCGCCGTGTCGCACGTGCCCCAGGCGCTCAAATATCTAGTCACCACTGAAACGCTTCTCAGCGATGCACCAGAGGTCCGTATATTTGTTTTTGACCTATAAGATATATTTCCGAACTATATAGTAAATTAATATATAATTTTCAACTTTTGCGGTCATTACAAAAAAAAAAATGTCTCATAAATGTTATATAGTAAATTACCTAATATTGCCAAATGTGGTTTTGTGCTTCTCAGGAGCCCACTAAAGTTCTGCTCACCCCTTCAGGGATATGAGCGTGATGTTATGTATTTATGTATGTAGTAAGTGACATATTGTCTATGGCTTGACTCTAATGGTGAATGATAAAGGCTTGTTTCTGAGTTAAATAGTAAAATACTTGTTACTGATTTAGATTGTAAATAATGGAAATACTCGTAAATCGCACTACTGTCGTAAATATTACGACACAATTCTGCCATATGAAGAAAGTGTGTTAAAATGTCTATAATTGAATCCACAGCTGGTGCACATGATAACCTGGTCCCTGGTGACGCCGGTGGAGGCGCTGTCCTACTTCAGCCGGCAGTACCCGCCGCACCCGCTGTCGGCGCAGGCCGCCGCCAGCGCGCTGACCGCGTACCCGTCCTCCGCCGTGCTGCTGTACATCCCGCAGCTCGTGCAGGCGCTGCGCCATGATACGGCAAGTCTTCGTAAAGGAAATATCTGTATAGGTAGTCTGTACAGCGAATCCCTGTAATAATCGACGGCTCCGTAGCCCAGGTGGTAGTGCATCTGCCTCCGACACACAAGGTCGCGGGTTCGAATCCCGCCCAGGGCAAACATTCGTGTGATGAGCACTTGGGTTTGCCTGGTGTCTGGTTGTTGTGTATGTATTTATCTACTTATATAATGTATATCAGCTGTCTGGTACCCATAGTACAAGAGCTCTGCTTAGTTTGGGATCAGGTGGCCGTGTGTGAAGATGTCTCCACATATTTATTATTTATTAATTATATTTATTTATTAATTCTTGAATTATAATGTTTTTGTTTTTTGGTTTCGTTAGTGTTCCAGATATTTATTCTAATAGCCTTATTCGTCCCACTGCTGGGCAAAAAAACGAACACAACAGTTTAGTTCAGTAAATTCACTGAGTTTATTTAACATTTCCTTAAATAGTTTTTTGCATGTGAAAGCTGAAAATACAAAAAAAAAAAATTTCATACTTTCAACAAATGTAAAGAGGTATTTTTTTACAGATGGGTTACGCCGCCGAGCTGATCAAGTCTCTGGCGAAGAAGTCTCAAGTGGTAGCTCACCAGCTCATCTGGAACATGCACACCAACATGTACACCGATGAAGAGATGCATCACAAGGACCGTGAGTGCATTCATCATTAACAACATAACACGACAACACATCCACACACATACACATCTTTATTTCATTGCACATTGATATTGAAGTGATTTTCAATCACATCACCACACACATAATTACTAGTGGCTCTGTGAGCTGTAGACCTCGCGAGTCTGTATATATCTTTGCAATTTTTTTTTCTCGACAAACATCCCCAACCCCTTGATGTTTTTTATTTTTAAAGTTTATTTTATTTTGTTTTATTTTAAGAAATGTGACCTGTAGAGGAAAATAGCCTCAGAGGTAGACCTTGTAAGCTGGCAAACCCCATAACTCCGTCATTTTTTAAAATTTCCAAAAAACTGACTCGACAAAAAATTCGATTAATTTATCGAACCTGCTCACAAAATATCACGAAAATCGGTTGAGAAACGCGACCTGTAGAGTGAAACAAACAAACAAATCCACAAACAAACAGATGGACATACAAGCAATTTTTTTTTGGCCAAACTGAAACAGAGACACTTCGCTCGCTCGGTCAATTAACACATAGTTATATTTTACTAGCTGTATGTCCGTAAAGGCCACTGACTTGGCTCGTGTAACGACTAGATAGTAGTCGGGACCAACGGCTTAACGTGCCTTCCGAAGCACAGAATTATCTTTCTTTTCGGACAATCAGGTGATTCAGCCTGCAATGTCCTAACCAGACTGGGGAAAGTCTCACAAAGAGATTTTTGCTGGACCTCTGTCGATTTCTTCACCGGAAATCGAACCCGGAACCTTCGTAATGGGCATCGAAATCTTGACCATTCCGCCACGGAGGCTATTAGTTTTTTTGTTTAAGTTGAGTGTAATTGAACCAATTATATCAAACAGCTGCCTCCGCTAATCATAACATAAATTTTGTAGAAGCTGTTTGCCTCTACATATATTTTTTATTAACTGTGCTTGTGGTTAGCTGTACTTGTTTATCTGCAGGGCGGAATGTTAACGGAAACGACCTTATTGTGTGACCGTCACCGTAGAGAGTCTTTATTCAACTAAATAAATTAGGTAACAATTATGTGCAATGTACAAAGTGCAATGTACGGCAAACGCGACATCGGCTAAAATAAATGTAAAAAAGTAAATAATGTCGAGTAAACTCGTACAAATTTTTATTTGTGACTTAGCAGGCTCTTTCAACTCATAAAGAATTTAACCTGGTTAATCAAACCTCTTTCCCCTTAGCGGCACTATTCGACATCCTGGAATCCCTAACCAAGAGCATAGTGGAGCAGCTGTCGGGACCAGCCAAGGCCTTCTACGAGCGGGAGTTCGACTTCTTCAGCCAGATCACCAACATCAGCGGCATCATCCGACCTTACCCCAAAGGAGCGGAAAGGAAGAGAGCCTGTTTAGAAGCTCTTAAGAATATTAAGGTAAGATATCTTGCTTAGCCCAGACTGTCCCTGTCACCTGCAAAGACCTCTGTCTTTATCCACTCCTCCCTGTACCGAGCTTCCTCATCTCAACTCCCCGAAAAAGAGTCGAGCTCGTCCCGACATCTCCATGTCTCCGCCATTTATATGTTTGTGGGCTCCAGATGGTCGTTTGTTTAGCCCATAAGACCCATATATGCCCATAGGGCAACACAAACAAATGTAAGATAAGATGAGATCCCCAACATACAGGCACAAAATAAAAAGGGTTACAGAAGGACCACTCCCGCTTTCTTCAAAAATAATTACGTCATTTTGCCAGACTCAGTCACTCACTCTTTGGGCAAACGCTATGGAGCACTGCTTGGGAACTGCGCGGCCACGCCTACAAACGATACGTCAATGTGTGCGTGCCCGAAATGGCAGTTTGTTCTGAGTGGACTCTCTGTCCGTGGCCTCGCGTCGAGCCACCTACTTTGTGATACAGGTCACCACCATCAGCGGCATGGGAGCCGAAAGCAAACGCGCCTGTTTAAAAGCGTTTAAGAATATTAAGGTTCAATTTGATAGATAGACGAGCCGATAACCGCTGGGGAAGAAAAGTTCTCTCCTGGCTTGCACGGGGCCGGAAGGCGTAGTGTTGGAAGGTGGACAGATGACTTGGTGAAGGTTGCTGGGCGCCAGTGGATGTAAGTAGCGCAGGACCGGTGGAAACCTATGGGGGAGGCCTATGTTCAGCAGTAGACGACTTTTGCCTGGGAAGTTGTAAAAAAACACTATATTTTGTTTAATTCTGTATGGTTTGTTCGCAGGTGCAACCTGGATGCTACCTCCCGTCCAACCCTGACTCCATGGTCATCGATATCGACTATAAAAGTGGTAAGTGCTGTGGAGATAGTATACTCCGTGTACAAACTCCGCGCTCTCTTCTTCTTTGATATTGACAGTTTTTATTTATTGCTGGCACATTAAAAAAAAAACAAAAAAAAACAAAACAAAAAAAGTATTTATTCAGCTAAACATATTCAATTTAGTACAATGCACACTGATTCTCACACTAGGATACCCTGTGTTGTGAGTAATCAGCCCCTTCCTTGGGACAAATTGGGACAGATTGTTTACACTGAACAATTAAAATCTAAAAGCAATAAAACTAAATTAATAACATAAACATAAACATAAGTGATGATGATATGTGATGCATGATGGTGTGTGTGTGTGTGTGTGTGTGTGTGTGTGTGTGTGTGTGTCTGTGTATATAGGTATGTATGTATGTAGGGGTGTGGGTGTATGAGGGAGGGTGTGTGTATGTGTGATTCAGTGTGGGGATTACTTTACTTTGGATTTGCCGTTTATTGTAGAAGAAATAGAAAACAAAGATTCAGTCATAAAATGATCAGCAGCCATTGAAGATGTAGAAATAAGGAGCATTGAAGAAAATAATAATTACGTTATTAACTTGAAGTTCTGTGTTCATGTGACTTAGAAGAGTTGCTCTACCAAATGATGCGTCCCCAGCCTTAATAAGCGACAGTACTCTATGCCATATGCAGACTTAGATAGATAGATAAAAAGTTTTATTCAAAAATCTACATAACATATGTACATATATTTAAGAAAAAAGATACACATAAAGGAAATAACAAAAAAAAATGAAGTACCTATGCATGCACATGACGTGTGCTGCAGTGATTGAAAGGGCCATGGCTCAGTGTAATTAGCCCAAAGGGCAACACTGATTTTCAGCCGTCAGTGACTTGCAATCGCAAGCAGAACAGAAAATAAAAATAAGTAAAAACTGTGGGATAATGACCTAATTGTAATAAAAAAGAAAATCGATGAAACATATATGTGCGTGCAGTTCATTTATGTATTTGAAATTGTGGTGTTGTGAAAGTGCGTGTTTAAAGTTGCAGTACCTACGACTGTTGCGAAAAATTATAATGAAAAATTTTAAATGCACTAATTCCAGACAACTATTGGAATTTTCGTTGTTCATTGAGCAGGTGAAGTTTTAAATTGTTGAGAAACGAGAATTTGTTAGATAATTTTCTTAATGGCGGTGGAATGTCATTCCAACATTTTGTTGCCTGGCATCGAAAGCTGCCTCTAAAAGCCACCGTACGGTGAATATGACCCTCAAGTGGAGCACGTGTGCTTCTGGTTCCAAACTTGTCATGGAATAGAGACACTCTAAGTTTTTTGAACAGATATTCGGACTCATTAAATTTCATAACATTGAACATTAACTTGTTGGGAAATCCCATTGATTTATTTTAGGTGCTTATTACTGATTTAAAAATGTATTTTATATTTCTGTACGTTATGAACCAGACCAAGGTTGAATCAACAAGAAACATGCACTAGTTTTTAAGTTAGACCTCCAGGAATGAACTGTGGAAACCGCTTCCAATTTCGTGCTGTAGCTAGTTTTGGCGTGATGCGCGTACAAATATACAGATAAGACGGATATACAAAATTAATTCTGAAGATAGGTAATTGTTTTTGTTTCTATACCTATTATTTTTCGTTAAATATCTCCTATGGACATTATATCGGTCAATAACATAGTTTGTTATTGAGCGAGCGAAGCGTCTCTTTTTCAGCTTGGCCAAATTTGCTTTTGTATGTCCATCTGTCCATCTGTTTGTTTGTTTCACTCTACAGGTCGCGTTTCTCAACCGATTCTCGTGAAATTTTGTGAGCGGGTTCGATAAATTAATAGATTTTTTTTGTCGAGACAGTTTTTGGAAATTTTAAAAAATGACGCTGTTATGGGGGTTGCCAGCTTACAAGATCTACCGCTGAGGCTGTTTTCCTCTACAGATCACATTTCTTAACCAATAAAATAAAATTTAAAAATAAAAAATCAAGGGGTTGTGGATGTTTGTGGAAAAAAAAAATATAAAAAAAAAAACAGACTCGCGAGGTCTACAGCTCACAGAGCCACTAGTTATATGTGTATTGACTTATTATTGTACACTGTCTCTGTTTAGGCACGCCAATGCAGAGCGCGGCTAAAGCCCCGTACTTAGCCCGGTTCCGCGTGCGCAAGTACGGCATCGACGAGATGGAGGCCGTCGCCATGGCCATCGCCAGCGGGGAAGAACCGCCTGCCGTGAGTATACGTAGTACCTTACGCCGAGTGTCGATATACCGAGTCTCGTTATGTCAAGTCTCGTTACGTCGAGTCTCGTTATGCCAAATTATTTACGTAGATTCTCACATAATTGAGTCGCTATGCAGAGTCTCTTTATATCGAATCTCGCTACGCTCAGTCTCTACATCAAGTTTCGTTATGCCGAGTCTTGCTACGCCGAGTTTCTCTACGTCGAGTCCTGTTATGTCCCGGGTGGATTTTCAAAAATAAAACGGCTATATTTGACATATTATTAATAATAATAAGATTGTATTCTAGTCGTTGTAGTATTGAATCTCGTCCGAGTTGGCGACGTAGTTGGTTTTTATGTTCAGAACACCGTCCACGTCGCCGTGTACTTGAACTTCCATCGATTGGGCTAACAAAAAAGAACAGAAAACACAAATGCTTAAATTACATGAAGTTTCCTTAACCAAAGGTTGCTCGGAAGAAATTGCTATGTAGCAATAAAGCCGCCTAATAAAGTGTACACTGAAGTGTGCAATGAAGTATATTCATTCATATTCGGGTTTCGGGGCTCTAACCAAATTATTGTTCTTACAACACAAACAAAATAAGAAGAGTGTAAAGGGCGGCGTCCTTAACTTTAGCAAGGTTGCAATTTCTTACAGGCAACCTTAGGGTATGGATATATCAACCAAGCATTCAGCCGGCACCGCTTTAACTCGAGTCGTAAGAAGGAAATACGAAGGCCAGGGGGCCGTTTCACGAAGCTACAAGTTACAAATTACAAGTACAATTCGACGTACATTGCGTAGACGATTAGAGAAAACGATAAGGGCTTACAGTTTAGCTAGGCGAATTGGCTACGCAATGTATATCGAATTGTAACTTGTTACTAGTAACTTGTAGCTTCGTGAAACAGCCCCCTGTTGTTTAGTTTTTTTGTATTTTTGTTGATTATTGTGTACAAATATTTGTTCCCATAGATATACCGATCCTTACTAACTATCGTGATTAAAATAATAAGTAAGCTTAGAATTGAAGGGCGGCTGGCTGATACTGAAATAAATGTCCAAGGGCTACTAAGTCTGCTAATTCACTTATAGTTCTAGTTAGGCTGGTCACAGTATTATCTGAGGGTCAGTTCACCCCGCGGCGCGACGCGCAGTGGTAGTACTGACACGACGGCTTCGCGCTGCGTCTCGCGACGTCGCGCGCTCGATTAAATGTGTACCTTTTTGTGCAGGAAATAATGTCAAATATTGTATTGCTATCTCAAAAAGTGCGCGTCGCGGTGGGAACTGACCCTTACTCACCGACATCAGCCACTTCATTATCGAAGTACACACTTTCGCTTCCCCCCGCATCTAAAACGACAAACTCTTAAAAGATACCCTTTTGTATAAGGAACCCTAAAAAACATCGAGGAAGTACTCACGAATTCCAATATTTATTATATCTTCGTCTGGTTCTAGCTCTGTGTCTGAAAAAACATTATATATGGCTTGGTTATGTAAGTTTATATATCAGAATATTTGGATAGCACACTAAAGCAGCAATACACTTATTTCCTTTTTATTCATAATTCATAATTTTCCTTTTACTGGTTATTGTTGTTGTGTACTAATTTACCTTCCCGAGTGTAAATCGAATTAGTTACTAGATCTAAAGAGATGATTTGTTGGGTGTATTTTCTAGTACTTACAATATGAATCATCCTCTTCACCTCCTATCATGTATAAGATTTTATCTGGGTACAATAAATAGATATTAAAAACCTTTATTTATTTACATGCCGTAATATCTTTATCAGGGCCTTTTATTTAATGTTTTTTTTGTAGCTTCACTAAAATATTTGAGCATTTCTTTATGCATGAATACATATTTATTGATAACTAGCGGTCCGCCCGCGGCTACGTTCGCGTTGTGTTAGATGTATTATTTCAGGGTACAAACTATCTCTATTCCAAATTTCATCCAGTTTAGTTTACAGTAGTTTTTGCGTGAAAGAGTAACAAACATCCATCCATACTTACGAACTTTCGCGTTTATAATATAGTAAGGATAGAACAGCTAGATCTAAAGAAGCAACAATGTAGCAATGTACAATGTATGTATGTATGTATTCATAATTCCGACGCGCAGACTGACAAAAATAGTAGAAAGAGTAATAAAAAAGTAGTAGTATTAATTTACTTTTCCACCTACAATCTCATTATTGATTGTTTGGATAAAGTGAAGAGATTAAAAAAAAACAAAGAAATGGAAAAAAAAAATTGATGGAAATGGTCTCATGTAAAAGATTTTTTTAGAATATTATAAAGGTAGCTAAATATTAGACCCCATTCGATTTCAAAAAGCGAATATTTACCTTCACGATACTGTTGAAGTGCCTGAAATGAAACCATTTTATTACAATCAATTTTTTCACACAAAATATTATAAAAGTTATGTAGTATAATTAGATTATTATTTTATTTAATGTTATGGAACTTTTCAAAACCTATTTTTTATAATTTGTATCTGTCAGTTTTGTATATGCAATAAATTTAAATTCGTTTATTTATTTTTTATTTATCGTAGCTCACTTCATGCTTATGTAACAACAGCGCAATATTTTCCAATGTCGTGCGCAAGAGTTCATTCGAAGTATTTCTTTGTTTGGTCTACATCGATAAATGTGATTGGTTATTTTAGTATTCGGTCGAAAACCGACTATTATGTAGGAATAACAATAATAATTTCAGCTAAACACTTTACTAAAAATCCTTTCACCTACAGTTTTTTAGAGACTAAAATTCGTGAGTGCTTTTAAAAAGATTGTTTAATAATAAGACATATTTTTTAAGTAATATTTTATACATATAAAAAAGGACATCACAGAAGTACCTATAATATAGTGCGTCAGGCAACGCATTTCAGTTCTATGTTAGATCACTTTACGTATAAAAGCCGCGGCTTAGATTTACTTATACTTCGGCTCCGTAGCCCAGGTGGTAGTGTATCTGCCTCCGACGCACAGGGTCGCGGATTCGAATCCCGCTCAGGGCAAACATTCGTGTGATGAGCACTTGCCTTGTGTCTGATTGTTGTCTATCTATATAAGTATGTATAGGTATTTATCTATTTATGTAATGTATATCAGCTGTCTGGTACCCATAGTACAAGCTCTGCTAGTTTGAGATCAGATGGCCGTGTGTGAAAGATGTCCCCACATATTTATATTTCACTTCAGGTAGAAACCGCACCCGCCGACGGGTTCGCGGATCTAATAGTAGAATTAATTCAGTAAGGCCCGGTACGGTAGGAGTCATTCTTCTCCGACGCGCTTCTCGCCCTGGCAACGTTCTGGGCCGCGGTCCGAGCCCGTCTGAGGGCGCCCCCAGATACGTTGTCATAAATTCCTAAGGGGTACGAGCCTTCCGCTCCCCCGCAAGTCCGCGCCCGCTGTATTACCACTCTGGTAGAAATAGTTATTCGTCCGTTCAACAAGTAAAATACTTAGATTAACTACAGGTTGACAAAACAAGGTACTTACATGTGCAATAACTAAAGAAAAATGTGTTAATAATATGACGAAAACTGCAACCATGCTGTCGGAGCGACATAAAGCCGATAACGGTTCGGCGCGTGCGCAGACTGAACTACTTTCTTATGAACTAGTTATTTATCGACTTTGAAATTTTAAACGGTTTAGCTAAATTAAAATAGTGTTTTTGCTATGGTTAAATTTATGTTTCAGAAGTATTATCAAGTGATTAAAATAGATTTTTATATACGTTTACACAAATAGATTTTTTTATCTTAAAATGAAATTAGACGAGAATGTTTCACTGATTTTAATTACTTGGTTCGAACTTCAACACTTACTAATTAAAATGATATAAACGTACATTCAACGCTCTTTCGGTGAAGAAAACATTGTATAGGAAAATAACACACACATCTACCACGATTTTGGTTTAAAATAAGCTAATTAACAACCGCAAAAACATTGTATAGGAACTTTAACACGTTTTTAAAAATAAATGTTGCGCGTGATGTTGACCAGTCCGTACCATAGGCTCACGTGGTAGACTAAAGGTAAGCCCGAGGGCCGATGATTATCAGGCCGTCAACACGCTGCTGGCCCAGTGCAGTTTGGTCACCTTCACACAATCAATCAATCAGCCTATTGCAGTCCACTGTTGTACGTAGGCAGGTACGCCAAAGGGCACGATCATCCGCTTTTCTCATCCAGCCACCACCAGCGACCTTCCTCAGGTCATCAGTCCACCTGGCAGGGAGGTCCGTCTGGTACCTTCACACATAGTCTTTGAATTTTTTCCGTAGATTCACCGTAAGAGCATGGAATAAATATATACTTACGTGTATGAATTCGAAATGACATTAGTACGTGGTGGGTTTCCAAGCGGCGCTTCCCAGATGGAGTCGGCGGCCCTAGCCACTACACCACGCTTATGTAAAATAATAGGGAATATGCACAATTATTTAAACTAATGAATCGAAATATTTCAAGTTCCAGATAAACCCAAAAACAAAATATTTCCTTACATATCTTATTCTGAAACAAAGTTATAAGGTTTCAAAGTTGATGGTTAGACAGAGAGGTCCGACGTGACATGTGACGTCATATGTCACGCGGGCCATACATCCGCCATAGAATTTTTTTTTCGTGAGAGGGACAAATATATTTGTTTAATAATATTGTATCTAGTTTGTTTTTCGATCAATTTTGATTCTGTTTTGATTGTCAGTATTCTATTTTAGTTTACTTTCAGATGAACTATTAAAAAAACTATTTTTTTATGCATATTCTCTATTAGCTGATAATGTAAACATCTGGGCCAGCATGGTTGAGTAAGACCTAATTCAGGGTAGGCTCGAGCTCCTCGGTAGGGACGTATATGAGCTATTACTTATGATGATGATGAATGTAACCCTTATTCCAACAGGAGGAAGGCAAGGACCGGTACACGTCCGTTGCGTCGGAAACGTGGCAGGCGGCCATCTTTAAAGTGGGTGATGACGTCAGACAGGACATGCTGGCTCTGCAGGTCATCTCGCTGTTCAAGAACATCTTCCAGCAGGTCGGGCTGGACCTCTACCTGTTCCCTTACAAGGTCGTCGCCACTGCGCCTGGGGTAAGAGCAATCATTGTATCCGTTTACAGCAGCGTTGCCAGATTTTTTTTGCGTCGGGATTTTAGATTTTTATTTTAGTGAAAAAAGCGGGATTCTTTCTTCGAAAGCGGGACATAGTAAAAACGTACATATACAACGTGTTACAAAAAATACCAAAAAAAAGAATATTTTTTTAAAATTTTCCCATCTCTAGTGATCAGCTGTGTCAAAGAATATTCGGATCAGATATGTAATTTTAGGTCAATGTGCCTATTTTTACCGCTATGGTTAAAAATCTTTACGTACTACTTTGTACTATAACATTCACATTAGAACATTTAATTTCAAAATGAAAAAACTACAAATAAATAAAAAAAAGTTTTGTTAAATAATTGTTATGAAATAATAAATTAATGAAATAATGAACTAAATATTACAAAATAATAATTATGTTTGTAAATACGTAAACAAGATAATTAAGGGAAAAAAGAAAATGTTTTCTAACATAAATTGATTTAATCTCTGTTAAAAATGTAGGCACAAATGGTGTACAAATACTTTTCCGTTCTGAGAATCGATAGTCTATATTTTAGGTGTCAATTGACACTGATGGGAAAATTTTAATTAAATACCTGTGATGAAGAATATTTTTTTTTTTTGGTATTTTTGTAACACGTATAATCAGAAGTTTTTAAATATTTATCTTTTAATTTGAGTTTTAAATTACGTTTACGTGATTAAAAATACCAAAAATAGTCATAGATAATGTTTAATGTATTCTAATAATTAAGTAGTTGAGTCTCCTTCGTCATTCGAATAAAAAAAAAGAAAAAAGAAAAAAAAATCAAAGGCAAAAAAGATTTCTCAGTATGCTGCACGCACGGTCGAGTTATCCCAGAAAAGCGGGACTGCGCCTGTCCCGCGCGGGACATTAATTTTGATTTGAAAATCGGGACGTCCCACCAAAATCGAGACGTCTGGCAACGCTGGCTTACATCTACAATGTTCAATTTACTACAGGTCAAAGTAACGTAGTCGCGTTTATTTTTCGCGCGCACCCGTTGTCGATATAAAAGACAGTACCGCCGACGACCGTGACATTCAGTGACTGGATAATGTTGCGATAAGATTTTTGTATTTAGTTTTCTTCGTGTGGGTTGTATGTATTGTAAGACAAGCGACCTCACAATCCCTGGGGTCAGTGTTAAAGAGCCGCCAAACACTACTGAAATGGCTCGTGTAACGACTACTTCCAGCAGTAGCAGCAGCAGCTAGCAGTCGAGACCAACAGTTAACGTGCCTTGTGAAGCACGGAATCATATTGCGAGCAATCAAGTGATTCAACCTGCAATGTCCTAACCAACTAGGGGATAGTCTCACAAAGTTGAACAGACGTATTAGGAGTCATTGGTGGTTCATTCGGTCAACAGGGTTTGTGAGGGTTTATTGGTTCGTAACTCGGACCAACCACCCACTGGATACCATATGTCAGGGCGAAACTTTCTGAAACGCATTTGCGCATATATATCTCTGGGCGGCCAATACCTCGCGGCTCACTTCAGTTTCGACCAATTATGAGACCTGTCAATACGTCACGTAAGCGAGATGAACCAATCACGACGCATTCCCCGCGCCCCCGCACCGCAACTTTCCTCGTAATTAGTAAATTATACAGAATGTGGTGTCCAGTGGGTGGGTGGTCCGAAGTCCGTAAAAAGTGTCCTATGTGTTAATCCAGAGTACAAACTCATCAGAATCCGGTTAGGCGTAGAAGCAGAACAAACATCCAAACACACATTCCCATTTATAACATTAGTGTGATGTTTGTTGCAGTGTGGTGTGATCGAATGTGTTCCGAACGCGAAGTCCCGCGACCAACTGGGCCGGCAGACCGACATCGGCATGTACGAATACTTCCTCAAGAAATATGGAGATGAATCCACCAGGGAGTTCCAGGTAAGGTTACCTGGATCTGATGTCATGTAATGCCTCATCTAATAAAAATCCAAGGATAGAGCTGATAGAGAAGTGTATTGATGGATAGAGATGTGGATTGAAAAACATAGAGGTGCCGACTGTCCTGTTACTGCGAACCCTAATATGAATAAGATTCTACCGAATAATTTTTGAAGGCAGAGCCTAGCTACATGTTATTACAAGGCGAAAAATGTCTGTTCTTCCTATTTATTAGTTACGTGCAGTTAAAAAACAATTATGTACACCTGAACATGCCATAACAGCAAATACGCTTTAGAAGTTAACGAAAACTTCACAAGCAGAAATTCAAAAGTTACCTGTATGTGAAGTCGACCAACCCGCATTGGGCTGGCCCAGTGGTCGACTAAGGCCTAATCGCTCTAATTCAAGGTAGGCTCGAGCCCCTCGGTGGGGACGTATATGAGCTGTTGATGATACTGTATATGCGCAGGCGGCGCGGCGCTGCTTCGTGACGTCGATGGCTGCGTACAGCGTGGTGGGGTTCCTGCTGCAGATCAAAGACCGACACAACGGGAACATCATGCTGGATACCGACGGACACATCATACATATCGGTAAGCAGAATCGCCTATAAAATACCCTCAGTTCTTGAAGACGCATTTTTAAAACAACTTCAATAAATTCCCATTCGATACCATTGTATCTGATGAATCTTTCTTAAAATATCATTATATTTTAAGAAAGATTCATCACGTTCATACTGCACGCACAAATTGTTCCGCGACACAGACACGCTATAAGTGCGACAGGAAATAGGCAAAGCGTAAGAGTGAAAGAGACAGCGATCACGGCTCGACTGACTGCAATAGCCATAATTAGGACCAATTCTACATACCTCTTGTATGTATGTATGTAATCTTGTATGTATGTAATATCATTGATTTGTATGCGAAGTTGTTAGTATCTGTGTTTTTGATAATTCTTTATTTTAATGTCTGGTTTAAAAAAAATGTATGAATTGACAGTTTTAAGCTTTTTAGAAATAAGTTTTAAGATTTCACAATGGCAACACAATATCCAAAATTTGGATCGTAAGATTTTGTTAATCATTTATTTATTTTGGTTTAGGTTAGGACTTTGCAGGCTGAATCACCTGATTGTCCTAAAATAAAGATGATTCCGTGCTTCGGAAGGCACGTTAAGCCGTTGGTCCCGGCAGAGCCCTTATAGGGTCACGTATGCACAATTTTTATAAGTTACGTAAAGTTATGATTATGATTATTACTATCTAGTCGATACACGAGCCAAGTCAGTGGCCTTTGGCGGCTCTATAACACTGCCACCAGGGTTTGTGAGGTCGGTTGTCGACCTTACAACCCACACCATGAAGAAGAAGAAGAATAATTTAATTTAAAATTAATTGCGTAAGCTAGCAAACTGTTTATTTTAATCTATAAAGTTATTTACTTTTTAGAAAAAACTTCGTACATTGCTTGGCACTGTCAAAGGAACAACTAACTCGGCTATAAACAGTAGTTTTATCAACGACAGTACCTTTTGGATACGAAGCTAACAAATTATTCATTTAGGCATTGTTTTACACACCACTAAAACTATAAAAAGTATCAACCTGTTTTCCTTTGAAGGAAAACCAATGTACGCGAAGTATTAACTATGTTGCGTTCCCAGACTTCGGCTTCATGTTCGAGTCGTCTCCGGGCGGCAACCTGGGCTTCGAGCCGGACATCAAGCTGACCGACGAGATGGTGATGGTCATGGGCGGCAAGATGGAGGCGCCGCCCTTCCGCTGGTTCTGCGAGCTCTGCGTGCAGGCCTTCCTCGCCGTCAGGTACACAATACACATACACTGCCATATACAAAAATAACAAATCGCTGCAATTTACTGCCTACATTCTATGTATCTTGCTATTAGACCTGACTTAATAGTATAGTTAGACTCGCCCCAACAATACACTTAGTCTTGCCCCGACCTTACACTAGGCTTGCCTCAAAACTACACATCGACTTGCCCCAACATTACACCAGACTTGCCTCAACACTACACTTAGACGGACCCTAACATTATACTAGACTTGCCCCAACATTACACTAAACTTGCCCCAACATTACACTAAACTTGCCCCAACATTACACTAGACTAACCCCAACATTACACTAGACTTGGCCCAACATTACACTAGACTAGCCCCAACATTACACTAGACTTGCCCCAACATTACACTAAACTTGCCCCAACATTACACTAGACTAACCCCAACATTACACTAGACTTGGCCCAACATTACACTAGACTAACCCCAACATTACACTAGACTAACCCCAACATTACACTAGACTAGCCCCAACATTACACTAAACTTGCGCCAACATTACACTAGACTAACCCCAACATTACACTAGACTAGCCCCAACATTACACTAGACTAACCCCAACATTACACTAGACTAACCCCAACATTACACTAAACTTGCCCCAACATTACACTAAACTAGCCCCTACATTACACTAAACTAGCCCCTACATTACACTAAACTTGCCCCAACATTACACTAGACTAGCCCCAACATTACACTAGACTAACCCCAACATTACACTAGACTAGCCCCAACATTACACTAAACTTGCCCCAACATTACACTAGACTAACCCCAACATTACACTAAACTAGCCCCTACATTACACTAAACTTGCCCCAACATTACACTAAACTTGCCCCAACATTACACTAGACTAGCCCCAACATTACACTAAACTTGCCCCAACATTACACTAGACTTGCCCCAACATTACACTAGACTAACCCCAACATTACACTAGACTTGCCCCAACATTACACCAGACTTGCCTCAACACTACACTTAGACGGACCCTAACATTATACTAGACTTGCCCCAACATTACACTAAACTTGCCCCAACATTACACTAAACTTGCCCCAACATTACACTAAACTTGCCCCAACATTACACTAAACTTGCCCCAACATTACACTAGACTAACCCCAACATTACACTAGACTTGGCCCAACATTACACTAGACTAGCCCCAACATTACACTAGACTTGCCCCAACATTACACCAGACTTGCCTCAACACTACACTTAGACGGACCCTAACATTATACTAGACTTGCCCCAACATTACACTAAACTTGCCCCAACATTACACTAAACTTACCCCAACATTACACTAGACTAACCCCAACATTACACTAGACTTGGCCCAACATTACACTAGACTAGCCCCAACATTACACTAGACTTGCCCCAACATTACACTAAACTTGCCCCAACATTACACTAAACTTGCCCCAACATTACACTAGACTAACCCCAACATTACACTAGACTTGGCCCAACATTACACTAGACTAGCCCCAACATTACACTAAACTTGCCCCAACATTACACTAGACTAACCCCAACATTACACTAGACTTGGCCCAACATTACACTAGACTAGCCCCAACATTACATTAAACTTGCCCCAACATTACACTAGACTTGCCCCAACATTACACTAGACTAACCCCAACATTACACTAGACTTGCCCCAACATTACACCAGACTTGCCTCAACACTACACTTAGACGGACCCTAACATTATACTAGACTTGCCCCAACATTACACTAAACTTGCCCCAACATTACACTAAACTTGCCCCAACATTACACTAGACTTGCCCCAACATTACACTAGACTAACCCCAACATTACACTAGACTTGCCCCAACATTACACCAGACTTGCCTCAACACTACACTTAGACGGACCCTAACATTATACTAGACTTGCCCCAACATTACACTAAACTTGCCCCAACATTACACTAAACTTGCCCCAACATTACACTAGACTTGCCCCAACATTACACTAGACTTGCCCCAACATTACACTAGACTTGCCCCAACATTACACTAGACTTGCCCCAACATTACACCAGACTTGCCCCAACATTACACTAGACTTGCCCCAACATTACACTAAACTTGCCCCAACATTACACTAGACTTGCCCCAACATTACACTAGACTTGCCCCAACATTACACCAGACTTGCCTCAACACTACACTTAGACGGACCCTAACATTATACTAGACTTGCCCCAACATTACACTAAACTTGCCCCAACATTACACTAAACTTGCCCCAACATTACACTAGACTTGCCCCAACATTACACTAGACTTGGCCCAACATTACACCAGACTTGCCTCAACACTACACTTAGACGGACCCTAACATTATACTAGACTTGCCCCAACATTACACTAGTCTTGCCCCAACATTACACTAAACTTGCCCCAACATTACACTAAACTTGCCCCAACATTACACTAGACTTGCCCCAACATTACACTAGACTTGCCCCAACATTACACTAGACTTGCCCCAACATTACACTAGACTTGCCCCAACATTACACTAGACTTGCCCCAACATTACACTAGACTTGCCCCAACATTACACTAGACTTGCCCCAACATTACACTAGACTTGCCCCAACATTACACTAGACTTGCCCCAACATTACACCAGACTTGCCTCAACACTACACTTAGACGGACCCTAACATTATACTAGACTTGCCCCAACATTACACTAAACTTGCCCCAACATTACACTAAACTTGCCCCAACATTACACTAGACTTGCCCCAACATTACACTAGACTTGCCCCAACATTACACTAGACTTGCCCCAACATTACACCAGACTTGCCTCAACACTACACTTAGACGGACCCTAACATTATACTAGACTTGCCCCAACATTACACTAGACTTGCCCCAACATTACACTAGACTTGCCCCAACATTACACCAGACTTGCCCCAACATTACACTAGACTTGCCCCAACATTACACTAAACTTGCCCCAACATTACACTAGACTTGCCCCAACATTACACTAGACTTGCCCCAACATTACACCAGACTTGCCTCAACACTACACTTAGACGGACCCTAACATTATACTAGACTTGCCCCAACATTACACTAAACTTGCCCCAACATTACACTAAACTTGCCCCAACATTACACTAGACTTGCCCCAACATTACACTAGACTTGGCCCAACATTACACCAGACTTGCCTCAACACTACACTTAGACGGACCCTAACATTATACTAGACTTGCCCCAACATTACACTAGTCTTGCCCCAACATTACACTAAACTTGCCCCAACATTACACTAAACTTGCCCCAACATTACACTAGACTTGCCCCAACATTACACTAGACTTGCCCCAACATTACACTAGACTTGCCCCAACATTACACTAGACTTGCCCCAACATTACACTAGACTTGCCCCAACATTACACTAGACTTGCCCCAACATTACACTAGACTTGCCCCAACATTACACTAGACTTGCCCCAACATTACACTAGACTTGCCCCAACATTACACCAGACTTGCCTCAACACTACACTTAGACGGACCCTAACATTATACTAGACTTGCCCCAACATTACACTAGTCTTGCCCCAACATTACACTAAACTTGCCCCAACATTACACTAAACTTGCCCCAACATTACACTAGACTTGCCCCAACATTACACTAGACTTGCCCCAACATTACACTAGACTTGCCCCAACATTACACTAGACTTGCCCCAACATTACACTAGACTTGCCCCAACATTACACTAGACTTGCCCCAACATTACACTAGACTTGCCCCAACATTACACTAGACTTGCCCCAACATTACACTAGACTTGCCCCAACATTACACCAGACTTGCCTCAACACTACACTTAGACGGACCCTAACATTATACTAGACTTGCCCCAACATTACACTAAACTTGCCCCAACATTACACTAAACTTGCCCCAACATTACACTAGACTTGCCCCAACATTACACTAGACTTGCCCCAACATTACACTAGACTTGCCCCAACATTACACCAGACTTGCCTCAACACTACACTTAGACGGACCCTAACATTATACTAGACTTGCCCCAACATTACACTAAACTTGCCCCAACATTACACTAAACTTGCCTCAGCATTACACTAGACTTGCCCCAACATTACACTAGACTTGCCCCAACATTACATTAAACTTGCCCCAAGATTACACTAGTGGCTCTGTGAGCTGTAGACCTCGCGAGTCTGTATATATCTTTTCAATTATTTTTTTCTTGATAAACATCACTAACCCCTTGATTTTTTTATTTTTTAGTTTATTTTATTTTGTTTTGTTTTTTTATTATTATTTAATTTTATTTTAAGAAATGTGACCTGTAGAAGAAAACAGCCTCAGCGGTAGACCTTATAAGCTGGCAACCCACTTTACTCCGTCATTTTTTAAAATTTCCAAAAACTGACTCGACAAAAAAATCCGTCAATTTATCGAACCTGCCCACAAAATTTCACAAAAATCAATTGAGAAACGCGACCTGTAGAGTGAAACAAACAAACAAACAAATCCACAAACAAACAGATGGACATACAAAAGCAAAATTGGCCAAGCTGAAACAGAGACGCTTCGCTTGCTTGGTCAACTAAACTTGCCCTAACATTAGATTAAACTTGCCCCAACATTACACTAAACTTGCCCCAACATTACACTAGACTAACCCCAACATTACACTAGACTAGCCCCAACATTACACTAGACTAGCCCCAACATTACACTAGACTAGCCCCAACATTACACTAAACTAGCCCCAACATTACACTAGACTAGCCCCAACATTACACTAGACTAGCCCCAACATTACACTAGACTAGCCCCAACATTACACTAGACTAGCCCCAACATTACACTAGACTAGCCCCAACATTACACTAGACTAGCCCCAACATTACACTAGACTAACCCCAACATTACACTAGACTAACCCCAACATTACACTAGACTAGCCCCAACATTACACTAGACTAACCCCAACATTACACTAAACTTGCGCCAACATTACACTAGACTAGCCCCAACATTACACTAAACTTGCCCCAACATTACACTTAACTTGCCCCAACATTACACTAGACTAGCCCCAACATTACACTAGACTAGCCCCAACATTACACTAGACTAGCCCCAATATTACACTAGACTAACCCCAACATTACACTAGACTAGCCCCAACATTACACTAGACTAGCCCCAACATTACACTAGACTAGCCCCAACATTACACTAGACTAGCCCCAACATTACACTAGACTAGCCCCAACATTACACTAGACTAGCCCCAACATTACACTTAACTTGCCCCAACATTACACTAGACTAGCCCCAACATTACACTAGACTAACCCCAACATTACACTAGACTAACCCCAACATTACACTAGACTAGCCCCAACATTACACTAGACTAACCCCAACATTACACTAAACTTGCGCCAACATTACACTAGACTAGCCCCAACATTACACTAAACTTGCCCCAACATTACACTTAACTTGCCCCAACATTACACTAGACTAGCCCCAACATTACACTAGACTAGCCCCAACATTACACTAGACTAGCCCCAACATTACACTAGACTAACCCCAACATTACACTAGACTAGCCCCAACATTACACTAAACTTGCGCCAACATTACACTAGACTAGCCCCAACATTACACTAGACTAGCCCCAACATTAC
Organism: Carpatolechia fugitivella; assembly: GCA_951230895.1. Classification (NCBI taxonomy): domain Eukaryota; kingdom Metazoa; phylum Arthropoda; class Insecta; order Lepidoptera; family Gelechiidae; genus Carpatolechia; species Carpatolechia fugitivella. The sequence goes on along the minus strand of OX579666.1, from coordinate 1,040,951 downwards.
ACTAGACTAGCCCCAACATTACACTAGACTAACCCCAACATTACACTAGACTAGCCCCAACATTACACTAGACTAGCCCCAACATTACACTAGACTAGCCCCAACATTACACTAAACTTGCGCCAACATTACACTAGACTAGCCCCAACATTACACTAGACTAGCCCCAACATTACACTAGACTAGCCCCAACATTACACTAGACTAGCCCCAACATTACACAAGACTAGCCCCAACATTACACTAGACTAGCCCCAACATTACACTAGACTAGCCCCAACATTACACTAGACTAGCCCCAACATTACACTAGACTAGCCCCAACATTACACTAGACTAGCCCCAACATTACACTAGACTAGCCCCAACATTACACTTAACTTGCCCCAACATTACACTAGACTAGCCCCAACATTACACTAGACTAACCCCAACATTACACTAAACTTGCGCCAACATTACACTAGACTAGCCCCAACATTACACTAAACTTGCCCCAACATTACACTTAACTTGCCCCAACATTACACTAGACTAGCCCCAACATTACACTAGACTAGCCCCAACATTACACTAGACTAGCCCCAACATTACACTAGACTAACCCCAACATTACACTAGACTAGCCCCAACATTACACTAAACTTGCGCCAACATTACACTAGACTAGCCCCAACATTACACTAGACTAGCCCCAACATTACACTAGACTAGCCCCAACATTACACTAGACTAACCCCAACATTACACTAGACTAGCCCCAACATTACACTAAACTTGCGCCAACATTACACTAGACTAGCCCCAACATTACACTAGACTAGCCCCAACATTACACTAGACTAACCCCAACATTACACTAGACTAACCCCAACATTACACTAAACTTGCGCCAACATTACACTAGACTAGCCCCAACATTACACTAGACTAACCCCAACATTACACTAGACTAGCCCCAACATTACACTAAACTTGCGCCAACATTACACTAGACTAGCCCCAACATTACACTAGACTAGCCCCAACATTACACTAGACTAACCCCAACATTACACTAGACTAACCCCAACATTACACTAAACTTGCGCCAACATTACACTAGACTAGCCCCAACATTACACTAGACTAACCCCAACATTACACTAAACTTGCGCCAACATTACACTAGACTAGCCCCAACATTACACTAGACTAGCCCCAACATTACACTAAACTTGCGCCAACATTACACTAGACTAGCCCCAACATTACACTAAACTTGCCCCAACATTACACTAAACTTGCCCCAACATTACACTAAACTTGCCCCAACATTACACTAGACTAACCCCAACATTACACTAAACTTGCGCCAACATTACACTAGACTAGCCCCAACATTACACTAAACTTGCCCCAACATTACACAAGACTAGCCCCAACATTACACAAGACTAGCCCCAACATTACACTAGACTAACCCCAACATTACACTAGACTAGCCCCAACATTACACTAAACTTGCGCCAACATTACACTAGACTAGCCCCAACATTACACTAGACTAACCCCAACATTACACTAGACTAGCCCCAACATTACACTAAACTTGCGCCAACATTACACTAGACTAGCCCCAACATTACACTAAACTTGCGCCAACATTACACTAGACTAGCCCCAACATTACACTAAACTTGCCCCAACATTACACTAAACTTGCCCCAACATTACACTAGACTAGCCCCAACATTACACTAGACTAACCCCAACATTACACTAAACTTGCCCCAACATTACACTAGACTAGCCCCAACATTACACTAAACTTGCCCCAACATTACACTAAACTAACCCCAACATTACACTAAACTTGCCCCAACATTACACTAGACTAGCCCCAACATTACACTTGAACTTGCCCCAACATTACACCAAACTTGCCCCAACATTACACTTGAACTTGCCCCAACATTACACTAAACTTGTTCCAACATTACATTAAACTTGCCCCAACATTACACTAAACTTGCCCCAACATTACACTAGACTAGCCCCAACATTACACTTAACTTGCGCCAACATTACACTTAACTTGCCCCAACATTACACTAAACTTGCGCCAACATTACACTAGACTAGCCCCAACATTACACTAAACTTGCCCCAACATTACACTAGACTAGCCCCAACATTACACTAAACTTGCCCCAACATTACACTAGACTAGCCCCAACATTACACTAAACTTGCCCCAACATTACACTAGACTAACCCCAACATTACACTAAACTTGCCCCAACATTACACTAGACTAGCCCCAACATTACACTAGACTAACCCCAACATTACACTAGACTAACCCCAACATTACACTAAACTTGCCCCAACATTACACTAGACTAACCCCAACATTACACTAAACTTGCCCCAACATTACACTAGACTAGCCCCAACATTACACTAGACTAACCCCAACATTACACTAGACTAACCCCAACATTACACTAAACTTGCCCCAACATTACACTAGACTAGCCCCAACATTACACTAAACTTGCCCCAACATTACACTAGACTAGCCCCAACATTACACTAGACTAACCCCAACATTACACTAAACTTGCGCCAACATTACACTAGACTAACCCCAACATTACACTAAACTTGCCCCAACATTACACTAGACTAGCCCCAACATTACACTAAACTTGCCCCAACATTACACTAGACTAGCCCCAACATTACACTAAACTAGCCCCAACATTACACTAGACTAACCCCAACATTACACTAGACTAACCCCAACATTACACTAAACTTGCCCCAACATTACACTAGACTAGCCCCAACATTACACTAAACTTGCCCCAACATTACACTAGACTAGCCCCAACATTACACTAGACTAACCCCAACATTACACTAAACTTGCGCCAACATTACACTAGACTAACCCCAACATTACACTAAACTTGCCCCAACATTACACTAGACTAGCCCCAACATTACACTAAACTTGCCCCAACATTACACTAAACTTGCCCCAACATTACACTAGACTAACCCCAACATTACACTAAACTTGCCCCAACATTACACTAGACTAGCCCCAACATTACACTAGACTAACCCCAACATTACACTAAACTTGCCCCAACATTACACTAGACTAACCCCAACATTACACTTAACTTGCCCCAACATTACACTAGACTAGCCGCAACATTACACTAAACTTGCGCCAACATTACACTAGACTAGCCCCAACATTACACTAAACTTGCCCCAACATTACACTAGACTAACCCCAACATTACACTAAACTTGCGCCAACATTACACTAAACTTGCCCCAACATTACACTAGACTAGCCCCAACATTACACTAAACTTGCCCCAACATTACACTAGACTAGCCCCAACATTACACTAAACTTGCGCCAACATTACACTAGACTAACCCCAACATTACACTAGACTAACCCCAACATTACACTAAACTTGCGCCAACATTACACTAGACTAACCCCAACATTACACTAAACTTGCCCCAACATTACACTAGACTAACCCCAACATTACACTAGACTAGCCCCAACATTACACTAGACTAACCCC